>CAJQZJ010003646.1:19124441-19171780 GCA_907164525.1 Lophiomys imhausi
TCATTGGCAAGCAGAGCTGTGGAAAGTAACATTGATACTGTCATCATGAGCCACTTATACAGCTATGGTGCCAAGTCACTAAAATCCAGACAAAGAAGGGGTATATACTTGTACAGACTGTGGCTCTGCTCTGTTCCTTTGAATCTCTAGAAGAAACTCACCCAGGGATATGGCAGGACTTGAAGAAGGACCATGAGAACTTTAGGGTGGGAGTAGAATGCTCTATATTTTACCTGTGGCTGTCATTAATAGAGTATTAAATTTTAATATTATTAAGACTATACATTTAAAATGGGTTATTTTATTGTACATATATTTTGATGCTGCAAAGCCACTTTAAGAGCAAGGTTATAGGAGTAGGAGAGATGGATCAGAAGTCAGTACTTACTGCTCTTACAAAGGATCCAGGTGGCTCACTAGTGTCTGTGACCCCTCTTCCAGCGTATCCATGGCCTTTGGTCTCTGTGGGTGCACATAAACTCAGTCAGGTACACACACACATACACATAAAATAATTTTTTAAAAGACAGCCTATGATAATAAAATGGAGCAGAGGAAAGAGTGGGCCTTAGAAGTTCCATGAGAGAGAGAGAGAGAGAGAGAGAGAGAGAGTGTGTGTGTGTGTGTGTGTGTGTGTGTGTGTGTATACTATATCCACTGAGCCTCTCCCCAGCTTGATGTCAAATGAGATTATTTCATCTCTAAAACAAAAATGGTGCAATTACGTAGTTACATTGTGTACACTAATCTACTCAAAACATTTCTCCTTGTCCTGCTCTCACTCATGGCAATACCAGCCTATGCTGCCTCCAGAGCTTATGGGCTGCCAAGTCCATGGAATCCCTAGCTACTTGTGACCCCACAAGTTTAGATATATAAACAAGCTGAGCAACAATCCTAGAAGCATGAACCTATGGGGTTTTACCCACCGAACCCAGGAACTACTGTGGGTCCCAGGGTGGGACCCCTGGGACACAGGCTCCAGGCACAAAGCTCCAGGCGCAAAGCAGAAATAGTGCCTCGGGCACAGTCTCAGTGCCCTAATCAGAGGTCAGCAGCTTGGGGCACAGCCTTGGGGCCCAAAGCAGAGGCCAGCGGCATGGGGCAGAGGTCTGGGGTACAGAACAGAGGCCAGCGCAGACCCTGCCACAGAAGCGGGCAAAAGCTATGCAAATACTCAAGGAATAGCTCCAAACCTCAGAAAGGAGTACTCACCAGCCTCCAGAGCACCCAGCTTCCATGCCGCCATTCCATACAGGAGAAGGTTCACCAAGATTTATCTCCAGTGGAATGGCTGGCTGGGAGGCACAAGCATATCTGGGCTTACCCAGAAAGGTGTTGGACAGAAAGGTCCCTCTACTGGATATACAATCACTTGGAAGAACATTGCGCTTAGACAGAGCAGAGGGCTGCTCTTCCTGCACTGGTACAGTCTCCCACAGATCTGATCACTGTAGGGTCTTGAAGACAGCCCCAACTGCCAGATAGAGGTACCTCCCAGCTACCTGAGCACCCAATATTCCATGCTCACTGCAACACCCTGAAGAGGACTGGCAGTGCCACTGAAACTGTCCAGATGACATCAGGAACAATCAGCTTAGGGCAACCAGATGGCTAAACATCAGCAAAAGAACAAAACTGACAAAAATCAGGGAAATATGACTCCAACAAAATTCATCAAAGTTAACACAGCAAGTCCTGAATATCCCACCACAGCTGAAACACATGAAAATGATGACAAATCTATACTTAGGAAAATGATGGAGTCCTTTCAAGAAGAAATGAAATCACTGAAAGAATACAAAGAATTCTCAATTTTACAAATGAAAGCAATATGGAGAATACCATTAGAGACCTCCAAGACAACGCAGCCCAACATGAATGGGAAAGAGACAAGGCAATGAATGATTTGAAAAATTTGCAGACAAAGACAAGCAAATTGGAACAGGAAACATATAAAACAAATAAAATTGTTCAAGACTTGAAGTTGGAAGTAGAATCAATAAAGAAAACACATTCAGAGATAATCCTGGAGGTGGAGAATCAAGGGAAGAGAACAAGAACTACAGACATGAGTATCAAAAATAGGATATAAGAGATGGAAGACAGAATCTCAGGCATGGAAGATTCAATTGAAGAAATCAGTACAACCACCAAGAAAATGAGAAACCTAAAAATGTCCTCACCCATAACATCCAAGGAATCAAGGACTCAATGAAAAGACAGAACCTAAGAATTATAGGCATAGAGGAAAGAGAAGACTCCCTACTCCATGGTCCAGGAAACATCTTCAAGAAAATCATAGAAGAAAACTTCCCAAACCTAAAGAAAGAGATACCAATAAAATTCCAAGAGGCATACAGAACACCAAACAGATTAGATCAGAAAAGAAACTCCTCTCACCCCATAATAATTGAAACTCCAAATGTACAGAACAAAGAAAGAATATTAAAAGCTGTAAGAGAAAAAGGCCAAGTAACATATAATGGCAGACCCATCAGAATTACACCTGACATCTCCTCATAAACTTTAAAAGCCAGAAGGGCCTGGGCAGACATTCTATAAGCCCTGAGAGAACATAGGTGCCTGGCCAGACTACTATACCCAGCAAAACTCTCTATCAATATAGATGGAGAAAACAAGATATTCCATGACAAAACCAAATTTAAACAGTATCTGCCCACAAATCCAGCCCTACAGAAGATTCTAGAAGGAAAATTTCAACCCAGAGAAGATAACTACACCCAAGAAAACAGAGGAAGCAAAAAACTCCATTGCAGCTAAACCAAAAGAAACACACAGCCACCACCTACACCAAAATAATAAGAAATAACAACCTCTGGTCATTAATATCCATCAACATCAATGGACTCATCTCCCCAATAAAAAGACACAGGCTTACAAAATGGATCCGTAAACAAGACACATCATTTTGCTGCATACAAGAAACGCATAGATGCTACCTCAGAGTAAAGGGCTGGAAAAAGTTTTCCAAGCAAATAGACCCAGGAAGCAAGCTGGAGTAGCCATATTAGTATAAAATAAGATAGACTTTCAACTGAATTCAATCAAAAAAGATAGAGAAGGGCACTACATACTCATTAAAGGAAATATTCATCAAGATGGCATCTCAATATTGAATATCTATGCCCCAAATACAAGGGCACCTACATTTGTTAAAGAAACTCTAATATAGCTTAAACCACACATCGATCCCCACACATTAGTAGTGGGAGACTTTAATACCCCACTCATAACAATGGAGAGGTTATCAAGACAGAAACCAAACAGAGAAATAATGAGTCTAACAGAGGTCATGAGGCAAATGGACCTAATAGATATCTACAGAATGTTTCATCCAAACACAAAAGAGTACACCTCCTTCTCAGCACTGCATGGAACCTTCTCCAAAATCGACATATAGTGAGACACAGAGCAAGCCTCAACAGATACAAGAAAATTGAAATAACCCCTTGTATCTTATGATTCTACCATGGAATAAAGCTGGATTTCAACAATGACAGAAATAACAGAAAGCCTACACATTCATGGAAACTGATGAACTTTCTATTGGATGATTACTGGGTCAGGGAAGAAATAAAGAAGGAAATCAAAGACTTCTTAAAATCCAATGAAAATGAAGGCACAACATACCCAAACCTGTGGGACACAATGAAAGCAGTGTCACAAAGAAAGTTCATAGCAGTAATTGCCTTCAAAAAGAAAATTGTGAGAGCTTATATGAGTGAATTAACAGCAGAACTGGAAGAACTGGGGAAAAAAAGAAGCAAACACTCCCAAGAGGAGCAGAATGCAAGAAATCATCAATCTTAGGGCCGAAATCAACAACATAGAAATGAAAAGACCAATACAAAGAACCAATGAAACGAAGAGTTGGTTCTTTGAGAAAATCAACAAAATAGACAGACCCTTAGCCAAATTAACTAAAAGGCAGAGGGAAAAAACCCAAATCAACAAAATCAGAAATGAAAAAGGAGAAATAACAACAAACATTGAGGAAATCCAGAGAATCTTTACGTCTTACTCTAAAAATCTGTACTCCACCAAATTGAAAACCTAAGAGAAATGGACAATTTTCTTGATAGATTCCACCTACCAAAGTCAATTCAAGATCAGGTTAACAGATTAAACAGCCCTATAACCCCCAAGGAAATAGAAACAGTCATTAAAATTCTCCCAACCAAAAAATCCAGAGCCAGATGGTTTCAGCACAGAATTCTACCAGACCTTCAAAAAAGAGCTAATACCAATACTCTTCAAACTCTTCCACCAAATATAAACAGAAGGAACACTGCCAAACTCATTCTATGAGGACACAGTCACCCTAATTCCTAAACCACACAAAGACCCAACAAAGAAAGAAAACTTCAGACCAATCTCTCTCATGAACATAGATGCAAAAATACTTAATAAAATCTGGCAAACCGAATCCAAGAACACATCAAAGGTATCATACACCATGATCAAGTAGGCTTCATCCCAGGAATGCAAGGATGGTTCCATCAACATAATCCACCACATAAACAAGCTGAAAGAAAAAAAATCACATGATCATCTCTCTAGATGTGGAAAAGGCATTTGGCAAAATACAACACCCCTTCATGCTAAAAGTCCTGGAGAGAATGGGCATACAAGAACCATACCTAGAAATAATAAAGGCGATATACAACAAGCCAGTAGCCAACATCAAATTGAATGGAGAGAAACTTGAAGCATTTCCTCTAAACTCAGGGACAAGAAAAGGATGTCCACTATCACCATATCTCTTCAACATAGTACTTGAATTTCTTGCTAGAGCAATAAGACAACTAAAGGAGATCAAGGGGATACAAATTGGAAATGAAGAAGTCAAATTATCCCTATTTGCAGACGACATAATAGTATACATTAGCAACCCCAAAAGTTCCAAAAGTTCCACCAGAGAACTCTTACAGCTGATAAACACCTTCAACAAGGTGGCTAGATACAAAATTAATTCAAAAAAATCATAAGCCCTTTGTTATTCAACAAATAAATGGGCTGAGAAAGAAATAAGGGAAACAGCACCCTTCACAATAGCCACAAACAATATAAAATACCTGGGAGTAACTCTAACCAAGCAAGTGAAAGACCTGTATGACAAGAACTTCAAGACCTTGAAGAAAGAAATTGAAGAGGCCATCAGAATATGGAAAGATCTCCCATGCTCATGGATAGGTAAGATCAATATAATAAAAATGGCCATCCTTTCAAAAGCAATATACAGATTCAATGCAATTCCTATCAAAATACCACCCCAATTCTTTGTAGATGTGGAAAAAGCAATTCTCAACTTCATATGGAATAACAAGAAATCCAGAATAGCTAATTCAATCCTGTATAATAATAAAAAAAAATCTGGAATTATCTACATCCCAGATTTCAAGCTGTACTACAGAGCAATAGTGATAAAAACAGCATGGTACTGGTATAGAAACAGACCAGTTGATCAATGGAATCGAAGACCCAGAAATGAACACACACTCCTATGGTCTCTTAATTTTTGACAAAAAAGCCAAAACCATTCAATCGAACAAGAACAGCATCTTCAACAAATGGTGCTGGTCTAACTGGATGTCAACATGTAAAAGAATGAAATTAGACCCATACTTATCACCTTGCACAAAACTTAAGTCCAAGTGGGTCAAACACCTTAACATAAGGCTGGGCACATTAAATCTACTAGAAGAGAAAGTGGCAAACCCTTGAACTCATTGGCACAGGTGACAACTTCCTGAACAAACACCAACAGCTCAGGACCTAAGACCAACAATCAATAAATGGGACCTCATGAACCTGAAAAGCTTCTGTAAGGCAAAAGACACTGTCATTCGAACAAAACAGCTGCCTACAGATTGGGAAAAAAAAATTCTTCACCAACCCCACATCTGACAGAGGGCTAATATCCAAAATTTACAAAGAACTCAAGAAATTAAATGCTAAGAAACCAAATAATCCAATCAAAAAATGGGGAACAGAGCTAAACAGAGAATTCATAAAGGAGGAATCCCTAATGGCTGAGAGACACTTGAAGAAATGCTCAGCATCCTTAATCGTCAGAGAAATGCAATTCAAGACGACTCTGAAATTCCATCTCACACCTGTCAGAATGGCTAAGATCAAAAATTCAAATGACAGCACGTGCTGGCGAGGTTGTGGAGAAAGGGGAACACTCCTCCATTGCTGGTGGGAGTGCAAACTTGTACAACCACTGTGGGAATCAGTCTGGCGATACCTTAGAAAACTTGAAATAGCTCTACCGCAAGACCCAGCCATACCACTTCTGGTTATACATCCAAATGATTCCTTACCAAACCACAAGGATGTTTCCTCATCTATGTTAATAGCAGCCTTATTTGTAATAGCTAGAAACTGGAAACAACCCAGATGTCCCTCAACTGAGGAATGGAATAAAAAACTGTGGTACATCTACACAATGGAATACTACTCAGCCATCAGAAACAACGAAATAATGCAATTTGCAGCCAAATGGATGGAACTAGAGAAGCTCATCCTGAGTGAGCTAACCCAGACTCAGAAGGATGCACATGGCATCTATTCACTTAGAGTCGGATTTTAGCCATACAGTACAGGATAACTACACTATAACCAATGCACCAAAGGGAACAGGAACATAGACTTTGTTTCCTGTCAGTGAGACACTTTGCCCTAGTGGTGCTGCCTTGTAGGCCCCCAGTGTATGAGGAGGCTCTTGGCTCTCATATGACTGCTGAACTGGGGTAGGGACACTCTACTCCAGAGGAATGGGATGGAAGGGATAGGGGTTAGAGGGTGGGAGTGTGGGGCTTGGAGGGGTGGAAAGAGGGCACTGTGATGGAGATGTAACCTAAAGTAATAAATATACTTAAAATGATATCATTGGAGGGCTGGAGAGATAGCTCAGTGAGTACAGTGCCTGACTCACGGGGAAGAGGCCCTGAGTTTGGGTCCCTATTACCCATGTAAAAGCTAGGCAAGGCAGCCTGTGCCAGGAACTGTAGCCCTGGGGGAGAGAGTGGAGACACAAAGATCCTGGAAGACAGAAAAGCTCATTTGACAGTCCATCTAGTAAAACAGTGAGTTCGAGGCCCAGTGAGAGACCCTGCCTCAAAAAGTAGAAGGTAGAGAAGCATTTGAGGAAGACACCATGAAATCAGCCTCTGGCCTCTGTGTGCTCTAGTA
This sequence comes from Lophiomys imhausi, assembly GCA_907164525.1. Taxonomy (NCBI): domain Eukaryota; kingdom Metazoa; phylum Chordata; class Mammalia; order Rodentia; family Muridae; genus Lophiomys; species Lophiomys imhausi. The sequence goes on from CAJQZJ010003646.1 coordinate 19,131,663, forward strand.
CAGGTGTATAGCGTGGTCATTTATCCATGGCACATATACAGCAGCACATATACCCTCATACAGGGTGGGGGGACTCATTCTTAGGAACAGATGCAAATGTCAGTATGAGAAACTTCTGCTTTGCTAATGGCCCAAGATCTAAGATACCAGCATGTTTATTTTGCTTATTCATCCAGCCAGGAGTCACACCAAAACTTTATCTTTCTTCTATTAAAAAGGAATATCTTAAGAATTTGCTCTGCAACCTTAATTATCAGAGAAATGCAACTCAAGACGACTCTGAGATTCCATCTCACACCTATCAGAATGGCTAACATCAAAAACTCAAATGACAGCACATGCTAGCAAGGTTGCAGAGAAAGGGGAACACTCCTCCATTGCTGGTGGGAGTGCAAACTTGTGCAACCACTGTGTAAATATGTCTGCAGATAACTTAGAAAACTTGAAATAGCTCTACCTCAAGACCCAGCCATACCACCTTGGGTATACATCTAAATGATTCCTCACCAAACCACAAGGACATTTCCTCATCTATGTTAATAGCAGCCTTTTTTGTAATAGCTAGAAACTGGAAACAACCCAGATGTCCCTCAACCGAAGAATAGATAAAAAAAACTGTGGTACATCTACACAATGGAATACTACTCAGCCATCAGAAACAATGAAATAATGCAATTTGCAGCCAAATGTATGGAACTAGAGAAGCTCATCCTGAGTGAGCTAACCCAGACTCAGAAGGATGCACATGGCATCTATTCACTTAGAGTCGGATTTTAGCCATATAGTACAGGATAACTATACTACAGCCAATGCACCAAAGGGAACAAGAACATAGACTTTGTTTCCTGTCAATGAGACACTTTGCTCTAGTGGTGCTGCCTTGTAGGCCCCCAGTGTATGAGGAGGCTCTTGACCCTCATATGACTGCTGAACTGGGGTAGGGACACTCCACTCCAGAGGAATGGGGTGGAAGGGATAGGGGGTAGAGGGTGGGAGGGCAGGACTGGGAGGGGTGGAAAAAGGGTAATATAATGGAGATATAACCTGAAGTAATAAATAACCATTAAAAAAGTTATCTCTTTGGCATCTTTGACAGAGTGTCATCAGATGGTCTAAAATCATGATATAGCATGACTAATTGCTACTCCCCAGTCTACCAATCAAGTAGTTCTCTTACAAAAAGAAATTAGGTTAATTTGGCCTATTCCTCATAAGCCCATGTGAGCCCTGCTGGCTGCTGCTGCATGTTTGAGAGGCTCACAGCCATCTGTTCAATCGCCAGTTCTTCAGTTTTGCCAGAGACTGTATCAGGACTAGTGCTGTATGAGCATAATTTGGATGAAAATTAGGACACATGCTTTGGAGAGAATGGTACCTCCCTCCTCTTTCCCAATTATTCAGATTATCAACCATGTTATTTCGAGTTGAGCTCACCATGTGCAGCTTGTTGGAATCCAAAGTCATAAATTCAGAAGATAGCTTCTCAAATTGGTGAGTTACCCAAATTCAAAAGGTAAGGTCTTAGCCTGACATAGTGATCTCTGCTTTCCTGTCTGCCCAGGAGGTTAAAGTAGGAGCATTGAAAGCAACCCTGTCTCAAAATGACCCACAACTAACTCTGTGTCTTTGGAGGAGGACCCTTAATGTTTATTTGTACAATTTATTTTATTTTTTGAGAAAAGAATATCATGTAGTTGAGGCTGGCTTAAAATTGTTTATGTGGCTGAGGCTGTCTTTGAACTCCTCGTCCTCCTACCCTCTACCTCAAAACTGCTGGGGTTAGAGGTATGTTCTACTGTGTATGACTGTTAATCCCTATGTATCACAGTTCCTTTATGCTAAAAATGTTAAAAAATTTTCCCTTTCTCAAGGGTCCCATCCTTATACAAAGAACTACAAGCAACTGATGACTACTGAGATAGGGAGGACAGGGGCTCTCACAAGGATGAGAGCTCTCTGATTGGTTACACAATACAAAGTGGTCGTCCCAGAATTCATCTATACACAAATAATAAAAAAAAATTGACTCAATAGGTTGTGTTTATATATTTGTGAATAAATATGAAATAATAATAAATAAAAAGAGTTTATCAATTTGAAAGTGGGAAGACATGGGAGGAAGGAAAGGGAAAGCAGGGACATGATTTAATTCAAATGCTTTAAAGAATGTTTTAGGTGGAAGGTTTTGATGATAATCTCTCGGCACCACTCAGGTATCAGGTAACCGCTCCATGTGTGGTGTCCGCTGTTTGCCGTCATTGCCACCATTTTTGTGAGTTGATGTTTTCTTATAATTATCTCATATCTTGCTCTTTGTTTTTCTCAAAAAAATTAATCTGTTTAAGGTACATGAGTTTTGTTTGTTTGATAATTTAGTGAGATAGAATCTTGCTATGTGGCCTAGGCTATTCCTGCCCTGGAATTTGACCCTCCCACCTCAGATTATCTAGTGCTAGGATTATAGGCATGCATACCACTGTGCCCAGCTGAGCATACGAATAATGTCTTCCATTACTTTGTGAGTAGAATCAAAACTGGCTTATGTTACAGGGAAGCAGAGATTGACATGGCTGCTTCTATATTCAAGAGCTGCACCTGTGACATTATCGTCAATAGCAGCCACAGTATGAGTAGTGATAATGATAATAGTAATATATTTTATGAAATTTGGAGTGAGCCTCAAAAATGCTGCAGCACTCGGGAGAGCAGGCCCTGCTCCTTTCCATAGTAGAACTGGCCCTGGATGTGGGAGTTGCAGGTCCAGAATCAGGGCTTTGAGTTGGCCCACAGCAACATCTACCCCATGGATGAATTGCTGGAGTGCATGAAGAAGGCCAGTTCTACAGACCCAAAACTGCAGGCTCTCCATGACACAGGACAACAATATATCTGAAAGTATATACAAAGTAGCAGAAACCAGAGGGCTCTTACCAGACCAAGGAATCATTATAATGAACATTTGCAAGCAAAAAGGTGTCGACAAAATGGAATATTGTGGAACACACTGAGACACACTACCGCCTCCACAATGAGATTTTTTTCTTATGTTGGAAGAGGTTTCAAGGGTGGAGGGTGGGTCTGAGGGGAGGTGGAAGATGAGAGGAAACAGGGTGCATGATGTGAAATTCACAAAACAAAACAAAAAAAAACAATAAAAGGGGAAAATAGTTAAAATGGATGAAGAGATTTCAGAGTCTTAAGAGCACTCGCTGCACTTACAGAGAGCCAGAGTTTGATTCCTAGCACCCATGCAGCAGCTAACAACCATGTGGAACTCCAGTTTCATGGAATCTGTTGCCTTCTGGTCTCTGTTGATGCTGCCATACACATGGTGCACAAACATGCATGCAGATATAACACATAAGATAAAAATAAATACATCTTTTAATTGGCAATAATTCTTGGTCAACATGTCCACATTCTTTTCCTCATTTCCCTTTCCCATCTATTCTTGTTGGTCTCAATTTTCTGCTTTTTTGTGTAAATTATAAGTTACCTGAGGAATAAGGCTGAGCATAAATACATTAAAGTAATAAATAGTGTAGCATGTAATTTTTGGAGTGGTCAGTGGGAAGCTATAACTGGTCACTGCTGAGAACAGAATGAGAGGAAACCAGTATAAACTGCAGTTCAAAGATTTGGGCCAAACTGTATAGACTTTGTTAGTGGTGATTTAAAGCTTCCTGGTTGCCAGACATGGCAGTGCACATCTGGAGTCCCAGCACTCAGAAAGTGGGAGGAACTCCCTTTTGGGACCATCTTGGACTTCACTGGGAGACCTCATTTCAAAGAAAATAAACCTCTGCATTCCCAGGAGCATTTAGTTCAGCCTTGCATCCTGAGCTGCAGCATCCTGGACTTATGCTGGATGGGCTGCTGGAACAGCTTGTCCTTCATTATCAAATGAGATTGTATGGTTCACTGGCTTTCAAGGGGCTGTGTGCCCTCTCACCTGGCCTGCTCTTCAAATTAGGCCTCTTCCCTTTGGCTCAGCTCTAGGGAAGTCTAGAACTATTTGGCATTCCTATCTCTGGCAGTCTTCTGGATTCCGAAGCAGCCCTGGCTGGCCAACTCCCGGTTCCTTGTTAGAAAGGCAGGTTCCCCAGGCCTTCCCTAGGCCTGCTACACCACAGGCAGCATTTAAAACCATTTTTAATGCTGTACAGTTTCTGCAGTTTAATGGGATACAGTGTGTTCCTGTGCATGAACTGGGGAAACTGGTATGGTTATCACCTCAGGCATTTATTGTGTGTGTGTGTGTTGGGGAAATTCAAAACCCACTGTACCAATTGTCTTGAAATATAGAATTGAATTTGTCAACAGTAGCTGTGCCACTGTACTATAGAACATTAGATGTTATCCCTCCAGCCAGCTGAGGCCCTGAACTTGTTAGTCATCTTCCCTCCATCCTTTCCCCCTTCACCGTCCCCTGCTGTGGTGCACACTATTCCACTTTGAGAATCAATGTTTAACAGCTCCCCTGGTGATTAGTATGCACAGTAAAATGTGAGGGCTGTGTTAAGATCGTGAGTCTCTTGATAAAGCCCTAACTGGATATCACACCTTAGGATTCTAACAACTTTATTCCTGTCAGCATCTGAACATGGAAACACTTTGACTTATCCTCAAATAAACTCCAGAAACTCTGGAAACAGAATGGGTCGACAGTTTCATGGGGAACTCCTTTTTTCATGTCCTGTTCTCAGTGTTACAAATGAGACCATGATCTTCTATGTAGTTCCTCAGGACAGCATGAGTGGACGGGATGAAGTACACGGCCCTTCCCGTGAGGTCCATGGAGTGCCGAGGCCAGGACGCTTTCTTCAGCTAGGCTCCACTCAGCAATGAAGGCATGTATAACCAGATAAGAGTTAGTCACACCCCTCCCCAGTCTCTGGGTCCTCTCACAGTCCACAACGGTTTCTTAATGTGCTACAGACAAATGACCATATAAGCTGACATGTTGGGAAACTAGATCTTTCCTAGTTGTAGAATCTAGTTTGAGCTCTGCTGTTTGAGGCCTTGACCTTTTTGTTGTACAAAACAGGGTTACTTTAGCTATAAGGACAACTCAACAAAACTGTAAGACCCAGAAGTAGTAGCTTAAACTCACTAATGGAGGAATGATAGCTGACCTTATTTTCAATGACCCCCTTTTCATTGAAATGAGGAAGGGCTGGGAGATGGGTTAGTGAGTAAAGAGCTTACTGCTCAAGCCTTAGGATCTGAGTCTGGATCCCCAGCACCCATGCCAAAACCCATTCACTGCTGTGAGCTTCTGTAATTACAGTTCTAGGGTGTGTGTGTGTGTGTGTGTGTGTGTGTGTGTGTGTGTGTGTGTGTGGTATGTGCATGTATGTGTGCATGTGTGTGTGCATGTATGTGTGCACACACATGCAGGTGGGTCTCCAGAACTCACTGATACACTAGTTTAGCTAATCTGTGAGCTTCAGATTCAGTGAAGATAGAGAATGGTAGGCGAAGATACCTGATGTTGATATCTGGCCTTCACATGTGTGGGCCATACACAAGCTAGTATGTATGCATACACCATACAAATCACACACACAGATGTAAAAAGCTCAAATGAATTAAAGATGTAAGGAACAATATTTTATGCTAGTTAAAAGGTTATAGTTCATCACCATAATTATGATATAGAGCCCACAATTTAAAATTACAAACTTCAAAAAAAATTGCCTTTTGTAACAATACTAACTAGTACTTGTTACAAATACAATTATGGAGATTTATTTTATCAAAACTCTTGGTGGTAATGATGATGATGGTGGTGATGATGGCAGTGATGGTGGTGGTGGTGATGATGATGATGGTGGTGGTGATGATGATGATGATGGTGGTGGTGGTGAAGATGATGGTGATGATGATAGTGGTGGTGGTGGTAATGATGATGATGGTGGTGATGATGGCAGTGATGGTGGTGGTGGTGATGATGATGATGGTGGTGGTGATGATGATGATGATGGTGGTGGTGAAGATGATGGTGATGATGATAGTGGTGGTGGTGGTGATGATGATGATTTGCAGTGCCGGGATGGAACTTGGGGTCTTGCACATGCTAGACAAGTGTTCTTACCATCAAAGCTTAGAGGTTTTTTTTCCCATTTTATATTTGGAAAGCCAAAATCTTAACCCTAGAATAATTATTTTTACTTTAAGTAGTGCTTCTGCTTGATCTAGTCAAGAAAATGAAGGCCTTTTGTTGTTTCTTAAAACTTGATTTGTTACTGTACTCTGGTCTCGTAGCAGAATCAAGGTTGAGTCACATCTGATTGTCTCATTAAAGTATACAATTCTAATATTTTCCTCTAATATTAAAAATAAAAGCCTGACATGAATTATTCATCCCAATATTGCATTCCAGTTATTAACCAAATATTAATTATAAATTTGCATCCTATAACAGTCATATCAAAAGATAATCCAATTATCCATGGTAAGTTATTTTTTCATATCCTTGCTGGCATTGTTATGCGCCTTAATTTCCTTGCTGACATAAACAGAATCTTTGTTTGCTTGAAACTCAGTACTTTTTAAAGTGTGTACAGTAGTTACTGTTCCTTTTGCTGTAATTAAATATTCTGACAAAAGCAACTTAAAAGAAGGAAGGGTTTATTTTGACTCACAGTTTGAGGGCACAAACTCTCATCTGTTGCAGATGCTGACCTTGAACTTTAGATTCTGTCTCCAGCTTCCAAGTACTGGGATTGCAAGAAGATGCCTTAATTTGGGGCTCTCTAATTGGCAATGAGTAGGATTTTCTCTAAGTCTCACAAGATAATTAATGAAGAGGAGACACTGCCTCAATAGCGCCTCATCAGAAGGAGGCCCATATTCCAATCACTAGATGTGACTTTTGTTTTGTTTTGTTTCTTTAATGGTAAGGAGAAGAGAGTGGGTGGCAAGAGTTTTTGTTCTTTGAAACCTGTTTTAGATTTCTTAGTTGTTAGACATCGAGGAGCTCTCTGACTGAAATAGGAAAGAAAAATATCTTACCTTCAGAGACAAAACTTTCTTCTTTGGCATCAATAGTTGGTTAATCTAATAGAGTAAGTGCTGCTTCTGCTGAGAAGTGTCCAGGACCTGCCTTCTGACCTTGAGTGATTCATTAACCATGCCAGGACCTTCCTGGCTGGAGGTGCTGACATTGTCTGATCTCCAAATGTCATGCCTGTCTTTAAAATGAAGCAAATAAAGAAAAATCCATCTCCAAATTGGAAAAGAGGTGGGATAAGGGCTTAGGCTTAGGAAAACTGGGCAGCCTTGCAGTTGTTTTGGGCAGGGTGACTGCAGTGGGTATCACCTTTTTTTCTGCCATATTAGGAGATGACTGAGCCAGGCTATTAGCTACTGTTGTCCCCTCTGTTTTTCTTTCTTTGTGTCACCGCTGTTGTCAGCTCACGTGGGTATGTCATCTTCTAGGAAAGTGCTATTCCAGGATGTATGCTAGAAAGAAGATTCGTCAAATCAATTTTCATTTTCTGATATATCCCCTGTTAGCAAGTGTGTCTAAGTGTCAATAGGACCTCATTTATAAGAGGTGTGATTCATATATATAGGACCTTTGATGCCGGTGTTCAGGGTACTGTTGACTTTGAGCCATCAATAGATGCTTCTGGAACAGCCACTAAGTGCCAGAGATTGTTGCCATGAACAAAATATAACAATCCTCAGCCAAAGAAAGACAAAGAAATAAATGTGGACATAAATGATGCTTCAGGTCTATGGTGTAGTTAATTGAACAGTGAGGGATGTACAAGTCTAGTTCATTCAGACACACTGGATACTCCTGGGAATGGGGAATTATAGAAGAACGTATGAGCCTGGCCTCTGAGTACCTACATTCTAGCAAGAAAAGTGTATGTTAACCAAGAATGTAAGTAGGCATTGTCACAGACAATGGGGTGTGTAGAGAGCTGAGAAGTGCCGCGCCCTAAAGATGGCGCTGGTCTCCGCCTTCCACCAGCCCGACGGTGAGCGCTCTCTATGATAATAAGTTCATATTTTGCATAGACTGCTGATCTGGCTTGTTTCCACATACATGGACCTCTAAGATAGCACCACTTGGCTTTACTTGACTGGCTGTTCATTTAGTATTTAGCCTGTGGGTTGGGTCTGCCCCATTATTCGGAAGACTGTTTTCAAGGGACCTGAATAAACTGCTGGAGAAGAGTTTTGTGAGTTGCGTCATTCCTTGCTGGACAAGGGGGGGCGCGACAGGGGTGGTGGAGCACAGACAGGAGGGGACCCTGTCCTATACTTACAGTAGTTAAAAAAGGCTTTGATGTCAACTCTACCAAGAATGTCAGTGGAGCATGAGCCCCATCTCTAACTATGACACATTTTGTTTTTAGTTGTCTTATCTGTAAAGATGGGAAAAAAATCACTGAATTTATGAGTAGTGATTTTTATAGGCAATACACATCTTCAAACTTCCCAGTCCTGAAAGTTCTATTTACTCTATGCTCCTTAAAAATGAAAAACAACATGTAAAATGTGTTTTAGTATATGCCTTGGAAATATAATCTAGGCCATACTCAGAAATAGTGAAATTGCCACAGAAAAATGTCTGTAGTAGTTCTCTCTCACTTCTTACTTATAATGTTATTTGCTTTATCCATTTATCCATCCTATCTATCAATTATCTATCTATCTGTTTTTCTGTCATCTGTCTATAATCTGTCTTTCTGTAATCTATCTATATCATCTATATCAATCATCTGTCTATCTAACTATATCTATCTATCTCTCTATCTATCTATCTATATTTATCTAATCTGTCAATCATATATTTATTATCTATCTACCGTCTATCTTGTCTGTCTATCTATCTGTATATCTGTCTATATTTATCTAATCTGTTAACCATATATTTATTATCTATCTATCTACCATCTATCTGTCTGTCTATTTTTGACACTTGATTTCACTTTGTCTAGGAATCACTATGTCCTACTATTAACCATTTTTCTTAGCTACTGTTCTATTGTTGTGAAGACATACCATTACCAAGACAACTTATAAGAGAAAGCATTTAATTGGGGGCTTGCTTACACTTTCATAGGGCAAGTCCATGACCTTCATGGTGGGGAGTGTGGTAGCAGGCATACATGCATGGTGCTAAGGCAATAGCTAAGAGCTTACACCCTGATCCACAGGCAGCAAGACAGAGAGAGAAACACTGGAATTGGCATGATCTTTTCAAACCTCAAAGCCCACCCCACCAGTGATACAACCCCTAATCCTTCTCCAAACAATTCCATCCACTAGGAACCAAGAATTCAAATAGATGAGCGTATAGGGGCCATTCTCATTCAAGCTCCCACATAGTTTGAATCCCCACAGTGTCGTGCCATGAATGTGGACCCCAGCTTGTGATTATGTGAAGGCTGTTGGGTTTTTTTGGAGGTGCTGGACTCTGGATGATAGAAATGGGTCCCTTTAAAGTCTATACTTTCCCCAGTTCTTTTTTTTTCTCTTCTATGTGAACAGCTGCTCAGTATCCTTTTTCTCCCACTAGGGACTGAGCCACCCCACCCTTTCCCACTACACAGACTGAATCCTTCTGCAACTGAGACAGAAGGGACCCTTTCCTCCCTTAAGTTGTTTCTGTCCACCAGGGCACAGCAGTGCAAAGTTAACTGAAGCATCCATCCTCTTCAGGAATATGTAGCACAGTCTAGACATGTACTCAGCCCGCACTGGCAATACCTGCAGCTCTACCTGTGGGCTCTCCTGCAATTCTGGGCCTCCTGTCTTCTGTCAGGATAGAAGGCTAGGGCAAATTCATGCTCCCTGGAAGCAGTCTGGCTGTGTCAGTTTTCCTGGGGAGATATGAACAAATGTCTATTCACCTCAGCTAGAGCTACAGTGACAGAAAAAAAAGTGTTTGTACTCAGGTCTAGTTGGGTGAGTCAGTGGGTTTGTTGGCGTTGCTCGGAGGAGTATGAAAAACCCACCTGGGCTTAGGTAAGGACTCAGGCACTCATGAGAGTGCCATCCCTTGAGCTCCCTGGGCAGCTTACAGGAGGCTCCCCAGTGTCTACCCATCCAGAACAGAGCAGAACTTGTTGGGAATTTGCCTCACTCTTTTTCTTAAAATATGTTGGAGTTTTAAGGCTTTTTTTGTTTGTGGATAAAAGTTGGGGGCAGATTGGTAGGGAGAAGGAAAGGAATAGTTTGTGGATCTGATGATTTTACATGTTTCTTAAAAAGTGCTTTTGTCCCTTCAGTGATCTCTGCCTTGACTGTACATCTTTATCATACTCCCTCTTCCCCACACTCAGGGGTCATAGAGGAGGAGGGAGTTGGAAGACTGTAAGACCCAGAGTCAGTGGACAACTGCAGCAAAGCAGTGTTTTCTGGGCACAGGGGGCAGGTGCACATATAAACTCACATCAGTTGAGATAGCGTGCACATCTGTGTATGCTTACGCCAGACAAAATCTCAGCCAGGAAGGAGGAGGTAGGCACAAAGGCCCACCCAAGCTAGGGAGCATTGGTGATTAACAGTTGCAAGGAACAGGAAATCTGGGTTTTTCACCTAAGGATATGTTCCCCAGTAGTTTGACTACACACCTAAGAGTTATATATATAGTAGCATAAATCGGACTCAATGGGTTTTAAAATATGAGGCACAAACTTGGATAGGTATGGAATGGTGGTAGATCTTGGAGGAGTTAGGGGAGGAGGGGTGAATATAAGCAAAATACAGTGTATGACATTATTAAAGAATTTAAAATATTTAAAAAAAAGAAATAGTGTAATATCTCCTCTCAACAAAAAGCACTTGTTCACAACATTTTCATATTATAGAATTTATTAAGTAGTTTTGTTTAAAGGCTATATACTATTGACTTTCATACTCTATCAAAGACTAAAATTATACTCACTCTTCTATTGGGTATTGATTTGTGTAGGTAAAATAGCAAAGAATGATAAATCCACTTTTTGCTTTGTGGGATTCACCTGGAGAAAGGATGATTCAGCCAGCTATTTAGAGCCCTGCATGTACCAAAGTCAGGGTCTTAACATTTGGGTTCAACGACTTTTGCTTTTCATGTCTCCTCAGTGAAAGGTTTGGGCTCTTGGCCTCTTTCATTCCCTGATCTTCTGTGGGTTACTGCAGAGTTGACAAGGTTTTATCCTTGCTTACTCTGTGCTTGGCAAAGGAGCTTTACCTTTTTCACATGGTGTCCCCAACAGATAGCATGGTGTCCGCCACAGAAAGGCCAATCTGCAGACAGCTAGGTGGCAGAAGTGTGAAGTTTCCTACCTTAAGGCCTCTGTGGTAGTGGCTGTCTGGGACCTTGTACAGATGCCGAAGTCTGATGTCAGCAGCCTGCTCCTCAGCTGCTGTCCCTGCTTTGCGCCCTGATGTCATTCGAGCCCCTACCATGACCAAGAACATGCTTGGGATGCTACATGCTTGGGATGAGAGCTGCAGAGGAATATCCAGGTTGAAGAAGAATCCCGGTTCCCAAATGAACCAAGACCAAGAGTAAATTTTTAAAAAGCAAAAGTCAGCTCATGTTTCTGCCATGTGATGATGATGATGATGATCCATTAAGTCATTTGGGGGGTTTTCAAAAAAAAAAAAGCATCAGCAATGAAATTCAATCTGAATGATTATCCCCACAGTGGAATTTTACCTCCAGCTTTAAGTATCCTTAGTTTTTGGGTTTTCAATTTAAAAAAAAACTAGTGTACTAGCTAAAAAATTATCTCTGCCATTACTTTTCGTACCTGTACACTTACTAAAGTTATGTGTAAATCTACAGGAGATAAGATAGCATTAAAACTGGATGTTAACACTTTTGTGAATACTTCTGCTCATTAAGTAGGAGAGGAATACTGTGGCCCTAAATCATTTAGAAGAGTCTAAGTTTCAAGAAAAAAAAAAAGAAAGAAAGAAATTAAATCAAACGAGTTAAGCCTCTGGCGGTTCAGTTCTCACCACCCCAGGTCTAGCAGCAACTTGTGGTCATGCCTGCAAGGTCTGCTGTGAAACTTCGCTGCATCTGTCGGGACTTCTGGGTGTAGGTCAGACCCGGCAACGTGCCCAGCCTAGGTGTAATGGACAACAGCAGCCTCCAGCAGTTGTAGAAACATGGGGAGCAGGGCAGAGGCCACCACCCCACTACTGATGTGCCCAACACCTGCCAGCAAGAGCGAAGCCCCTCCCAGCAGTTCTTCATGTGGCTCAGCCCCGGGTTAAAAATGTCAGGTAAGCACAGGTGAGTTAGCAGAATGCAGGCACCTCATCAGTGTCAAGCTTAGGCGAGGTCGTGAGATGTGTGTGTGTTGGGGGGTGAGATGGGGGCTGTCTGTCTGTGTTTGTCCCCTGAGGAAGGTTGGATTGACAGCTGGAGAATCTGCTTCACTGTAAGGAAGCCCCCTGAAGATGCAGGGCTGCTGCAGTGACAGACAGCTAGTGCAACGGCAGCAGGCTGATGGAGGCTTTCCTTCCTAAGAAGGCATATAAACTGTTAGACTGATGGAAAAGGGCTATCTTAAAACCCTTCCTTGCTAAACACTTAAATGCTGTATTTTCAAAAAACAAACAAAACTCCAAACTTCTTATTTAGTTAGGAATAAAATCTATTTCCTATGACTTTTGTCTTAACGCATTGCCTTCCTTGGCCTGATGCTAGAAGACCTCAGATACTTTGTCCCAATGGCGAAGCATTCATCTGAATGTAAGGTTAAAGGCATACATCTATACTGCATCCACACACACATGTTTTTTCTTTTACTATCTGCCTTCACCAGTACCCACAGGGAAGGGACCAGGACCACATGGTGCTCACGTGCTGCCACATCTGGTAGGCATTTACCACCATGTGCAGGTGGATGTTGGTGGCTAAATTACAAAGGTAACAATCCCAGTTTTCACTAAGCTCTCTGGAAAGCTGTCTGGTCACATACATTGCCCTGGCAGGCCTCTCTGAGACATCGCCACCACTGGAGACCTTTTCCATCTCCAGTGTTCATCTAAGGCTCACACAAGATCCTGGATATTCTAAAGCTCTCTGGGGTACATGCATTTACATGCCACTTGAAGGTCCTTCTACAGGGGGCTCAGAAAATGTGGGTTTCTGCACTTTGCTCTATGCTGTTGTGGAAGGAGTGTGCAGGCCTTCTGCTCTGAGCCACCCTATGCGTCTTGGAATTCCAAATGTAGCTCCCTCCCTGGCCTCTAGCATCTTGACTGCTTTCAAGAGCTCCGAAGTACTCCATTTTCTGTCTCCTGACCCTCTCACATTGCCCTGGTCTAGAGTCCCTCTTTCTTTTCTGAGGGTGGGGACAGCTCACTCACTGGCCAAGAGTTCACCCAGATTGTGGTGTTTTATACTTGGCTTGTCTCCTGGAGACCCAAGGGCCAGAGATCTGAGTTACATTTTGAAGTGGTTTTCTCTTGGTCCTGAGGCAGCATCTGCTTCTGGTTGGACAGGGAGAGTGTGGAAGAACACAGACCTTTGAGGGAGAATGATGCATGGTTAATCTCTCAAACATGCCACCTGTCTGTCTCATTTATAGGAACAGTGGACTGATTTCAAGGGAAACAAATTGGCAACAGTTACCCCAAATTTTGAAAACCACTTTCCAAAGTTTGTCAGTTTACCACAAACTCTAGAAAGCAACATGCTACTCAGGAGGGAGAGGGGACTTTCAAAAATGAGCTGGGCCCTCAGGGACAGCTCTCCTTTCTGCTGTCATAAAGTTTCCCCCAAACAGTCAAGACTTTGATAAAATAAGTGTCTGTCATGTTATGTACAAAGGGGTGACAGACTGAGAGCCACTGAGCAAGTGACAAGCAGCCTTGGACTTGGCAAGCTTCCATACTGTCTTCAGTGGATGCTGTTTTCACATGGATACACCATGAGAATTCCTTCTGTGGGTCCAGTAACACGATTTTAAGCAAGGAAGGCAGAATATATGTGCCCCCTAGAGACAATATGGCAGATAGCTACTGTCTTATTAATCCCAGCTTCATCTCCTAAGCTATGGTAACACAGTCTTATGCTTTATCATTGGGTGGTCAGACAGGGACTGGGCAAAACCCCATGGAAAATTTTATGCTCTACTGTGTAGTACCGGGTGCTTGCCTGAAAAATTAGCATGCTCAGTCTTTTTATAGCACATGTTCCTTCGCAGCAAGAGAACATTGCAAGTCTGTGTAAGGCTTTTATATTATCATGCTTAACCACTGTGACTTTTACAACTGCATGCCAGCCGGGGCATGGTAAATTACTGAAGGCACTATGAAGATGCCATTAAACTGCCTGCTGGTGTATACCCTTCAGAAGCTAGAGAAGGAATGCGTCTTTATATGTCATTCTTTTTTCCTTTGGGTGTATTAACAGGCTGAGGTATCACTTCTGAAAACAAGCCTATCCCCCCACCCTTGAAAAAGCCTTACTAAAATAGTTTTTCTATAGATTGTTACCCACCATGCATTTCTGTAGAGTCTACTTCATTCTCAAGGGAGGGTCTAACAGACTCTTTTCCATCTAATGCAGACAGCATGAGCACACCTGTTAGGGAAGAGAATCAAATGCTTAAACGATTTTAAAATTACAACACGTTGAAAGACTCCTATAAGTAGGAGAATAACACCCAAAGCTGGAGTATCTCCTGGAGAGAACCCCATGCCTGCCATGGTCCATGTGTTCTTTGTGGGAGCTGACAGCTCCCTGTTGGTTTTCTTTTGGGAATGAGATGAGCTTAAAATGAATGAACCATGAAAAACCTTTAAAAATGAATGTGCTAAAATGCTTACACTGTAAGAGAATTTTATTCTCGATATGTTTGTCTCAGTGTAGAAGGGTTTCATTCTCAGCATTTGGAGAAGAAATGTGACGTGTGTGTGTGTGTGTGTGTGTGTGTGTGTGTGGTGTGATTGTGTGTGTTATATGTGTTTATGTGTTGTGCTGTGTTGTGTGTGCTGTATGTGTTTATGTGTGTGTTGTGTGTATGTTGTGTGCATGTTGTGTTTGTGTTGTGTAAGTTTGTTTGTGTGTGTGTTTTGTGTTTGGGTGTGTGTGTGTGTGTTTTGTGTTTGGGTGTGTGTGTGTGTGTGTGTGTGTGTGTGTGTTTTGTGTTTGTGTGTGTGTGTGTGTGTTTTGTGTTTGTGTGTGTGTATTAATCCAGAAGAAAAGTCAAATGTTAATCCCCTAATATCAGAGGATGAAGGCACTTTTCAAGTTTTCATATTTGCATTCTCAACTTGCAGGGCAGTTTCTGACTGAGAATTTTCATTTCATGTGTGTGTGTGTGTGTGTCCATCCATGCAGATGTGTAAGGAGGTTGGAGGTTGGCATGGGGATGTCTTTCTCAATCACTTCTTCACTTTCCTTTCTGAGATGTGGTTTCTCACTGAACTTAGAATTCACCGACTAGCTAGACTAGCAGGCCAGTGAACCTCCATGGATCCTCTTGTCCACCACACTCAGATTATACCTGACATTTAGGGATCCTCATGCTCGTGTGGCTGATACTGGAGTAACCCCCACTCCCAATTTATGATGCTACTGTAGACATTTAAACTACAGGCTCTCAGTCAGAAGTACACAATAGTATACTGACTGCCACCCCAGAACTTCTAAGCCTCAAGTCTGACTGAGTGGCCCGGTATGGCATTACCTGAGGCAGTTGCTACTCTTTCTCCATCATACAGCTGGAGAGAAAGGCTGTCCGAGTGAATGGAAAGCTTGCAGCACACATTTTAAAGAGGAGTAGGAGCCTTCTTACCCAATATAATTGGGGCTGGTACCTAGTTGGATAGAAGAAACAATTAGTAGATTGGAATGACACACATTGAAAGATAAATTTAAAACATTTCACATCTCCAACTCTATTATGTATTGTCAAAATCTAAAGTCCTTTGGTTAGATTCTCCTTCATCTTTTTTAATAGATCACACCTATATATATGTCCATTTCCAGGTTTTCTTCTACAGGGTATACTGAGAACTTAGAAATCTGAGTTTAGACTAGAGTTTTGCAAGCTTAGCTCATTAGGAACACTGACATGAAAGTATGATTTTGCCACTTGTCATTGTCAACTATTTTTGTAACCCTTTGGTTTATTTTTTCTAGCAAGGGTAAACTGATATTTGTATTCCATCAGCTTATGTCCTATATAAATTCATAATAGTGAGCCCAATGATATAAACAGACCTGGGATTAGACCCAATGATTTGGGTAAGCATGTCTCCCAAACAGAAGGACCGAAGCTCATGGGCACACCAGAGAGTCTGCCAGCTTTGGGCACTCCGTATGTCAAGGACAGAGTGAACACCTGTGAACAGATGTGACTGGAGACCGGCGGCTAGTCGGCGTACAGACTTTAATTAAGAGTTTCTGCTAATATGCCAAGGTAGTAACTCTTAATAGTTTTTGCAAGTGCTTTCTAGCAGGAGTCTTACAGAACTTGCCTTGATGAGCAGCCAGGCTCCCTGGCTGTCAGCGGCATCTGTCTGCACAGTGTAATTGGCATGCTAAAGTGCTGTCCCCAGGCGATCTAGTTTACAGTGTGGCACTATAATTGGTTTGTTCATTAGACTAAGTTTTTTTTTTTTCTTGGATTGGGAGAGGTAGTGTTTTGGTCCACTCTTCATGGTGCTGTTGAAAATTTTTAATTAATGATTTGGAGATTTAATGAGCTCCTCCGTTTATCCATGATAAAGATTGTAACTGTTTCTATCAATGTTTTCAGTTAAAACTTTGTTTTCCTAAATCCTGGTAGCAATGAAGCATGATGTGCCAAGGAGAGTTAGGAAAGATGGAACAGATATGGTGCATATAGACTGACATTCAATTGATAGGTTTGGGAACAGTTTTGAGCAGAGAGAGTGAGAGCAGGAGTGAGAGAGAGCAAAGGAGATATTCCAAACACAACACAGTGAAATGCAGAAATGGAGTGGAGGAAGGAGGAGGATATATTATAAGACAGACAGAAATAGAAAGTAGTGATGAGTGTAGGTACACAGATACAGGCAAAATGGATCAGATACTATCAAAGAAACCAGATGTCTTATGAGACGGAGGAGGAGGATCCCAGTAGTAGTACTCCAGAGTCCATGTCTGCCCTTGTAATTTGTGGAGAGCATGTTGTGGTGCTCAGAGGCTGTGCAACACTATGGTACTGGCCAGGAGAGGAAGGGGCCCACTTCAGTACCATAGCAGGCAGAACTAGACCCTTGAGCAGCTCATCACCTGGGCACAGTGACAGGGCTTGGGACCGCTTGCTCACATGTGTTAAATGTTCTTCTCAACTCTCAATGTCTTTCCTTTCCTTTCCTTTTTTTTTTTCCCTTCTGGCTGCAGAAAGGTCTTGAAGGAAATCTCTGTTGGAGAATTAAATCCAAATGAAACTGTGCAGGCCAGTGTGGAAGTGCAGTTCCTCTCCAAGCTCAATCACCCGGCCATCGTCAGATTCCATGCAAGCTTTGTGCAGCAGGATGCTTTTTGCATTATCACAGAATACTGTGAGGTGAGACTCTCCTCTCTTGGAAATATTTGTAAAAATCTGTTCATGGTAAAAATTTTATATAACAAGACATCTAAAAAGTCCCTCTAAGAATAATCTTCTCTAGGGAAATGACAAAACTGATTATAATGATTTCTGCTGAGCATTTCTCTCCCTTTGTCAAGTCATTCCCTTTGGAGTGAATATATTCTAAGAAGGAAACTCTCTAGGGGAGTGCTTCTACAAATATGGGGGACAGGTTGCCCAAACCTCCTATGATAGTGTAATGAATGCTTCGATACACATCTAGACTCTTATCCAAGTCCTGGATACAGTGGAGGCATAGCTCACATTTTGATTTCCAGTTCTATTGCTTGAAATTTGAAAATGTCTCATTTCCCCCAGAGAACTCTTTCCTATTTATTGACATACAAATTATGGCTTCAGGTATTTGGAGTCTTCTCGGCTATTCTCTGTTCTCTTGAAGTCATAGCTTTGTGCTTTCCTGAGTTTGAAATGGGCATGAGGCTTAGAGAGGTGAGGGAGAAGAATATGCACACTGTGGAGCTGTGGTGTGGATCTACGTGTTTAGAGCTCAGAGGTTAGGAATAGGGCGGTGACGGGGTTCTTTCAGGCAGAGCGTAGTAGACAATGACATGCTCAAAATTATGGCTAGATGATGGGGACATGGGCTATCCAAATGCTTCTTAGGAGATTAGGAGCCACGGAGAATGAAATTAGTCAGCTCATCACTTGAGTGACTCTGGAAACCTCAAGAAATTATATTGGAAAGAAGTCTCCTTTTGGAGCAGAAGGCAAGTTTGTTTGGCTCAGAGAATTTGGACAACCAGATGGAAGCTGAGGGTGTAGTATGCTTGAGAGGCAGAAGGGAGAGTAGAGATTGTACCCCCAGCACCCTTGCTGTTTTACACACTTGCTGGTGCATCACCCACTAAGAAACCACTAGTTGAATTCATCCGTATGAACTTGAAGTGTTCTAAACCTTGGCCTTTAAATCACATTCCTGGCTTACTCCTTCTCTGCTTGGAGGAGAAAGGGAGGGAGAGGCAGAGATATAGACAGACAGTCAGATAGACAGATACACAGACACATATATGGGAGAGGGAGGGGGAGGAGAAGAAGAGGGGAAGGAAGAGGGAATTGGTGGTGATGAATACCAGTTACTTAGAAATGTCACCTCCTTACCTAATGGATTGTAAGTAAGAAGATGAGGAGTGTAGGGTGTAGCACTGAATAGCCACTCCGGAAAGTGCATCTCCAATAATGCAAAATCATAAATGTTTGCATATGTTGCTATGCTCTAATCTACCTGTTATTGTGTAATACTTTTTCTTCTTTAGCTCCTTGAGTTGATAAGCTTTTACTTCACACAAAAAAATTTGACTTATTACATATGATGATTATTTTCCCCACTGATAATTTTGGCACTCTCATTTATTTATAAAATGCTGATATATTGTCTCATGAAGTTCAGGCTGTTCCTAATTCACTATGTAGTGATAGCTGGCCCTGAACTCCAATCCCTTTGCCTCCATCTCCCAAAAGCTGAGATTGTAGGTGTTGGCCACCACACCTGCAGACATGCTAAATTTTCTTCAAGACACTTTCCTTGTCTTAAAACATCTTAAACTGAGGTCAGCATGGCTCAGTAGAGGCTGCTGGAAACCTGAAGTGGCCTGTAACTTCTGCTGTAGTTGTCTTTATTCACACTGGCCTTTTGTCTTTGAAGTTTCCTTAGTCAAAATAAAGAACTGTTTAGTCTTAATTAATTTAAAATGGAGTGGCCTGGGCCGCTAGTGGCTGTCGTGTGCAGCAGCATAGATGACATGCTCTAGCTTTCTTTTCCCAGGTTGATTTTGATTTTGAAAAAGATTTCACTGTAATTTTGAGCCACCAGACAGGTTGAGACGAGCACAGAGACCTCCCCCATCCTCGTACCCCAGACTTCTCAGTTTATTGTGATCCATGTTCCACATTTGCTTTGTTATTTCTTCTCTCCATTTATAGGCACACTATCTAGCTTTTTCCTGAACTACTTGAGAATAAACATGCTGTAGTTTGCATCTTGAATGGCATGAACATCTCCCAAAGGCCCACATGATATAGAGATGTAGGGGCCAGCCTATTTATTGGAAAGTGGTGGAAATCTACAAACTGGAGTCTTAGAACATTGGTTAGGACATTAGTACCATTCCTTTGAAGGAGGCACCGGAATGCTGGCCTCCTTCTCACTCTTTCCTCCCTGGCTGCTAGGGTATGAGTAACTCCTCCCAGCTATGTGCTTCCCTTAATTATCTGCCTCACTACAGCCCCTAAAGCAATAGAGGCCACTGACTACAGACTGGGACCTCTGAAACCATGAGTTAACTTAAGTCGTTCCTGTTTTTAAGTTGATTTTCTTTGGCAATTAGTCACTGTGAGCATGTCATTAGCCATTAGTTAGCAGAACACTAGCACCAAGTTCCAGTTCAAATGCTTCCTTGTCCCAAATAACTTCTGTATTTTCTAAGGCCAAGGATCTTCTCTTTCATAACCACAGCAAAGGGATTAGAAACTGAGGAAATTAGCACTGAGACAATGAGTATGTAGGCCACTGTGATTCTCAAGTGGACTCTCACATGTGCAGCTTCGGCTTCACTTGGTAACTTGGTAGAAACACAGAGGCCTGGCCTTCACCCAGCCATACTGAGTCAGACTTTGTGGGGGCAGAGCTCAGCCATCTGTGGTCTGACAAGCTCACCAGGTGAGTCTGAAACAAGCTGAAGCTTAAGAACCACCCATCTAATTCCCAATCTGTATTCAAATTTGCTCATCTATTCCAATTATGTCTTTAGAAAGGGCATTTCTATAAAAATGGCTTTTGTTGTGCAGGATCCAATGTGGGATCATCTGTGTTAATTTTTAAATGATGGTTGGTTTCCATGGACCAAGCCGCTCTCCTGGGAGGGGATGTTGCCATAGTGATGGCTGGTAGCTGCATTGTACAGCTGCCAGCCTTCCAGGGTTCTATGGGTCCTGAGCTGTCAGACCGCCTCTTCCCAGGCTCCTGAGGAATGACGTGTGCAGGTCACTCCCTTCTTGTTAACAGACATATTTCTCATCTTCACATGTAAATTCACTCTTAACTTGCTCATGGCTTTTCTTAATTGAGGTAAAATTATTGATATAGAAAATAGGTAACCAAATTTTGGTCTCATAAAAATGTTATTACCATTGCAGTAGCTGATTTTTAAAAAAAATATTTATTTATTACTTCAGGTTACATCTCCATCTCAATGTCCTCTTTCCGCCCCTCCCTGTCCCGCCCTCCCACCCTCTACCCCCTATCCCTTCCATCCCACTCCTCTGGAGTGGAGTGTCCCGACTGTTGAACTGGGGCGGGAGGGCTGTTATGTAGGTAGCTGATCTTTTTATCTCCATGTTTCCCTTTGTAAAATTTAAATCGGGACCTTTCAAGTTTGTAGTATGTTCATGCACCCCGACATGCCTATGTCTGTTTCTCAACCCACTGGACACTTTAGAGTATGTGTGTGAACAAGAAAACAACTAGGGGTTTAGGAGATGATTTAATTAGTAAAGAGCCTGCTGCACAAGAATGGGGACCAAAGTTTGGATCCCCAGAACTCATGTGAAATCTGGGTGTGGTGGCATGTGTCTGTATCCTAACATTGAGGAGATGGGGACAGGTGGATGCCCAGAGGTGGCCAGTCTAGCTAATCAATAAGCTTCTGGCTCAGTGGCACACTCTGACTCAAAACGTGAGGTGGGAGTGATAGAGGACAAACACCTGGTACATACATGCGCACCCACATACACCCGAATATATACACACCGCATATGCACATAATAAATACATAAACAGAGCATCTACCAATTGATATTATAGTACTATAATCCTAGGATGAAGAGGCAAAGACAGGACAATCACAAATTCAAGGCCAGCCTGAGCTGCAGGACAAGATGCTGTCTCATAGTTCCAAAGCTACTGAAGCATCAGAGCATTCAGAGTGCTGGTGTCTCCAGTTCTCCACACAAGGAAGAAATGGAGCTATGTGCCCTCTCCCTGGTGTACTCCCTCCAGTTTCACAGTCTCGTATTTGTTTAGGCCATTACATATTCTAACACTTTTCCTTCCTGGCCTCGCATCTTCAGGTTCTGTTCAGTTTCCTGGGCTCTTAACTGCTCCCTCTACTCTCACAATCAAAGGAAGGCTCCCCTCTCCCATGTACCGGAAACGTAGGCATTCTGTGAGAATGCGCAGTAGGGGTTTGAGACCATAAGTCTCCAGGAGAGAAGAACAGTGGCGAGAGAACATGCAGTCTGAGAAAAGAGTGCTAACAGTTGGACTGGTCTGTTCCCTGATGCTGACGGGAACAGCTACAATGTCTACATCAGTGACGTGGTTGAATGGTCATTCCAGCCCTTGGCTGCACATTGGACTCACCCAGAGAACTTTCAAGACTGCCTGGGCCTGAGGCTCACCCCTGGAAATCTCAATTATTTGGTCAGGGCATTACAGCTCGGCAACAGAATGTTGGAAGTTCTCTGGGTGTTTTTAATGGGCAGTTGGGGTTAGAACTGAGAGGAAAAAAGGAGAACGGTTAGTGTAAAAATAGATAATAAAGGAAAAAAGTCACTATTTAAGGACTAGTGACCAAGGGTGAGGCCCAGACTTGAGAGCAGGGGAGTCTGACTTGGGCTGTGGATGTAGTGGTGACCAGGCCTCAGGTGTCACAAAGATCACCCAGCTCCTCCTTCTTGTTCTCTGAGCAGCTGCTTCAGTTTAGTTCTCCACATACATCTCTGTGGAAAGAAAAATATGGTCCCTATCCCACATGAGCTCCCTGTCACCTTGGCAATTCCAGTTCTCATGGCTTACAGATAAATTGGTATTCTTCATTATTTATTGGATCTTTCTGAGCTTTCCAGGGGCCATTTCTCAGTCTCAACTGTGTGTCGGGTATAGTTCTCTGATATAGTTTGGAGTAATGGAGACAATGTGGTAACTTTTTCCAGTGCTGGGGACTGAGCCCAAGGCCTGGCACCTGCTGGGTAGCCCTCTACTCCTGAGGCAAATCCCCAGCTTTCTTTAATAAGTTGTCTGGCATGCTAAATGAAACATTTCTATCAATGGTAAATAAATGGTGTCCCAAGAAGGATGGTTATGAGTAGCTTGGGATTGTGGGAACTCTGGCAGGGCTGGCTTATATTTTAACTTGAAGTGTGGGAGGGATACCATCAAGTAGAGTTGGGGCATTGAAGTTAAAGGAAACAACACAGAGGTAAAATAGTGGGAGATGTGATTTAGGAACCAAATACTTCACCTTTGATTGCAATGTGTTTGCAGCTGAACACATCCCCTAGTTAACCACTAAGATGTCACAACACAGGGCATTATTATCACTGAGTTGTATTTCTTTGGTGGCGTCTATGAGTTTCCCTTTGTGCACGTACACACACACACACAATTTTATTTTTCGTAACACTTTTGATGAGTGCTAACAAGTCCTTTTATCGCTATCAAGATCCTTCAGAAAGTTCGGGTCTGATGTTTCCTTGTGAGCCGAGCTGGCTGAGGTCCCCTAGTCTTAACATCCCGCCACAGAAGAGATGTTGTGTTGCTGGTGCACAGTATCAGGGGCTGCAGGATGCTGGCCTATCTCATTCTGATGATAGTAATTTGGACCACTTAGCTAAGATTCTGTCTTCTGGGTTTCTCTATTGTAAAGTTACTGTTCTCTCTTCATAACTGAGGAGCATCGAGGGAAGATACATTGAGATTATGCCATGTTCTGTGTCTTCGCACGCCCTCACCCTCTGAGCCTAGCATCTTTCAGGGGAAGTCATTCAGCAGCTTTTATTTGCTGATTCCTGGTTGCAGCTATGTACTTCCTTTGTTTAGCTGGGATTCTCCTGTAAGGAAGAACTGTTCTCTCTCACCATTCATGTATGTATTCAATTATTTCTTTGTGTCAGTATGGACTCAGATGTTTATTATAGTCCATGGGTTTAGCCTAATGCTAGTAGTATCAAGTCCATGATTCAGATTGTTCTGACTTTAGGTATTGAGTGCCTCTGTGTATTTTTAATGTTTCTCCTTCCTTTTATGAGAGAGAATGAAATTCCTTTTGAAATAGGGTCTCACTATGTAGCCCAGGCTGGTCTAGAACTTGCTCCTGCCTCAGCTCCCAAGTTCTGGGATTACAGTCACAGTATAGTCTTGTACCACTGTGCCTCGCCTAAAAGTGAATTTTTTTTAATGGAAAATTTAACTTAGCATACACAATATTGGGATTTGTCTTGGTGGTTTTGGACAAAATTTATTTTTATTGATTCTCTTCCCTCATGCTTCCCCCTCATCCCTCTGAACCCTGTTTGTGTTCTTCCATCCTTCCCTCCATAGCTTCCTTTGTCCTTCATGCCCTAAGTGTTCTATTTCTGACAATCTTCCTCCCCCCATCAAGTTTTTGTAATTTCTAATTAGAAGTGGATTTTTAAAAAGATTTATTTATATGTGTATGTTTGTCTATGTGAGCATTTATGTACATATATGTGCGTGTGGATATGGGTATGACTGCACACGTGCACAGGTTGGAGGGGAGCTTTGCATGTCCTCAACTTGTCACTCTGGCTGTCTCGAGGGTCTGGTTCCATACCTAGAGCTTGCATTTTCTCGTCTAGATTAGAAACAAGCAAGCCCAGAAACCAGCCCCCCCGCCCCCGGCTCTATTTCACTTGGACCTGGGGTTACAGACATGAATAGGATATTCCCGGTTCATCATGTTTACTAGGTGGGGTAACAGACATGAATGGGATATGCCTGGTTCATCGTGTGTACTAGGTGCACCCCAGTCCTCGTGACTGCACAGCAGGCACTCTTAACCAAAGAGCCGTTTTCCCAGCCAGAAGTCTTTTTCATTCTATTATTTTACAATGGAAGAAACAGAACTGGGGGAAGTGATTTTCTGAAAATTGTATGACTGCCCAACCAAGACTGGAGCACTGGGGAGTCTTCTCATTTTCCTAGCTTACATTCACTTATGGTCCATATCTTTAAATATTCTACATGTATATTACATATACAAGGAAACCCATATATCTTAATTTGTACACAGGTACATACTTAATGTAATGATTATTAATTATTTCCTGTCAGTAGAAAACTAGACTAGAAGTCACTGCTCATGGTTTAGATGTTTCTTCAGGAATTATCCCCTTCCACAATCTGCTGTTTTCAGGAGAAGGACATCCTAGATGTGTATCCTTTTGCTGTCATTGGTAGCTATTCTTCCTGGTGTGAGCTCACATCAGACACCCACTCACTGGGCTATTCTGGTAAATGTACCTCTAATTGAGGCAGCTGCCTTCAGAGAGCTTGGTCTCATTGAGACAATGCATGCCTGGACCTCTCCATTCAGAAATAAATGATCCTCTCTAAATTCACCCTGTGCCTTTTATATGAGTCTAGAGTCTACTTTAATCAGTTTGAGAAGATGACAAATAATATGTCTCACATTTTTATACATCTGACCAATTCACTCATGGTTTTTATAGTATTAAAATTAAAGTATTATCATGCATGGTGGCACAAGTTTGTAATCCTATCCCTTGGGAAGCTGAGGCAGAGGCCATCTCAAGTTTGAAGTCAGCCAGGGCTACAGGGTGAGAATCTATCCCCACACAGATCATGAAAATAATTTGCTTTTTGTCTCTCCTTCTTTACCTTGTTTAAAATATGACATACTTTGACCCTTTAACATAAAAACTGAAAAGTACTTCTATTGGTCTATTTGAAGTATTCATTCACCATAAAACTTCTCTAGCTTTCCTTAAGTGATTTAAGAAATCTATTAACAGGAATGGAAGAATGAAAGTTCTGTCTTAAAAAATGAAGTATGACCACCAATTTTCATTTAAAAGTGCAATGCAATGATTGGAAATTGAAATTAATATTAGTTAAAAGAAATTAATTCATATCCAATAATTTAAAAACTTAACACTTGAGGCACGGGTTTAGTTGGCCTATGACTTTATATAAATGTAAAAGTTAAAATATCAGAATAGTTAGCATTTTATCAAATAGTTCATTTAAAAAATAACCCAATGCTTTATAGATTATGAGTATTATTTCATATTGAGATTAAAAAAACAAGTTCTGCTACTTTGTTTTCTCAGTAGGAAGAACTCACTATCAGACATTACAGACAAAAAGAATTCCAGATTAAGCCCCAGGACTGTCAATTGTGTTATCAGTCTTAACATGTCAGAAGAGTGGAGTGCATTTTCAGTAGCTATTTAATAACTAGTTTGTCTTATTTTGCTTTACAAAGCACAGTGTGGTTTGACATTTCCCCATGTTTAATGTACCCTATTGCAATGAGCTTGCACAGTGCCACAGTGCAATGACACAGGAAACCTTTCCTTGCTTCCTACATCTACCACAGTCTTCTAAAAATGTGTCATTATTAAATAACTCCTATTCAACCCTGCTTTACCCAAAGACATCTTTTACCTTTGGAATTGCTTAAACATCAGGGTGGAATGTTTCCATGATGGAGTAAGTTTTAAGCCTGAGGCCCATTTATGGTACTCCTCGTACTGTTTCTCAAACTGTTGTCATGGGGCAGCTCCAGAGGCACCTGGGATGCATGTTAAAAACACATCCTCAGACTGGGGCAGTGAATCAGTTGGTAAAATGCTGTCCAGGGCAGTGAGGACTTGAGCTTGCATCCCCAGCATCTGTGTAAATGCCAAGTGGCTGCTGTGGCCTGCCTGTAAATTCCAGTGCTCAGAAATCAGATCCCCTGAGCAAGCTGGGTGTCAGACTAGCCATGAGTTTGGGTTAATGTAACCTCAGTGAGCAAAGTGGCAAGCAGTAAAGGAAGGCTCCTGATGTCAACCTTGCATCTAACTCCTCATGGACTCACATTTGTGTGCACATATCCCCAACAGGTGTTCACATACATATGAATATGCATATGTACAAAATTGAAAATAAAACATGTTCTTCAGTCTTACCCTGGCGTACAGAATCAAACTGTGCATTTTAGGCCATTTAAGTGATTCTGTTACGTGCTAAACTTGGAAGTATATTGGATACATGTTTCTTGTTTTTATTTTTGTAATATTTTTATTGATTATTTGGGAGTTTCACATTATGAACACTGAGCACCCTCACTTCCTAGTCCTCTCAGGACTGCTCCCAACTGCACTGCTAGGACCTCATCCCTCCAAAAAGAAGAAGAAAAAGAAGAGGAAGAAGGAGAAGAAGAAGAAGAAGAAGAAGAAGAAGAAGAAGAAGAAGAAGAAACTCACTGGAGCATAGTCAAACTCCCATTGGTCAGCCCCTTAAAGAAAATGGAGTCCTTCTCCATCTGTGCTCCCATTGACTATAAGGGGAAGGACAAATGTTTCTTTATTGAAGATGTGATAGGTTTGAAGGAACAGTATTATGAGATATCACTCAGTGAGTTAATAAGGGCAGTCTTCATTTTAAAATGGAGAAGTAGGGCAGAGGGTGCTCCATGCTCCTCTCAGCCTTGAAGAAGTCCTTTTGTCCACCCATTCTTTGAGCATTTTCACTTTACTGTGTGTAGGCTTCTGAGAACATTCTCTTTGGTCTTTCAAAGTAGTAGGAAGCACTTTGGTTGACAGCCTGGAAAGTGGATTAATTTTTAAAAACCAAATCCTTTGGGGATTTAAGCTTGTCCCTGGCAATCAAAGATAGTGTTTAGAAAACTGTGGATGAGGTGTCTTCAGTTCCTCAGGGCCCCAGTGTTTCAGAGTCCATGTGATGCTGGCTAATTGGGATGGGGGGTGGAGGGACACCATTAGTCTACCAAGTGATAATATGGGCTATGGATTTTCTAAACCTTTGAAGTTCACATCAAGGCTCTTCATGTAGCTTTTGTGAAGTGACATCAGTGAAGGAAAGTATCGAGGAAGGGGAACATTAATATTGGTTCAAGTTCAAGCCTATCCTTTTTATGTGTTTGCTTTAGTGAGAAAAGTCATCTTTAAATATTTCTCAAAGACAAAGTTGAGAAAACTAAACTTAGCTTATGTAGGGAGTTAGAATAATTAAATTAGATTTAGAAAATATATAGGGGTTTCTGATACAGTCTCTTTATTCGGGTCATGAAGATCAACTTGGCTGTGAGCGATTTAGCTTGTGGAAAAACAAGGATAAAGTCAGGTGAAAACAGGAAACAAACAGGAGACTTAATAGACTGAAAAAACAAGGTTGAAGTCAGGAAAAACAGGAAAGACTTAATGGACTTAAAGAAACAAAGTATCTGGCCTGACATTGTTTTCAGCTGCTAAGTGGGTGGAGCTCAAATTAAGCTGAAACAGAGTTCCTCCTATTTAAGGACAGTGCATGGAGCCCAAAAGAAGAAGAGACCCCTGATGCTAGAGAGCTCCCAGAGTCCTCCTGAAAAAAGGGCTGGCCATCATTTGATGGCTAGATTTCCCTGAGGCAGAAAGAAGCTGGTGAGCAAAGAAAGCCTGAGCAAGACAGCAAAAGGCCAGGACTAAACCCTGTGGCTCAGCTTTTGCATAGAGGGGTTTGATCTGTCCGAACAGTGGCCTAAAGGAAACTGTGCCTGGCTTTAAGGACTCTGAGGTAGAGTGGCAGAGTTGCTGATGTGAAGGGGCTGGGGTCTCCCAGAGAGAAGAAAGCATCAAGCCTTATTTAAGGTGAGACTGCAATAACCAACTTACCCTGACAAACCTGCATCTGAGAGATCCAGAAAAAGGACTGCTAAGTGCGTTAAAGAATCTACAACAAAGACTGTTCCTGACAACTGAGGACCTGCCCCAGAGACTGTATCCTTCTAAAAGGTTAGGAAAATAATTATCAATAGGATTAGTGATTAGGTTAAAGAGATTGTAGGGATTTGTTCGATTAATAGTTAAGAAATTGTTGGTATTTGTTATAGGTGAATATTGTTAGTAAATAAACAATAATTAAAAAGTTCGGTTACAAGCTTATGTAATAAGAACACGTGACATCTTATGGAGTGAGTTGGCTTTTGCTTAGATGATAAATTTTTAAAAAAAGAAATAAGTGCTCCCCACACTGCTGAGTTACAGTCAAGCTGCATCACACAAGTTTCCTTCTGCCCTTGTGAGACCAAAGCATGATGTGCTGTCCTCATCTGTGAGAGACGCACCTCCTCATCCTTGCAAGATAATCCGCAGTGTGCCCTATAAAGAACATGGTGAGTGGGTGGTGAATGGAAAACAGCAGTTTTCCCCTCTCAGAGAGTGTTTTAAAAATGAAAATCAAAAGATATGGAGGGTAACCTAAGACTGTGCTCTTGGCTTTAATTTTGATGTCTTATCTTCATGTTGACTGAACAGTGTCTTGTTTAAATCTGTAATAAGAACTGAGAACATTTCTTCTTACAATTCTACCCAGAGAAATAACAAAGGGAGGTTTGTAAAGCTCATTCCAGTAGTTCACTTTCAGGCCTACTCTTTCAGGGCTTGTTTTTCCAATATCTTCCTCGATAATATAAATATATTTTGTGTAGTCACAAGAGACCATACATTGAATTTCAATGCAGGAAATGAGCATGCAAATTCTGCTCACTATTTGAGAAGTGTGTGGGGGCTGAGGGTGCACCTTGGCGGTAGAGGGTTTAAAGAGATGAGTAGCAGGGCAGCCATCAGTGTCCCCAGAGGAAACGCAATTCTTCTCCCTCTAAAAGAAGATGGTGCAGGCACCATGAGTGTATAGTGGGCTGGGTGCACGCCTTTAATCCCAGCTGTCAGGAGGCAGAGGCAGGCAGATCTCTGTGAGTTTGAGGCCAGCCTTGTCTACAAAGCAAGTTCGGGACAGCCAGGGCTACACAGAGAAACCCTGTCTCAAAAAACAAAAAACAAAACAACAACAACAAAAAAGAAGTTAGAAGGCAGCTTCATTGATGTTTCTTGAGTGTGCATGTATGTGTGTGAATGTATGTGTGTGTTCATGTGTATGTGTGTACATGTGCACAGAAGACAACCTCCCCTTCTTCAGGAGCTTTTCCTTGTTATTTGCAGAGACTCTTACTGACCTGAAGCTCACCAATTAAGCCAGCCTAGTTGGTCATCAAGCCCCAGGGACCTACCTGTCTCTGCATCCCCAGCACTGGGGTTGCAAGTGCCTTCTGCCATCTCATGCTTTTTCATGTGCATTTTGGGGATCAAACCTATGTCCTCAGGATTGCACAGCAAACACTTTAGTAACTGAACTCTAGCTCATGCCCCTGCCCCTCACTCATATCTCTTTAGGGTCCATCCCTCCATTTCTCCCTCTCTCCCTTCCTCCCTCCTCTTCCTCACCAGGAGGTGAAGCACCATCTTTCTGACATTAGAAACGTTTACATAGTCAGAATATATGAATGATGTTTTTAAAAAATCATTTAAAAATATATGCGTGTGTCTGTGTGTCTCTGTGTGTGTAGCAGGGTGGGGGTAGTGGCAACTTAGAGTCCTGAAATGGACATATAAACCTTATAGTAGAGACAGTTTACATTTTGTTGGAAATGCCTTCCCATCTACTCTACTCCTTAGGATGTCACTATGATCCACTGTCAAAAATTCTTGTACAACTTGCAGAAATACTATTCTACCACAGTTTGCATGCTGTGACAGAACCCGGGGACACACCATGGTTAGAAAGTGAGTACTGGATAGGCACATCTGGAGAAGGACAAGGGAACTGGTCTCTTTCTTTCTTGCCAAGAGTTAAACATTAATTCACTGTATTTTGTAATTCCAAGAAGCTTTGATCTCCTTGGCCTAGAAAATCCAACAAGGAAGGCAGCTTCATCAAGGCTGCATGTGAATGCCTAAGATATGCTTTTGGCTTCTTATTTCTTCTTCATTTGGAAAGAGAAAATGCTAAGAAAATATTTGCACATTGCACTGAAAGAGAATTAAAAAGCACATCACAAGCACCTAGTCAGTTGACCGCTTGTTGTTTGATTACAAATAATCTCTGCCAGTTTCCTACTGCCTGGAATTACCTTTGCTTTGCATACAAGGAGGACTCTAACATAGCCTTTGTGTGGCTTCATTTTCATCTTACGCTCCCATGGACATGGCATAGCATTCTTGCACTGTGCTCCATGGGACCTGAGCTTCACATTCTGAAAAGACTATTTTTCTTGGCCCTTTTCTTCTGAGTACACATACCAAACAATCTCTAATTGTTCAGTGTTTTAATGTAAAAAGGTGAGGTATAAGTGTTCTCTAAGAGAATTTAACACTTAGTGTTTTGTTTTCTATGGTAATTAAAATATATGAAGACACATCGTCATCAGAGTCACATCAGACACTGCCAGGAAATTGAGACATTCGTGATTGTCAGTTTCTGGCCTTAATTATAATTACTGTTATTTTACCTTGTACTAACATATGAGTGACTAAATGTTTCTCTGATGTGTTCAGAACCACACACATACAACAGCCACTGTACTCCTGAGCAGTTTGCTGAAGTTTAGTAGACAAAGGGGAACTCAATCATTCCAAGACCCTTGCAGTCTGTACATGCCAGAATCAAAAGAACCTGGGACTGCAAGATGGCAGTGAGTAAAAGTACTCGTCCCACAAGTCTGATGACCTGAATTCTATCCCCAAAACCCACAGTGGAGGAGAGAACCTACTTCTGAAATTCTCCCCTGACCTCCACGTCTACCACATGCACCCCCCCCCATATATACATGCATTAATAATGAAACAAATTCAAGTTAAAATTCAGAAGAATCTCCCATAGCAGCCAACACTGGTACACCACATCAACACCAATTTCATTTCATGCAAACATTATCACTGTACATTAAATCAATGCCTCTGATTTGAACTTCACTGTCTTCCATTTTTTGCATTCACATGTTAGGGTTCTGTATAAAAAGTCAAGCTATTTGGAAAGTTATTCCTAGTCTTATATGAGTGCATATTCAGTGGATGCCTTCCAAATATATATGTTGAACTTGATAATACTTCTCAATTATACAATTTGTTTCTTTCTTGCTTGGTGGCAAAGATAAAACCCAGATGGATGGACATGAACTGGAAGAGTGATGGCAGATTTTACTTGCTAACCAGTGACAATAGGAATAAGAGCGCTGTTTGGATTTGTGTGAGGGTGACTACATTTTTAGGCTGCTTTTGGTCAGTAGGAAAACCGGGAGGGTCAGATAACTTCTGAGGTGTGCGGAACATTCAGTTTCCATTTCCCCAAAGAAGGTGAGTCTAACCTGGATCATCCATCTTGGTGTTTTCTTAGGTGACTCCATCTTGGGCTGCCCCTACATTGGTGAGAGAACTTGGTATTAAAATTTTACCTGTGAAAGTTGTGAAACATTATGTTATTTTGTTTCAGGGCCGAGATCTGGACTATAAAATTCAGAAATATAAAGAAGCTGGGAAAATCTTTCCTGAAAATCAGATAGTAGAATGGTTTATCCAGTTGTTGCTTGGAGTTGATTATATGCATGAGAGGTATGTTGATTCTGGGGACAGGGTGTATTTTTTATTGCTCATGTCTGAACTTGAAAGGTGAATATTTTTGATTGATTTGAAAGCGAACAGGTCCAGAAGATGAATAGCCACAGTCAAACATCTGTAATATTTTATAAGATGATTTTTTTCCTTGAGGAAACTATTAAATACTTATTTACTCATGGGGTATTTATTTATATCAATTGTGTGTATGTGTGTGGAAGTGTGTGCGTGCCATACCTGGGTGTAGAGGACAGCCATTGGCGTCAGCCCTTGCCTTTCACCTAGTCTGAGATTGGGTAGCTCATTGTCCTCTGCTGAATGTGCCAGGCCAGCTGGCCTCTGAAATTCTCCTGTCTCACCTCCCATCCTGCCATAGGAATGCTCGGCAGACAGGAGTTTCCATAGTCAGC
Source organism: Lophiomys imhausi (assembly GCA_907164525.1). Classification (NCBI taxonomy): domain Eukaryota; kingdom Metazoa; phylum Chordata; class Mammalia; order Rodentia; family Muridae; genus Lophiomys; species Lophiomys imhausi. The sequence goes on from CAJQZJ010003646.1 coordinate 19,164,082, forward strand.
TTTTTTTTTTTAATGGATACTTGGGATTTGAGTGCAGGCCTCATGATTGCAGGATCCGCACTTGACCCACTGAGGTGTATCTACAGCGCCCCCCCCACCACTCTTTTTTTTTTTTTGTAGTTCTAGGAAATGAGTTGTTCTTCAATGTAGCAGAAACTATTTTGAACATGGTGCCTTATCTAGCCATCTCCTGTGAATTAAAGCTGATACTCACAAATCTTTAGCAGGCCCTGACAGATAAGTATTCAAGCCAAAAGTCAGTTTGGATATAAATAGTAGATAATGGTCAAAATGTATCCTCCAAATTTTAGTTGTCATTCTTGTTTATGGAATTTGCATTTTAAAACATTGTAAATGGTCTAACAGTACATTTAAAAGCATCTTTTCAGATGTTAAGGCGCTAAATATTTTTGAACCATCAAATGACACAAATGCACTTGAAAGAATAGACTCTCAAAGAGGGCGGCCATGGCACTCTCACTGCGGGAGTGAGCAGGACACCTGGGAACAGCCATCTTGCGTGAGAGTGGTATTCCTAGGGCACACCAAGGCCTGGCAGTCCGGAGATGTCATTGCTTAAGTGTGTCATCTGTGGTTTCTGATAGCATAAAATATAATCAGATTACCCTTGCAGTTGGCCACGTATCTCTTGAAACACATGCTTGGTGACACAGATAGTGACTAATTCAGTGTGACTCCCAGAGTCTCTGTAATGGCGTCCTGAGATGATGATGAACTATCACACAACCTTTAATGAACATCCTGCAGCTGCTGACCATCAGCTCCTGTACTTGCACACTCATGTTGCTATTGTCTTTGTTCCTCCCTTCCTCTTTACCCCCCACACCCCGCCTGTCCCTCCTGTCTTTCCTTTCCCACTGCTTCTTAGCGTATTGTTGGCTTACTGCATAAAGGACATAATTATAAAACAATTCCCACAAAGGTGCCCACTGTGGTGGGTGTTCTGTATGCAAAATATATAGTTGAAATTTGGTTGACTTAAGGTCCCAAATTTGATTTGTTTTCTATTCTTGTTTTTCAATTTTGTTATTTTAGTTTGTATTATACAGGGTTATATAAGGCTATTCCCGTGCAAGTATAAAATACACTCTAGCACATTCCCCCAATATTTTTGATGTGCTTAAGATTACTTAGTGATTGTTAAAAAATAATTGAGTTTAAAAACAACCTCCAAAGGGAGAAGTGTCATTTTCAGTCTGTCAGAATTTATAAAGAGCCATTCAACAGAGTTACATATGTGGGTGCTATTGAATCTGTGGGTCTAAAATTCTATTCTTTGTGATTCAGATGAAAACAATGGTGTATTATAACCAATTATATCATAAACAATCATTATAAGCTTCTTATGTATAGAGAAATGCCAATTTTATGTCTCAGTTCACTTCATGCATGTAATAGCAATAAACTAAAAATAAGTCCTAACCTCAGAGAACTGTTCATTAACTGTGAGTGGTAAAAACTTAGTGTCATAGCTGCAAGGAAGGTGGCTATCCAGAATCACTGTCCCCACTGCCTGAGAGATATGACACTGGACAAAGTACTCGGCATCTCTGAGCTTTCTTTTTCATCTGTAACACAATAAAAAGGATGGGGTGTCTGTCACTGGTTGCTCTATGGGATTCTAGGGAATGAACACTGAAACCTCAGCACTTAACAAGCTTCTGTATCATTATTGTTTGTGGTAATAATTACATGTAGACACAAGGGCACAGCCAGCAGACAGATTTGCTTTTCTAACAGACATACATGTTGGCAAGGATGTAGAGCAGCAACTGGATACTTGTCGTATTATCTGTGGGGTGGGCATTGGTAGAAACACTTTGGAGAGATGTATGATGGTAGCAAGGATGGTGGATGTGATAAGAACCTTAGTGAAGTCCTGTGACCAGAGCTCGCTTCAGGAAGGTCAGGTGACAAGTTATGGGAGAGAGAGGGTGTGTGTGAGACAGAGAGACAGACAGAGCCAAAGCCAGAGCTGAGATATTAGTCAGAAGCTTTTATAGTGTCCATGTGTGAGGTGATGAGACCTGGATCAAGGGCGCAGCAGCAGAGGTTTGGGAGGACTTTAATGAGCTTGGGGAGCTGCAGTGACTGAACTTCAAGTCAGTGTGTTAAATATGATAGAATGTGAAAGACAGGGCTTGGGCTGGAGGGCGGTGGTGGAGAGCTCACCCACCGATTCTTGTGGATCCCTGGGGCCGTTGGAGGTGGCTAACAGAAAAGAACTTGAGGTTTGGGGTCTGAGAGAGTGAAAGGCTGGAAACAATTGTACTGAGATTGTGAGGATGTATGAGGAAACCCGTGTGTGAGGAAAGAAGAGAAAGGAAACCATCTAGTATGTGGTTGATGTGCTGGGGCTGTTGGCGGAGGGACACAGAGGCAGGACGGTTCTGTGCTTGCTGTAGGTTTTGGATTCCTCTTTGTGCTTTTTTATTTTTATTTTTTCAAGAAATTGTTCGGGCTGGAGAGATGGCTTAGCCGTTAAAGGCTAGGCTCACAACCAAAAATATAAGAAATTGTTCACAGATTCCTGACTACGTATAACGTTTATTTTTAACATTATTTATGAACCCCTTCTTGAATTATTCTATAGTTTTGGAAATTTTAATTTGAATGAGAAAGAAATAACTCCATCTTAATCCGATCTCCAGAGGATTTTGTTCTTGTTTGTTTATTTGTTCAGTTGGGTTTGCTGTTGTTTTTTTGTTCTGTTTTGTTTTTGACTATTCTAGTGAACTGAACATGGGGTCCTGCTAGAAAAATCCCACTGAACTCCATTCTTAGTCCTTAGAATAATTTTTGTTTGTCAGAGACAGGGTTTCCCTGTAGCCCAGGCTGGCCTCAAGCCTCGATTTCCCAAGTGCTTGGATTGTAGTCATGACCCTTGCACCTGTCTTCAGATTAGATTTTTGTTTTTGTTCTGTTTTGTTGGTTTTTCGAGACAGGGTTTCCTTGTGAAACGGTACTGGCTCTACTGAAATTCGCTTTGTAGACCAGGCTGGGCTCGAACTCACAGAGATCCACCAGCCTCTGCCTCTGGAGTTCTGAGATGAAAGGCATGTGCTGCCATGCCTAGCTCATATTTGCTTTTAAATGAAGCAATACTGTGTAATTTTTCCAGTTCATTAATATGTAGTACACTCTTTTATCTTGTTAGATTTCAATATTTAATTAATTGCAAGCCCAAGATATATTTCTTTTAGAAAATAAACTTGTCTGTTTCAAAAATGGGTAAAATCTCAAAGGATGAGTATATGTGTATACATATTTGTAGCATGTGATATAAACAACTAAAACGTGTGATGTTAGATGCCAAGACTATTCATAGTCCAGTGAAAGCTGCTTTGAGACAGTGGTGCTCAAGCTTATTCCTGCTGAAGGGAGTCAGGCTGCTTATGGTACGTATGGGGAGCTGAGCGATGTGATGTGGGAGATCCTGCAAGTCCACCCTATGTGTCTATTCATCCTAGCACCAAACCTGAGAAACAGCCTCTATCCTGACCTTGATTTGCCCCTGGCTGAAGGAAAGCAAAGGTGAGTTAGCAAGCATTTGTTACTCCTCAGACAGTGACTTTCCTGTCTATTCATGTCCAGTGGCCACAGAAAGTCACATGGCCAAGCCTCGTGGCAGAGAGGCAGAGATGCCCTTATCTTCCCCAAAGAAGTACTCAAGCCAAGGCAGAAAACATTTTAATATCTAGGAACAAGAACACAGCACATACACACACAATATTTTTCTCTGCTTTGAACTTACTACTTTCCAACTGCCACTGGGAGTATGGAAATTATTCTAGCTTCACATGTGTTCTGTAGTATCTATTAGTGTTTTTTGAAAAGTACATAGATTTTACACATTACTGTGGAGGATTACATTGGAAACAGTATATACATATGAGAGGTTAGGCTTGGTGCCTTTGTACCCAGTGCCTTGGTTGGTTAATTTTGTGACCACTGGAGTGAGCAATGGGATGCCCAGTTTAAGGTGCTGCTTCTGGGTGAGTCTGTGAGAATCTCTCTGTGTGATTGAGCCTTGAATCAGCACAGTAAGTTTCCCTCCCCCTTGTGAGTGGGTAATGCGCCCCTGCTGAAGGAAGAGGAAAGAGCCCCCTTCCCTGTTTCTAGCTGTGGACAGGGATTTGGATGCTGGCTGCCTGGGGTTCAGGCCTTCAGAGGCAGACAGACTCACAGGCCCAGCTTCCCTGGGTCTCTAGGCTGCTCATGCAGGTGACTAGACTTCTAAGTCATAAGTGCACAAGTCAACTTTCAGTCCTGTGTCTGCGGAGAGCCCTGACAAATACAGTATTCTAGGGAAGACAGAGCCAGTGGTAGAGAAGAAAGGAAAAACCGCCTCTGCGCTTCAGAACGTTCCTGTCCTGTGTTTTAATTTAGTTTGTTTTTAAATTTGGAATACTTGGAGTCTACAGCATATGGCAGGCACATAAATGACACTGTTAAAGCTGGGAATATTCACAGTTCACTCAGCTGTCCTTGAGAAAGCTCCTTCCTGTTGGGATGTCAAGCTTATTAGGCCCTGTTTCTTGAGGGGAAGTGGGACAGCCCCTCACAGTGTGCCCAGCCTTGGTAGTCTCGAAATGTTGCTGACATTAGTGTTTCCCCAGGGTGGAAGAGACAGGCTGGTGCACTTTCCCTGAGGTGACTTTGTCATCCCCTAGCTACCCACACATTTCCCTAAGGTGGTTTTGTCACCATCTAGCTACATTTCTCAGCCAGCTTGCAGAAGTGTTGTGGTACGGTATCTAAGTGAGTCCCTGAAAACTGGTGTGGAGAACTCGTTCCCCAGGGGAAGGTGCCTGCTTGGGAATCCATGTTGCATGCACATTTGGCCAAGGAAGGAGGTGTCCCACCCAACTTCCAGAGAAGGAAGTGCTGAGCTGAGCTGTGGTGTCTCCTATCTCTTTAGCCCTTTCTTTCCCCCATGTTCCCTTCTTGAGGATGTCCTGGGGTCATTTTCTGTCAGCACATTTCCACACCAAGTCTAGACAGGCTTCTGATGTGCTGGCCATAGCTGGGAAGTTTTAGAAGGACCTAACCTCTGACCCCGGCTCCAGTGGGGAGGCTCATCATCCAGTCACTGATGAGCGAAGTCAAACAGGAGCCTTGGAGTTCAGGGTGGGGTCATATGGCAGAGGAAAGAACAGGGGCTTCCCAAGCTGAGCATCATCAAGGAGTCATTGGATAGGTGGAGCCTCCTCCTCCAGGAAGAAGAGCTTGCTGCCCAGAGTGAGACCCTGCCAGGTGGAAGACAGACCTGCAGGGAGGGAGCTAAGGAGTCCTAGGGCTTTTTTTTTTTTTTTTTTTTTACACAGGGCTTAAGAGGAGGTGAAGGCTAAGGTGCTTGTGCCTTCTCCACAGGCCCACTTGATGCTGGCACTCTGCCTCCATCAGCTGCTCTTCACCCAAGGAAAAGACATGGAGGCTTGGGGAGAACAGTCTGGTGGTGAGATGGAGATGGGGATCATAACACAAACTCGACTACTACTACTAACTCAAACAAGCTATTACTGAATATTTACACAACAGCCCGGTGCCAGGGACAGGAAAGGACGGGGGGGGGGTCCTACTTCTGTAGATAAGGTGTAGGGGTAGTGGATGTAAACCTGTTAGAGATACTTTGGGATTTTTAGGGAAAATTGGAACAGTCTGAACTGTTTGTTACCTTGTTATTTCTTGGATTTTTAAAATACATAAAAAAAGGATTACTGTTAGCCCAGTATATGATAAGACTTGTGTAACCATGAAGTCTGTAAATCACAATTTTGCAGTTTCCCCAATAGCTTGAGAGCTGGCCTGTTACATAAAACTTTTTGTTCCATCAACACAGAGATAGCCTATTGTATGCTGGAGTCTGTGTTCCAGCATATTCTGTGCCTTGGTCTTGAAATGCACACATAGTGTTAATTTATGTTATTTTCATGTATTTGTAACTCATCTTCTACATGTCCAGTTGTCACCAGATAACTTTCTTGTGGATGCTTTATTTATCCTAATGTCATGGTATCTGGTCCTCTGGCATGTGGCCTAGCTCATTATCACAAATCCAAATACTTTGAGTCTGGCTCCTTGCATGCTGTAGCTCCAAGAGGTCCGACTCCATGTGCTTGCATCTATAATCAATAGGGCCAGCATGAAGAGACGAGGCTGAAGATTCCCTTAACTGCCAGTAACAGAAGTATCTCAATCAATAGAAGGACCCATTGATTTACATTCGGAGGACAGTTCAGGAGCTGGTTAACTGAGGTGGCTCAGCAATGCCCTCTGAGCTTTAGGTTCTTTCTGCATCTGTAGACTGGCTTATGTATTCAGACTTGTTCTCTTGCAGTTGTCAGGTTGTCTGAAACACTCCCATGCTCTACCCCTTCTTATAACAGTAACCAAGTTCCACAAAGTATAAAATTGGTCTCTCTCTCTCTCTCTCTCTCTCTCTCTCTCTCTCTCCCTCCTTCCTCCCCCCTCTCACATACACACCACCCTTTATATCTTGTATATGAACAGGGAAATATCTCTTACAACCTTTTGTCATGTGACTTTCCTTAGAGAGACATGAACAGATGTCTACCCAGTTAGGCTTTCAACAACACTTAGTGAACCAATGAGTTTATCGAGGTTACTAACAAGATCATGCATGACTGAAAAACAGCTGTATCACCCAAAAGCTCACCCCAACAAAGACCACAACCCTGGAGCTCCCTGCACAACTGGAAGACATCTGCACTGCAGGGAGTCTCTTTCCCACATCTGCACACTGCATTGTGCAGTGGGGAAGGGTTCTTTGATTCTCCTTTCTGTTTTATAGGTCTGTCAGCTTCCTGAATCTTGTGACCTTCCTTTCTTTAGGAAGGAATGTTTGAGTTTAGAGGACATAGTTGTGAAGCAGCTTCCAGCAGTCCCCTTGTGACTCAGTGATGTCACAAAATGTTTCAAAGGGAAAAAAATATCAGTAGATCATCTTTCAGCACAGTGCCAAATATTCCAATGTTTTAAGGATTGTACAATAATCCAATAATTTCAGTAGGTTAGTTTTTTTTTTTATGGATTCCCTTTGGAGTTTTTTGTTGTTGCTGCTCATTTGTTTTGTTTTTGGCCAGTTGGTCTTGTTACCTGATATACCTGGTAGTTTTGTGACTGAAGAATATAGGTGAGTTGTTAAGAGATACTGGATAATATTATCTTTTCTGCAGCTGGTAGTTACATCATAGGAAGATCCCCTTGCTTTGGTCAAGGACTGAGGCAACTTAAATCTTCTGGGGGGCTCTACTTCTAGTGTGGAGCCCTCTCCACCTCGTTCCCTTTCCTCACCTGCCTTAGTTTAGTTTCTGTGACTATGACAGAATACACCAACAGAAGCCACTTATGGGAGAAAGAGTTGGCTTCACAGGTCACAGTCCATCACAGCAGGGAAGTCAGAGTGGCAGGAGCTGGAGGGAGCCAGTCAATTACATCCATAGCCAGGAAGAGAACAAAGAACTCATTCAGGCCATGCTCACCTCACTCTGTTCTTTTGATTCATTTCAGGGCCTAGCCTTTGAAATGGTGCCACCCAAAGTCTGGCTGGGTCTTCCACCACACTTAACCCAGTTAGGAAAATCCCTCACAGGCCTGCCCACAGGCCGAGCTAATCCACACAGTCCCGCACTGAGGCTGCCTTTCTTACTGATCC
>CAJQZJ010003646.1:19171790-19224654 GCA_907164525.1 Lophiomys imhausi
GCTGCCTTTCTTACTGATCCTAGGTTTTTGTAAAGTTGACAATTTAAACCAACTGCACCTGCCTACCTTTCTCTTGTCCTTACATTTCCTCTTCCTCTGCCTGTTTCCTCCGTTCCTAGCTCTCTCCTCACCTTTCATCTTCTTTTCCTCCTTTCTACACTCCTTTTCTTCATTTATCTTTTTATTTTTTGAGATGAGATCTTACTGTGTTGGGTAGGCCACCCTCAAGCTCACAGTCCTCCTTCCTCAGGAGTAGCTGGATCCTATTCTTTTTTTTTTCTAAATGAAGCCCTTTAGGGTTTCTCATATGCCTTGTGACCTAGAGCATGCATTGGGCCCATCTCATACATCAGAATTTACCTGCATTCCCTACTCGAATGCATTTACTGTAGTCAGTGGACCTACATATACATGTTGGTACTACTTGTATTAGTCACTGTTCTATGGCTGTGAAGAAACACCATGACCAAGGCAACTTTTTAAAAGAAAACATTTAATTGGGGGCTTGAATAAATTTCAGAGGGTTAGTTTATTATCATCCTGGCAGAGAACATGGTAGAAGGCAGGCTTAGTCCTGGAGTATTAACTGATAGCTACATCCTGACCCACAAGCAGAGGTATGGGGAGGGAGGCGGGGGAGGGAAACCGACACATGGACAGACTGGATCTGGCATGGGTCCATCCTCAGAGTCCATCCTCAGTGACACTCTCTCCAACAAGGCCACACCTCTTAATCTTTCTAATCCTATCAGAGTTCTACTCATTCAAGTGACTAAGCATTCAAGTATATAAACCTATGGGGGCATCCTGTTAAAACCACTGTATCATTTAAAGCCCATAGTTTGTTTACACTGGGCTCATTCTTGGTGTTGTATACTCTCCTTGATTAGGAAAAACTATGATGGCATGACTGTATCAAACAGACAATAGTTTATGGTGCCCAAATCCTTTAGGCTCTACTTATTCAGTCTTCTTCTCCCAACCCCTAGCAACCACTGTTGTTTTTATCATCTTCATTCTTTAGACTTTTTCTGAATGTCACATTGTTGGAATCACATGATATACAGGCTTCCCAGGCTGGCTTCTTTTGCCTTGCAGTATGTATTCAATTCCTACCAGGTTCTTTCCTGTCATGATAGCTCATTTCTTGTTAGCACTGAATGACATCCCATTGTCCAGATGTGTCAGTAGATGTAACTGTTTACTTTCTGAAGGACATCTTGTTTGCCTCTGTACTTTAGCCATAAAAAGTATGGAGTAGAGCTGGTATAATCGGAGAAAGAAGAGATGGTCATGGCTTTCCAGTATTTAAGCGGTGTAAGCTGGATCTGTGGAAGGGTGTGGTCACTCCCAATATACAGCCACACCTTGACTTCTGATTGGGCCTAGTTTTCTATTTTGCATAATGTTTTATCATATATATATATATATATTTAATGTATATGGTTTTTTTGCACTTTGTAAGAAGATACTACATTGAGACTTGAAATCAAAGAATATATTTCTGAAAAACAATCTACACAAAATTGGTAAGAAGTTTTAAATGCCTGCTGTAAAGCTCCAAGCAAGTTTATCCTAGATGCTGCCACGGGAAGCAGAAGTGTGTAGTTCAAGCTAGCGTGGAAGTAATCCAGCCCTGGTCTCTTTAGCCTTCACAAATATTTGTTCTTACCTGGGTGAGACCAACAAATCCCAGTCATTTTGTTTGTGATTATCTGATATAAACTGAAGTATAAAATACTTGCTCCATGGCTGGTTGAGTTAACAGTTAATGCTTTGCAGTCCCGCTCTTTACCAGATGCATTGTAAGCTGCAGATGTGTTTTGCTGGCTTCACTTTTATGTGTACGGGCACTGTGCCTGCATGTATGTCTTACACCACATACATGCAGTACCCACTGAGGCCAGAAAGGGGCATCAGATTCCCTGGAGCTGGAGTTACAGCTTGGTTGTGAACTGTGGGTGCTGGGGATTGAATCTGGGTCCACTGGAGGAGCAGCCAGTGAGTACTCTTAACCGCTGAGCATCTCTCCAGCCCCCTCACTTACTTTAGTGCAGTCAATAAACAGTAACCACATATAATTTAAATGCTGACATAATGGTTTTATATTAAATATTTAATTATTCAGAACTATACCTCCACTCAAATAGTTACTCAATTGTCCAAGCATCACATAGGGTATTCATATGGGAGAAAAGAATGCAGGCATGTGACTAATTGGAGAAATCCGTGGATTCAAATTTTTATACGTATATTCATGAACAGTTTAAATCTTTAGAAACTTTCCCTTTGTTATAAATTGAGATCAAACTCTTCTCTCTGCTGGAGAATTTTCATGTCTTCATATTCAGTCCTTCCAAACACTCTGTTAGTGATTACCAGACTTCATGTGGCTTAATAACAGGTTATTCTAGTTTTCTGTAGTCCCAGAGATAAAGACTCTGAGGTTATGTAACCCACTTTCCTCTTTAAGTCTTCTGTCTCCTGTAAAGCACATAATTTAAAGCTATAGACCACAATTAATTAAATTAAACCGTCACTTGTTATCCTTTAAAATGGCATGACGCTCTGCATAGTTAATGATGAAGTTAAGTCAGTTTTAGTTGTTAATTTCCAGTGATGGCTTTTGTTGTTTAAAATATTCACACAAATTAACCACAATTCCCAGGGGATTTTGTAGTTTCTCGACTGCTAATGGGATCATGTGAGCTGGCTACAACTTTAACTGGGACTCTCCATTATATGAGTCCTGAGGCCCTGAAACACCAAGGCTATGATGTCAAGTCTGATATCTGGTGAGTAAAAGGGGGCTGGCCCCAGTGACTTCTTTCTCTGCTGTCTGAGAGCTCCATCTGCTTTGTTTTGAGGTTTGTCTGCATGCTGCATCCACTCCCTTAGTTCCTTTTGGCATTTGGGTCGTTCTGTGGCCAGAGGGAGAGGAGCTGGTACAGCTTGTTTTATTCTGTGAAATTCATTTCAAGATTCTCTCTATTCATAGATGAGTCTGCAGGTTTAGATTCTGTCATTTCTGAGCCACAGGGGAAAGTTCTTAATGTGGCCAAGACATTAAATTTTGATGTGCTTCAGCTAGCCTATTAAATAAAGCATTTGTAATCCTAAAGACTGCGCTTTATTTTATTTTAAGGTTAACTCCCAGCTCTGGGGAATATGCTGCTTTTCTGCATTTTAAAAGAATTTCACTAAAGATACTGGATTTATGGGTAACCTACATTTACTCTTTCTTGGGTTTTCAGTGACAGAGAGAGACATCTGTGATAGTTCAGTTCCGTGGCACTCTTGGGCCAGGCAGAGCCAGTGGGAGAATGCCTCAGCGTGACCTGCTGCTTGCAGCAGGTCCTGTCTCGGGAGCGTGGCTATACTTTGAAGAGAGCTTACATAATTTTCAGCCTTCAAGAGTTGAAGGACAATCTAGCTGAGAGCTTGTTAATTAAGTAAATAATTATTATATGCAAATCAATGTTAAGTAGTTCTGAGCCTTCAAAGATGAGCAATGTGAGAACTTGTCCACTTTTCTTTTCTAACGATGAAGAAGTAGGAGATGACCTTTTGTGTGGTTAAGGAAGAGTGAGCCACCACAGAGCAGCTGGCTTAGGGTCCTTGCGAGAGTTGCTATTTCTCTGTTTGCTTCAGTGCCTCCCATGGGAGATAAGATGTGGAGATTAGCTCTGGCTCCCACTTTCCACCTAGATCACATCCCTTCATTTCAGTCTCACGATTGCTTGTTTGGAGATTCTTCACTGACTCTTGCTCTTTTTCTTTTTTTAAATGTTTATTTATTACTTCAGGTTACATCTCCATCACAGTGCCCTCTTTCCACCCCCCCTTGCTAGAGTCTTTTGTCCTAGAGGTCAGTTCCAATTCCTGTGTCACTTTCCCTAATCTTTCCCACGTGTACCCCACACCAAAGTAAAAAATAAAACTCGAATAAAAATCAGAAAACAGGGGGGATCCAAGATGGCGGCAGCCCGTGTGGACACATTTTGAACACGGAGGAGGGGGGAGATCAGCCATAAAGCCACAGAGTTATAAGACGCTGAGCAACAATATGAGTGACTCGAACACACTGGGTTTTACCCAGCTACCCAGGGATTATTAAAAGTCCCTGGGCAGGACTCTCCTCCCTTCTCTCGTTATCTCAGCAAAACAGACTGGCAGAGCCTCTGAAACCGGGAATTGGGAATCATCACCAGGAGAGTCTCAGGGTAAGAGCTGCTCAGTTACCCAACAGGCAGACCCAACTCCAGACAGGGTTACTCACAAGCCTCCTGGGCCCCCAGATTCCACTAAGGCGTCCTGGCTATTTTGAGAAGGGTCCTGGACCTGGGGGAGCAGAATACACTCTTAACAGAGCCACAGAACAGCGGCAGTGCAGCAGCATGAGGGCCCAGTCCACAGCAGGAGAGCCCAGCAGGTCCAGAATGGGACAGCCTGGGTAGGTCCACAGCTGCATTTTAGAAAGTGCAAAAAAAAAAATTGTGCTTCCCCAGAGGGGTGTTGGACATACATACAGGCCCCCTCCATTGGATTTACAGACACAGGGAAAAAACACTGCAGCTTGTCTGAGCAGCGGGATACACTTCTGGCAGAGTTGCAGCATACGAGAACTTAGAAAACAGTGGCCTCAAATTACCAGTCTCCAAAGCCAGCTCCATACAGACATAGGTGGAGCTGTGAGAGTGGCAGAAAGGCAGGCGGCCGGGTTGGAAGGAAGATCTGTTCTCCACAGGGTCCAAGCCCTGGGCAAATTGTGGGATTAATAATACCAGACTCCTTTGCTAGTTCTGGCCCTTCCGGCAGGAAACCAGAGCTTAAGCATATTTAGTCCCACCGCTGGAACAGTGAAGTTTTGGCCTGGGGGATACTGCTGAGGGACTCACCTTAAGGGCGTGGAGTTGGGTCCTTTCAAGACTCCAGTGAGTGGCCTCAACCGCCAAACTTGGGACCTCCAGAACTCACAGAATCTGTGCCTGGTCACACAGGACCATACCAGCAGAGCCGCTGCGGGCGGAATACTCAGTGTGCAACATAGAGAGCTCTGACTTGGGAGCAGTGAAACAATCCTGGGCCATTCCTCCTTGTCTGGGAGTGGGCTGCACCATCTCACAGTGCTTCTGGCTATTAGATGCACATTGATCCTAAGAAGCCCCTGAGACCAGCTAGAGAGGACCACAAACATGGTCCTGACACATAAGCTGCAGGGGAGCTACAGCCCCACCCAACAGTCTATGGCCTACCAACCTGCACTATCAACCTTACAAAAACCAGTTGGATCCCAGGAAATATCCTCAACAAAATCATGGAAGAAAACTTCCCAAGCCTAAAGAAAGAGATGACAATAAAAATCCAAGAGGCTTACAGAGCACCAAACAGATTAGATCAGAAAAGAAACTCCTCTCACCACATAATAATTGAAACTTCAAATTTACAGAACAAAGAAAGAATATTAAAAGCTGTAAGAGGAAAAGGTCAAGTCACATACAATGCCAGACCCATCAGAATTACACCTGACTTCTCCTCAGAAACTTTAAAGCTAGAAAGGCCTGGAGAGATGTCCTATAAGTCCAGAGAGAACATAAGTGCCCAGCCAGACTACTATGTCCAGCAAAAGTGTCTATCAACATAGATGGAGAAAACAAGATATTCCATGACAAAATCAAATTTAAACAATATCTACCCACAAACCCAGCCCTACAGAAGATCCTAGAAGGAAAATTCCAACCCAGAGAAGATAACTACACCCAAGAAAGCAGAGGAAATAGAAAACTCCACAGCAACTAAACCAAAAGAAACACAGGACGAACACCTATACCAAAATAACGGGAAATAACAACTTTTGGTCACTAATATCCATCAACATCAATGGACTCAACTCCCCCCCAAAAAAAGACAAAGACTTACAGATTGGATCCATAAACAAGACCCATCACTTTGCTGCATACAAGAAACACATTTCACTAACAAAGATAGACATTATCTCAGAGTAAAAGGCTGGGAAAAGATTTTCCAAGCAAATGGACCCAGGAAGCAAGCTGGAATAGCCATCCTAATATCAAACAAAATAGACTTCCAACTGAAGTTAATAAAAAAAGACAGAGAAGGGCATTACATACTCGTTAAAGAAAATATTCATCAAGAGGACATCTCAATATTGAACATCTATGCCCCACATACAAAGGCACCTACATTTGTAAAAGAAATTCTTATAAAACTTAAATTGCACATCGATCCTCACACATTAATAGTGGGAGACTTCAACACCACCCTCACAACAATGGACAGATCATCAAGACAAAAGCCAGACAGAGAAATAATGAGTCTTAACAGAGCTCATGAACCAAATGGACCTAACAGATATCTACAGAATGTTTCACCCAAACACAAAAGAATACATCTTCTCAGCACCGCACAGAACCTTCTCCAAAATCGACCACATAGTCAGACACAAAGATAGCCTCAACAGATACAAGAAAATTGAAATAACACCTTGTATCTTATCAGACCACCATGGAATAAAGCTGGACTTCAATAGCAAAAGAATCAACAGAAAGCCTACACACACATGGAAATTGAACAAATCTTTACTGGATGACTACTGGGTCAGGGAAGAAATAAAGAAGGAAATCCAAGACTTCTTAAAAACCAATGAAAATGAAGGCACAACATACCCAAACCTATGGGACACAATGAAAGCTGTGCTACAAGAAAAGTTCATAGTACTAAGTGCCTTCAAAAAAAAATTTGTGACAGCTCATATTAGCGAACTAACAGCTAAACTGGGTGAAATTGGAAAACAAAGAAGCAAACACTCCCAAGAGGAACAGAAGGCAGGAAATCATCAAACTTAGGGCTGAAAGCAACAACTTAGAAACAAAAAGAATGATACAAAGAATCAATGAAACCAAGAGTTGGTTCTTTGAGAAAATCAACAAAATAGACAGACTCTTAGTCAAATTAAAAGTCAGAGAGAAAAAATCCAAATCAACAAAATCAGAAATGAAAAGGGAGAAATAACAACAAACATTGAGGAAATCCAGAGAATATTTGGATCCTACTTTAAAAATCTATACTCCACCAAATTTGAAAACTTAAGGGAATTGGGCAATTTTCTTGATAGATTCCACCTACCGAAGCTAAATCAAGATCAGGTTAACAGATTACACAGCCCTATAACCCCTAGGAAAATAGAAACAGTCATTAAAAATCTCCGAACCAAAAAAAGCCCAGGGCCAGATGGTTTTAGCACAGAATTCTACCAGACCTTCAAAGAAGAGCTAACACCAATACTCTTCAAATCCTTTCACCAAATAGAATCAGAAAGAACACTGCCAAACTCATTCTATGATGCCACAGTCACCCTGATTCCTAAACCACACAAAGACAACAAAGAAAGAGAACTTCAGACCAATCTCCCTCATGAACATAGATGCAAAAATACTTAATAAAATACTAGCAAACCGAATTCAAGAACACATCAAAAGTATCATACACCATGATCAAGTAGGCTTCATCCCAGGAATGGAGGGATGGTTCAACATATGAAAGTCTATCAATGTAATTCACCATATAAACAAGATGAAAGAAAAAAAAACCACATGATAATCTCGCTAGATGTGGAAAAAGCATTTGACAAAATCCAACCCCTCTTCCTGCTAAGAGTTCTGGAGAGAATGGGCATACAAGGACCGTACCTAGAAATAATAAAGGCATTACACAGCAAGCCAGTGGCCAACATCAAATTAAATGGAGAGAAACTTGAAGCATTTCCTCTCAATTCAGGGGCAAGACAAGGATGCCCACTTTTACCATATCTCTTCAATATAGTACTTGAAGTTCTTGCTAGAGCAATAAGACAACTAAAGGAGATCAAGGGGATACAAATTGGAAATGAAGAAGTCAAATTATCCCTATTTGCAGACGATATGATAGTATATATAAGCGACCCCAAAAATTCCACCAGAGAACTCTTAAAGCTGATAAACACCTTCAGCAGGGTGGCTGGATACAAAATTAATTAAAAAAATCAGAAGCCCTTCTTTATACAATAAACAAATGAGCTGAGAAAGAAATAAGGGAAACAACTCCCTTCACAATAGCCACAAACAATATAAAACACCTGGGGGTAACTCTAACCAAGCAAGTAAAGGACCTGTACAACAAGAACTTCAAGCCCTTGACGAAAGAAATTGAAGAGGCCTTCCGAAGATGGAAAGATCTCCCATGCTCATGGATAGGTAGGATCAACATAATAAAAATGGCCATCTGGCCATAAGCAATATATAGATTCAATGCAATTCCTATCAAAATACCAACACAATTCTTTATAGACCCGGAAAAAGCTATCCTCAATTTCATATGGAACAACAAAAAACACAGAATAGCTAAATCCATCCTGTGCAATAAAAAAACATCTGGAGGTATCCCAGATTTCAAGCTGTATTACAGAGCAATAGTAGTAAAAAACAGCATGGTACTGGTATAGAAACAGACCAGTAGATCAATGGAATCAAATTGAAGACCCAGAAATGGACCCACATACCTATGGCCACCTAATTTTTGACAAAGAAGCCAAAAGCGCACAATGGAAAAAGGATAGCATCTTGAACAAATGATGCTGGTCCAACTGGATGTCAACATGTAAAAGAATGAAATTAGACCCATACTTATCACCTTGTACAAAACTTAAGTCCAAGTGGATCAAAGACCTTAGCATAAGGCTGGTCACACTAAATCTACCAGAAGAAAAAGTGGGGAAAACCCTCGAACTCATTGGCACAGGTGACAACTTCCTGAACAGAACACCAACAGCTCAGAACCTGAGACCAACAATCAATAAATGAGACCTCATGAAACTGAAAAGCTTCTGTAAGGCAAAAGACAGTATCATTCTAACAATATGGCAGCCTACAGATTGGGAAAAAGTCTTCACCAACTCCACATCTGACAAAGGGCTAATATCCAAAATTTACAACAAACTCAAGAAATTAAATGCCAAGAAACCAAATAATGCAATCAAAAAATGGGGAACAGAGCTAAATAGAGAATTCACAAGAAGGAATCCCTAATGGCTGAGAGACACTTGAAGAAATGCTCAGCATCCTTAATCATCAGAGAAATGCAACTCAAGATGACTCTGAGATTCCATTTCACACCTGTCAGAATGGCTAAGATCAAAAGCTCAAATGATAGCACATGCTGGTGAGGGTGTGGAGAAAGGGAACCCTCCTCCACTGCTGGTGGGAATGCAGGCTTGTGCAACCACTATGGAGGTCAGTCTGGCGATATCTTAGAAAACTTGGAATAGCTTTGCCTCAGGACTCAGCCATACCACTTCTGGGTATACATCCAAATGACTCCTCACCAAATCACAAGGAAGTTTCCTCATCTATGTTCATAGCAGCCTTATTTGTAACAGCTAGAAACTGAAAACAACCCAAATGTCCCTCAACTGAAGAATGGATTAAAAAACTGTAGTACATCTACATAATGGAATACTACTCAGCTATCAGAAACAATGAAATTATGCAATTTGCAGCCAAATGGATGGAACTAGAGAAGTTCATCCTGAGTGAGCTAACCCAGACTCAGAAGGATGCACATGGCATCTATTCTCTCATAGTCGGATTTTAGCTATATAGTACAGGATATCTATACTATTATCAATGCACCAAAGGGAACATGGAGATAGACTTTTTGTTTGTTTTTAGTTTTCTCTCCCTGACAATGAGACATTTTTCACTGGTGGTACTGCCTTGTAGGCCCCCAGTGTATGAGGAGGCTCTTGGCCCTCATATGGCTTCTGAACTGGGGCGGGGGACTGTTATGTAGGGACACTCCACTCCAGAGGAGTGGGATGGAAGGGTTAGGGGGTAGAGGGTGGGAGGGCAGGGCTGGGAAGGGGGGAAAGGGTACAATATGATGTAGATGTAACCTGAAGGAACAAAAAATAAATTTATTTTTTAAAAAGCAGAAAACAAAAATGACAAAGGAATGCCACCAGGAACAACTTTCTTTACATTGTTTAATTGAGCACAGCTACTTCCCCAGCACTGTGCAGGAACCTGGGTATAAAAGCAGACACTGGCATCTTGCTCCTTGTGAAAATCCTTGCTCATTTGATGATTCCTCCCCCAGCTCAAATGTATCAATCCTGGGCTTTGCAATGACTAGTAGTTACCTGCTTACCTTTCTCTTCACACTTAATTTTTTAAAATATTATGGATTTTAAAATAGATTCAAAAATATAATGTCTCCCTGACTTACTTTTCATCATCTAAAGTTATTGCAGTGTGCCATTTGATTAAGGGCATGTCAGTTCAGGAAGCCATTGTTTAAGTTTCAGGAATGATGTATGGCAGTATGCCCGATTCCTTTAGACAGGGTGCCCACACCTATTTGCCAGAGCAGAAGGATGGCTCCTACGAAACGGAGGCAATGGAACCCTGGGGGAAGCAAAGCTTCATCTGTGCCCACTCCACGTGTTTACAGGTTGCTCCTCATATTACACTAGGAATTATAAGACTGTCAAGCAGTATTCCTGTGGTTCTTTGTGGCTACAAAAATACCTGACACATACTAAATCTATCCCAGCTTTAGATCAGCTCTCTTATTGTAACTATAAACTACTCAGCAAGTATGAGCTGAGAAGGTTTCATCATCTTGACCCCAAATAACCACTTTATTATGAATTTAGTAATTACTTTGCTTGTATCTAAATCAAAACAGGCTTATCTAGTAATGAAATTTCATCTGCCAAACCTAAAGTGGAACGAATATCGGAGAACTATTAATTATGGTGGCAGATAGAGAAGTGTGACAAGAGATCGTAGAAGGACACTCAGGAAAATTAGATTGCATGAGGCTGAGAACCTGCCTCTGCCTCTGCCTTTAAGTGGGTGGCATCTATGTACTGAGGGATATTTTCTTGAGACTGGAAGTACATATGAATAATTTATAGATGCTTTGCTTGGGCTCTAATAGTGGAGCATGCTATATTTATAATGCTTAAAAAGAATTAGTCTAATACTAATTACATGTTCATCTGTGAACAGTTGTCCATATACAACCCTACCTTCCTTCTGTAATCTACTACACCTGCTCAGATTGGATGATTTATATCATTCAAGTACAGGAAGTTGCTCTCAAAAGTTTACTTGTTGATCAACAGTTATTTGGAAAGTTACAATAAGAAGGGCCATCAAGGATTTTGAACACAACTGCTGAGTTATACGTGTTTGCTAAACAATGTTTTCTCCACAGGAAGAATATAGATATCACTTGTGTTCCTCAACCAGTTCTTCAAATTGATTTAAAGTATGAATGGTTTGCACATATTTTTCAGAGGATAAAGGACAGTGTTTTGGGGGTGATGTTTCTGTAACAGCAGAAATGAAGGAACATCTTATGGTGGATCTTATTTTCCTCATGAGAGCAGCTAGGCTGCTCTTTGATCTGGGGCCTTGTGTTTGTTGGGTGTTTTAAGTGGGGGGTGCTGGTGGGAGTCACACTGGTGGAGTCCACTTCATGCTTAATAATGGACTCAGGCTTCTGTGATCTCAGAAGGCAAGTTTAGTTTTGAGTGTACGAAAACATACAGGAGCATCACCCACCTGCTCTGCCTGGCCCAGTGCCCTCACTGGAGAACAATAATCACACTCATGTCCATTCCTCTAGAAGGCATTCCAAACTCAACAGCCTGCTTTCTGTCCTATATCAGAACTGTTCTGGTTAAGGGCAAGTGAAATGGGCCTTTTGTACCAGTGTTTTATTCAGCAGCAACTCAGAAGGCTGGAGGATGTTAGTTGATGGCACAGGAGCTCTTGCCAATTTAGGTTTTGTCTCTGCTTCTCTTTTCTTCACCAGGAAACAAACTGTTGCTTGCCAGTCTCTTTTCCTTTACAGAGGGGTTCAGGTTAAATTAGTCTCGACTCCAAGGTTCTCCCCCAGTTTCAGGGTCTATGCCATACTTGGAGCAAAAGGGTATCATCTAAAGCCAGAGAGCGATCAAGGTCTGTAGTGAGCTCCCCATTATGTAAAAGCTTTCACTTAAAGTCTTTAGAACTGCCCATGTTACATTGGCTGAGGCAAGTCCCACGCCAACTTCAGTATCAACAGGGAAAGAAGCGCCCGCCCTTATGTGAAGGAGAAAGGATTACGTGGAAAGAACAGACACCCTCCCAGAAGATCCATCTTGAAAGGATACCAGGTTGAGATACAGGAAACATGCTTGGAGGGGAAGGGTGGGACAGACTAAAGAGGGAGGTAGGTGTTCTCCAACCTGACATATTCTACTACTTCTGATCTCCATTCCATCTTCAAAGAGCCCTGGGAGACTACTGCCTTTCTCAAGGAAGCTGGCACCATCTGTGGGCTGCCATTTTCTGTGTGTGAAGTGGTGTGAGTCACAAGAAGTGGGGACCATTGCCAAATCCATCCTTAATGGGGCAGTGGAGTGGGTAGCAGTTGGGAATGGAAGGATGCCATACTATTTCTGTTGCCAATCTCTGCACCTAGTGAGCGCTCTCCATGGTCCTGTTGCAGATTTTACGATTTGTATAGAATGCTTAGGTCTGACCTCAAGAATATTGCTGGAACTTATTGGTATAGGTGACAACTTCCTGAACAGAACACCAATAGCTCAGGCCTTAAGACCAACAATCAATAAATGGGACCTCATGAAACTGAAAAGTTTCTATAAGGCAAAGGACACTGTCATTAAAACAAAATGGCTACCTACAGATTGGGAAAAGATCTTTACCAACCCCAGATCTGACAGAGGGCTAATATCCAAAATCTATAAAGAACTCAAGAAATTAAACACCAGCAAACCAAGTAACCCAATCAAAAAAAAAATGGGGAACAGATCTAAACCAAGAATTCACAAAAGAGGAATCTAAAATGGCTGAGAGACACTTGAAGAAATACTCAACATCATTAATCATCAGAGAAATACAATTCAAGATAACTCTGACATTCCATCTCACTCCTGTCAGAATGGCTAAGATCAAAAACTCAAAAGACAGCAAATGCTGGCAAGGCTGCGGAGAAAGGGGAACTCTCCTCTATTGCTGGTGCGAGTACAAGCTTGTAAAACCACTATGGAAATCAGTCTGGTGATACCTTAGAAAATGTGGAATAGCTCTACCTCAAGACCCAGCCATACCACTCCTGGGCATATATCCAAAAGATTCCTCACCAATCCACAAGGACATCTCGTCAACTATGTTCATAGCAGCCTTCTTTGTAATAGCTAGAAACAACCCAGATGTCCCTCAACCGAAGAATGGATAAAAAAGCTGTGGCACATTTACACAATGGAATACTACTCAGCTATCAGAAACAAGGAAATCATGCAATTTGCAACCAAATGGATGGATCTAGAAAAGCTCATCATGAGTGAGCTAACTCAGACTCAGAAAGATACACATATATTCACTTATAACTGGATTTTTAGCCATTATAGTATAGGATAACCATCCTACAATGACACAAAAGAGCAGGAACAGGGACTTAATTACCTGTCAGTGGGACACCCCATCCTAGTGGAACTTCCAAGTATGCCTCCTGTGCAAGAGGAAGCTCTTAGACCTCACGTGACTAATGAACTGAGGGGGAACTGATACATGGAGACACCCACACTGGAGGCGTGGGAAGGACGGGAGAGGGGGAAGAGGGTGGGAGGGAGGGGTGGCAATGGAGACATAACAAAGTAATAAATAAATGATTTAAAGTGAAAAAAAAGAATATCCAAAAATGAAAAATACTTTCTCTTCTAGCCAGTTTTTCTTGTGTTGTTCCTCTTTCTTGTTTCTCTCTCCCCTGGATTTTGGCCATGGTCTTTCATTGGTCAAGTTCCATAGAGGACACAATAGTACCATGGGGCTCCAGAAGGGCCAGATCATCTTCTTCAAATACTACAAATTATGGAAGAGAGTATTTAGAGCTTTTACAAGCAGAGGAAAAAGAAAAATAAGAAAAGAAAAAGGAGGAGAAACCAATGGAAGGAAGTCATGAAGTGACCGCAAGACAGGAAAACTGAGAGGAAGCACAACCAGCAGATGTGCATCAGGGAGCTAACTCAGACTGTTTCTTCTAAAATTCATATTTAATATAAATATATTAATTTTAATATCTATAATGATATATGATATATAATTGTGTATATATAAGTATATATTAATTATTATAGATAGTATGTATATTTATATATTATATATAAGATAGATAGATAGATAGATAGATAGATAGATAGATAGATAGATAGATAGATAGATAGGGAGGGTGTCGTGGAAGGAAAATCCACTGTTTCTTGATCACACTCACCACATTTCAAGTGCTCAGTACCGCCATGTGACTCTTGTTTGCAGAAATATAGAGTGTTTTGTCAGTGAAGGGACTTGTTGGGTTGTCCTGTGCTATTACCCACTCAACTACTTCAGGCCTTATCCTTTTCCTTGTATGCATCCTGCCTAAGGCTTGAGAAGAGCCCCTGCTGGTTATACCTACTGGTCTGGTTGTCAAACTCTTAGGTAGGCTGCACAAGCACCAGGAACTGAATGTCTTCCCTGCTATCCCCCCTCCCCCCCAACACTGATATTTATTTCAAGCAGGCTTTTCACTACATCTGCTGTTTGTTTACCTGGTTGGTGGTTTTGTTTTCGTTGTTTGGATCTGGGATCGGGAAGGATTGAACTCGGATCCTTGTGTTTACAAGGCAGTGTTCTTGCTGCCTGAGCTTTCACTCCAGTGCAGCTGCTGGTCTTAAGCCATTGTACCTGCTCATGCACATCTGCTGGCTGTGCTTCCTCAGTTTCCTGTCCTGCGGCCACTTCATGACTTCCTTCCCTTGGTTTCTCCTCACATAGAGGCCACACTCCTCAGGGTATTAGCTGTACAGTTTGTCCTTGTCTACTTGCATTTTTGAAGTCCAAGGTTCCAAGTTTTCGAGTAACAGTTGAAAATAAGGGGAGCAGGTTTTTTGCTTTTACCATCTAGTTTCCCTGTTGTAAGTGAAAACTCAGTGACAACCAGAAAGTATGCTTCCCGTGTAGATGCATTTCCTTCCAGATGCTCAAGATCAGCATTTAGCCCACCTCTCTGGTGCTCCATATGGGCACTGGATGTTTGAGAAGCTTTGTCAGGAGCTGTAGCGCCCGCTGGCCTGTGGTAGACTACTGCTGTATGATATGCGTCTTAAGCATTTCAAGTAGCCAGTGTCACCTGATACATTTTATCTTTTTAAGTTTCATTATACTTGGGCAACTTATACTAATATTCAATTCTAAGTAAAGAGGTATTTAGGTACTATACACTAAAGCCAAACCCACTGCTCTTGTATTAACTTTATATTTCTTTTTACATTTAATTGTGATCATTATGTATGCCTTCTCAATTTTAATTTTCTTTTGGAGAATTGCATACATGAGTACTGTGTTACCTTATATCCATCCTTCCTGTACCCCCTCCAAGCCTCCTTTTTGCCCTACTCCCGAGTTCATGACCTCTTCTTTTAAAATTATTATTGCTGCAGTGTGTGCATGCGTGTGTGTGGGTGCATGTGTAAAGCTCACTCAGCCCATTTAGTGTTGCTCTTACTTGGGATTGGTTAACCTATCATGAGGTTAATCCTTAGAGTAGACTGTTTCTCCCTCTCTTAGCAGCCATTGATTGCCTAGAGATCTTCATATATATATATATGTATATATATATATACATACATATATATATGTATGTATGTATATATATACCTTCTTAATGAAAACATCAGAATTCTTCTCAATCACATCAAATGGAAATATTGCCTAGAAGATAATAAGATTTCCCAGCACAGTACAGTCATGCACTGCTGGGGCAGGTTTCTGCTTGAAGGTCTGGCGGATCTTTAAAAGAGTAAATTTAGCTACAGAGACAAGGCAGTTGTCAGTTCATTTGCAATTCATTATCAGCCCATGCTTCAGAAACCTTCTCATAGTTCTTGCAACTTGGACAGATGGAAACTTGGGGGATTTAGGATACAATATGTCTCACATGTACCTGATCCCTCCCCACTTTCCTTTCATTGCATACAGTGATCCTTTGAGGAGATATTTGTTTAACTCTCCAAAGTTGGAGGTATTTTGGAAAAGGAAAGGAATGCAAGTTACAGACTTCTAAGTAAAATGCACTGTATGTGTGTGTGTGTGTTTGTGTGTATGTCTGCGTATGTGCCTACTTCTGCTTCCCAACACTGCTGCTTTCTGTCTTCAAAAGGATGGAAGTTAGGAAGTGATATAATCACTTTCACATAACAGTATCTAGTTAGAAATTGGAGAAAATAAAAACATAGATATATGTGATTATAGTTATCACATCTAGGAGATATGTCTTAAAATTTATGACCAGACAATCAAGATATCTTTGACCCCAAATGTTGTAGAAGTTTATTCAGCCACATTGTCTGCTATTCCTTTTGCGAGTACCCACTTCTTCTGTGTGCACTGTGGCTTTGCGGGAACCTTTGTTCTGGTTGCTGGCTGATGAATGAAGCCTCCGCTCATTCTAGCAGAAGTACAGAGCAATAGATTACAGTGACCTGGGAAATGAAAAGCAGCATGCTAGAAGTATAGCTAGGAGGATTTCCACAAAAGGGTAGTCACATCAGCACCGTCTTCCTACTTAATCAGACTGTGGATCTAATTATTTCCTTGTCTGTTTAGCAATATTACAACATTTTAAAACCTTAATAAATTCATCAAGCAAGGTGCAAGTGGGCTTAAGTCTCCACAACACCAGGATTCACAACACCATGAACTCACAGTTCATGGACCTCTAATCCCTGTTTACCTCTAAGCCATACAAAAGCAAAATCCATGCTGATGACCCTCCTTTCCTTTCCCCACAGAGGGTCTCCCTGTATACCCTGTACTTGCCTTGGTCAGATGCCCTGTGTGCTATTGCCTAATCCCTCAGCAGTCATTAAATATGGATCATAGCTCCATACAAGACCTGAAGGAAGTTTGGATGTCAACCCCTGTCTGAAAGGCTCTGCTGCATCCAGCCCCAGTTTCTAGCCCGAGAGCCCGTAAAATGATCTGAAATAGCTCAGACAGTTGCAGCATGGAGAGGCCTGTTGACACAGAGCCCAAGTCATCTTGACAGAGCCAAGTCATCAGACAGAGCCAAGTCTGGTGTAGCCAGACCATCAGGGCTGTAGTTCCAGGCCTACCACTTTCTCAGTATGGATGGAACCTGGAACCGCTTACCTGATCTAATTGCAACCTGAAAATTGCAGTTGTAGTAAGGTTGTGAGTAATCCAGTGAGTAAAATTACATGAGGACGGATTGTGGCGATACCTCAGGGGTTGAAGTGCTTGCTCTGCAAGCGTGGGGACTCAAGTTGAGATCCCCATATGAAAAGCTAGGCTGTCATGGAGGCCACCTGTAATTTCAGCACTCAGGAAGTGTACACAAGATATTCCTGGAGCAAACTGGCTAGCTAGACAATCAGATTAGGGAGCTCTGGGTTCAATTGAGAGACCCTACCTCCATAAACAAAGTGCACAGCAATTGAAGAAGATACTGAATGTCAACTTTGGGCCTCTGTAGGTACTTGCACACACACACTTGTGCCCACTACACACAGACATATATACACAAATTTCTATATACGGTGTGTCTGTGTGTGTGTGTGTGTGTGTGTGCACATGCATGTATACAGAAAGTAAATTTAGCTCATGGGAGACATTATTAAGTTTTCAACTATCAGTTTCATTGGTTTGTTTGTTTGCTTGCTTGCTTTTACCATCTGTGTTATTGGTAAAGACATTCACCACTATGATTTCAAGACAGCTCCAAGTATCCTAGGTCAGAGGCTGTGGTGGTTTGAATAAGAATGGCCCCCACAAGCCCATTGATTTGAATGCATGGTCATCAGGGAATGGCAGTACTTGAGAGGGCTTAGTTGGTGTGGCTTTGTTGTAGGAAATGTGTCTCTGAGGGTGGGCTTTGAGGTTCCAAATGCTCAAGCCAGGACCAGTATCTATCTCTGCCTGCTGCCTGTGGATCTGAAT
Source organism: Lophiomys imhausi (assembly GCA_907164525.1). Taxonomy (NCBI): domain Eukaryota; kingdom Metazoa; phylum Chordata; class Mammalia; order Rodentia; family Muridae; genus Lophiomys; species Lophiomys imhausi. The sequence continues at coordinate 19,189,856 of CAJQZJ010003646.1, forward strand.
GTAGAACTCTCAGTTACTATACAGCACCATGTCTGCCTTCATTCCATGGTGTTTCCCACCATGATGACAATGGACTAAACAAACCTCTGAAACTCTAAGCCAGCCCCAATTAAATATTTTCCTTTATAAGTGCTGCCATGGTAATTGTGTCTCTTCACAGCAATAGAACAGTGACCAAGACAGAGACTTTTGTTCCCACCTAGCCCTTAGGACTTTTTAGAGTGAGGTGGCATTTGTGTGGCTTTGTTCTTTTGACCTTTATCTTTTTTTTTCTTAAAAACTTTCTTTTCCCCTAGAATAACAAGTACTGACTCAGCCTTGCCAGGTTTTAGCCATTCTAGGAGCATGTAGAATTACTACCCTGATGTCTAATAATGCTGAACAGCGTGTGAGTTTTTGATCATTTAGATCATCTGTTGAAGATCTTACTCCCTCTCCACCCTTATGAAGTAGTTTACCTTTGCCTTAATTAAGTAATAGAATGTGCATGTGTCTGTATTTGAAAACAATTATTTTTTGTTCCATTCATTATCTTTCTTTCTTCATTGCCAATAGCACACTCTTATAAGGAATGAATTGTTAAATAAAACTGTTTTTGTAGCACTTCCGTTTAAAGTTAGAGTCATCTTGTCAATTCCTACATAAGAAGAAAAACCCAGTAAGATTCTAACCGCTATTCCATTGTCTGTGAATCATTTTAGGAAAAATTGGCATCATCTTCTTATTGAATCTCCCAGTGTGAATGCATCTGTCTCTTGCTCTGCCTCTCATGTTTTTTGGTCTTTATTAATTTCTCTTATCGCCCTGCTGTGGCCAACACTATAGGATCTGGCACACCTCTTTTTAGGTTTATTTCTAGATATTTGACATTTTGTGATGTTAGGGTAAGTGGCACAGTTAATTCCATTTAAAAAGTGCTTTTGTTGTTGACTTAGAGACAGAATGGCCTTTGTATCTAGTAGGCTTGCTAAGGCCACTTGTTATTTCCAAAGATTTTTAGAGTCTTTTTAGCTTTTTTTGTATTCAGTCATTGTGACATGATTAATGATGACTTAATGTTCTTAGCAGATTTTTAGAGTTAATTTTTTTTCTAGCCTTATTGTCCTAGGTAATACATCTGTTTTCTGTAGTATAGATATGGTATATTGATTTTTATCTTGATCCTAGTAGGAAATTTTAAACTTTCAGTATTTCACCAGTAAGTATATTTTTTACTATATATTTTAAGGCTCTAAAAATAGGACTAAGGATATTTTCCCCTATTCCCATTGTGCTGAGTTTTCTTTATAAAATTACAGGCGAATTTTGACTATTGAGATGAAATACTTCTTTCCCATCAGTTAAGGTGATGGTACAGTTTTTCTTTTGTTTCCTATAATAAGGCGAATTTCATTGATTGATTCTTTAAATGTTAAATCAATACAAATTCCTTAAATAAAAATCTCTTGTGAATACCAACCTTTTAAATGTATCATAACATTTTATTTGTGGGGTGTGTGTGTGTGTGTGTGTGTGTGTTGGAGATTTTAAAATCTATAATCATGAGAAAAATTATAATTTTTATTTCCATAATGTACTTGTTATATTTTACCATCTATATTTACTATCTATATACTTTTAGTCAGATTGAGATATGTTACTATGAGTTATTCAACAAATGTTTACAAGAATTTGATAGTAAGATAATCTGATTTTTCTTTGAATAAGAGCAATTTCAATTTTATTATTTTAAGTAATAGGTAACAAATAGAAAAAGGAACTGTTTTCCATTTCTTATGTCAGTTTGGTATACTATATATCTAAAAGATCATTTCATCCATATTGTCAATTTATTCAAGAAAAACATCTTTATAAAGCTATTATATCTAACACTTGATATTTACACAAGTGAGCACAGGGGATGTGTGTTGAGTGCAGAGATTTTTAAAAAAATGTTTATTACTTCAGGTTACATCTCCATCACAATACCCCCTTTCAAGCCCTCCCAGTCCCACCTTCCCACCCTCTACCCCTATCCCTTCCAATTCACTCCTTGGGAGTGGAGTGTCCCTACATAACAATCCCCCACCCAAGCTCAGCAGTTATATGAGGGCCAAGAGCCTCCTCACACACTGGAGGCCTACAAGGCAGTAGTACCACTAGGGCAAAGTGTCTCATGGACAGGAAACAAAGTCTATGTTCCTGTTCCCTTTGGTGCATTGGTTGTAGTATAGTTATCCTGTACTATATGGCTAAAATCCAATTATAAGTGAATAGATGCCATGTGCATCCTTCTGAGTCTGGGTTAGCTCACTCAGGATGAGCTTCTCTGGTTCCATCCATTTGGCTGCAAATTGCATGATTTCGTTGTTATGATGGCTGAGTAGTATTCCATTGTGTATATGTACCACAGTTTTGGTTTTTTTTATCCATTCTTCAGTTGAGGGACATCTGGGTTGTTTCCAGTTTCTAGCTATTACAAATAAGGCTGCTATGAACACAGATGAGGAAACGTCTTTGTGGTTTGGTGAGGAGTCATTTGGATGTATATCCAAGGTGGTAAGGCTGGGTCTTGAGGTAGAGCTATTCCAAGTTTTCTAAGATATCACCAGACTGATTTCCATAGTGGTTGTGCAAGCTTGCACTCCCACCAGCAGTGGAGGAGTGTTCCCCTTTCTCCACAACCTCACCAGCATGTGCTGTCATTTGAGCTTTTGATCTTAGCCATTCTGACAGGTGTGAGATGGAATCTCAGAGTCTTCTTGAATTGCATTTCTCTGATGATTAAGGAAGCTAAGCATTTCTTCAAGTGTCTTTCAGCCATTAGTGATTCCTCCTTTGTGAATTCTCTGTTTAGCTCCGTTCCCCATTTTTTGATTGGATTATTTGGTTTCTTGGCATTTAATTTCTTGAGTTCTTTTACATTTTAGATATTAGCCCTCTGTCAGATGTGGGGTTGGTGAAGATTTTTTCTCAGTCTGTAGGATGCCGGAGTGCAGAAGTTGCTATGTTCCTCCATATCTGTCCACCTTATGAATCTGGAGCTTGATGTTTTCTCTTGACCGGCAGCAGCAAGCCTCATAAATTGTTGTCTTCACCTCAGTAGATACTATGCCCAGCTTTTATGGTGGTGCTGGTGATGCGAATGCACAGCCTCACCCTTATACAGCATGCGGTGTACTCACTGACGCACTTCCTGTGCCTCTTTCTGAAATGTGTCATCTGTAGTGTTACGCCTTTTCCCATCCTTGTTATTATTGATGTTTTTTCCTCCTTGTTTTCCTGATTAGTCTTGCTAGAGATCTATTAAATTTCCTTAATTTTATACATTCTCTTTTATTGTGTTTTTTAAAATAGAATTTTTTATTTATCCTTTGACTATTTCATACATGTAAACAATGTATACTGATCATACTCACCTCCAACTTCCCTCTCTAACTTTCCTCAGGTACCACACACCATGCCTATGACCTCCCCATCTTTTGGTAACCTGCTGAATCCAATCATTATTTTTCGTGTTAGAATGCTGACTGGTCTTGTCGCCTTGATCTTGTGCTGGTAACCATAGCTTCAGTGAATTTGTGTGGACAGTGGCCATGCCATGTCCTGAAGACAGCACTTCATAGCCTTCCTTCCCACCCTCCAGCTCTTATATCTTTCTGCCCCTTCCTGTGACATTCCCTGAGCCTTGCTGGGTGGTTGACATAGATGTCCCATTTAGGGCTGAATACTTAATTGTGGCTTATTCTCAGCACTTTGGCCTTTTAGGAACCTCAGGATTGACTAATGTCCACTGTAGAGATAAACTTCTCTGGCCAAGATTGAGGGCAGCATTAGTTCATGTGTGTAAATGTAAATGTTCAGAAGACAGTTTGATGCTGGGCAGTGGTGGCGCACGCCTTTAATCCCAGCATTCAGGAGGCAGAGGCAGGTGTTTCTCTGTGAGTTCAAGGACAGCCTGGTCTACAGAGTGAGTCCAGGACAGCCAGAGATACACAGAGAAATCTGTCTCAAAAAAAAAAAGACAATTTAACAACCTCTCAGTGGGAGGAGGCACTTAGTCTTGGTGAGATTTGACATGCCGTAGTGGGCGGGGGGGGGGGCGGGGGGGGGGGGGGGGACGGAACTGGGAGGAGAGGAAGGAAGGGAGTTGTAGTTGGGATGTAAAATAAATAAATTTTTTTAAATGTCTATTATATTATAACAAAAAATCCCAAAAAACCCAACATGTTTATTTAGTAAGTTATTGTCTTTTTTTTCCCTGCTGTTAAAAATGTTTCTTTAAACTTCCTTCATATGATTTTCTTTTCTTTCTCTGTGTTTTGGATACAAAGCATTAAGTTTCATGATATTTTCAAAGAAAATTTGTTTCATTGATGTTCCCTGCTTCTTAAACTCTATACCCTGCTCCTATTTTGATATTATTTTTTTAATTATCAAGTTTGACTTAGATCATAGATTTAAACTTTTCTTTATTTCTTTTTTTTTTAATATTTTTTCAGCCAAGTGTGGTGGCACACGTCTTTAATTCCAGCACTCAGGAGGCAGAGGCAGGCGGATCTCTGTGAATTTAAAGCCAGCCCCGTCTTCAAAGCGAGTCCAGGACAGCCAGGGCTACACAGAGAAACCCTGTCTCAAAAAGCCAAAAATAATTTTTTCATTAATTTATTTATTCATTTTACAGCCTGATCACAGCCCTTTCCCTCTTCATCCAGTCCCACCCTCTTCCCCCACTTTTCTCCCCCCATGTATCTAATGCTTTCGATTTTATTACAGTTTGATTCAATAAGCTGTCCTGTTTTAGGGCTTTTTAGATGTGTATTTATTATTTCTTAAGCAGCTGAAGATTTCTTACCCCCTTCTCCTATCCTTTATTTCCCTCTGTTTTAATGTCTACTTACTTGTTCTGTAGCCAGAGAATATGTTCTCAAGATTTTAGTCTTGAACTCTCTGAAACCTGTCTATTACCCTGTGTATGGTCAGTTTTGATAAATGGTTCATGAGTTCTGAAGATAATATGAGTTTGGGTAACTGTGTTGTATTTATTTTCCTCACCCTTACTGATTTTGATATCTCTGTGTGATGTTAGCTATTGAGATGATTATGAACCACATGATTGAGCATTTATTTTTCCCTTTAATTCTGATTTCTCTCTCTCTCACACACACACACACACACACACACACACACATACACATATGCTTGACATATTCACATTTAAAGTTATTATGTGGTCCTGATAGGTTTGTTTCTTTATTAATACATCATCTTGACCTTAGTAGTGATTCTTCCTCAAAGTTTTTCATCTATTTAAACAAACCTGCACTAGCAATATTTTGGCAAGTGTTTGCATGATACCTGTGTAGGACACTAGGACCCCGCTTCTTAAAGATCAAACCTATAATTTGGCTGATGGACCTCTATTTAGTTTTATAAGGACCCAAGGGTAATAGCTCTCCCTCCCCAGTGGATTGCAAGGCAGTGGTATGAGAACAGGAGCCCTCAGGCCAAATAGCCAGGTCTTTGTCTTTTGAATTTTTGTTTATTTGTGGAGAGTTGGCATGTCATGATGTGCTTGTGGATGTCAGAGGGCAACCTTCAGGAGCTGGTTATCTCCTTCTGCCATGGTCATTGCACTTGGAGCCCTGTCACCAGGCTTGGTAGCAAGCACCATCGCCTGCTAAGATACCTTACTGGGTTTGCATACTATAACTCTGTCAACTTTCTTGTGTTCAGATACTCAGGGTTAAGGTTATTTGGAGAGCAGTGTTTTGGTTTTTTTTTTTTTTTTAAATCCAGTCTGACAAGCCTTTTTAAATTGAACTATTTTACCATTACATTTAGTGTGACAACGTTTGTATTTTATCTTATTTTTATGCTGTGTTCTACTTATTTTGTTCTCATTTTTATCTCTTCCTTTTAGTCTAAAAATTTGTAGTTGATTTTCCGTTCTCCTAGCTTGTTTTACTTCTATGTTATTTTATCCTTCACTAATAACTCTAGAAAATACAACATCCATTCTTATTACTGTCTAGTAAAAATATCGTTATGATTTCTTTTTCACTAGTACAAGGGCTGAAAATACTTTAAATTTCTGGTTATCTTTTGTCTTTTTTGTTATTCTTGGCATAAACTTTATTGCATGCGATTTTTAGATCCAACACGATATCATCAATATTGTTGTGTGACATTAATGTCCATTTAGATATATTCACAGAGTTCTTCTTTTAATGCTGTTTGTTAGTTCTAGCATTGCATGTTTCTGTGTGGGGTCATTTTTTCTTTACTAGAAGAACTCCATTCCACAACATGTGCAGAGCTTTCCTGCTGGCAAGGGACATTCTGCTTTTATTTTTCTAAAAATGTCATTATTTCATATTTATTTGAAGAAAATTATCTTCCTACATGCTAAAATCTTAAGTATATTGAAATTCCTATATAAGGTACCATTTGATACTCTTACAGATGGATACAAAATTTGAACTTCAAATACTTTTTTATTTGCAATATTCATATTGACCTCGGAGCTCTAGTCAGTTCTGTGTAATTGCTTCTTGCATTGTCTTTTTTTTTTTTTTCTGGTTGAAATAATAAAGGGTTTGGAAGAAAAATGCTTTAATTCTAGAGTCATTTCTACCAGTTACTACTGTGTGACCTTAAACAAGTCACTTAGCTTCTCAGAGCCAATCTCCTTGTTTGTGAGTTGAAAAAGAAATCTGATTTTGTCTCCATTTCACTGGGGAAATCTGAGTTCCTACTATGATGCCTTGTAATCAGCCAAAAAGTTTTAGTGTTATAGAAATGCTTATTGGAACAGAAACATTTTCTGTGTGTACCCTCAGAAATGTCTTATACGTGTGCACTTCCATAAGAAACCACAGAATATAATATATGTTCATGCTTCTCTTAGAAAACACCTTGTTAAAAGTTTCAAAACATATAGCACCCCATCACAAACTCAATTTTTTTTCATCTTTCAAGCAACCACTATGAAAAGGGAAACCTAGCTGTTAAATAAACTTCAATGCCCATAAGATAAAAACAGCCTATTATTTTTTAAATACTGAGCTCAGGGAAGACTTCCCTTTTATTTTCTATATAATATGGGAGCATCAAGAACAAGTTCCTGCTGGCTCAGAGGGTTCCAGATGTCATGGTTAGCACATATCAGCATGGAGCTGGTCTCTTATTTGATCTCCAAGGAGAATTATGCATTTTAATGTGAGCTGTAAGTAGCTTCTCTCCTCCTCTACTTGCAAATGGGTTCTATTCAGAAAACTAATAAATAATACCAGCTTTCCTTTTAACATGCACAGTACACAGCAGAGGGCAGGTCAGACTGTTAAATTATAATTTCATTCTGCATACATAACTTTTAAAAACTACCTTAAGAAGGTAACATGTAACCTCATTTTGTTTTTCTTTCATAAAAGCTATTTTTAAAATACCTGACTACATTAATCAGATATTAGACTCCTTATCCTGTACAGACATCTTCCTATTAGATTGTTTATTTTTCCTTTGGAAAAAGTAGTATTCATATTTCTTTCTGCACTTCATTCTTTGATAGGTTTTGGATTTGTGTGCTGCATGCCTGCATGCATGTGAGTGAGCATGCATATTTTGTGTGTGTGTGTGTGTGTGTGTCCCTCTCTGACTGTCTTTTGGGTTCAGGTTTTTCTTGGCAGATGTGTAGTCTGTAAACAAATAGATGTTGGTACATTGTTGTTAATACCCCAATATCTCCGAGGCTTTTCATGATGGGCAAATTTTAAATGGGACATTTGTCCTTTATTTAAATGTTTTGACTTTTGTCTGCAGGTTACTGGCATGCATTTTATATGAGATGTGTTGCATGGATCATGCATTTGCTGGCTCCAGTTTCTTGTCTGTGGTTTTAAATATTGTTGAAGGCAACACACCTACACTCCCTGAGTCATATCCACAAGAACTAAACACCATCATGGAACGGTATGGAAGAAAGTCCAAAGCAGAGACCATTTGAAGTTTCATTATTGTGTTTGGAATGAACATACAATTTTGTTCATAAAAAATCATTTTCTCTCTGAATATTACAGCATGTTGAACAAGAATCCATCATTGAGACCGACTGCTGCAGAAGTTTTAAAAGTCCCTTACATTGAAGAGCAGCTTCAGGTATTGGGAATGAGAGTGGTGTGAGGGTTGACAGACAAGTGTGACCGGTCGTAGGTTATGATGTGGGCTGAGATGCAGTTAAGAGTCAGTCATTAAGGAAGAAAGCAAGTTTAATGAAGCCAGGAGGAATACTAGGAAAACCTCTTTGCAAAGGAGGCTACCCAAACTCTGCTTCCTTGATGCCACCAGATATGGGAAGTCAGGGCTCTAATTTTCTACCTAAAACCATTATGACCCACCCAGTGGCTCTAAGGTTGACAGATCTTACCTGAACACCTTGAAATCCATCCCTGTTAGGCCAAGAACATACTGCTAATAATATGGAAATCTGAGAATTTCAACAAGCTATTGCTATTATGTCTTCCTTTATGACTTGACTTAACATCTTTACATTTTTCAGTGTTTCTTTTGTTATCCTTCAAATCAGAGAGCTTGGTTACACAGAGGACCTGCCTCAAAAGCAAACTGTCCTCCCTAAGGCTTTTATTATTTATGGGCCTCTCTGGCTTTTGCTATTCTAACCCTCAGGCATGGTCCCTCTGTTATGAGTAACTCTAGCAGGAACCTCCAGGTCACCTGCCTTCCTGCCTTGTAACAGGTGCTTGCTTTTCACCAGTGGGCCACGATCTAAACCCAAAGGAAGCAAAGATGGTGGTGAGGTGTGCTCATCCATGAGGGCAGCTTGGACCTGAGGAGACAGAAAGGAAAGGGGCAAGGGGCGGGCATGGCCTTCTGTTCTTCTGAAGTTTGACTGTGAGAGTAAGAGTTCAGTAGCCAAGGAAAAGTAGGAAAACTGAAAATGATAAAAAGAACAAAGAAGAAAGAAGACTGGATGCTGTTTAAAAAAGAAGAAAAAGAAGAAGGGAGGAGGGAGGAAAAGGGACTTTGCTAGCCAGAGGAGTGGACACCAGAAGGAGGTAGCCACGAGAATAGTTTAAGAAGGGGGCTTGAAAAGGATGACAAATTCCCCAGAATTGAGTTATAGACGTATGTAAGTCTCCACCTAGGTGTTGAAAATCAAACTAGGGTCCTCTGGAAATGCAACCAGTGCTCTGAACTGCTGTGTAATCTCTCTAGCCCTGCAATATTTCAAAATTAATATCAGAAAACCCTGATAGCAAAATATAAAAACTTAAAGACAAGCTCCAGCAAGGCCAAGATTAGTGAGAAGGTGTAGTTGCTCAGGTTCAGGATTGGACCCTTCTGTAAACACTTGTAATTATATTCTCCATAGGTTTGGGCATTGATTTTTTTTTATTTTACGTGATAGTATGCATTAAGCAAGTACCTCTTGCTATATCACACTCTTGAATCTTGTCCCTTAGCTAAGTTCTTCATTTGCCTAGTGACCATCTTGTCCGGGGAGGGTTGACATTGTCTAATAAAGGCTGGGAGGTGGGCGTTCCTGGAATGGAGGGAAGGCCTGTTAGTGGTGGGTAGCAGGGAATGAGTGAGGAAGGAGAAAATAAGAGCAAGGTAAAGCTAGAGAAGCAGACAGGAGCTACCTCTGTGGATCTCCTCCCACAAGCTGCCATGTAACTGCATTTAACCCTTTAGAGAAAGAATAGCTGCTGTGGTCAGTAATGACCCCAGTCAGAAAAGCCATGTGCTGCCTTTGTGCCCTTTCACTGCTGAGAAGGGATCTTTAAGGTCAGGGTGGTTTTCCTTTATTTCAGCACCTGATGTGTACATATTCAGAAATGACACTGGAAGACAAGAACTCAGGTTCTCAGAAGGAGGTTGCTCATATAGCCATGTAAGTAATCGCTGTGCTTTTAAAAGCCCATCTTGTGTGAATGCTCAGGACAGCAGTCTTTAAAAATCTATTAGTGCTAAGCTGACTGCATGGACCATCCTAAACTTCACTTAAGTCTTGCCAAGAAACTAAGAGGCTTCAGTAATGTGGTGTGCCAAAGCCATTTGCCCTGGGTGGTGGCAGGCTGAAATCCTGACTATCTAAACCTCCCCAGCTCACAGATCTGCAGGGTGGCATGGCAGTTGCCCTGTGAATGTATAAAGAAATGAATACATTTAGGAATGTTTATGCTAATGAACCTTCCATCAGAAACCTAAATGGCTTCATATGGTGTTTGTTTACTGACAGACTATCTATCTACTTTAAGGAGAGTTGTAGGTTCCTGAGGCATTTGGAAAAAAAAGCCACATTTACTTTCTTCACATATTATACATTCTCTCACACACACGCACACACACACAAAGAAAAATAAGAGAAAGTGAATTTCCAAAAGAACCATAATGATTTCTGGGCATGACTTCTCTTTTTTCTCATTCAAAAATATTTTTTTGCTTTAACTTGTAACAGCTGAGAATGGAAGGTAGGTGCAGATCAGGGGCGCATACCTGTGTAGGACACTAGGACCCTGCTTCTTAAAGCTCAAACCTATAATTTTGCTGATGGCCCTCTATTTAGTTTTATAAGGACCCAAGGGTAATAGCTCTCCCTACCCAGTGGAGTGCAAGGCAGTGATATGAGAACAGGAGCTCTCAGGCTAACCATCAAGACCAAATAGCCAGGTACTCCCCCCTGACACACCCCAATGCAGACACTCCCCCCTGACACACCCCAATGCAGGCAGACACTCCCCCCTGACACACCCCAATGCAGACAGACACTCCCCCGGACACACCCCAATGCAGACAATCCCCCTGACACACCCCAATACAGTCATTCTCCCCTGACACATCCCAGTGGTTTCTGACTGTCATATTTGATTTTCCAGCCTCACATTCAACCTAAACGAATGAGCACCTGAAAGAGATCCCATAGGATCTTTTATAGACATGTTTGTAGTTTGCTAATTTTTCTCATGTTGCTATCCATTTTTTTCAGGAAAGTTTAAGTTTTATTTTTTGTTTGTTAACTAGAGGTGAGAGAGTTGAGCTTATCTTACTTTTAAAATAGTAAGTTAATTTTAGCGACGATGTTGCACTTCAGTTGTGGAACAATTTGCCTGACACTGTTCACAGTCAGTGGCATGCTGGGATTCAGTTGTCTGGAGGTTGTTTCACACTGTAAAATACTGATTTCAATTTTAGTCCCCTTTATTATCAATATCTGTATCTATGTCTAAGGGAAATCCATTAGGTCTTATAAAGTAAGAGGGTGTATATTCCTGATAGATTGTCCCTTCCTGGGACCCTCGGTCTGGATGACATTCTGGAAGCATGAGAGTTGCTGAGAACAGTTTCTCCCAGCATTTCATAAGGAAGAAGTTGAGAGCAGAGAGCCTTCTGAGATATTTGTCCCTAACCAAGAACAGAAGGAGAGGTCCCTGGGAATGTGGCCACAGGCCTTGCAATCCTTGTTTAGTGTGAACAGTGTCTTCAACTAAACAAAAAGGAGGTTCTTCAATATTTATTGAAGATTCATTGATAGATACCTCTATCATATAGGTGATATTGTTCTCTGTGCCTACACAGAGATTCTGCAGACTCCAAAGGACATGCAGACTGTATCCAGGGAGCTAGGCTTTGAGCCCAGGGTGTGTTATTAACCACTGGACCATACTACCATAAAATATGTGTTGAAGTAAGTCCAGAACATAAACCATTCAAGATAATACAATAGATATAATGCCACCATTGGACACACTGGATAATGTGCATACATTATCTCATGTGACACTCACTCTAACTCACTCTTTACAGAGGAGGAACCCTGGTTCACTTTCTAGATCCCTTGGCTACAGTGGGTGGTAAAGGTGGAATCCACTGTCTTTCCAAAGATCATGACTCGATAGACATAGATGGGTTACTCTGGCAGCCAAGATCCTAATTTGTCTTACATTATAAAAACCAGCCATAGGCAATGAAAGGAGCAGAAATTTGGAAAGCACACAATTTGCTTTTAATCAGAAATCCAATTTGAAAAATAATGTGGATTCACTCCAGTACTTGTTGGCTCATTACCCACTCAGAGTTTATTCGATTTTCCTGGCCTGCCTCGAGACGCTGCTGCTCTCTCTGTAGAGCAATGATACTTGTGTAAAATATTTGTTTAATTTTTTTTCTGAGCATGTTTGGTATGAGTTGCATGTTGGGGAATGTTTATTACTTATAGGCAGAAAAAGACTCACCTGGGGACTCTGCAAGCCCTGTTTGAAGTGCAGAACATGACCCCCCGAGAGAAGATACAGCTGAGGAAGCTCCAGGCAGCTGATGGGAAAGCCAGGAAGCTGAAGTAAGCCGCCTTTCCTCTGGGTGCCCATGGCCTGCACCCTAACAGTGCGGTCAAAGAATGTGTGCAAGGAAAGCAAAAGCCAAAAGCACATATGATCACTTACTTATTAATTCACCCATTCCCCAAAGCATGATACTGAGCAATAGATGGATGTCAGGCACTATTTACCTCAGCTTTTCAGTCCTGTGGGAAGGCAAAGATTGAAAGGTAGAGAGGTGGCTAGTCATGAAAATGTGATCAGGCTCCAAATGAAACCTCATTGCTGCTCACACTTGGACCTATCCCATCAAGAGGCTAGACAGATAGCTTCGATATTTCACTCTGTGTTAGTTACTTTCCCACTGCTGGGATGAAGTATCTGAGGACAGCAGCTTAAGGGACGGAGGGTCTACTCTGGCTTACTGTCTGAGGGCACAGTCCATCACAGGGGGAGGTCATAGGCAGCGGGGTGCTAAAGAATGTTTAATGAGCATCTTCGGGTTTGGAGGCAGCTCATTTCTTCACTGATCTCTGTGGTGTAAATGCACCCGTCATGGCCAATTTCAGTTGATGTGGATTGCTCATTTGGGAAGATGTATGTGCAGTCTGTTCTCGGGAGCCAAAGCATGCTGGTTCCTATGGACCACTGACTGTGGGTCTAACTGGGGAAATACATGCACTTGAATAACTCGAGCCATTACATCAACTCATAGCTCCGAACCTTTGTCTAACTGTAAGTAATGTTAATATTTCCAAGGTAGCATAATTCCTGTCATTGGTTGAATGTAAATGGGGAGTTAAATCTGAAAGGAATACATTAAGAAGGCAAATTTAATACTTTAAATACATATTAAAAATTATTCAGATTAAAACTATTTATAGGAAAAGAATAGCATGAATATTCCACATAATATAATAATATTGTTCCTATTTGGTCTTGATTTTATAAATTAATTGGATTAGAATTTTGATCATTGTTTCTAGAATTCAAGAGAGGCAGTGTATTTTAGCTAATGCATTGACATGCCAACACTGCATAAAATCTTACTAATATGTAGTATAAAAATGAGGCATGTGGAAGTAGAGAGTAGAATGGTGTCTGTTGGGGAGTGGCAGGCATATGAGACAAAAGGAATCCTAAGTTCTGGAAGTCTGCTTGGCATACATATGGTGACTAATATTATGGTACTAGATAGTTGAACATTGCTTAGATGGTAGACCTGTTACCACTTCCCCTCGACCATAATGCCCACACACACAGTCCTTGACATGTAGCTCCATTGTCCTTGCGTGTGGGCTTGTTCATCATGAAGCAGAGTGAACCTCGACCAGTGGGGTGGCAGCATCTTCACAATCAGGATTCTCTGGGGTGAGTATTAGCTTCTCCCAATGTCCCAGGGGGTCCCTGGCTTCCTGATAATGAGTCTGCCTGTTTAAACAAAGATGGAAAAGCTCATCTCGAGTGAGCTAACCCAGACTCAGAAAGATGCACATGGCATCTATTCACTTATAATCGGATTTTAGCCATGTAGTACAGGATAACTATCCTACAACCAACATACCAAAAGGAACAGGAACATGGACCTTGTTACCTGATAGTGGGACACTTTGCCCTAATGGAGTTGCCATGTAGGCCCCCAGTGAAAGAGGAAGCTCTTAGCCCTCATATGACTGTTGAACTAAGGACAGCTGATATGTAGGGCAATCCACTCTAGAGGAGTAGGATAGGTGGGAGAGGGGAGAGAGGGTGGGAGGTGGGACTGGGAGGGTTGGAGAGAGGGGACTGTGATGGATATGTAACTTGAAGTAATAAATAAACTTTAAAAAAGCAAAGATTGTGTGTCTTTGTATACTGTATATATGGTGTAAGCATTTTTTACTGATTTTTATGTATTCATGTAAAATTTACAGAAAGATCGAGGAAGAAAAATGTAAAGAAAACAGCGAACAGATGCAAGAATTGAGATTCAAGAACTTTGAGCATCTGAGTGTCAATGTGCTCCATGTAAGCACCCCTCATTTCATGTTTATGTGGAGTGTTTCCTTGCTTTGGGTCCTTCAGATTCATCACTAAATGTGTAGGAAGAGGGTAGAAAATAAAGCACCAGACCAACTTGACCCAAGTACATGGGAGGTTCTAAAAAGTAACTCAACAGTTGATGATAACCCTAACTCAAAGCAACTTGTATCTAGAAGTGGGCCGATTGATTCGGCCATCACATCTCAAGTAGCTACTGTTTGCAAGATCACTGACTTGTCGCTGAATGCAGAGATTGTGGCCAGAATAAATGTACACATATTTGATCTTCACTTCTATCCATTGTGTTTGCCTCTCCAATCCCATCCATCAATCCATTTTTGTCTTATTTTTATTCTTTAACCATTTTTCCGTCTCCCATCCATATCATCACACACTGTGACAATAACTTTGCTCAAACTGAAGAACCATCACAGATACCTGATAATGAGTAGATAGAGTTGCAGGACCCTTCCCCTTTGCCATTTATGCCTTCTGTTTTTGAAATCTCTGAGTGACAAATACTATTTTCATTCAGTAGTTGAGAATCTCTCTCCAGTCCTTGGCAGTAGGACCTGATAGTGATAGTCTGTGTGAGGGGGCGCTTGGGACAGCTGACATCAACACCACCAACCTCATAGCTTTTCTAATAAAAGCATCTTGGGGTGAAAAAGCTTTAAGATGTTCACCCAGAAATCTCCTTGAATAGAAAGACCTGACCTTGAGACTGTCAAACAATGCCCTGAACTTCAGCGCTATAAATTCTATAGCTTAGCTTAGTCTCTACAGACTTCTAAACCCTGGACCACACAGAATCCCTGAGCACATCTTTCTTTTAGACAACCAAGGCCCAGGAACACTCTCTGAACAATAATATGCTCATCTGTCTTCCTCAGTTACTTAGAGGATCAGATGATCCAGGAGACACAGTAGATTTTGTCTTCTCTGTGACCCTACAGGTTTTCTTGTGCTTATTGAACTGCTCGGCAGACACCATAGGAGTGCTGGTGGAAAGTTCTCAATCCTACCCTGTGTTCCACCTCTCTGGTACCTCCATTTTTAGTGAAGCCATTTGTGGGATCTGTCTCGGAGACTTGGGAACTTATGGGGTCTTTCCTGCTCATGGATAGTGGCTGGTAGAGAAGTTGCTGGCTGAAAGGACATGGGGTCAGCAACAGGATCAGGTCTCAATCAAGAGAAAGATCAGAGCTGGAGAGATGGTTCAGCAGTTAGGAGCACTGACTGTTATTCCAAAGGACCCAGGTTCAAATCCCAGCACCCAGATGGCAATTCACAGCTGTCTGTAATTGCTGGGCATGGTGGTGCACACCTTTAATCCCAGCACTCGCAGGTGGATCTCTGTGAATTCAAGGCCAGCCTGGTCTACAAAGTGAGTCCAGGACAGCCAGGGCTCCACAGAGAAATCCTGTCTCAAAAAAAAAAAAAAAAAAAAACCAACCAACCAAACAACAACAACAAAACCAAGAGAAAGATTCTGACGCCACTACAGCATAGAAGAACCCATGCCTCAGGAAAACTAAGGGCCTTGCTCCAGCACCCTCGTCTCCTGGGCACTGTGAGGATGGCCTATGGTAGTAGGTTTTTGCCCCCGGCTCTGTCTGATTTGTCCATATAAGACTGAAAACCAGCCATTCCCAAATATCTAGACAAGGAAGCTGACAGGATTATAAGGATTCTGTGTTTGTTAAGTGTGCAAACTACTTGCTCAGTCATTGAAATAAACTGAAGTGCTTACTTCTGGAATGTTCAGGGACCCTTGAGATCCAAGAGATTTCTTTGCTAAGACTGGAACTTGGGAACCAGATATGGTCACTTGTATGTGTGTTATGAAGCCTCAGTGACAACCTCCCTCCCACTCTCCTCCCTCTCTCCATCTTTTCCTTCTTTCCTTCCTGACAGGGTCTTGCTATGTAGCCCAGACTGGCCTTAAACTCATGAACCTCCTGCCTTAGCTTCTCAATTGCTGAGATTACAAGGATATAAAGTCACATCAAACTCTTACTTTATCCTATGGCAAAGAAAAAAATAAACTCTTATGTATTAGTGACCAATAATCTACTTCACCTATTTACTTTTCTTCTGTGACCCTTTAAGATAAACATTTTTGTGTCTGATGTCATTATTACCAGTAGTATAAGTGTACTATCTGACATATGGAGGCCCTGAACAGCTATGAAAGCCAAAGCCTTTTTTATAACCTCTGAAAATCTGGGTATTAAGACTCTAATGATAACTTCAAGACTACATGGCAGGCGGAACCTCAGGAGATTTTGTTACCCATATGTTCTGACACAGGACATGGAACCAGAGAAAACATCTTTATTTTTGACCAGCTTAGAAGAGGAAAGGTCACACAAGGACCCTGTAATTCCCAGCATGCCCTGTAACAGAATATTTTTATTTATAAACACTTATATTTATTAATATTTGACAAACATCTATAAAATACCTAAGCCTTATAACCTAAGACCTATAATCTAAAATCTGTAATCTATCTAAAATACCTAAAATATCTAAAAATACCTTAATATCTAAAAAGACTCTAATACCTATCTAAAAACACTTAACACTATTTTAACTTTCTTCAAAGGATATTAATATTCTTAGTATAGGTCCATGCAGGATGGTTTGGTTTACAGCAGTCCTGGAAGGCAGTCACTTTACTGTTCATTGGGCCTTACTTTAAAATCAGTCTGTTCCAACCGCCAACTGAGGACAGCTTTTTCAATCAGCTAAGACTTGCTTCCACGGTCTCTTTGGCCCAAGCAAGTGTCAAAGCCGAAAACCTCTCCAAGTGGCTTCTGAACTCTGATTGCCTCACTCACTTTTCCAGCACTCTGGGGCCCCAAGACAGACAAACGCCTTCAAGGAACTCTCAGCAGTTTTTTTTATTCCAAGGCAATATAACAATCTAAATCCTATTAATGGCCTACCTTGCTGTACTCTTCTTCAGCATGTCTTACCAGTTGGTGAGGACAGGAGGAAGAGAGAGATCGCATGAAATTCTCCAGCTTACATATCGAATTATTTCTCAATACTTGACTGTCTCGAGGGTCCATGAGATTTCTCAAGATGTCCAACAGTCTCGTTGATTCTCACAATAACTGACATCATCTTCTTGGCTTGTGCGGTTTCTTAGCCATGCCCCTTCAACAGGGCATATCGTCCCGCCACAACCTGGCTTTGTCCATCCCAACAGGCAAAGGGATGCCAAGCTTTTCCCCATGTGCTGCCAAATGGCAGCCCAAGCTGCCCACCAACTTCACCAAAGAGACCCAACTTCCACCACATGCCCCCTAGTGACTTCCTGTTTTAGTTAGTTTTCCTGATCCTGTGGCAGAATGCATGACAAGACCAACTCAAGGCAGGGTTGTGCATTGGGGGAGAGTTTGTGAGACTCACAATTTGAAAGCACAGTCCATAATGGCAGAGAAGTGATGGTGGGGACATTGCATCTGTACACAGCAGAGAGAGATGTGAATGGTATTGCCCCGCTGGCTTTCTCCTTTCATTCAGCTTAGGACCCCAGCCTGGGGACTGATGTGGCCCATGTTCAGAGTAAGCCTTCCTTCCTCAGTTCAAACTTTCTGCAAACACTCAAATAGGCACCCCCAGAACTGTGGTTTCCATAGTCATCCTAAATCTTGTCAAATGGACGAGATTGACCATCACACTTTTTTTCTCTCAGCAAGTGGCAAGAGAGAGAGAGAGAGGAGAGAGAGAGAGGAGAGAGAGAGAGAGGAGAGAGAGAGAAAGAGAGAGAGGAGAGAGAGAGAGAGAGAGAGAAGAGAGAGAGAGGAGAGAGAGAGAGAGAGAGAGAGAGAGAGAGAGGAGAGAGAGAGAGTATGCACAAGCACACTGTTCTGTCCTGGATAAAGACTTTGGCTCATTCTTTGAATTTTCTGAGGTTTAGTACTGTCTAGGCCTGAGCTTTTCAGAAGTGTGTTTCCTAAGTTTGTGTCTGGATAGGAGCATTGTTAGCATGTCATAATGAGAACAATAGTTGTTCCATTGTTAGCACCCTTTCAGTCTTCTCCCTTTCAGAGGTCACTTAGTGTCGTGTCCCCCTCGACCAGCAAGGATGACGCAACTCACAAAAGCTCTTCTCAAACAGTTTATTCAGGTCCCTTGAAAACAGTCTTCCGAATGCCTGGGCAGACCCAACCCACAGGCTAAATACTAAATGAACAGCTAATCAAGTAAAACCACGTAGTGCTATCTTAGAGGCCCACGTATGCGGAAGCAAGCCAGATCAGCGGTCTTAGCCAAATATGGACTTGTTTACCACCGAGAGCACTCACCGTCGGGCTGGTGGAAGGCGGAAACCGGCGCCATCTTTAGGGCGCGGCACATCACAGCTCTCTACAACTTAGTCTTCAGGAAAATGGTCTGAGCTCTGGTCCACAGGCAGCTGGCTCCCTTCTAAGTTCTGTGACTTACAGGACACTCCTCAAACTTCAGAACATACCAGAGTAGCTGTGGAGCCTGACTGAATCCATCTTGAAAAAAAGATTCCATTTTGTATTAAGTTTGACTCAGAGCTGACCTCCAGTTCCAGAACAACAACAAAATGTACCCGACCTTGTATTCCAGGGGTGTTCCCTCATCATCACCAGACAGCTCACTCTGAGAAAGCACCCAAAAAGTCTAAACAAACTTTCTGGTGGTCAAGCTGACCTCAGCTGTTAGTCAGTAACATTGAGCCAATCAGAAATGGACATGACTTGCTACCCAAATGTCATCCAGGCAAAGAAGCTATTTCTTTGTCTGAGTCTCTATATAAACTCTGTACTTTTGGGTCTGAGGGCTCTCAACTCGAACTGCTATGTCAGTGAGTGTTGAGAGTTCAAGCTCTGAGCTTGAAGAAACAACCCTCATATATTTACATTGGAGTTAGCTCCTGGGTGGTCTTTGGGGTCTCAAGAACCTGGCAGAACATAGCGTGTGTGTTGATTTTGATTCTGTTGGTCTGAGGTAGAGCCTGGGCAGTCAGATTTCTGATGAGCTCCCTTTGCTTCTCATACTGCTGACAAGGATTACATCCCATTAACCAGGGGCAGAAAGTGGGGCTCCTGAATGTGACCATCACCCTCTAGATGAAGGAACTGAAAAAGACACCAATGAACAGGTCTCTTATCTCTTTAGAGGAATGAACATCATTTAATGGGAATGAAAGAAAAGGAGGTGCGCCCTGAGGGAAGTCTTTCTTGTTCACTCCAAGAGGAAGAGGGAGAAAGGCAAGCAGGCAGGGAAGAGACAGATTTAATCATCAAGAGCAAGATGGGTTTAATGATATTCACAGAACAAAGGAAGAAGCTAAACACTTTGCAGAGGCCTGAAGGTTTTTTATCATCTTAGGAAAAGGCATTGTTGAGTGAAAAAGATGAAATAAAATATGACAGAAGCTGAATTAATCAAATGATAAAGGAAGAATGTGCCTGACTTTGAATGCATTTCCTTGCCCTTTCTTCTCTACATTCTGATGGCTTCAGTTCTCCCTAATCTCATTGAGGCTCTGCTCTCAACTCCTTGCTTTCTCTCTTGCCTGGCTGGAAGAGACTCCTGTGAGCTTCATTATAGAGTGTGTTTGTTGGATGTGTGTAGATGTTCATGTGTGTTTGTGCATGTGAAGACCAGAGGCAAACATCAGGGTGCTTCTTTACTCTGTGAGACAATGTCTTTCCCTTAACCGATAGCTCACTGATGATGCTGTGCTGGCTGGTCAGCATCCCTTCCTGCAAGACAGCTGGACAAGATCTTCCTGTGTCTACCTCTCGATCTTTGGGATCGGCATCTGTCTCTTTAAAATATAGATGCTGGGAATATGAGTGCAGGTAGTTATGCTCACAGTCAGCCCATTGCGAACTGTCTTCATACATTTCAGAAGCAGCTGTGGGAGGGAGAGTTTTGAGAGTGAATGGACCAGTGTGCCATATGCTATGAAAATTCTCTGAGGCATTTAGGAGAGTAGCTTGGTCTGTTTTCAGACTTTAACTGACAATGTCTTTATTTTGGCAGGCATTTTCTGCTTGGCTGAATTTGAAATCTTGAAGCACAGTTGAGTGTGGAGTCATGTTTGACTCAATTTTTTAAGAGGATGGTAGTTTTAAAAACCCACAGCACACAAGGCAAGCCCTGGCTGTCTTTTTCCCATGGCATATATAGTCTTATTGGTGTTAAATCTGGGCTTCTGTGAAAAGTACCTAGCAGACCAGGGGGTCCCGTATGTGTGCTGGGCAGGAGGGTCAAAGAGCAGATCAGTGCTCCTCTTTCTGAGAGAGCCAACTACAGCTATTCTGCCTTCTTCAAAGAGAACCTCAAAAGTAGCAGTCAATTGAGAGCCCAAGTGCTTATTTTGAAATGCTTTTTGAAGTACATGCAGCGATAATAGCCCTCAATCTCCTTGCTCTTTGGGTTCTCCGTGCACCGTGCACCGTCAGTAATCTTTTCCAGTCTGGACCCAGCTGTACCTCCTTAAACAATTATCAGACAGTAGGAAAAGCAGACTTCTTAACAATACTTCATGAACATATTCTCACAATGCCTTGCCGCAGTGGGCATGGCTTCATTTGACTTACTCATTTAATATTATTTTGAACTTTCCTTTTAATTTATTTCTCAATAAAGGGCTCTTTGGATTAATCCACCCTCCTCCCCATGGAAGCTGCTTGTTAGAGAAAATAGGGCAATTCAATGTTAGATTTAGTTTGCAAACACACACATGCAACAACAACAACAATAATAATAATAAGCAAGTGAGTGATTGAAATTCCTATTAATACATTTGGCCACTTTACCTTTCATTTGCTTAGTTTTGTTTTTGTTTTGTTGAGGCAGGCTCACTCAACACCCCACACTCCACTTCTCCTGCATCCACTTCCGTGGTTGGGATGAGAATGCCCCCATAGGCTCATATATCTGAATGCTTAGTCACCAGAGAGTGGAGCAATCTGGAGAGGATTAGACAGATTAGGAGGTGTGAACTTGTTGGAGTAGGAACTGTGTTGCTGGGGGTGGGGTTTGAGGTGTCAAAAACCCTATCTGCTTCCGGCCATAATGATCATGGGCTAACCTTCTAAAGCTATAAGCAAGTCCCAATTAAATGCTTTTTAAAATAAGACTTGCCTTGGTCATGGTGTCTCTTCACAGCAACAGAACAGTAACTAAGACAACTTCCCCAGCTAGAATCATAGGCATAAGTCACCACACCTCTTCAGTTTATGTAGTGCTGGGATTGAACACAGCACTTCTTTCATGCCAGGGAAACACTCTACCTGCTAATCCACATCTCCAACCTTACCTTTTATGTTTTCGAAGTGTTGATTCCTTCATCATTTCTTAGATATTTGTCTTTTAGGAAATTGAAATTCTTAGACTCTCAGGACTTATAAATCCAGAAGAGACTTGGAGGTCATTCAGGTCAACACTGTTAGCTTTGAAATGAAACTGAGCAGGGTTGGAGTGGGGATAAGTTAGGTGGGATACTGTGGGTACACTTTGGAGAGAGATGCTTCTTGCTGCTGATGGAAGCTATGCTTGACTGAGCCTTTGACTTGGTTCCCCGGGTATCTTGCTTGAATCACCTAGCCATGGCCTAAAAACTGATTCCTACAGAGGTTAAATCCTTTGCCCCAGGTCACTGTCTGGTTCAAGACCATTTCCCTTATCCTAAGGTACCAACTTGAAGTTTGAAAATGCTATCGGGCTTAAGGAAGATGAGCATTGCTTTATTTGTGATAGGGCCATTTCCTTTTCTGTCAGCTTTCATGACTTCTTAACTCCCTCCCACAAGGAACTAGATGAACGGACTACAGAGAACATGCCTGAGCCTCAGGCCCTTCTTTCCCTGGATCTCGGTGAACTTGAGCCAAGTTTAGAGGACACCATCGTTGACCTTGGACATTATGGTATGTGTTGGTGTCGCCTCTCAGCCGGGTGCTTGTCTGGTCTCTGAGAGAAGCTCTGTATGTATGTATGTGACTACCTGCCATCGCTGCTGGGGCTGGGCTGTGATGTGGAGGGCCTTTTATCCTCTCTGCCTTTGTTGCAATAGGGAAGATGAGTTAGAACCTCACATCTATTGAGAAACCTCTTCTGAGTGGGTCAAACAATATTGTCATGAACCAGAGTAAGAGTTCCCCAAAGCTCTACTCCCTTCTCCCATGAACAGCTCCCCTACTCCTTGGATAGATTTAAATTGAAGACACAAACCAGACTTTGCTAGTTTCCACTGTCCAGATGTGCAAATATTGCTGAGAGGAAGAGTGTTCAGAGCTATTACCCAGCTGTGGTAACATGTCATCTAGAGAGGATGCCCTTGGCTACCCTGTCTTTCTGAACTTCACTGCCTTATCCATGAAACAGGAATAATAATTTCTCTTTTCATGGCTATTATCAAGAGAAAACAATATTGGGGATGGTAGTTCTCTTAGCTTAGTGCCTAGCATAGCAAGAGCTGAAGAAAGAAACACAACACTTCCAAGGATACTTTTGAATGCATGGGTCTTCTTAGTCTTGTTCACCAGTTTCTTGAATGAATTAATAATTAATGAGTAGATAAAGAAGTGAATGAATGATATATTAGCTTAGATTCTTCAGAAGCAAATGCCAGAGCAAGACTTAAATGCATGACTATTTGTTTTGGAAAATACTTGTAAAAAAGGAAAACAGTAGCAGAGGCTGGAAGAACACAATCCAAATCTTATCACACATAAGAAGAGGGGAGGCTTAGGGGAAGTATATTGTTTTACCCAGAAAGTCCCCTAGCCAAGGCAGCTGTTGGGTGCCTGCCTTAGCATCACTGCTGTATTTTAGCAGCATTTGCCAGCAGGAGTGATAGCTTCTGAGAGGATGCAAGATGGTTCCAAGCACAGCATCTTGTCACTTACACTCCCTGTAGTTGAGCCAGCACGTCTTCTCCTAAATGGCACAAGAACAGGAAAAAGTAGTGTTATTTATTAACGTCTGTGTTACGATGTTGTAAACTCGTTGGCAGAAGCTAAACTGGAGGTGCTGCATGTAAACTCTTCACTAACTGAACATTAAAGAAGTGAAACTTGGACCGTGTCTTCATCTCAGCCCAAATTTGCACATGAGGTCTTCCTAACTTGTAGAGCACTGGCCACCTCCTTCTGCTCGATGGAGACTAGCACCTGAGGCTCTTTAAGCTGCCAATCGCCAAGTTCAAAGTGATGTTGTGGAGGCCATCTTATAGTAGACATGATGACAAGGAAATTTATATCAGGTGGATTTGTGGTATTCCTATGATATTTTTCTACCATATTATTTGAATTCATTTGAGGAAAGTAGAGGGATCAGCTGTTCCAGGGGTTTTCTTTCCTTGAGTAGGAAGCTGAGAAATTAGGTCTTGTGTAACAACTGATGTAGGTGAAGCTATGCTAAAGGGTAGAGTCATATGCTAGGAACCCAGGATAAGATAAGTATATGATTGTCTAAAATAGACACGTGTGTTGGGATAGTGTTTAGCATTCTAAATGTTAATTGGTCCTGTTTGCTGTCTGTTACTTACCTTGACTCTGATTGGTTAAATAAAATGCCAAGGCCTGAGATTGGACAAAGACAGAGAAAGGTGGGACTTCCTAACAGGAAGCCTGTGCTTTAGACAGAGGATTAATTTGTTCCAGCCAGCAGCAGGAAGAAGAAGGCATTCCAGCCAGGAGCAGCAGGAAGGAGGCACACACCATGGGTTAGAAAAAGGAACCTCATTCCACATGGTCAGGAACATCGGCATAGCGTGGAGAATGGCAGTCCAAGGGGACGTATGTATATATGGGGTCATATTTGGGTAATAGAATTAAGAGCTAGCTTAGATGGGCCAGGATTGCACAACTCAGGCCAAGACTTGTTAAAATCCACATGGTGTCTGTGTACTCATTTGTAATGGCTGCTTGAATATTAACAGCCGCCGACCAATTAACAATAATATAAATACTGGTTAAATAGTTTCAATAGCCATATAATTTTTTATACACGTGGGAGTCTGTTTTCCAGGCTTCAAAGAGGAAAAGATATCCTTAAATATCTTTTAAGTATTTCTGAGAAGAGAAACCAAAGACATGGCGGCCTTTGCTCAGGGATGACGTAACTTCTTTCCAGAGTAATATCTCTTCAGTCTCTCCCTAGCTGCAGAACACTTGTAAGGAGGGAATGAGACATCCTAAGGCAGAGCCTTTGATGTGGGTCTCTGTGCTGAGGCTGCAGAGGCCAAATTACTCCTAAGCTAGCTCCGACCACAGAGCTTCTGCTACTGGAGTTGAGAGCTCATGTCCTCCCTCCCTCCCATTTGGCTTTGTTTCACTGAGGTGGACAATATGCTGATTTATCAGCCAACTGCAGACAGTCAGCTTTACTCTCCGAAGCCCCTCCTTCATGCTCAGTCTCCACAGTAGCTCAAATGGGTCAGATGCCTTATAAAATACTTTGAACATTTCCCTTATTTTTCTATAAATTAATATTTTTATAATTATTTTTTCTCAAGCATTAAATTGAAAACAAAATTTAGAAATATGTAATTTTGGGGTTTGACTGTCCATTAGAGTGGTAAGCAACTGAGATTATTGATGAGCATTGTAGGTAATTGTGAAATTTTGAAATAGGATACTTTAATTTCTTGATGAACCCTGAAGTGGTTAATTAGTTTACTCAGTGTTCTTTGATTTATTTTTAAATTCAATACCATGCTTTCAACACTTAGAGAAACCATTATTTATTTGTATCAAGCATGTACATATGAACTTATACAGCCATTTTTTAAAGTTTATACTCCAATCACTTAATCAGTTTTTGATAATGAACTGAAAAACTCCCCTGGGAAGTGTGGAGCTAGCTGTAGAAAAGGAAGATAGAATAAGATATTAGTTACATTTGATATGCATTTACTTGAATAGAGCTGATTTAATCTAACTAGTCACAGATTATAATCAAATGAGAAAGCACAGATGGAATGTTAAGGAGTTTATTCCTACTTAATTCCTTATTTGTGATACTGATGAATTCTTTTTTTCTGGCAAAATTTTTAAAAATATTTATTTATCACTTCAGGTTACATCTCCATCACAGTGTCCTCTTTCCACCCCTCCCAGTCCTGCCCTCCTACCATCTACCCCCTATTCCTTCCATCCCACTCCTCTGGAGTGGGATGTCCCTACATAATAGTCCCCTGCCCCAGTTCAGCAGTCATATGAGGGCCAAGAGCCTCCTCATACACTGGGGGCCTACAAGGTAGCACCACTAAGGAAAAGTGTCTCATTGACAGGAAAAAAAAAACAACTCTATGTTCATGTTCCCTTTGGTGCATTGGTTGTAGTATATTTATCCTGTACTATATGGCTAAAATCTGATTATAAGTGAATAGATACCATGTGCATCCTTCTGAGTCTGGGTTAGCTCACTCAGGATGAGCTTCTCTAATTCCATCTATTTGGCTGCAAATTGCAGGTTTTCGTTGTTTCTGATAGCTGAGTAGTATTCCATTGTGTAGATGTACCACAGTTTTGTATTGCATTCTCTGGTTGAGGGACATCTGAGTTGTTTCCAGTTTCTAGCTATTACAAATAAGGCTGCTATGAACATAGATGAGGAAACTTCCTTGTTATTTGGTGAGGAATCATTTGGATGTATACCCAGAAGTGGTATGGCTGGGTCCCCAGGCAGAGCTATTTCAAGTTTTCTAAGATATTGCCATACTGACCTCCATAGTGGTTGTACAAGCCTGCACTCCCACCAGCAATGGAGGAGGGTTCCCCTTTCTCCACACCCTCGCCAGCATGTGCTGCCATTTGAGCTTTTGATCTTAGCCATTCTGACAGGTGTGACACAGAATCTTAGAGTTGTCTTGAATTGCATTTCTCTGATGATTAAGGATGCTAAACACTTGTTCAAGTGTCTCTCAGTCATTAGGGATTCCTCCTTTGTGAATTCTCTGTTTAGCTCTGTTCCCCTTTTTTTTTGATTGGATTATTTTGTTTCTTGGCATTTAATTTCTTGAGTTCTTTGTAAATTTTGGATATTAGCCCTTTGTCAGATGTGGGGTTGGTGAAGATTTTTTCCCAATCTGTAGGCTGCCATTTTGTTCGAATGACAGTGTCTTTTGCCTTACAGAAGCTTTTCAGTTCCATGAGGTCCCATTTATTGATTGTTGGTCTTAGATCCTGAGCTATTAGTGTTCTGTTCAGGAAGTTGTCACCTGTGCCAATGAATTCGAGGGTTTTCCCCACTTTCTCTTCTAATACATTTAGTGTGTCTAGCCTTATGTTAAGGTCTTTGATCCACTTGGACTTAAGTTTTGTACAAGGTGATAAGTATGGGTCTAATTTCATTCTTTTACATGTCGACATCCAGTTGGACCAGCACCATTTGTTGAAGATGCTGTCCTTTTTCCATTGTACGGTTTTGGCTTCTTTGTCAAAAATTAAGTGACCATAGGTGTGTTGGTTCATTTCTGGGTCTTCAATTTGATTCCATTGATCCACTGGTCTGTTTTTATACCAGTACTATGCTGTTTTTATTACTATTGCTCTGTAGTACAGCTTGAAATCTGGGATGGTGATACCTCCAGATTTTTTTTTTTGATTGTACAGGATTGATTTAGCTATTCTGGGTTTTTTTGTTATTCCATATGAAGTTGAGAATTGCTTTTTTCAGGTCTATAAAGAATTGTGTTGGTATTTTGATAGGAATTGCATTGAATCTGTATATGGCTTTTGGCTGGCTGGCCATTTTTATTATGTTGATCCTACCTACCCATGAGCATGGGAGATCTTTCCATCTTCTGATGTCCTCTTCAATTTCTTTCTTCAAGGACTTGAAGTTCTTGTCATACAGGTCTTTCACTTGCTTGGTTAGAGTTACCCCCAGGTATTTTATATTGTTTGTGGCTATTGTCAAGGGTGTTGTTTCCCTAATTTCTTTCTCAGCCCATTTATTTGTTGTATAAAGAAGGGCTTCTAGCCGGGCGGTGGTGGCGCACGCCTTTAATCCCAGCACTTGGGAGGCAGAGGCAGGCGGATCTTTGTGAGTTCGAGGCCAGCCTGGTCTACAAAGCGAGTCCAGGACAGCCAGAGATATTCAGAGAAACCCTTCTCCCAAAAAAACCAAATAAAAAAAAAAAAAAAAAAAGAAGGGCTTCTGATTTTTTTTGAATTGATTTTGTATCCAGCCACCCTGCTGAAGGTGTTTATCAGCTGCAAGAGTTCTCTGGTGGAATATTTGGGGTTGCTTATGTATACTATCATATTGTCTGCAAATAGGGATAGTTTGACTTCTTCGTTTCCAATTTGTATCCCCTTGATCTCCTTTAGCTGTCTTATTTCTCTAGCAAGAACTTCAAGTGCTATGTTGAAGAGATATGGTGAAAGTGGACATCCTTGTCTTGTCCCTGAGGTTAGAGGAAATGCTTCAAGTTTCTCTCCATTTAATTTGATGTTGGCTACTGGCTTGCTGTATATCACCTTTATTATTTCTAGGTACGGTCCTTGTATGTCCATTCTCTCCAGAACTCTTAGCATGAAGGGGTGTTGGATTTTGTCAAATGCTTTTTCAGCATCTAGCGAGATGATCATGTGATTTTTTTCTTTCAACTTGTTTATATGGTGAATTATATTAATGGATTTTCATATGTTGAACCATCCCTGCATTCCTGGGATGAAGCCTACTTGATCATGGTGTGTGATACTTTTGATGTATTCTTGGATTTGGTTTGCCAGTATTTTATTAAGTATTTTTGCATCTATGTTCATGAGGGAGATTGGTCTGAAGTTCTCTTTCTTTGTTGGGTCTTTGTGTGGTTTAGGAATTAGGGTGACTGTGGCCTCATAGAATGAGTTTGGCAGTGTTCCTTCTTCTATTTTGTGGAAGAGTTTGAACAGTTATCGTATTAGTTCTTTGAAGGTCTGGTAGAATTCTGTGTTGAAACCGTCTGGCCCTGGGCTTTTTTTTTTTTTTTTGGTTGAGAGATTTTTAATGGCTGTTTCTATTTCCTTAGGGCTTATAGGGCTGTTTAATCTGTTAACCCGATCTTGATTTAACTTTGGTAGGTGGAATCTATCAAGAAAACTTTCCATTTCACTTAGGTTTTCAAATTTGGTGGAGTATAGATTTTTAAAGTAGGACCTAATGATTCTCTGAATTTCCTCAATATCTGTTGTTATTTCTCCCTTTTCATTTCTGATTTTGTTGATTTGGGTATTTTCCCTCTGCCTTTTAGTTAATTTGGCTTAGGGTTTGTCTATTTTGTTGATTTTCTCAAAGAACCAACTCTTAGTTTCATCAATTCTTTGTATTGTTCTTTTTGTTTCTACGTTGTTGATTTCAGCCCTACATTTGATGATTTCCTGCCTTCTGGCAGGTCCCGCTCCTGGTGACGATTCTCGTGTTTCCTGTAGTCAGCAGCTTCTGCTGTTTCTGCTGGTCTGTTTTTCTGAGTGTCCAAGAGAGGAGAGTCTTGCCCAGGGTCTTTTATTAGTTCCTGGGTTGCTGGGTGAAACCCAGTGGGTTCTCACAACTCAGATTATTGTTCATCTTATAACTTTGTGGTGTTATAGCTGTTTTCCCCATGTTCAAAATTCATCCATGTGGGCTGCCGCCATCTTGGATCCCCTGATGAATTCTTGAATGTTAATTTTTTAAAAATGTTTTGAGATTATAATTACACCATTTCTCTCTTCCCTTCTTCCCTCCCAGCCCTTATCTATGCACCCTACCCCTTGTTCTCTTTCAAATTTGTGGTCTTTTTCTTTAATTGTTGCTATGTGTGTGTGTGTTCTGAAATAAATGAATGCAGCCTGCTCAGCCTGTAAAGTGGTACTTGTATGTTTACCAGGCTGACCATTTGATATTGCATAATTTGTTGGTGTCCTGGAGAAGACTATTTCTCACTCTCAGCATTTCTTAATTGCTCATAGTTTTTTGTTTGTTTGTTGGTTGGTTGGTTTGTTTTTTGTCTAGGGTTGAGACCTAGCCCCATGAGTTTTCCCCCTTCCACACCTTTCAGAAATGTTAGAAGTGACTCCCATGACGTTTCATCAACATGGGTGTTTAAACATGACCTGTATGGCACAAATAGCCATGCTAGTGTGCCTGTTAATTTTTGTCAGGCTCTTGCCTGTACTCTAGCCTTCAACTAGTAGCTGAATTTCAGAGCAGTGTTTCTTGAAAAATTGGAATAGCCTGTCTCATGAGCCTGGGCTCACCCAGAGCAGTGACTACTTAAGCCAGTAGTTCTCAACCTGGGGGTCACAACCTGTCTGGTAAACCTCTCTCTCCAAAATTCTCTACATTATAATTCATAACAGTAGCAAAATTACAGTTATGAAGTGACAACAAAAATAATTTTGTTTGGAGGTCACCACAACATAAGGAATTGTATTAAAGGGTCTCAGTATTAGGAAGATTGAGAACCACTGCCTTAAGCCAGTGTTTGAGATATGGTGGCTTCCCATCTTCAGTCTGAGCAAATACAACCTGTTCATTTCCTTTCCAGTAACTCCTTTAGTGAGTCTCAGGCCTTCTCTCAGTGTTTGGATAAAACTCTGACCTCCTTGGGTCCTACTCTCTGTAGGAAATCATCATGCCCTTTCCTCTTCTGAGAATATGGGGAGAGTTCTCCTCTGTTGTGGTTTGAATGTCAAATATTCCCATAGGCTCATGTGTTTGGATCCTTGATCTTCAGCTGGTAGCTGGTAGTACTGTTTTGGAAGGTTGTGGACCCTGTGGGAGGTAGAACCTTGCTTGAAGAAGTGGGTCACTGGGGACAGGCAAGTCATGGAGTTTTATGGCCCAGCTCCAATTCCTAAAAACACTCTTATCTTCCTGACTGCAGATACCATGTGACCAGCTGTCTTGAGAAACTACTGCTATACCTTCCCTGCCATGCATTCTTTAAAATGGTTTTCAAATGAATTTTAGATACTCATGGTGACCTTCAAGACTGAAGTCTAAGGAATATTACATTTATGAGTCATGATGAGAGGACATGTGGGTAGGTGGACTAGAATGGTCCATTCTAGAGATGTTACTGAGAAATATGTAGGAAGGTGGGGATACAGAAGCTGGTGGGATATGGGTCACTTCATAGAGTTTGTTTAAGTTCATTGCAGCCCCAGTTATAGCATCCAGTGTTCAAGACCTTTTCCTAGCCATGAATGGAAAGACAGGCCACGTGGGCCTGCCTATGGTTATCATGGCTCATGTGATTTCAACGTGAGATCATCAAATGGATTTGGTATATTTTGAGGTGAGACATCTTTAATTCCTTCATGGGCTTCTTTATAATAGCTCTTTTAAATATGCAAGTGGAAACCAGGTGATTTGAACTTAAGCACAATGTTTCCCGTGTTTTATTCTTTAAAAAGATACATTCTAGTAACTCAGAAATTCCACTACTAGTTGCTTACGAGAAATGAAAACAGAAATCTAAGAGGACAAAATGCAGATGTCCTTAGCTTTACTTAGAAGTGTTAGAGATATACACAAGTTCAGCATCCATCAACAAGGGAGGTATCTTTGGGAGTGAAAAGTAACATCTCCCAAAACAGGAAATTTGGATGAATATAACCCCCCCTTTTTTAAGTGAAGACACTTCACAACTAGTGAGTGTGGTAAGAGTTTTGTTTATTAAAAAACAGTTATGAAAATGTTTTTGTTTAATCACAGGTGTGAGGCTGCTTCAGCTAAGACCACAGGTGTAAACTATTAACTGTGCTTCCTGAACTAGCAGGATGTGGCTTAGCCAGCTGAAGAAGTTTAATTCTGAGGACTTGAGAGAGGGATACAAAGCCAGAGCCCTGAGGAGAGGTGGGCACTACAAAGAAGAAAGAGGTTTTGGTTCTCCTGCTGCTGGTTCTTTCTGCTGCTGTTTCCTGGCTTGCTGGTTTGCTGGACTTCTTGTTATTGTGACTACTGAGACTGGTATTGCCCCCCAAAAACCCAACATTCCTAATCAACAGGAAGTAGCTCTAAGAGGCCTACATCCCTTTTCCCTTTAACCTTCTTTCTCTCCCACCTAGTGTTGTGGGTTGTAAGGGAGGGAGAGGAATTAAGTATAGTAATAATAAAACAAAAATTATAAAAGCCATCTTGTTACAAGTGAATTTAGAATGAAAGGCTACATTTCCATCAAAGCTAAACCCCCAAAGAAACAAATCTCCAAATGAAAAGATTTCATAATTCAATTCAGGACACCCATGAAGACCAAGTTGGCTGCTGTGGTGTCCAAAGAAAAAGGAAATTTTGGAGTTTTCCCCTTAATTAATACAGAGTAATCTATGTAGATTACAAAAGAAAAGTCTGTTGTCACCTGTGTTAGGGAAGGAACTTGCAAACTCTGGTAGGCAAGTGGCAGCATTCCTTTCATGAAGTTAGCAGGGGGTCCTGGGGACAGTTCCACCAACATACTACAAGACAAAGGAGAATAGGTTGGACTCCCAAGGCAGTTCCTGGAAAAATTGCTTACAGCATGAAATTTTCCCCAGTGACCTCCTAGCTCCATGTTAGATGGGTATGGCAGTAAGTGTTTGATTGGTGTACTCCATTTCACATGGAGCTCTAGAACCAGCAGATGTCAATGGTACCAGAAATGAGGCTACTGGCTGCCTGGAGTACTGGACGTGGAAAAGGAAAATGGCCTTAGAAGGCCACCAGAGAACCTTCTATGGTAACAGGAATGCATTCTTAGCCAGAGTTGAGTATTTTCCAGAACCACCAAACTCTGTTCTTAAATTAGTGCACATTGTTGCTGATAAAATAAACCTGAGTAAGATTAACTAGTTGAAAAAAAACTGTTGAGTAGAAAAATAAAGGAAAAGAGAAATCATATTAATTCTAGTGTTTGCTGAGTTACATTTTCATCCACAAAGAATGCCAGCAGAGGTGGGGTCATAGGAGGACAATGGCAACTTAGAGAGAAGATAGAGGTCTGTCAATGCTTCTGGCTTTAGTCTCTGCAGTTGGAGACTTTTCATTGGAGTTACAGTCAAACCTGTAGGCAGATTTAAAAGGATCTAGTGCTCACAAAAGCAGCCCAGGTATGCCTGATAGTTTTTTTTTTATAAATACTTTATTTTTTTTTCTTCAAGTTACATCTCAGTCACAAACCCCTCCCTATTCCCCCTTCCTATCCTGCCCTTCCTCCCTCTTCCCCCCAGAAGTTTCCCCTTTCAGTCCAACAGATGGTTCCTTCTCTTATAACAGTAAGTATTATACAAAACAACAGATATAAATATGCCACATTTATGAGAGTTAAATGGCCCAGTATACCTTCCCAATGTCCAGTTTATACATATTTGGCCCCTGACTTTAACATTCTACTATCTAACCATCTCCATGTGTTTAAAGGTCTATATCTGACTCAACATTCATACTAACTTGCAACACACTTTTAAGAGTATCTTCTTAGATCTATAAAACCCTCTTGATTCCTAAACAACTCAAAATTTAGCTATGAGACTCTAGCTGTCTATTCTTCAACCACCTCAGAGACCTGAGAGGGATAAATATATTTGCTTATATAGGAAGTGCAGGGCCTGCAGCTTCCAAAACTAAGAAAGGACATACCAATGACTGCCTGGACAGTTCCCATTTTCTCTCCATACATTTCTGCATCAGTCTTCAGCCTTTGGGTCCTGTTTCTATGACAGACATTTGTTGTAGAGCAGGGATTATGAAGGACTTACCTACCCTGTCTTGGCAGAGTTAGGCTGTCGACTTCCCTGCTACCAAGTTTTGTCCTTTTTGGACAGCAGTCTGTCTGCAGTTGGTGCAAGGGGTTTTTTCATGCCAAGAGATAGGCTTGCCACTAATTCAACCATCTCACACTGGAGATTCTTCGATGCTTATCTTCTACTTGGAGTAGAATAGGGGGTGCTGTCAGGCGCTGATATGTCTCGATATCAAAAAAAAGAAAATCTTGATTTAAGATAACATCTTTGAATGCCATATTCTGCAGATCTCTTGGGGTTTTTGAAGATGCCCTATCCATCTCTTGTATTTAGATAAGCAAATGTTGCTTGTCTCTTAGCAACATGATTACTGGGTAGTTTAGAGAATATCTGTGATAGACTGTCATAGTAGCTAACAAAGTGACATGTTTGCATAACTAGGAGTTTGTTTTACTTAACTATCCTAGACCGTTTTAGACGGTTGGTATCAAGAGGCCAGAGCTTCACATTTTATTTTTAAGTATCTCTAGGTATGATACCATTAGGAAGCGTTACCTTTAATTTTATATCAATATACAAAGATCTATTCAATTGTGGTTAAATATACTCTTAATTATGTATCAATATACAAAGATCAATGCCTATGTAGCCCAATACAATCTTAATATTACGTCCATATACAAGGGTCAATACCATTGTGGCCAACTATAATCTTAATTTTGTATCAATATACAAAGATCAATACCGATGTAATCCAATACAATCTTATTTTTGCACAATAAACAATGGTCAATACCACTTTAGCAAAATAAACTACTAATTTTGTATCAATATACAAAGGTATAAGGGCATATTCAATAATCTGCCCATTCTTCTTGGACCTTCCTGTGCTATGTCTATATCTCATTTTTCTCAAGCTTATGCACTCCTACATAGGAGAGGAAGAAGGATACAGAAAAGGAAAAGTAGGAAGTCCCTGGGGCTAACCTCCAAAACCCATTAAACAGGACCATTTATCATCTTGTAATCGCTTCCCCTAAATATCGGAGTTTTCAGTTATCCTTCAAGTAACCAAAAAGAAGGGCGGAGAAACACCTTCCCCACCCTCTGGGCATGGGACGTCGCTCTCTTAAAGTGGCTTCCTGCTGATTTGGGTCATAGTAGACCTGTTTGGGGCCCCAACCCAAATGGGAAAAATGATTAAAAATGTTAGTACACTCCTTTTATGTTTAGTCCTTCTGTTCTCAGCTGTTTAGATGACCTAAGGGGTTTGTAGGCAGAAGCTGATCTTGCAGGCTTCACTGAGGTTCCTGCCGGGGCATTGTGTAGAGCTGAACGGTCCCAGCGACATTGGATTGCCGTGGTGGTTGCAGGCCCCCGATGGAGACAGCTATTGAGGAAGTCTGCCAGGCAGAATCAACTGGGTCACTCGTCCTCCTTGATGCCTGATTCTGCTCTCTGCTGAGGTTTCCGCTGTCCAGCCGTCCCCGGGCTCCCCTAATGGACGCTTCGATTCTCCTGGAACCATAAGAACAGAGCCCTGCCCCAATCCCAACCCTGGGACAATTGCCCTCTTTTTTTTTGGGGGGGGGGGCTAGGTAGTACTTCTCCTGAAGCAAATTTGGCCTTCCGACAACATACAAAGCATTATCTTTCAATCCGGGTTAAAGAAGAAATCATTCTGTCACCTTGGAGCTAAACCAGCTCTGGTGTATATATTTTGAGATCCCAAAGGACAATCTGCCTGCATCGAGAAGGCCTTTTGTAAGTA
>CAJQZJ010003646.1:19224754-19236224 GCA_907164525.1 Lophiomys imhausi
GGGACAATTGCCCTCTTTTTTTTTGGGGGGGGGGGGGCTAGGTAGTACTTCTCCTGAAGCAAATTTGGCCTTCCGACAACATACAAAGCATTATCTTTCAATCCGGGTTAAAGAAGAAATCATTCTGTCACCTTGGAGCTAAACCAGCTCTGGTGTATATATTTTGAGATCCCAAAGGACAATCTGCCTGCATCGAGAAGGCCTTTTGTAAGTAATCTCCAAACCTAGGTCCCTCCAAATCCCATGTGTGTGTCTCTGAACTCTAATTATTGGGATCAGAGACCTGTGTTTCCCATCTGAAGGGATCAAAGATGTGTTCCACCACTCCTGGATCGAAGTCTTTCTCTATTTAGAGTTTGCACAGCATCAGGCTGACCCTGAGCTCTGGGATCTTCCCGTTTCTGTCTCCAGTGTGCTGGGAGCTGGGACCAAGTGTGTACTCTTCTTGAATGGTGGGACCAAGAGTATCGCTTCTCGGCCTTTTGGCTAAGATCAAGTGCCTGATAGTTTTATGTCAACCTGACACACACAAGCTGAAGTCATCTGAGAAGAGGGAACCTCAGTTAAGAAATGCCTAAATGGGCTGGAGAGATGGCTCAGCTGTTAAAGGCTAGGCTCACAACCAAAAACATAAGCAATGCCTCAATAATATTGGACTGTATGCAAGCCTATAGCCTATAGGTCATTTTCTTAATTAGTGATTAATGGAGGAGGCCCCAGCCCATTTTGGGTGGTGCCATTCCTGGCCTGGTGGCCCTGGGTTCATTAGGAAATCAGCCTGAGTTTGCTACATTCAGAAACTTATAAGATCTGAAAGTCTCAAACAGACTGTGTAGTTAATGACTTTTCCACTTCTGACTCTATACTGCCCTAATATATTATAAATTAAAATATACTTTGATTCATAATTAACCCTGAAAACATTAATTGACTCCCTGCATTAAAAGCAGCTGTTGAGAATTTGCTTGGTAACAATGGCCAGTCCTTTTAGTTTCTAAAAAGATCCAATGATAACATAAATTTTCCTTAGTTTATAAATGCACTAATGGCAATTCAGATACACCCTTAAAGCAAGGTACTTGCATTGGGCTTCAAGCCTCACATTAAAGTGGGAGCTAAAATTCCACTCTCTGTACACATTAGTAATAGCTACTTCAGTTGCATACCAACAAAATGCATCAGAATAATGGTATGAAATCACTAGCAGAGCTTTGTTCCTTAAAAGTACCTGGACATATACATACATCTAAAAGCTTATAGACTATTAGACTGTATTCAGGAGTTAGAGGGGATGTTTACAACCTACTCTGTGAAAATTGCCTGGGAAAGTCATGATGTAAACTGAGAATTAAAAAATTTTCAGACCTAAGTAGAAGTCTTTAATATATCTAGTTCTATCTCTAACCAAATTATTATTATATTAATGCTACAAATGCTAAAATTTCTTTTCAGGTTATTGCCAGGCATTTTATGAAGTATTATTTGCAAGGAAAATAAGAACACATTAACTTAAGTTTATGATATCCACTTTGTAATCTTAAACACAAAAAGGCTCACTTCAGTCTGATGATACAGTACTCAGTCTGTTAATACTAGCAGCTTGACAGTGAGTGCACATTGCCTAAATATGTTGGCACACTTAAAAACAAAAAACCCTGCCATCCAACTATTAGATCTAACTATGATTAGGGATGACTACCGCTGTAGCCTTTTGAATTCGTAAGGGGAAAAATGTACCTTTATCCAACATCTCAAATAGATTTTAAATGGAAGATGTTAGCGTTTTTTTTTGTTTTTGTTTTTTTGTTTTTTAGGTTTTTTTGAGACAGGGTTTCTCTGTGTATCCTTGGCAGTCCTGGATTCACTCTGTAGACCAGGCTGGCCTTGAACTCACAGAGATCTGCCTGCCTCTGCCTCCCGAGTGCTGGGATTAAAGGCGTGTGCCACCATGCCTGGCAATTACAGACAGCTGTGAACTGCCATGTGGTGCTGGGATTTGAACCCAGGTCCTTTGGAAGAGCAGTCAGTACTCTTAACCGTTGAGCCATCTCTCCAGCCCCAATGTTAGCTTTTTAAATGTGCTATGATAATGTACTTGTTATCACTACACACTTTGTACAAAGGAAAACAAGCAGGAAACATAGGGAAAGAGAGAAGCTCCCTTGATGTGCTTTTAAACTGAATTGTGTTCTGAAACATGGAAATAATCTCTGACATATTTACAATAGGCCAAAGTATGTTTTTTTCTGTATAAATAAACCTGCTGGTATGAAATGACAAAAAGAAAGAAGGAAGGAAGGAAGGAAGAAAGAAAGAAAGAAAGAAAGAAAGAAAGAAAGAAAGAAAGAAAGAAAGGGTCCCATTTATTGATCGTTGTTCTTAGAGTCTGAGCTATTGGTATTCTGTTCATGAAGTTGTCACCTGTGCCATTGAGTTTGAGGCTTTCCCCACTTTCTCTTCTATTAGATTTGGTGTGTCTGGTTTTATATTAATGTCTTCGATCACTTGGACTTAAGTTTGATGCAAGGTGATAAATATGGGTCTATTTACATTCTTTTACATGTTGACATCCAGTTACACCAGCACCATTTATTGAAGATACTGTCCTTTTTCCATTGTACAGTTTTGGCTTCTTTGTCAAAAATTAAATGACCATAGATGTGTGGGTTTATTTCTGGGTCTTCAATTCAATTCCATTGATCCACTGGTCTGTTTCTATACCAATACCATAATGTTTTTATTACTATTGCTCTATAGTGTAACTTAAAAGAAAGCAGATGAGTAAGCCATGAGGAGCAAGTCAGTAAGCAGCATTCCTCTGTGGCCCCTCCATCAGCTCCTTCCTCCAAGATCCTGTCCCATTTGGGTTCCTGTCCTGACTGCCTCCAGTGATGGACTATGATCTGGAAGTGTAAAGCGAATGAACTGTTTCCTCCCCAACTTGCTTTTGGTCATGGCATTTCATCATAGCAATAGAAACCCTAACTAAGACACCAGTCATAATAGAGAGAAAAAAGAAAAGCCCAGTGGTGGAGCAGGCCTCAGCACTCAGGGGTAGGTAGGGGATCAGGAGTTGAAAGTCAGCCTGGACTGTGTATTGAGTTTAAGGGTAGACTGAGATACCGAGACCCTGTCTCCAAGAGTTTGAAAAAAAAAAAAAAAGAATGTAGACCAGATTGCAAACCCAGCTCATGATAAAGAAGCCAGTGAGATGCTGGCTCCGAAAAGAATGGGGTCTCTTGTGTAGTCATAGGTTTATTATTCTAAAACTTTGTTCTCCTCAAGCATGATTTAGGAACATTGATGGTAGTTTTATTAATATTTGCCACCTTTTCCATTGAGTTGTGTTTGTGTTGTTACAGTGTTTCTTCGTACTGTAATAACTGATTCCCAGGAATAAGGTCCCTGTATCCATTCACTGAATCTAATATTGAATTTAGAAAAAAAACAGTATGGATTCTCCACCCTGAAGCATATTTAATAACTTAGAGTGTTTCTTCTGCATGATCAGTCTCTAATTAAAATTTTAAAATTATGTCCAATTTGAAAAATTAAAGTGGGTACAGACACTTCCTTAGCCAGCAATTTTGATGTAATATCCTAAGAAAGAGTCTCAGAAATAGAGCAATTGACCCCAGAATATCAGCATTCACAGGAAAGCAGCAGCCATGGATCTCTGAAAGTAGTGTTCTGAACTGAGAAGGCTGTGAGCCTCTCTTAGCAAAAATAAATAAATAAATAAATAAATAAATAATACCTAGTCCTTAAAATAAAGGCCACACTGCTGGAAAAGAGAGCACACTTAGTTAACTTTTCCTGGCCCATTGTGGTTCAAGCTTGGAATGAACCAGTTAAACAGAAAATTAAACAATATCCATTGCAGCAATTAAGGTTAGGTGGCGCTTATGTTTGATGGTAAAAATCTTATGCAACATGCATTACAGTGGTTTGGTCAGACCTCAGCATTACCTCTCAGTGGATGTATTCACTCCCCATGCATACACAGTTCACAGTTGTGCTCTGAGTTCAAGTAGTTCCTACCTGGAGAGTGTATTATGGTGCTCAGCAGTTGCTAAGCTGCCATGAAACTCAGGAAAGAGACCAATTTATACCTTTGTTTTGGTCTTGAGATTCATATGTGCCATATGTGTTAGCCCTCTGTGAATAACACAGTTACTCTGATTATAGTTTTTAAGTTCTGTTTTTTTATCATTCCCATGGAATCAGGGATACCAAACTCACCAGTTTACTATGAGTATCAAACGAAATGGGGTGCACTACCTGGAACATGTAGCAACTGCCTCGGGTGAATGGGCGCTGCTTTGCTCAGCAGACACAGAATGTGTAGATGGTGCTCACTGCCTCTCGTCTGCTGTGGGAATCCAACCCATCCTTTCATCCTGACTCAAAGACATTCTTCTTGCTCTAGCCCATTCTGATACCTATGACTGGGATTCCTTGACTATTTTCCACAATTTTGTTCTCCTTAGAATTTGCTTTCTGCTGCTTTAGACTGCCCTGGTTCTGTACCTGAGTCGTGCCCTAAATTGAGTTCTAGAGCTGAGATGTCTTTACTTACAAACCTTTTGAAAAATCACTTCTTTTTTTATATTCATGAATATTTATTTATTACTTCAGGTTACATCTCCATCATAGTGTCCTCTTTCCACCCTTCCCAATCCCACCCTCCCACCCTCTACCCCCTAACCCTTCCATCCCACTCCTCTGGAGTGGAGTGTCCCTACATAACAGTCCCCCACCCCAGTTCAGCAGTCATATGAGGACCAAGAGCCTCCTCATACACTGGGGGCCTACAAGGCAGCACAATTAGGGAAAAGTGTCTCATTGACAGGGAGAAAAAGAAGTCTATGTCCATGTTTCCTTTGGTGCATTGGTTGTAGTATAGATATCATGTACTATATGGCTAAAATCCGACTATAAGTGAATAGATGCCATGTGCATCCTTTCTGAGCCTGGGTTAGCTCACTCAGGATGAGCTTCTCTAGTTCCATCCATTTGGCTGAAAATTGCATGATTTCCTTGTTTCTGATAGCTGAGTGGTATTCCATTGTGTAGATGTACCATAGATTTTTAATCCATTCTTCAGTTGAGGGACATCTGGGTTGTTTCCAGTTTCTAGCTATTACAAATAAGGCTTCTATGAACATAGATGAGGAAACTTCCTTGTGATTCGGTGAGGAGTCATTTGGATGTATACCCAGAAGTGGTATGGCTGGGTCCCGAGGCAGAGCTATTCCAAGGTGTTTTTATTTTTGTTTTTGGTTTGGTTTTGGTTTTTTGAGACAGGGTTTCTCTGTGTAACCCTGGATGTCCTGGACTCACTTTGTAGACCAGGCTGGCCTCAATTGAACTCACAGAGATCTGCCTGTCTCTGCCTCCCGAGTGCCAGACTGACCTCCATAGTGGTTGCACAAGCCTGCACTCAAGATATAAGTTTCTTTATATTTTAGTTAAAAATTTGTATTAGTTTTTCTTTATTCTTGTACATGACACATGTATGCAATAAAATAGGGTCATGTCTGCTCCCACCCCTGTAGGGAGTTAGTAAATATATAGGGGTTTCTTATACAGTCTCTTAATTCGGCTCATGAAGATCAACTTGGCTGTGAACTATTAGCTTATCAGCTTGTGGAAAAACAAGGATGAAGTCAGGTGAAAACAGGAAATAAGCAAGAGACTTAATGGACTGAAAAACAAGGTTGAAGCCAAGAAAAACAGGAAAGACTTAATGGACTAGAAACAAAGTATTTGGCCTGGCATTGTTTTCAGCTGCTTAGTGGGCAGAGCCCAAATTAAGCTGAAACAGGTGGAACAAGGAGAGATCCTATTTAAGGACAAGTGGATGGAGCCAAGGAGGGCCCCCCATGCGAGAGAGCTCTGATGCCAGTGAGTCCTGATGGAGAAAGTGCTGGTGAACTGAGGGCCAGATCTCCCTGAGGCAGAAAGAAGCTGGTGAGCAGAGAAAACCTCAGCAAGACAGCAAAAGGCCAAGGACTAAACCCTGTGGCTCAGCTTTTGCCTAGGGTTACACACCCCCTCCATCTCTCTTATATCCAGTTAGTGTGTCCCATGTGTGTATGAGTGTGGGGCCATCCACCAGAGCATGTGAAACAGACTGGTAGCCAATGTTTATAATACCTGTCATCAATCATCAGTTGTTCCTCAAGAAGTGATAAGGGGGTCTGGAGAGCATCTCCCTCATCTATGACAGAATTTTTTCTGCCTTGGTCTTGACCAGGCAACCACAACCATTGTGAGTTCATGAGTGTGACAGTCCTGTTATGTCCAGTAGTTTCCATGTCATAGCTCCCCTCCCCATCACCCAGCTATTTCCCTCCCATGATGTTCCCAGTGCCTTAGTGTAGTGTGGTGAGAATGACCAGCTGTACATCTCAGCATTGACTGTTACCCTTTGTAAAAAGAAGCTCCTATGACCAATGTTGAGAGCGGCCTTGGTCTTGGTCTATGGATATGAACACAGGTGTTTAGAAGGCAACTAGACAACATGAACACTTAGCACAAATAGGGCAAGTCTTGCCCAGGGCCTGTGTCCTCTCTACCCATGGGCTTTTTTTTTTTTTGGTTTTGGTTTTTCGAGACAGGGTTTCTCTGAATATCTCTGGCTGTCCTGGACTCGCTTTGTAGAACAGGCTGGCCTCGAACTCACAAAGATCCGCCTGCCTCTGCCTCCCAAGTGCTGGGATTAAAGGCGTGCGCCACCACCGCCCGGCTACCCATGGGCTTTTGACCAGGATTCAAGTACTAGGCATGAAACTCCCTCCTGTGGAGCAGGCCTCAGATCCAGCCAGAGAACTGGATGTTAGAGATGCAGAACCTATGACTGAAGAACTGACCCCTGCCATGTAATGGAGGTTTGGATATTTTTGTAAACACGGTTGTATTGAAGCAATATGTAAGGGTTGTGGGGAATCTGTGATCAACAGCTGAAAAACAGGCTCATAAAAGGAGCATAGCAATCAGCATAATAACTGGAACCTGTGGGGAACACCTGGGATAGTGCATGGTCTTGGGCAACAGGCATACCTTGGGAGGAGGGCGTAAGGATGGCCAATGAGAAAACAGCTGGGTGCATAATTAGAGAGAGTATAAAAAGAAAGGCCTGATGAACATGGATGCAAAGATACTTAATAAAATACTTGCAAACCGGATCCAAGATCACATCAAAAGTATCATACACCATGATCAAGTAGGCTTCATCCCAGGGATGCAGGGGTGGTTCAACATTAGAAAATCCATCAATGTAATCCACCACATAAACAAGCTGAAACAAAAGAACCACATGATCATCTCATTGGATGCTGAAAAAGCTTTTGACAAAATACAGCACCCTTTCATGATAAAAGTCTTAGAGAGAGCAGGCATACAAGGACCATACTTAAACATAATAAAGGCAGTTTACAGCAAGCCAATAGCCAACATCAAACTAAATGGAGAGAAACTTAAAGCATTTCCTCTAAAATCAGGGACAAGGCAAGGCTGCCCACTCTCTCCATATCTCTTCAACATAGTACTTGAAGTTTTAGCTAGAGCAATAAGACAACTAAAAGAGATCAAGGGGATACAAATTGGAAATTAAGAAGTCAAAGTATCCCTATTTGCAGATGATATGATAGTATACATCAGTAACCCCAAAAATTCCACCAGAGAACTTCTACAGCTGATAAACTCCTTCAGCAAGGTGGCCGGATACAAAATGAATTCAAAAAAATCAGTAGCCCTTCTTTACACAAAAGATAAATGGGCTGAGAAAGAAATAAGGGAATCTACACCCTTCACAATAGCCACAAATAATATAAAATACCTGGGGGTAACTCTAACCAAGCAAGTGAAAGACCTGTATGATAAGAACTTCAGGTCCCTGAAGAAAGAAATTGAAGAAGATATCAGGAGATGGAAAGATCTCCCTTGTTCATGGATAGGTCAGATCAACATAATAAAAATGGCAATCTTACCAAAAGCAATATACAGATTGAATGTGATTCCTATCCAAATACCAACTCAATTTTTTACAGATCTGGAAAAAACAATTCTCAACTTCATATGGAATAACAAAAGACCCAGAATAGCTAAATCAATCATGTACAATAACAGAACATCTGGAGGTATCACCATCCCGGATTTCAAGCTGTACTACAGGGCAATAGTAATAAAAACAGCATGGTACTGGTATAGAAACAGACCAGTTGACCAATGGAATCAAATTGAAGACCCAGAAATAAACCCACACACCTATGGTCACTTAATTTTTGATAAAGAAGCCAAAAACATACAATGGAAAAAGGAAAGCATCTTTAATAAATGGTGCTGGTCTAACTGGATGTCAATATGTAGAAGAATGCAAATAGATCCATACTTATCACCCTGTACAAAACTTAAGTCTAAGTGGATCAAGCAAGGACCTCAACATAAATCCAGACACACTAACATTAATAGAAAAGAAAGTGGGGAAAAGCCTTGAAATCATTGGCACTGGTAGCAACTTCCTGAATAGAACACCAATAGCTCAGGCACTAAAACAAACAAACAATAAATGGGACCTTATAAAATTGAAAAGCTTCTGTAAGGCATAGGACACTGTCCTTAGAACAAAACGGCAGCCTACAGACTGGGAAAGGATCTTCACCAACCCAACATCTGACAGAGGGCTAATATCCAAAATATATAAAGAACTGAAGAAATTAAAAACCAAAAAATCAAATAACCCCATCAATAAATGGGGTACAGAGCTAAACCGAGAATTCACAGAAGAGGAATCTCTAAAGCCTGAGAGGCATTTGAGCAAATGTTCAACATCTTTGGTCATCAGGGAAATGCAACTTAAAACAACTCTGAGATTCCATCTCACACCTGTCAGAATGGGTAAGATCAAAAACTCAAATGATAGCACATGCTGGCAAGGATGTGGAGAAAGGGGAACACTCCCCCATTGCTGGTGGGACTGCAAACTT
This sequence comes from Lophiomys imhausi, assembly GCA_907164525.1. Taxonomy (NCBI): domain Eukaryota; kingdom Metazoa; phylum Chordata; class Mammalia; order Rodentia; family Muridae; genus Lophiomys; species Lophiomys imhausi. The sequence goes on from CAJQZJ010003646.1 coordinate 19,233,745, forward strand.
GTGCAACCACTTTGGAAATCAATCTGGAGATACCTTAGAAAATTGGGAATAAATCTACCTCAAGACCCAGCCATACCCCTCTTGGGCATATATCCAAAAGATATGAAACGAAACCACAAGGACATTGCCTCAACAATGTTCATAGCAGCTTTATTTGTAATAAGCCAGAAAATGGAAACAACCCAGACGTCCTTCAACTGAAGAATGGATAAAAAAACTATGGTACATTTACACAATGGATACTACACAGCTATCAGAAATGAGGAAATCATGCAATTCGAAACCAAATGGATGGAACTAGAAAAGCTCATCCTAAGTGAGCTGACAGTCCCAGAAAGATAAACATGGTATGTATTCCCTTATAAATGGATATTAACCATGCATCAGAGGATAACTATCCTACAACACACACACCCAAATAGATAGGAACCTAGCATATCTATCCTAGGAAAAATTCTACCCACCAGTGAGTCATGGAATCTGCTGCAGGTTAGTGGAACACCACACCCTAGATGGTGTGCCTTATCAAGCTCCAGTACAATTGGAAGCTCTTGGCCCTCACAGGATGCAAGATCTGAGGGAGTATCATATGTGAGGGCCCACCTCATCTTAGGAGAAGGAGAGTACCAAGTAGAGGAACAAGGAGGGAGGGAGGGAGGGGAGGAGGGAGGAAACTATGTTCTAGAAGTAAATAATACTTTTTTAAGAAGAGTTAATAAGATTAAAAATATAATAAAAATACAATATAAAATTTTCAAACTATAATTTACCAAAGGTATAATTGCCTTACTGGCATGAAAGGAAAATGGCCTTAATTTCAGATTAGAATGTTAGACTGCAGGTGGCTACAGAGATTACATAAACTTGATAGCAGCTTAAAGTTTTTTTTTGTAGAGGTATAGGCTATTTCCATGGTTTGGCATTAAAAAGCAGGTAACAGGTTTAAAACACTGTAAATAAATTAAAGGTGACAGCTGTTCAACCTGGTTTTAAAAACCTCCAAGAGTTGAAAAACTTAGAGCTAAGGTAAAATAATGCATGGTGTTAGCCTATGCCTTTACCTCCAGCAGAGACAGGAGGATCACTATAGAGTTAGTTGTCTTATAAATTCTAGAGTTACAAGAAACAGGGTGGTGATGGTGCACACCCTTTGTCCCATCATTGGGGAAGAATACACCCTTAATCCCAACACACTAGAGACAGAAACAGGCAGATCTCAGAGCTCAAGGTCAGCCTGATACAAAACAAGCTCTAAACAGAGAAAAACTTTGATCCAGGGGTGGAGGAGCACATCTTTAATCCCATCAGTTGGGAACCACATGTCTTCGATCCCAAAAGTTAGAATGCAGAGACAGGCACATAGGATTTGGAAGGATTTAAGTTAAAAAGCTACTTACAAAAGGCAGGCTGCAATTCAAACAAATTGTCCTTTGACATCTCAAAATATATACACTAAAGGTTTGTTTAGCTCCAAAATATCAAAATAATTTCTTCTTTAATCCGGATTGAAAGGTAATACTTTATATATTGTCAAAAAAAAACAAATTTGATCCAGGAAAAATATTACCTGACCCCCCCCCCAAAAAAAAGGTACTTGTCCCAGAGTTAGGATTAGGGCAGGGCTGTGTTCTTATCTTTCCAGGAGATTTAAAGCATCCATTCAAGGAATCCAGGGACAACTGGACAACGGAAACTCAGCAGAAAACAGATCAGACACCAAAGAAGACGAGTGGCCCAGATGATCCAGCCTTGCAGACTTCTTCAATAGCAGTTTCCTCAAAAGTCTACAACCACAACAACTCAAAATCGCTAAGATCGTTCCGCTCCACAGACTACTCCAGCCAGATCTTCAGTAAAGCTCTGAAGATCAGCTTCTGTCTATGAACTTCTTAGGACATCTAAATAAGCTGAGCACCAAAGGACTGAACATCAAATGATTCTATTAACATTTTTAACCATTTTTCCATTCTTATTTGGGTCCAAACAGGTTTACTACTTCCAAAATCAGCAGGAAGTCATTTTAAGAGAACAACGTCCCATCCCCAGAAGGTGGGGAGGGTGTCCCCCCCTTTGGTTATTTGATAGATAATAGAAAATTTTGTTATTTAGGGGAAAAGACTACAAGCTGTTAAATGGTCTTGTTAAATAGGTTTTGGAGGTTAGACCCAGGGACTTCTCTCTTTTTCTTTTCTGTATCCTTCTTTCTCTCCTATGTAGGAGTGAACAGACTTGAGAAAAATGGGACATAGACATAGTATAGGAAAGAACAAGAAAAAAGGACAGATTATTGAATATGGCCTTATACCTTTGTATATTGATACAAAATTAATATTATATTTGGCTAAATTGGTACTGATCATTGTATATTAATGCAAAATTAAGATTGTATTGGACTACATCGGTATTGATCTTTGTATATTGATACAAAATTACGATTATATTTGGCCACAATGGTATTGACCCTTGTATATTGATGTAAA
>CAJQZJ010003646.1:19236234-19267542 GCA_907164525.1 Lophiomys imhausi
GTATTGGGCTACATCGGTATTGATCTTTGTATATTGATACAAAATTAAGATTATATTTGGCCACATTGGTATTGTTCTTTGTATATTGATACAAAATTAAGGGTAAAGCTTCTTAAAGGTATTGTTCCTAGTAATGCTTAAAAGTGAAATGTCAAGTTTTGGCCTCTTGCTACCAACCGTCATAAACTGTTTAGGATAATTAAGAAATGGAAAGTAATAGTCATGAAAACGTGTCATTTTGTTAGTTACTATGACAGTCTATCACAGTTATTTTCTAAGCTACTCAGAAATCAAGTTGCTAAGAGACAAGCAATATTTGCTTATCTAAATATAAGAGATTGATAGGGCATCTTCAAAAACCTCAAGAGATCTGCAGAATATGGCATTCAAAGATGTTTTCTTAACTTAAGATTTTTTGATAACGAGACATGTCAGCTCCTGACAGCACCCCCTATTCTACTCCAAGTAGAAGATGAGCATCGAAGAATCTCCAGTGGGAGATGATTGAATTGGTGGTAAGCCTTTCTCTTGGCAAGAAAAACCCCTTGCTTCAACTGTAGACAGAATGCTGTCCAAAAAGGACAAAACTTGGAAGCAGATAAGTCAACAGCCTAGCTCTGCCAAGACAGGGTAGGTAAGTCCTTCATAATTCCTGCTCTACAATCAATGTCTGTCAGAGAAACGGGGCCAAATGGCTGAAGATTGATGCTGTAATGTATGGAGAGAAATTGGGAACTGTCCAGGCAGCCAGTTGTATGTCATTTCTTAATTTTGGAAGCTGCTGGCCCTGCACTTCCTATATAATCAGATATATTTATCCCTCTCAGGTCTCTGAGGTAGTTGAAGAATAGATAGCTAGAGTCTCATAGTTAAATTTTGAGTTGTTTAGGAATCAAGAGGGTGTTCTGGATCTAAGAAGATATTTTTAAAATTGTGAGGCAAGTTAGTATGAAAGCTGAGTTAGATATAGAACTTTAAACTCATGGAGACGGTTAGATAGTAGAATGTTAAAGTCAGGTGCCAAATACATATGGACTGGACATTGGCAATGTATGCTAAGCCATATAACTCACATAATTGTGGCCTATTTATTTCTGTTGTTTTGTACTGTATTTATAGTTATAGGAAAAAGAACCATTTTTTGGACTTAAAGGGAGAGCTGTTGGGGGGAAAAAGAAATACCTTAAACTAAAAAAAAAAAAAAAAGGGAAGAGGATGGGGGTATGAGGGGGAGGAAGGTGGAAGGGTGGGACTGGAGGGGGGAGTAGGGAGGGGATTGTGATTGAGATGTAACTTGAAGAAATAAAAAATAAATTATTAAAAAAAAAGAAAGGCCTGGAAACTCCAGAGAAGACCTTTTGCTTAGCATTGCTTCACATTGCTGCTCATCACTGCTTCATTTCTAAAAACTCTAGACAGCATTTTGCTGAAGGTTGTGGCTGCTAAAGCTTTAGGCTTACTAAAGATTTCAGCCTAGGTTGGGTGGAGCTTCGATTAGGCAGAGCCCAGGTGGGTTGAGCCTAGGTTTGGCTGAGCCCAAGTGAAACCTCGCTTTGTAGTTCAAAACAAAAAACAAAAACAACATAAAAATGGCCAGCTCTGAGGCCATCCATGGTGTGCAGCATCTGCCCAAGGACTATAGCAACTGGCTGAGTTCAAGATGGGAGACTGTTCTGATTCTTGGAACAGCCTCTGTGTCATCACAAAAATCCTTAGACAGGAAAGGGGGGAGCTGGAGAGCTGGCTCAGTGGTTAGGAACACTGACTGCTCTGTTAGAGAACCAGGGTTCAATTCCCAGCATCCATATGGTGGATCACAGCCTCTGTAGTTCCAGTTCCAGGAGATCCGACACCCTGTTCTGGCCTCTATAGGTATTATACTCATGTGCATACCCATACAATTTACATTTTTATAATGGGAGAGGAAGTCAAAAGGGAGGAAAAACAGACATGGTGTGGGAGGACTTAGCTGCCATTGGTGCTTTTGAAGATACAGGAAAAGGCAGTAAGTTGGTGGAAATAGGTGACATCCTGAAAGAAGAAAATGACAAGGAAATGGACTCTCATGTGCAACCCCCAGCAAGACAGTATCTTCAGCCAGAGATCCATGTCAAAATTTTGGTCTGTACAGCTGTGAGGTAACAATTTCGTATTACTTTTTAAGTCACTAAGACTAACCCTCATAAGAAGTAATGAAACTTTATTGGATTATATATGCTTCCATCTGGATAGCTATAGCCACCATAATGATTTGTATGGCATGTGTGTGAGTGTGTCTGTGTGAGTGTGTGGGTGTGAGTGTGTGTCTGTGTGTGTGAATGTGTGTGAGTGTGTGAGTGAATTGATGTATTTTGCTTTGTGACTTTGTGTTTTTCTTTTAGTTCAGACATTGATTTGTATATTTCTGATAGGCATTCAAAAATTTTGCCTCCCAAGACATGCAAAGTGTTTTTTCTGCTTTGTTTTGTGATAGTTGAGGGTCCCATCCTACCTACCACATACTATTTGTTGTAGGTAGGAACATTTCCTTTATTGATCACCTGTCAAGCTCGTGGGTTTTGGAAGAAAAACAGAGCTGTTTTTACAGAAGTGTAGGGAACAAAGCACTTTTTGGCAAGGTACTATGGGAGCAGCTTCTAATGACTTTGTCACATCCGACTGACAGCACACTTTCTGCCAGCACCTCCTTTCTCTTTTATGTTTCTAAAATAACTCTCAAAACATAAAAAATTGGAGGCCTTCAAAAGGACCCAAGTAATTGCCAAGTGTCACAGGAGCCATCTATGTGTGAACACCATCATGGACTTGACTATTCTAAAGTCCATCAAATTTCCCTCTGTTGACTGCAGGGAAGAATGTCTGTGAGGTTGCTGGCAGTGGGAGCTCTCCCCCTGGTATAGTCCCTGAGCTTGCAAGGTTTGACCTTCAGAACCCCATCTTGTGAGGGCATTGGGGTCTACATGTGGCAATATGCTCTTATCAAGGTAAAGTGTAAATACACTTACTCAGCACTGTGTTAATGTTCAACTTTCCTTCCTGCTAACCCCTTTGGCTCATCTGAATTTCTTTCTCCCATCCTGGCTCCTTTAAATTTTTAGTAGGGGTTATTACTATTAGAGATTGGCCAGCAAAGCAAATCTTTTAGGTGAGTTTAAGATGCCTACAATCTTCTATTCCATTTTGCACCTGGATGTTTGGGGTTATAGAGATCAAAATGGTCTACCCTTTTTGTAGCCAGAATTTGTTTCCTCTTCTTAGTTTAGGAAAAAGGAACAAATTCAACTTTCTGCCAGCTGCATTCAGTGTGACCTGTTTTTCTTGTTTCAAATAGCATAGAATCCCCACCCTCTGCCCCCAACCTCCCCGCAGCTTCATTTTCAGATATAATTTGACAACTTACACAGGCAGACACTTATGAACATATGGTCTTTAGCTACGCATTTAGCATCCTTTTATTTCTGGGATTACAGTTTGGGGTGAGAGCAGCCTTTGTGTGTTCACAGCACTTAGAATGAGAAAATTTAAAGGAATTCTTGACAGGACTGAACATTTCTTTTTGCTTGGCTGGGAGTGGTGGCACAGCTGAGATCCCAGTCCTTCAGTGGCTGAAGCAGGAGGATTGGGAGTTCAAGTTTGGTCTAGGATACATAGGATACACTTGTGTACAATGGAGGAAAGGGGGAGAAGGAAAAGAAAGGGAGGAAGAAAGGCCCCATTGGTTCTGTATCTAATGAAAAGAATAAGCCAATGTCCTCACCTGCCCCTGAGAACTTCATTATTCTTTGAAGCTACCATGATGTCATTGCATGCTTCATACTCCTCCACTGTGTTCTAAGTTCAAAATTCTGTTAACAACCCACCATAGTAAAAGCATGTCTCTTCCATTGTATTAGCAATATCTGTTGATTTTCATGCTGGTAGCATCTGTTGGTTTTAATTCTCAGGGGTGGTACTCCTGAGCAGCTCAGAGACAGGAGCCTGGCATAGCACATCAGCTGACAGCTGTCAGCTGGTCCTTTGTTGCTGATGTGTCATCACTGGAAGAGCATTGCTGGCATCCCAAGAGCTTGTTAGAAACAGAATCTTGACTGGGTGGATCAGAAGATGTATTTTAAACAGAATTCCAGTGACTTGTGTTCACATTAAAGGATTTGAAAAGCACCCAACTAGACTCTAAGCTCTGTTATGGTTTCTGCCTTGTTCATCACACCCCCTTCACCATGACTAGCTTTGAGATGATTCTTGCTTAGTATTTATTAAATGAAAGGATAAATCTGGGTGCTATAAGGAGTACTACATTTTGTTATAAATTTTATGTCAGCATGCTTTTCTTGGAAGGATTAATTTGTTTAGACAAACATTTAAACAAACTGGCAGAAGTGTGTCCTCAGTATTCTCCTAAAATATATTTCTCTTTATTCTTGAGGAAGATTATTGTCGTGTGTGTGTGTGTGTGTGTGTGTGTGTGTGTGTGTGTGTGTGTCTAAGGAATATACCCGAAAGGTGGAAAGTAATGAGTATTTGAGACATGGAGGACATGGTCGCTCATGCATCTTTCTGAGTTCCCTGATCAGTGCTTCTCTCCTTAAAGATACCCCTACATCCAAATAATATCTTACACCAGCATCAGTATAAAAATGTGTGCTTTTTACCTTACTATTTCCTGGAAGTGGCCACATCACAGAGCCATCCTCTCTGACCTCTGAAGTGTCTTTACCATCAAAAAATTAAAGGAAGGTGTTAAAGGGGTTTTGGGGAATGGTGTGTTTGTACCAAAAGCTTTCCATGTCAGGATATAAGCAAATGCTGCTTGCTATTTATACTTATTTTTTTTTAAGTAATAGACTTGTGAGGGCCACTCTGAAAATATTTTTTAGTGTGCTTTTGTGGGCATATAAGACAGAGTTGGAAGCCAAGTGAGATGTTGAGAGTATTGTCAGCTGAAAGAAACACTGTAGCACCTGTGGTATACCGAACACCTCCAGATGTGAAGCCAGCCTTACACTGTGAATAGTGGGTAAAAGGGACCAGGACTGGGAAGAGTGTAGCTGGTTGCACTGCAGCTCCCAGCCAGACTCAGTCAGCTGCTGGTCAACAAGTCCCACAACATAATGCCCTACAGGCCCAAATTCTGTGTCCTGGTCTCCAGGGGAAGCGTAACTGCTCAAATGGTCCTCCATACTCTGCGGTGGAGGCTCTTGGATTACTGCATGTCTTGAGCTAACGAGCAAATTGTAGGAAGGAAATCTGAGAGGTGTCCCCATAGATGCAGCAGTAGTCCATGGGAATCACTTCTTGTGCTCGAGATGAACAGGGAGGCATTTTGATAAAAGCTCCAGTTTAGACCAGTTCAGTTCTTTCTCCAAATTACCTTCATATGTTCAAAGCAGAAATTTCTAAATTCTAGAATATCGATGGAGACTTCACAAAACCTCCTCAGACTAAACACCATTAATATATTTAAGAGGTTGGAAGCCAGATATTTTTCTCATTATATCTTTTTGTTGTTGTTGTCTATATTTATGACTAAAAGGTATGTAGAACATGGAAATATGTTTTCAAGGCTAAGTGTTTGCATCTACATAGTGGAAATAATAGTAATGCCAAATTGTAGGGGATTAACAAAGACAGCAAGCTTAGAACAGGGCTTGAGTTGTGGAAAGTACTCAGTAACCTTCCATGAAAAGTCAAGGAATATTCAGTATCTTCTCAAGTTCCACATAAAACATTTGAGATTATCAGGGATACTTTTAATCACCCAGAAATCTGATTATCACTCATTAGCATCTTCACTATGTGAGTTAAGTATAATCTGTAATTAGAATATTTTATTTACTTTTTCCACTTCTGAAAGATAGAAACTCACTAAGTCTCGTTAGTTCCACTTGTCAAATTGTGGCCATAATGATGTCTATTTGGGCCAATTAGTTTAGTACCAAGAAAAATTATTTTGTTTGTCAGAACCTTGGACAGCACTCAGGATTCCCACCAAGTCCCTGCAGGTGTGTGGGGGCAGAATTGGCAGCATAGAGATCCAAGCCAGGAAAGCCTGTCTATAGGACAGCGCTTCTACTTCGGGTCAGTGATCCCTTGTTATGCCCAGTACAAAACTTGGAACAGAGCTCTTTGAAGGAAGTGCCTTTGCCAGCCATCTGGAGTCTACATACCCGCAGATAAAATTCCAGCTACTTTCTCTAACTGCATTGTAAATGCAAATGTATTTTGTGCTAAGAAGTGTAATAAGAGCAAGAATGTTCACCAGTTTTCCCACTGGAGTCTCATTTGGGATTTAGGGCAAATCTATCAGATTAAAATGCAGTGCTTGATAGGGTCTTTGCAATGGAAATATTCAGCCAATTCATGCAGTTATTTTAGTGAGACTCTCTGCTCTGGCTTTATAATGAAATTGGGTGATTTTCCTGATACCTTGATATGTGTTCTCCACCCCAGTGGCCATGTGCATAAGTGACCTCCTGCCTTAAGGCAGGCTTCTTTGAGTCACTTCTATTATTTTCTCCTTTACTTAGAGTATGGAGATACTTCAGCAATCTCCTTTTCCATAGTATAGATTTCTAAATAGAGAAAAGTTAATGCTCCATTCAAATGAGGACGGGATTTTTGCTCCCTTTGGGAGTGTACTTGGTGTTAGAATATTCTAGAAATTATTTCATATGCATAGTTTTCACATTTATACTGAAGAAGGGTATACCCTAGAACTGATGAAAACATGTTCAAAATGGTATTTTTTTGTAATTGTGTATCACAAAGTATACAGTATATTTATATGTTTTATGATTTGTTAGAAATTTTATTTTCTTAAAATAATTTTATTCTTTGAGCATTCAATATATTTTGATCATATTCATCTCCCATTCCCCACATTCTCCTCCCAACTTCTTGTCCTCTTAAAAAAAAAACAGCTCACTGAATCTATTACGTGCTGCCTATGTATATGTGGATATTGAGCCACCACAGGAGCAAGGTCAATGTACCAGGCCCATGCCTCTAAAGAAAACTGTCCCCACCCCCACCCCACCATCTACTAGCTGTCTACTGTCAGTAGCTCCTCAGTTATGGGTGGGGCTCCTGTGCCCTCCATTCATTCTGGAATGGTGACTAGATGTAAGAGATTTAAAAAAATTGTAGCCAATTCTAGATTATTCTAACTATAGTAACATAATCCCTACTCCTTACATGAGAAAGAGGTAGAATTGCGGTTAGAATGCTGGTGTTACTTGTACTTTGGATCCACCCTTGGGGCGGGTTAGGCCTGTGACATCATCTTATCAACATGGAAGGTATGAAATGGCTGCTAGAAATGAATTCAGGCTAGATGTGGCCCTCTGCCATAAGGTCTGAAGCTTACTTGAGTCTGTTTCCAAAAGTAAAATAGTCCTAACCCTGAGTCTGGCACCCGGGTAGTGGTTTGTGTGGCTTGAGTACAGGCTTCCTAATTGGGAACTTACCTTTGGTGGAGATTGGCACAACTACTATGGCTTAGACTCCTGCTTCAGTAGATCTTGAACAAAGGTTCTCAGCAATTCTGTGGTGCATCAGAATTCCCTTGAAGGCTTGCTGAAGCACATTGATGGGGTAGTGGTTTATGGCCACTGGCAGGTCCTGGCAGATACTTCTCTTTCCAATTTTGTGTTAAGCGATATCACATGTATAGCTTGAAATCTGCTATGGTGAATCAGAGACTATCAGAGTTTCTCTCCTCCAAGGAATGAGTCACCCAATGTTTAGTAGCATGCCCTGGCAGAGCCTCATCCCCTAGACCTTCTGACTCAGTAGGTCTAGACAGAGCCTGGGAATTTGGATTTCTAATGGGTTCTCTAGTGTCTTAGTCTGTTTTCCTGTTGCTCTGATAAAGTAATCAGACAAGAGCCACTTAAGAGAGAAAGGGTTTATTGTGGCCCACACTTAAGGGTTCTGTCAATCTTTGTGGGAAAGCCAAGGCAGCCGGAGCTTAAAGCACCTTGCCATGTCCCTTCCACAGTCTGGAACAGACAGTGAGGGATGTTGCTTCTCAGCTCCTTTCTCCTGTTTACACAGCTCAGGACCAGTGTAGGACACTGCCTACATGTGTCCTAGAGGGCAGCTCTTCACGTGTCCATTGGCCTGATCACCACAATCCCTTATCGGCATGCCCAGAAACCTGCCTCTCAAGTGACTAGATTTCAGCAAGTTTACAGTTGGGATTAATCTTCACACTGGGGCATGCTAATGATATGGACTGAAGGAGCATACAATAGAAGGAATTTGTCTAGAAGGATCCTGTATAATTCTGTAGCCACTATCTACGGGTAGTTTAAAACTTCCAATTGGGGGGGATCCAAGATGGCGGCAGCCTGCACGGACGTATTTTGATTTCGGAGTCAACAGTCACAAGGTGGCAAGTGTTGCAGGACGCTGTACAAAGGGCACGACCCCTAAATCTCACCCAGCTACACAGGGACCACAGAAGATCCCTGGGCAGGACACCCCTTCCCACTCTCGGACACGCTAGGAAGCCGCTGGACACAGGAATCGGGATCACCCATCCCCCAACAGGAGAAACCCCCGGTAAGTTCCAACCTAATACCCAGCCGGCAGATTCAGAACCCACACAGAGATAATCCCCACCCTGCTGGGCACTCCCAGGTCTCACACAGATGATCCAATTATCTGGCGAAAGATTGTGACCCTTGGAAGTTAGTGCAGCTCCGCTGCAAAGTGCCTTCAGACTGGAGATCGCAGTCTGTGATGTCACTGGCTAGTTTCCAAGCCACGGGAGTAGCAAGGCTATTGGAGCTGAACTACAGATTTACCTGCTACAGGAACCAACCCCGGGCAAACTGCGAGATATATGAAACCGTCATATATTGGACTTTTGTACTAGTACAGGCCCTTCTGGCAAGGAACCAGAGCTTACTTGCACTTAGCTCCGCCACCTGGATTAGTTAGGTCTCCACCTGGGAGGCGGGGCTGAATGACTCACCTTATAGGGGTGGAGTAAGGCAACACTACTCCTACACCAAAGTGCCCCCTTTGGACCCAAGTCCAGAAGACAGCAAAAAAATTCCACATGGCCAGAGGCCCCAGACAAAAAAAAAAAAAAAACAGAGCGAAATGTCTCCAACAAAAGAAAGCAACGCTATTCCGTCCAGCCTGAACCACCTCACCACAACTGAAACACATGAAAACGATGACAATTCTACATTATGGAAAGTGATAGATTCCCTTCAAGAAGAACTTAAAACTATGAAGGAATTCAAAGAAGCCACAATTTTACAAGTCAAAACAATGAATAACACCATTAAAGAGCTCCAAGCCAAGGTGACCCAGCTTGAACAGGAAAAGGATAGAGTAATGAAAGATCTCCAGGCAAAAACAAGCAAACTGGAGAAGGAAATGTACAAAATGAACAATACCATTCAAGACATGAAAATAGAAATGGAAACAATAAAGAAAACACAGTCAGAGTTAAAAGAGGAAATGGAGAATCAAGAGAAGAGAACAGGAACTACGGATGTGAGTATGAAAAATAGGATGCAAGAGATGGAAGACAGGATCTCAGGCATGGAAGATTCGATGGAAGAAATCAGCACAACATCCAAAGAAAATGAGAAAGCTAAAAAAATCTCTCACAACATCCAAGAAATCAAGGACTCAATGAAAAGACAGAACCTAAGAATTATAGGCATAGAGGAAAGAGAAGACTCCCTACTCCATGGTCCAGGAAATATCTTCAACAAAATCATAGAAGAAAACTTCCCAAACCTAAAGAAAGAGATCCCAGTAGAATCCAAGAGGCATACAGAACACCAAACAGATTAGATCAGAAAAGAAACTCCTCTCGCAACACAATAATAGAAACTCCAAATGTAGAGAACAAAGAAAGGATATTAAAAGCTGTAAGAGAAAAAGGCCAAGTCACATACAATGGCAGACCCATCAGAATCACACCTGACTTCTCCTCAGAAACTTTAAAAGCTAGAAGGGCCTGGATGGATGTCCTACAAGCCCTGAGAGAATATAGGTGCCCAGCCAGACTACTATACACAGCAAAACTCTCTATCAACATAGAAGGAGAAAACAAGATATTTCATGACAAAATCAAATTCAAACAATATCTCCTCACAAACCCAGCCCTACAGAAGATCCTAGAAGGAAAATTCCAACACAAAGAAGATAACTGCACCCAAGAAAACAGAGGAAATAGAAACCTCCACAGCAACTAAACAAAAAGAAACACAAGACAGCCAGCTATACCAAAATAATGGGAAATAACAGCACCTGGTCACTAATATCCATCAACATCAATGGACTCAACTCGCCAATAAAAAGACACAGACTCACAGACTGGATCCGTAAACAAGACCCATCTTTTTGCTGTATACAAGAAACACACCTCACTATTGAAGATAAACACTATCTCAGAGTAAAGGGCTGGGAAAAGGTTTTCCAAGCAAATGGACCCAGGAAACAAGCTGGAGTAGCCACCCTAATATCAAACAAAATAGACTTCCAATTGAAGTTAAAAAAAGACAGAGAAGGGCATTACATACTCATTAAAGGAAATATCCACCAAGAGGTCATCTCAATATTGAACATCTATACCCCAAATACAAAGGCACCTACATTTATAAAAGAAATGCTTCTAAAACTTAAATCGCACATTGATCCAAACACTTTAATAGTGGGAGACTTCAACACCCCACTCACAACTATGGACAGATCATCAAGACAGAAGCCAAACAGAGAAATAATGAGTCTAACAGAGATCATGAACCAAATGGACCTAACAGATATCTACAGAACGTTTTACCCAAACACAAAAGAATACACCTTCTTCTCAGCACCTCACGGAACCTTCTCCAAAATCGACCATATAGTTGGACACAAAGATAGCCTCAACACATACAAGAAAATTGAAATAACCCCTTGTATCTTATCAGACCACCATGGAATAAAGCTGGACTTCAATAGCAAAAGAATCAACAGAAAGTCTACACTCATATGGAAATTGAACAACTCTTTACTAGAGGACCACTGCGTCAGGGAAGAAATAAAGAAGGAAATCAAAGATTTCTTAAAATCCAACGAAAATGAAGACACAACATACCCAAACCTATGGGACACAATGAAAGCTGTGCTACGAGGAAAGTTCATAGCACTAAGTGCCTTCAAAAAGAAAATTGTGACAGCTCATATTAGTGAATTAACAGGTAAACTGGGTGAATTGGAAAAAAAAAAGAAGTAAACACTCCCAAGAGGAGCAGAAGGCAGGAGATCATCAAACTTAGGGTTGAAATCAACAACTTAGAAACAAAAAGAACTATACAAACAATCAATGAAACCAAGAGTTGGTTCTTTCAGAAAATCAACAAAATAGACAGACCCTTAGCCAAATTAACTAAAAGACAGAGGGAGAAGACCCAAAGCAACAAAATCAGAAATGAAAAGGGAGAAATAACAACAGACATTGAGGAAATCCAGAGAATATTTGGATCCTACTTTAAAAATCTATACTCCACCAAATTTGAAAACTTAAGTGAAATGGACAATTTTCTTGATAGATTCCACCTACCGAAGCTAAATCAAGATCAGATAAACAGATTAAACAGCACTATAATCCCTAAGGAAATAGAAACAGTCATTAAAAATCTCTCTGCACTTCCTATATAATCAGATATATTTATCCCTCTCAGGTCTCTGAGGTGGTTGAAGAATAGATAGCTAGAGTCTCATAGTTAAATTTTGAGTGGTTTAGGAATCAAGAGGGTGTTCTGGATCTAAGAAGATATTTTTAAAATTATGAGGCAAGTTAGTATGAAAGCTGAGTTAGATATAGGACTTTAAACTCATGGAGATGGTTAGATAGTAGAATGTTAAAGTCAGGTGCCAAATACATATGGACTGGACATTGGGAATGTATGCTAAGCCATATAACTCTTATAATCGTGGCCTATTTATTTCTGTTGTTTTGTATTGTATTTATAGTTATAAGAAAAAGAACCATTATTTGGACTGAAAGGGAGAGCTGTTGGGGGGAAAAATAAATACCTTAAACTAAAAAAAAAAAAAAAAGAAGGGAAGAGGATGGTGGGGCTGAGGGGGAGGAGGGTGGAAGGGTGGGACTGGAGGGGGGATTAGGGAGGGGATTGTGATTGAGATGTAACTTGAAGAAATAAAAAATAAATTATTAAAAAAAAAATCTCCCAACCAAAAAACGCCCAGGGCCAGATGGCTTTAGCACGGAATTCTACCAGACCTTCAAAGAGGAGCTAACACCAATACTTTTCAAACTCTTTCACAAAATAGAATCTGAAAGAACATTGCCAAACTCATTCTATGAGGCCACAATCACCCTGATTTCTAAACCACACAAAGACCCAACAAAGAAAGAGAACTTCAGACCAATCTCCCTCATGAACATAGATGCAAAAATACTTAATAAAATACTAGCAAACCAAATTCAAGAACACATTAAAAGTATCATACACCATGATCAAGTAGGCTTCATCCCAGGAATGCAGGGATGGTTCAAAATATGAAAGTCTATCAATGTCATTCACCATATAAACAAGATGAAAGAAAAAAACCACATGATAATATCACTAGATGTAGAAAAAGCATTTGACAAAATCCAACACCCCTTCATGCTAAAAGTTCTGGAGAGAATAGGCATACAAGGACTGTACATAGAAATAATAAAGGCAATATACAGCAGGCCAGTGGCCAACATCAAAATAAACAGAGAGAAACTTGAAGCATTTCCTCTAAACTCAGGGAACAAGACAAGGATGTCCACTTTCACCATATCTCTTCAATACAGTACTTGAAGTTCTTGCTAGAACAATAAGACAACTAAAGGAAATCAAGGGGATAAACATCGGAAACGAAGAAGTCAAATTATCCCTATTTGCAGATGATATGATAGTATACATAAGCGATCCCAAAAATTCCACCAGAGAACTCTTACAGCTGATAAACACCTTCAGCAGGGTGGCTGGATACAAAATTAATTCAAAAAAAATCAGAAGCCCTTCTTTATACAACAAACAAATGG
Organism: Lophiomys imhausi; assembly: GCA_907164525.1. Taxonomy (NCBI): domain Eukaryota; kingdom Metazoa; phylum Chordata; class Mammalia; order Rodentia; family Muridae; genus Lophiomys; species Lophiomys imhausi. Next base: position 19,249,289 of record CAJQZJ010003646.1, read on the forward strand.
GCTGAGAAAGAAATAAGGGAAACAACCCCCTTCACAATAGCCACAAACAACATAAAACACCTGGGGGTAACTCTAACCAAGCAAGTAAAGGACCTGTACAACAAGAACTTCAAGCCCTTGAAGAAAGAAATGGAAGAGGCCTTTAGAAGATGGAAAGATCTCCCATGCTCATGGATAGGTAGGATCAACATAATAAAAATGGCCATCCTACCAAAAGCAATATACAGATTCAATGCAATTCCTATCAAAATACCAAACAATTTTTTATAGACTTGGAAAGAGCTATTCTCAATTTCATATGGAACAACAAAAAGCCCAGAATAGCTAAATCAATCCTGTACAATAAAAAAAACATCTGGAGGTATTACCATCCCAGATTTCAAGCTGTACTACAGAGCAATGGTTGTAAAAACAGCATGGTATTGGTATAGAAACAGACCAGTAGATCAATGGAATCGAATTGAAGATCCAGAAATAGACCCACACACTTATGGCCACCTAATTTTTGATAAAGAAGCTAAAACGGCACAATGGAAGAAGGACAGCATCTTCAACAAATGGTGCTGGTCCAACTGGATGTCCACTTGTAAAAGAATGAAATTAGACACATACTTATCACCTTGTACAAAACTTAAGTCCAAGTGGATCAAAGACCTTAACATAAGGCCAGTCACACTAAATCTACTAGAAGAAAAAGTGGGAGAAACCCTCGAACTAATTGGCACAAGTGACAACTTCCTGAACAGAACACCAACAGCTCGACTTGAGATCAACAATCAATAAATGGGACCTCATGAAACTGAAAAGCTTCTGTAAGGCAAAGGACACTGTCATTCAAACAAAACGGCAGCCTACAGACTGGGAGAAAATCTTCACCAACCCCACATCTGACAGAGGGCTAATATCCAAAATCTACAGAGAACTCAAGAAATTAAATGCCAAGAAACCAAATAATCCAATCAAAAAATGGGGGACAGAGCTAAATAGAGAATTCACAAAGGAGGAATCCCTAATGGCTGAGAGACACCTGAAGAAATGCTCAACATCCTTAATCATCAGAGAAATGCAACTCAAGACAACTCTGAGATTCCATCTCACATCTGTCAGAATGGCTAAGATCAAAAACTCAAATGACAGCACATGCTGGCGAGGGTGTGGAGAAAAGGGTACCCTACTCCATTGCTGGTGGGAATGCAGGCTTGTGCAACCACTATGGAGGTCAGTCTGGCGATATCTTAGAAAACTTGGAATAGCTCTACCTCAAGACCCAGCCATACCACCTTGGGTATGCATCTAAATGATTCCTCACCAAACCACAAGGACATTTCCTCATCTATGTTTATAGCAGCCTTATTTGTAATAGCTAGAAACTGGAAACAACCCAGATGTCCCTCAACCGAAGAATGGGTTAAAAAACTGTGGTACATCTACACAATGGATTATTATTCAGCTATCAGGAACAATGAAATTATGCAATTTGCAGCCAAATGGATGGAACTAGAGAAGCTCATCCTGAGTGAGCTAACCCAGACTCAGAAGGATGCATATGGCATCTATTCACTTATAGTAGGATTTTAGCTATATAGTAGAAGGTATCAATACTACAACTAACACACCAAAGGGAACTTGGACATAGACTTCTTATTTTTAATTTTTATTTTTTATTTATTTTTTTATATTTTTTTCTATTTTTTAGTCTTTTTTATCTATTGTCTGCTTATTGGTTTGTCTGTTTAGTAGTTCTCTCTCCCGGTCAATGAGACACTTTTCACTGATGGTACTGCTTCATAGACCCCCCAATGAATGAGGAGGCTCTTGGCCCTCATATGACCTCTCAACTGAGATGAGGGACTGTTATATAAGGACACCCCACCCCAGAGAAATGGGATGGAAGGGTTAGGAGTTAAAGAAAAAAAATGAAATGTGATGTTTCAGCCTTTTACTACTAATTGTCATAAACTGGTTAGGATAATTAAGAAATGCAAACTAATGGTTATGCAAGCCAGTCATTCTGTTAGGTACTATGACAGCCTATTATAGTTACTTTCTAAGCTAATCAGAAATAAACCTGCTACGAGACAAGCAACATCTGCTTACCCTAATATGAGAGATAGATAGGGCCTCTTCAAAACCCTCAAGAGATCTGCAGAATGTGGCATTCAAAGATGTTTTCGTAACTTTAGATTTTTTTATATCGAGACATATCAACTCCTGACAGCACCCCCTATTCTCCTCCAAGTAGAAGATGAGCATCAAAGAATCTCCAGTGGGAGATGATTGAATTAGTCACAAGCCTATCTCTTGGTAGGAAAAGCCCCTTGCTCCAACTGTAGACAGAATGCTGTCCAAAAAGGACAAAACCTGGAAGCAGGTAAGTCGACAGCCTAGCTCTGCCAAGACAGGGTAGGTAAGTCCTTCATAACCCCTGCTCTACAATCAATGTCTGTCAGAGAAATGGGGCCACATGACTGAAGATCGATGCTGTAATGTATGGAGAGAAAATGGGAACTGTCCAGGCAGCCACTGGTATGTCACTTCTTAGTTTGGGAAGCTGCAGGCCCTGTCCTTCCTATAAAATCAGATATATTTATTCCTCTCAGGTCTCTGAGGTGGTTGAAGAACAGATAGCTAGAGTCTCATAATTAAATTTTGAGTTGTTTATGAGTCAAGAGAGTGTTACAGATCTAAGAAGATACTTTTAAAATTGTGTTGCAAGTTAGTATGAATGTTGAGTCAGATATAGAACTTTAAACTCATGGAGATGGTTAGATAGTAGAATGTTAAAGTCAGGTACCAATACATATGGACTGGACATTGGGAATGTACGCTAAGCCATATAACCCTCATAACTGTGGCCTAATTACCTCTGTTGTTTTGTATTGTATTTATTATTATAAGAGAAAGAGCCATTTGTTGGACTGAAAGGGGAAACTGTAGGGGGAAATAAGATATACCTTAAACTTAAAAAAAAGGGAAGAGGATAGGGGGTTGAGGGTGGGAGGGTGGGATTGGAGGGGGAATAGGGAGGGGACTGCGATTGAGATGTAACTTGAAGAAATAAAAAATAAAGGAAAAAGAAAACCTTCCAATTAGTATCTCTTTTTGTCTGCATGACCAGTTGTGGGGTTCTATGTTCATTGGCATCTACTACCAAAAGAAGCTTCTTGGATTAGAGTTAAGAAATGCACTTTTTCAGTTTAAAAATTTAGACTTCCAAAAAACCAAAAACAACCAAACTAAACCAAAGGAACAGCATGTTTCTCTATGCCCTCGGTTCCCTCCAGTGTTAGCATCCTATCTAGACATAATACAGTATCATAAAGTAACACCTGAATGATACTCACAGCTCAAGTACAATGGTCACCCTCCTCCCCATGCTCCAGGTCTGTTGTTCTAGGGTCCAGGTGAGGATTTCACATTGCTTTTAGTTGTATCTCCCTGGTCTTTTCTAACCCATGGCATTCTCTCATTGTCTTTTGTGACCTTGGCATTTTAGCATAAACTCAATACGTATTTTATAGACCCTCTGTATGACATTTTCTCATATTAGACTGAGGTTATATCTTCTGCCATGATGACCGTGGATGTGACGTTATGTCTGAGTGTCATGTGGGGACACTTGTAATTCGTGTGCTTATTTGCTACTGATGCTGAGCTCAGTCTCTTGAATGAGGTTATACGCATTGTCCCTGGTTATTGAATGAACTCTAGGTTAGCATTTCTCAAGTGATTTGGTCCCAAGACACCTTTACGCACTTTAGAAACTATTCAGAGCACTAGAGAACTACTTCCTCTTTTTGAAAAATTCATTATAGATATGTGCTGTGTCAGGTAGGGAAAGCTGAGATCTCTTAAAAACAAAAACAAAACAAAAATCTAACAGCCATTTAGGGCTAGGAAGATGGCTTAGCTGGTAAAGTGCTGCCTCGGAAGCATGAGGACCTGAGCTTCATCCCCAGCACCCGAGTTCAGTGGTGGGCATGGTGGCAGGCATCTGTAGCCCCAGCACCGAGGCCACGGGGGTATAGTGGAAGAATGGAGACAGGAAGAGTCCCAAAGCTTGCTAACTAGCCAGACTAGCATAATCAGTGAGTTCCAGGTTCAACGAGAGACATCCTCTCAGAAAATACAGAGTGTTGGCATATATTTAAATCTATTTTATTTGGGTTTTGTATCTACCAACCTTCTCCACCCCAATCCCTTCCAACCGCCCCCCCCCAACACTAGGTAGGGAAGAAAGAAGGTTAAGGAGAAAAGGGGGTGTAGACCTCTTTAGGGTATTTCCTCTTGATTAGGGGTGTTGTGTTCCTTGGGGCAAGTCCAATCTTCATCATCAGAATATCCAGCAAAGCAGCAATGCAGTAGCAAACCCAACAGCAAATGCAGCAGCAGCTGCAGCAGCAGCAGGATGAAGCAGCAGCAAGGGAGCAGCAGCTGTCTCAGGCCCACTGGGGCTCTCCCATTTATCCCCTCTCCAGAGTCCTAAGAATTAAACTATCAGCAGCTGGCGAAGATTACGGCCTGCTAGTGCATGAGGCAAATCATAATAACCTGTTGCTCTTGTCCCACACCTGGGATCAAACCCAAAACATAGTCACATAACATAAAAGTCTTTTTAAAGAAACCAAAACTCTCACTACAAGAGAGTGATTGAGAAAGACATGTAGTATAGACCTCTGGCCTCTGTGTGCACATGCATACATGGGCCTGCACACTTACATGCACATGTGCAACACTCATGCCCACACACATGCAGTACATATGCAAGCAGTCATTTAAAGTAAGAGCAATAAACCTACAGCATGTTAACAAAGATAGCATATTTCTTATTAAAACTGCTTTCCAAAATTAAAAATGAATTGAGAATTGTTATTTTATACTTTTACAATTTTTGATAGCTACTCTAATGGAAGGCAGCTGCTTTGTGTTTGGGCCTTTGCCATATTACATGCTGTATATTGTCTTGGAAGCCCCACTCTAGAGGCTTACAAAGGGCAAAAGCTATGAAATATTAAAGGTTTGGACTCCCTGCTCGAAGCAACTCAGGAGCTCCCAGGGGTCCCTGGACCACTCTTTTAGAACTGCTCTCTAGGCACAAAGTAGAGACACTAAAAGAGGGGGTTTTAAATATTCCAGGAGATCATGAATAATTTCTCTACTCATACTGCTCTGTTAAACAATTCTTAATAATCCAGGGAAGGATAATGGAACAGTAGGAGCCCATTTTATGAGCAGGGTGCTCTAAGGTAAAAGCTCTTCTTATTTAAATTTCATGGGTGTGAAATTGTTAATAAGCAGAATTAATGTTGCTGATATTATTGTAATGGTTATAAAAATGATGGTGCACTCTAAGCTGTCATTGTCTGCACTAAGAAGTAGTTGCAGGATCTTGAAATTGTCCAAGGGAGTCTCCTACAGGGATAATTATGTGGTGAAATAGTTCCCCGATTTATCTATCTGTCCCAAAGAGTTTGGGAGTCTCTAAATCAACTACCCAAATGCCTGGCTCCAGCATTTGTTTGGCATAGCACTTTTTCATCATTGAGGAATCTCATGTAAGAGGCAAATTATCTGATAATGTATTTTGCATCACTCTTCAAGTTCTCAAGTAAAAAACCCTTGAAGAAACATAGCATTGGCAAGCGCAGCCAATACATTACAGCCGGGTTGTTTGCAGCTTTTATCATTGTGGAAGTGGACCCTTCAGACACTGGGAGGAGTGGCGGCAGTAATATGTCTGTCCCAGGTGGAATTTCAGAGGGTGTCTTTATATACATTCTTATGTCAGCCTTGATGGGCTGAATACACAACTATCTCTATTTTGGCTTATCCAGTAATAGTCTTAAATAAATGCATCCCTGTTTTGTTTGATTCTCTCTTGGGAAGGTATGAAGCTATTTTTAGCTGAATGGCTTATGAAAAATTAGGTGCATTTGGGAAAATGCATTTAATATGCGGATGGAATAAACACAATTCTACTTGAGTGCACAACAAAAATACCAGTGATCCAGAATTTATATTTCTTGCTGTTCATCTCTTGCCTCTTCCATTGTCTAGAAGTATTAGCTCCTACAGAGTCTCCTAGGGCTCCCTTGCTAGAATCTGGCTAATCCAGACACTGGATTCTGAATTGACTCACACCTTCTTAATTTACTGATGCTAATATTTCTCTCCCCATTATTCTTAATAGTTATTTCCTTACATAACTATTGTGGGTTTTGTATTTTCTGTGCTTGGAAATGAACCCATGGGCTTAAGCATGACACGCCAGCATGGAACACATGTCCAGTTCCCTTTTCATTTATCCCAGTTTCATTGTATTAATGCCATTTGCATTGTTTTATACATTTACCCTTTGTGTGTGATGGTGTGTGAGTGTGTGTACATGCACCTATGGAGGTTAGAGAATAGCTCCTGCTGTCATTCCTCAGGACAAAGAAATCTCTCACCAGCCTGCAACCCACCAATGAGTGCTAGGCTGCCTGGCCAGTGACCCCAGGGGATCTGCTTCTCTCTGCCTCCCCAGTGCACAAAGTTTTTTCATGTCATAAGGAGTCTGAGGACTGAATGGGGTCCTTGTGCTCACAGGACAGGCATTTTACTGGCTGATCTGAATCCCTAGCCCCAGCATTTCCCTGTAACATGTTAATAACGCCTATCACACCATTGTTACCTGATTTGTTTATCTTTTAAGTAGAATTTCAAAATAGTTTAAGTAGAAGAATTCAGAGTATTTGTCAAAAATGTCCCCCTTTTATTTCCCTAGGAAACTTTCACAGTACCTAACATGCAGTTGCATGCAGCGGACCAGCCTCAGGGGTTTTGCTGTGTATGTTTTTTAAATATCGTAACATCAAGCAAAGAATTCTGTGTAGTATAGTGAGACACATGACACAAACATGAGATCTGAGGTTGGGTCCAGCCCTCCCAGTTCCAGCTGAGTGGCACAAGATGAGCTCCAGCACTGTCAGCTGTCAAATGGACCCCCAAGCTGTGGCGGGTTTTCACGCTCACAGCCCTCCAGTCGTCCAAGTCTGTCAACCATCACTGACTCACCTGCGGGATTGCGCTTACTGACAGCTATTGCAATCACAACTACTTGCTCATTCTCTCTGTGCTACCTAAGTGATCTTTTAATTAGATTGTTTTGGAGATAGGGTCTTAATTAGCACATGCTGGCCTCAAATTTACTATGTAATGAAAGATGATCCCCCTGCCTCCATCTCCCAAGTGCTGAGATCACAGGTATGCGTTAACTGCAAAGTCTAGGTTTATGTGATGCTAGGGATCAAATCCAGAACCTCATACCACGAGACACAGCACTATCAACAGATCCAGCCCCAAATGGTCTTTTAAAACTGCAAATCGGTTTACCATTGTTTGTTTAAAACCACCCCAATTATTTTAGCTTGTGAATAAATAAAAGATAAGATACGTTGATATGACCAACAGGGTACCTTGCTTCCTGTACTCCTGTCCCCAACCTATCATCTCACCCCATGCCATGCAGCAACTCATTCCTGTTAGGGAGGCCATGGTAGCTCAGTCTTGTCCTTAAGAACCTGAGTGGCTGTCTTGTCTAAGCCTTAAAGATGGCTCACTTCAATAGCTTTTTTCCTAATACTTTAGTGGTCCTCCCTCTTTCTCACTATTGAAGAGGCTTTTTCTTCCGAAAGTCTCATCATACTATGTCTTGGTTAAATATACTTACCCACTCTTCAGACCCCAGTTTAAATGTGAGCTTATTTCCCTTGAACTGCAGATATAACCAAGATCCTACATGTTACGCTTGCTTGTATTAGCCTCACCAGGGCCACTGCACACAGTTATCCCTGTTGTGTGCCGTGGAACATCAGTGATCGCATAGATAATGTGAATGTTTTCCCAGGAATGGGGCAGCTAGTTGATGCTGAACATCTGCTCTTTTCCTTCAGAGAATAATTGTTGGTATACACATAGTATCTACTACATGTAATTAAAATATAGAAAATATTATATATACACTCTTAGCTGAAATGTAGAGAAAAACAGGATTACTTATGCATTATTGGTAAAGTGACACAATTTTGTAAGAAGTAATTAAGGAAATATCTACATTTTTTAAAGTTAACATTTTTATTAAACTCCTTCCTTTTCCATGGGGCCACTTTGAGTTGCTTTCATTGTTATAAATAGTTGGCTACCACAGGGAAGTGTTTTTCCTTAAATGCTGAACCATGGTTGGTTCTTTATTGGCTTAAAGAATCTCACATAGACTGTTGTTGCTGACAGTGATTTAAACCCCTGTAGCATATGGCATGTAGAATTGTAGAAGATGAGTGGAATGATTAATAAGAAAAACCAAATGTAAATTAAAGATGGTATCTTATAAAGCACAGCGAAGTCCCTCTGATAGCATAGGCGGGGAGACACAGCAGGTTTCCACTAGACTGGACCATGCTGCAACCAGTTTAGACACAGATCCCCCCAAAGACTTGACATATTGAAACTGGCACAACCTATATAAAGCAATAGTGTTCCCTGTGTTTAAATAAGCAAACACTGGTGTGCATTTTTAGAAAGCAAAAATCTGTTATAATGTCACAAGATAATAAAGCATATAGACATGAAAGTACAGTGCACTGGAATTTACAGCCTTGCAAAGGAGTTTAATAGCAGGAGAAAGAAATGAACTGGAGGGTGAAAATATGAAGAGACAATGCATGGGAATTACAAAGGAAAGGGCAAAATGCACGAAGAACATAGTGAAAGCTGAATGACTGATAGAGTCTCATGGAGAAACAATGTTGCAAGAATAGATAAAGATGTCCCAGGATTGATGATAGATAACTTTAAACAGCTGTAAGAGACATACAAATGCCAAGTAGCAAAAAAGGAAAAGTAAAATGAAAGAAAGCTACAAATTGATAATTGTGTTAAACCTCAGACAAGCAATGATGTCTGTATTCTTAAAGGATCCCAGAGAAGAAAAGAGATGGTTTGCAGAGGAGTGCCAAACCAGCTGCTGGCCTGGTGGTGGCAAAGCTAGGCATCTCCAGTGTCGGAGAAGAAACTTCCAGAGGGGAAACTCAGGAGCTGGAAACTAAAATACACACTGAGACACTAGTATAGAATTACTAAAACTGGACAACAATCTAAAGGCTGGAAGCACCAACTGTCTTCAGAGGTACAGAACTGTAAGAACAAATTCTTCCTTTGCTGGCAAGAGTATATACTGGAATGCAGTCTTTGTGAACTAGCTCCTGGCATCATGTAGCATAGTTCCACAGTTTAGCCCCAGAATATATTCCTTGCAAGCATATATGCATGAGTGTACCAGGAGATGTACACCAATCCTATAATGGCCCCAGAAACAATGTGAGTGCTTGTCAATAACTCAATAAAAATTTTAGAGCAGTCACTGGTTAGTCTTGACTGTTAACTCGGTAGATCGAGAAGCACATGTCTAGGTAAGCCAGAGCATTCCCAGGGGTCATTAACTAAGGATCAGCTAAGGGGAGGTGAACTTCCCTGAATGTGCACAGTACCATCCTGCACATGTGAGACCGGAATGATAGGGAGAAGGAAAAAGCCTGGGGAGCTTAGGTGTGTTGCTCTCCCTCTCCGCATCCCTCCCTCAGTCCCTTCTCCCTCCTTCATGACCACCATCACTGTACTTCTGTTCTGCTTACCATGCTGCTATGACTGAAAGTTTGCAAACTATAAGCTCCCAAATAAATCCTTCCTCATACATTGTTTTTCTTATTTGTCAAAGTAATGGAAAAGCTATTGTGGAAAGTTGATCCTAGGAATGTAGGTCATTGATGTGACTATTCCTGATAAGGGGGTTCGGAGACTTTTGGAACTGATTCACAGCAGGAATTTGAAAGAGTTTGCAGATGTGTACCAGACAAGGCCTGGGATGCTGTAAGCGGAGCTTAATGGAGTGGGTCTGTTGATGCTCAGAAGCCAGAATAAGGCAGGAATGCAGGCAGCAGCAACTGTGTTCATGGGCAGATGGAAGCGAGGCTTCTGTTGGGGGCTGGCCTTGGGGCCATGTATGCTACATTCTGGTAAATCATTTGCTTATTTTCATCTGAGGCCAAAGACTTTACAAAGCTGAATTTTAAGGTGACTGACTAATTCATCTGGAAGAGAAGAATTTGAAGCAGCTACTGTTTAGGCTGCCATATGGGTATTGCAAGATGCTTGTAGCCAGGTTTATAGTGAGGATTTGGAGCAAAAAGCAGAGCAGAAAATTTAAAAACTGACATTTTGCCAGAAAAGGAGCTCACTTAAAGTCAATGCTGCTGGAAAGACGAAAGCCATTAAAAAGAAGCCACATCCTTTACATCAGTTCAGTCAGAAATCGGTCAGACACCACCTACTGCAAGCTCAAGAATGTGCAAGAAAAATTCATCTGAGGGACAGTCCCTTGAGAGGAGAGACTCTCCAAGGCGCCTTGCTTGCCAAAGACTGCCTGAAATCTGTTCCTCCAGGATCTGTTCACCATGCTCATCCACACCGACACTCAGAAGCCAAACTAGCTATGGTCTGAGACTGCTTGGCGGCTGCTCAAGCTGTCAGTAGACCTTAGTGTTAACATGGACGCGGGTTTTCAGGAACACAGAATGTAAAAATGTGTGAGGGTATGGAGGTTTCCACAGGCCAAGGAATGTGTGCCAGAATCGTGGCAGGTGGTCTTTGAAAGGGTGACATGTCCAGTTGTGATGGTGAAGCCAAAGCTGCAGTGGAGACCTAGATAAGATGGACATGCCAATCATGTGGAATGTGTGCCGTGGAACATGGTAGGGGGTGAACAAACCAGCTCAAGGAGAGGCATCATGGGTTGTAGCAGCAAAGACAAGGAAAGCGCTACCCAGGCCTTCGGGAGCGGCCATCACTATGGACCCCAAGTACTGAACATGGAGCTACAGGATCCATTGTTTTCCCTGTGTGGTTTCTGTCTTGTCCCCTGCCCATGCATGGCCTCAAGGAAGGGTCTGTTGATGGGAAGTGTTTGAGCAGGACTTACTTTGCTAAGGTGACATCAGATACAAAAAGCGTTTTCCTTCTCCTTGGGTTTGCTCTCTGGATTCAGAGCAAGTTCGGCTTTTCTCAGTGGAAAGGCCTCTGCTTCACGGTGAGGAGTTTGAGCTTCATTGGCCATGGAGTTGTTGATATGAAAACTCAGCTGTCACCTCAAAGCAATAAGTGATACTTTGTTCTGGAGCTGAATATAAGTTAGTGAAGACCTGAGCACACAGACTTAAGTTGTCCAACATAACCATGCTCCAAGGTGGTAACAATTTCACAAAGGTTTTAATGGTAACAGAACAAAGAAAGTTGTAAGTCAAGGCATTTTTAAAGTACTTTGGTGGAAGCTTCAGAGAAGCAAGTTAGAGAGTGCAGGAAATCCCCTGCTGTAGGCCTCAGAAGTTATCTGGTGACTTCTTAGACTTGGTATAAAGAATTTAATTAAATTATTAACCAGTATTTATATTATTGTTAATTGATTTTGTAGCTAATCCTTAACCATCCATTATAAATGAGTACACAGAGACCGCATGGATTTTACAAGCCTAGGCCTGGATGGAGCAATCTTGGCCCATCTAAGCTAGCTCATAATTCTATTTCCCAAATATGACCCCATATATACATACATCCCCTTGGACTGCCATTCTCCACAATATGCCGATGTTCCTGACCATGTGGAATGAGGTTCTGTTTTCTAACCCATGGTGTGTGTCTTCTTCTTCCTGCTGCTCTTGGCTGGAATGCCTTCTTCTTCCTGTTGCTGGAGGGAATGCTTTGTCTGTCTAAAGCGCAGGCTTCCTTCTCTAATCCCAGGAAGTCCCACCTTTCTCTGTCTTTGCCCAATCTCAGGCCTCGGCATTTTATTTAACCAATCAGAGTCAATGTAAGTAACAGACAGCAAGCAGGACCAATTAATTAACATTTAGAATGCTTAACACTACCCCAACAACTTGGCATTGGTAGATGCTAAAGGATCTGTTTGTACATTCCTGAAGGATGTTAGGTCACACATAAGGACAGGCAATACACAGCCATTTAGGTGGCTTAGGTGGCCCAATATAGTTTGATTCTGGGCTTGCAGCATCCCATCTTTCAATGACTACAGAAATTCTAATGACCCAGTCAGCCTTGTCAGATGTTTACCACAGATGGATGTGATATTTTGGGAAAGAACTTTGGCCGACAAAGTGCTATGGTATTTCCAATTTGGAAATATTTATCTGGAAACAGCCAGGGCTTCAAACAAAAGGCTTCTCCCAGCTCTATGGTTTCACATAGTAGGTCATCAGCATCAGGAGCAATCTTCTGTAGTAGGTTTTTCAAGCTTCTTAGGTACAGAGTAGTAAATATTGGAGCTTTGTGATATTCTACCTCTGTCATGGTTGCTCAACTCTGCTGTTGCCCTTGGGGATGGAGAGAGAATGCATCAGTAGAAAACACAGGCTGTGGAGGATTTCCACAGCTGTAGTGTGCAGAAGCGTGGTGTACAGACTTGACCTGCAGGCTGTGGTTTGCTGACCCTTACCCTAAGTTGTTTTCTGCCTGTTGCCTTGGTGCTCTGAACATCTGGAAAAAGTAAATGAGGAAAGAAATTTACTTTAAAATATTCTTCTCCCTTTTTAAACTTGGCTGCAACCTCACTGAAATAGAACCCATTAGCACTATTAGCATGCAAATGTACACTATCTATTTCTCCTTACTTATTAATGAGGGAAAAATTACTTTTCTAGTGGGATGACTTAGCATCACTGTTTACGGACAGAACTTGATGTAAACCAGTAAGTACTCCCTGGGCTTTCTTGTTGTTTGTGGCATGCATTCAGGGCAGTCCACAAACACTCTGAGGGTGTGGGGAGTGGAATACTGACGGGGAAGGCTCTAGAGTCTATGACGTCAACATTTTTTCAATTGTGGGTGCTGGTTTCTGGGGGAGGAAATTATCTGCTGAAGATTCAGTAAGCATTGTGACTGAGCAAATAGGGTCAATATGTAAAGAGTTGGGCCCATGTCAGTAAGGAATGGGAAGACCAGAAGGAAGGATGGTGGATATTCACTGTGCTGAGTTCATGGATATTGTGGGCTGGGTGAGCATGACGAAAAGTGAACTAAGGATTCTGGGTTAAAATCCTTTGGGCAAATTAATATGTAAGTGATAAACAAGCCATGAGAGAGTTAGTCCAAGAGGCAAGAGCAAGAAGCACATGGAGATGTGGTTCTGGGTGAGAAGTTGAGGCACATTTAGTGTTGGAGGGCAAGATGCACTGAGCCCCTGTTCTCAGTGAAGGTGTGTAGCTATAGTGTCAGAGCTGAGAAGCCAAATAGTAGCAACCCAACAAAACTAAATGAAAGTCAAATATGGGGAAAATTTCCTCTCATACAGCAGCCGCCATCAGTGCCTGCCCAACCAGACCCCATTTGATCCTTACCATTTCCTGTGCTCAGTCTCTCAGCATTGGCTCTGTGGGAGGAGAAAGACATTCTTTGGCCACCAGAGCCTGCTTTGCTAGAACTCAAGGATAGAGGCAATTGTCTGTTAAAAAAAAAAAAAAAACCCTCATTCCCTAGACCATAGGGGCTGTGTCTAGGAACACCTCTACTGCTTTCCTGATACTGTCCCTAGAGATCCGTGAGCTTAGGTCTGTGGGACTTTTCTGGGCCTTTGAGATAAGTAACTCTTCTAAAAATCATCTCAGAGACATTTTCTACAGAGCATCATCCAAGATACTTAGCTTTTCCAAAAGTTGGAAGTAATCTCTGGCTATTGTAAGAGGTTTGCTGGAGGGAGGCTTATAGATATTTTTGTTTTGTTTTTACCAGTTTTATTGGTGTGGTGTTTGTCCTGGATATGTATTCCTACTGCAGTAATCAATAAGAAAAGTGATTTTTCAAATTAATTTTAAGGTGTTATTATTTTATATGTATGGGTGTGTGTGTCTGTGGAGCCCACAGATGCCACAAGAGGGTATCTGATCTCCTGGAACTGGAATTAGATAGTTGTGAGCCACCATGTGGGTGCCAACAACTGAACCCAGACCTTTAGCAGAAGCAGCCAGTGTTCCTTAACTGCTGTGCCATCTCTCCAGTCCCCCAAAATCTTACTAAGATTTTGTGCCAATACTTTCTTCCTGGCACAACACAACATAGGGCATCCCACTTGCCAAAATGAGACTCCAGGCGTCTATAGGGCCGCTTATTTCCTTGTTCTGCCACTGGTGGACACTGGATCTCTACCTACACACGCTCACCAGTGACATTTGAAACCTCCAGACAAACTAAAGATAACTAGAATTTTCTGAGAACAAATGCAAAAAAGAAATCTGCCAGAGGATTGTAGAAAGTTCACAATGAACACTTCAAGAGAAAGCTTTGTGAGACAGGAGGTTGGTTCTGACTTTGGGTCATTTGGATCAAGTAGTTGGATGTTTGTTAAGAACTGAGTCATCACCCTTGCCTACACATGATCAGAAAATGCCAAGGTGCTCCTGGGGACTAGAACTGCTTCAACCTGAGAGGGTGGTCTGAGTTCTCTGACATCCTTATTTTCTAGGTCAGAACCCATATAGAAAAGAACACTCCAGTAGATCCAAGGATGGTTTATTGCAGGTTCAGCTGGCAAGGGTGTGGTAACTAGGTTTCCTCAAACACATGTCTATGTGTGGCTGTGAATGTGTATATTCATTTAAGTCAGTACATTTGAATAAAACATAATGTGAGTGAGTCTACCCAATCAAAGAGGAAGAATCCAGCCCCAGACATCTGTTGAACTGAAGAGAGAGTCTCTAGCCTGCTGCTTGTTGCCTGTTCCGTGGTCTATCCTGTAGACTTTGGACTTGTCAGCTTCCATAACAGTGACAATGTGAGGAAATCCTGAACATCTATCTCAGCAGCCCCCACTTCTGTCCTCTCCCTCTTCCCTCCTTCTCCTGTCTTCTATCATCAACTTATGTGTCATTGATTTATCGTTGGCCAGGGGACTTATGTCTCCAGGCTAAAAGAGCCTGAGACCCCAGGCGGCCCTTATGCCCATAAAATAAATACCCTAAGACCTTTTAATGTTTCAATGCATTGTCCTAGTTGAGCAGACTCTCAAATAGCTCAACTATGTTAACCTGTCCCAACCAACCACGTGGCTTTTTGTACCTTCCAAGCCCACAGACATACATGTCTGTCTCCTGTGTCTCCTGGTGAAAATGAGCTTCCTCCGTCTCTTCCTAGAGTTCCTTTCTTCCTCCTGGGAAGTCCTGTCTTGCTATTCTCTCTCTGCCCAGCTAATTGGCCATCAGCAACTTTTGTTATCCAATCAGAGAATGCATCAGATAGGGCAGTAGCCAGATCTTAGAGCACTGAAGTCAGCATTTGAAAACCATGCATAAGACCTTTCTCCAACAATTTATAAAACATGTAATATACACTTAATTCCTATTTATTCTCTGAGAATGTGAAAATGCAACTGTTTCCAGATTTCATAGCTATGAAATATTTCCTCTCCTTTGATCCCTATGAACCAGTCAACATTTCACCAAGCTATAAAAAAAGCCAATACCAGCTTTATGACAGGAAGTTCTAAGTTCAATCAGAAATGTGTGCCTTAATTGATGAGTGTGATAATGAGAAATTTCCAGTGTGCCATGCCCACACTGTCCATGCAGCAGATTCCCCTCTTGCATTCCATTGTGATCCCTGCTCGACTTGTGTGTTAAGTGTTCACATGGGTTAACTGAGAATGTCCTACACCAGCAAGTCTCTTCTGGCAGCTTCCTTCTGCCTCCACCTGGTGAGTTAGCAGAGGAGCTGCTAGTGGGAGACAAGTATTCCAGGAAGTGAGGTAAAAAAGAGAGAGTATGGACTCAGGGTTTCATCAAAGGAGAAATCCTAGCTGGTTCACAAGGCACTCTCTATGCCAATCCACAAGTTGCCAAACACATTTTCATGTATGTGAAAGAAACTGTTAATGAGTAAACACAACCACAGTGAAGTAAAAGGGGGTGGCAAGATGCCTTATTCTGTAGCAATGCAGGGTGTTAAGCTTTGTGCAAGTGTTAGTTGTAATCCTGTTTCCAGACAATGTCTGTTGGCCAGGAATACAAAGTAGTGGTTTATTCGTTTGCTACCCAGTGTTGGTTGGTTGGGCCAGCAGCATCTCCATCACCCTAGACATGTCAGAAATGAATGAATCCAAATTTTACCAAAGGTCTTAGGTGACCTTTGCATACTATTTGAAATGAGTGAGAAGCATGCTTGTTGACCCTTCCATGCCCTAGAATTCCGTTTAAAGGTAGGGCTTTCGGAGGCAGATAGGTCATGAGACTAGAGCCCTCATGATGATATGTGTACCTTTGTAAATAAAGTCACTCTGTCCCTGTGCTCCCTGTCATGTGAGAATATGTGAGGGGGAGTGCTGACCAGAAACCAATCTACCACCACCTTAATCTTACACTTGCCAGGCTCCAGAATTGTGGCAAGCAATTATTTCTGTAGTCTTAGCCACACACTCCACAGTTCTGCTAGAACAGCCCAGAGTGACTGCAGTGTTCCTCCAGCCATTCCTCCAGCCACGAGTCATTGCACCTTAGAGCAGAATCATACCCTTTGACCATCTAGTTCAGACTCTGGGCTTTAGGCTGCTGAGCTCAGTGTTATAGATGAGACAACGAAGGAACAGAGAACTTAACCTGGCTGCTTAAAGTCTCAGAAGTGAAGTGTCATGTGTCAGCAAATGTCATACAGCCATTGTGCCAACTCTCAGGGCCACTGAGCAATCTCCTGTATTTCCCCTTAGAGAGTGGATATCCCAACCCTTGTTTCTTTCTCTGAATCTAGTGGAGAAAACACAAATTTTATCCATTTGTTTTGGCTTTTGCTCTGCAAAGAAAAAAGGAAAAAAATTATTCAGAGAAATGTTATAATTTTGCCTAAGAGAGAACAGTTTGACACATAAGATAAAAATCACAGACTCTAGAGCTTAAGGGAGACCTATTTCCAAAACGATCATGAAGCCTTGCTCTTCCTCTTCCTTTTTCTCTCTTCCTTCCCTCCCCTCCCCTCCTCCCTGTCCTTCCTGTGTGTGTAGGGAGAATGGAGGGCCCTTAGTGAACTCGATAAAAGAGATGTCCCTTCGAATAAAATGGTAGAGCCTGCTGTCCTATATGTATATAAAAGGTACTGTACTATACTTAATTTAGCCCTCCATACTGAAAGGGTCATGAATATGCATTTTGGCTAAGAAAATCACTTCTTTTCACAGTCACATGTGTGATGCTGTAGGCTAAGCTAATCAGCGTAGTTAATTTTAGCCCTAGTTTTGAGGGTTTATTTTAGAAAAGGTCAGGGTACTCACCTATAGCTTGTTATAGAACGTAGAGAAGAAAGCATGGGAGAGATGTAAAACCAAGCAGCTGTTGGCAGCTCCCACCCCCAAAGACTGGAAATGTCTGAATTTGATGTTTAGTTCTGTGTGTACTTAGTGATAGTTTGACAAGATGCACTTGACCATTGTTGTGCCATTCGGCAGGTGACCTCCAGTGGGACTTGGGTAGTCTGTGGGGCACCTTTCCCTGAGGTGAACAGTAGGATTGAACATCTATCAAAGATCTTTGTGTAGATAATCTGAAAAGGGAGGTAGAGAAACCATCTAGGCTTGAAGGTCCCGTGTGGTAAGTTCTTCATGTGACTCTGGCTCCAGGGCTGGCTCTGGGATGGTGTCACTGGTGTGCTGTCTGGGGACAGGCAGGGGGTAAGAGAGGTAAAGTAAACACACCCCGGGGCTGAAATTAAGGTCTGCGGGCCAGCATGGGGAGCAATAGAGAGCAAACACTTTTTAGAACAGTGCTGTTCAAAGAATTGTCCTTAGTGTTGGTAGAAATACCCTAAAATTATGTCATATGTGACCACTGAGCACATGGAATGTAGTTGTTGTAGCTGAATTTGTCATTTAACTTTAATAATTGTAATTTAAGTAGTCACATTGGCGATGGCTACACATTCTGATAGGAAAGTTCTCTGAGTAGCGCATTAAAGGAATGAAGTTGGAAGCAAGAGTTGAGTGCAGATAAAAGCACGGAGGGTTCTGTTGAGGTAGCAAAGTTAAGTGCTGGACCTAAAGGTCCATGTGGGGAGTGTCTGCAAGGCACTAGAAAAGTAAGACAGGGCTGGGGATGGAGCTCAATGGTAGAGCATGCTCCCTCCAGCACACACACACACACACACCCTTACATATACATACATACATACATACATAC
>CAJQZJ010003646.1:19280997-19291594 GCA_907164525.1 Lophiomys imhausi
CACACACACACACACACACACACACACACACACACACACACACAGTATTCTAAATGTAAAGCTTAGCAAAGGAAGGGTCATCTTGTTCTTACAGACACAAGTGAAGGTGAAATGTTCAAGTCTTGATCATTAAAAAACATTTGATAGGATCCATATTAGAGTCCTCGTGAATGTTTCAAATTGTTAAATACACCTAAATTATATTTAATGAAGAAGAAAAGAAATATGCGAATGTTAATTTTATGTGTCAACTTGACTGAACCACAGAGTACCCAGATAGTTGGTCAATTAATAGTGTGGGTGTTTCTGTAGAGGTATTTTGGGTGAGATTGGCATTAACTGTGCAATCTGGACAATCCTGTTGCCCTCTCTAGTTATGGGTGCCTCTTCCACAATTAGCTGAGACCCTAAGTAGAACAAAGGCAGCCTTCCCTTGAGTAACAAAGAATATATTTTGCCTTTAAATTAGTTTTTTTCTGCCTTTATACTCAAACTACATAATTTAGCCTTAAAAGTTTCTAAAATTACAGATTTGTGTTATGGATCTTGGAACTTACCATAATCACATAGAATTCTCCTCTCTCTTTCTCTCTCTCTCTCTCTCTCTCTCTCTCTCTCTCCTCTCTCCCTCTCTATGGATAATACACCCAATAATTTGTGGAATTCTTAGGACTACTGATTTCAATTGAGGATTAATTGGGAATTTTACAAAGTTTAAGCTAAGTTCTGTTAATATATTTGTTCGTACAAGAATTTCTCAAATGTTCCCAGAACTTTCACATGATCTTAGTTCCTAGACAGATTCAGCAAAGAGTTAAGTAAATTTGATCTTTCTTTCCAGAAGTCTTGGAGCTTCCAATATACCTGGACACTCTCACACATCCTTTAAAGAAAATCCCTTTGACATATTCCTTTTTGATGCCTTGGTAAATTCCAGCTCATGTTTTGAACAGGAAGTAGTGTATGGGAAGGTTTTGCATATTGAGTTGATGATAAATCATTTTTATCTGAGGCCACAATGAAACCTATGGATGACACAGCAAAGGGTCCAGGGTCTGAAGGGTCACAGGATCTAAGGGAATAACCTCAGGTACGACTACAATTGAGAACAGCAAGTCATCCCTAGAATGGACCATGAAGTGGGGAAAATTAAGGCCAAAGAGTTTCTTGAACTAAGGAAATGTAACTGCTACTTCAGTACTCCACATAATGTTTGACTTGCGTTGCATGGCCCACAGTCACTATAACCCACTGTAGCCATGAGAGCGTAAAGCTCTCACGTAAACCTCAACATATGAGGGCCAACTTTTGAAGAGAGAATTATCTCAAAAAGCAGAATGAGACTTCCCAGGTGGTTTATGACAACAGTTCTGTTTAAGGGAAGCTCCACCTGGGGTGACCATGTTACATTATGTCTGTTTCTGGAGTAATCTTGGAAAATAGTCTCATGATAGGGCCCTTGTCACCAAAGAGGGACAGGCAGAGTAGAGAAAGATGCATAGATTTTGTGCTCTACCAATCAAAGCTTCTGAAGGAATCCAGAAAACATTGTTTTCATGGGTTAGCACAACTATGCATTTAATAAAATACACCTGGTAAGGTAGCGACAGAGATATAGTGTATCTCATCATTCCTTGAATTTATGTTTGCTTTCTTTTTATTGACTTATTTAAAAAAGATTTATCGATTACCTCCATGTGCATAGCTCTGAGCTGATATTGATTGAATACGCATAGTCAGGGCACCCGCCCAAACTACTCATTATAACAAAGCACAGACTTCATCTATGGGGAACGGCGTTGGAGCAACGCCCGTACTGGAGCACGGCCTCGGCAGCACCAGTAATCTAATGAGGGTGTATGTTCAGAGGACCTCTGAGCAGGTAACATGAAATCAAGATCTGAAGGACTAGAAAGATGACCACAAGCATATGTGAGACAGGAGCATTCTCAGCCAATGATGAGGTCCTCGCACAGGAGGAGTCTTGGTATATTAAAAAAACAAAAACTAGACAAGACCAAAGTGGGTAGAGCATGGGGAGAAGAGACAGTGGACTGATGTATGGATTCTAGTGCCTTTGGAGGAAGTAGGTTGTTGTAGAAAATAGGATAAGAAAAGCATGGCAGCATTGCAGCTTACTGGGAGAAAACACACCATTTGGGGTATGTGAGAGGGTGGACACAGGGCAAGAGTAAAGCTAGAGCCATACTAAACATTCATTATCACTGACCTAGTATTTCTATGTTGCTAGCCCAAATAAGTAATAAACAAGAAGTAAAGGTTTGCAATGACAGTCATCAACTATAACAACACAATAACTAAATGGTCATAATGTAGGCACCCAAGGATGGGGGAGTATGGGTAAGTACATGTGACATGATTTTACAATGGAAATTGGTTCAGTTGTTAACAATTCTAATAGCATAGGCTAAAAACCCAAACAAAATTCATGTTTCTATAGATACACGCATATATCTTCATAGTGCATTTCAAATATCTGAAAAATAAGCACATAATGAAAACTCAAACGTCTAAAGGACAGTGCCACACAGAAATACTGTAGGGGAGATTGGGTTTTATATATATATATATATATATATGTGTATATATATGTGTGTGTGTATATATATATATAATCTTTATATATATATAAAATCTTTATATATATAATATATAAAATCTTTATATATATAAAATCTTTGACAATTTTCTACATTTTTCATTTTAAAAAATAAATGAATTCTCTAGAGAAAATATATATAATATTTGTTAGAATGGAAGATTTTCCAGATGCAATGTTTTCCCATGACTGCTAGGCAGGAACTGAGAGCCATCAAAAGCATTATTTGTCTGACTGAACCCATTGAAAACAGCCATCTGATTCAGTAGCTAAGTCACATTTGTTTTTGAAAATGAAAATCTGTGCATTTGACTTTCAAGTTGCATCCATGGTGGTTATTTGGAACTGAACCTTGGGGATTATTCTTCATGCCTCGAAAGCACTTCCTGATTGTGGAGAGGTCAACAGCTCTGGAAATGTGAACGTGAAGAGCGTATGTATTCATTTAAGAAGGATTCACTTTTGCTATTTCTGGAGCATTAGAAAAATCTGTCTTCCAAGCACTTGGCTAACATGACTTAAGGCTAGTGGTAGGATAATTGTTATCTACTGAGGTTCAGGTGTTCTCTTAGGCCACTTAAATCCACCAAAATTCAATAGATTGTGAAACACTAAGGAAATGTGAATATCTTTGTCAGCAGCCACTCTCCACACTGCAGGAGCTTGACAGACATTCTGTCCATGTCTCTGCTTGTGTGTCCACTGCAGAGACTGAACTGGTGGGCACTGAACACCAGGAAACACCCCCAGGAAGCCGTGGCATTCACTTCCGTGGAATTCCTCCAGAACCAGTTATGTTCAAATAAGAGATAGTCTCTAGAACTGCAGGAATGAGCTGTTTGCCTTCCCCTAATTCTTTTTTTTTTTTTTTTTGTTTTTTGTTTTTTTTTTGGTTTTTTGAGACAGGGTTTCTCTGAATATCTCTGGCTGTCCTGGACTTGCTTTGTAGACCAGGCTGGCCTCGAACTCACAAAGATCCGCCTGCCTCTGCCTCCCAAGTGCTGGGATTAAAGGCGTGCGCCACCACCGCCCGGCTCCCCTAATTCTTATGTATCACAAAAATGTGGGGGCTGATGTTGTTTTTCAAAATAGAGCAAGTTGACTTAACTATAAAAAGTGCACTTGGCATCTGTTGTGAGACTTTTCTTCTTGAGGGGGACTAGGCAATGTCATCCCCCTCCTTCAAAGGTCCCAATGATAAACCACAGTTCAGTTCCACCAAAGCTACCTGCAGAGAACCAGTGGGTTTACCAGGCTTACTTACAGAGCATGAACGAGGAGTCATTTGGGGCAGGAACGTGGGTGTCCCTAAAGCAGCCACCCTCGCAGGTCAGCACCCAGCATAGATGATGACTCCCTCGTGGCTGCATAAATGGAACCCCTTTCCCCCAGTCTTTCCCAGCCTATACTCTCCAGCTCTGCCTCAAGACCCCAAAGCCACATTCAGCGAGGGCAGAATTGTGTACAGCTGGTTGGGAGAAGCGGTTGGTGTGCTGGTTAGCTTTTTGTCAAGTTGACACAAACTAGAGTCATCTGCAAAGAGGGGAACTTAGTTGAGGGAATGCCTCCAGTAGATTGCCTATAGTCAAGTCTGTGGGACATTTATTATTATTAATTACAAATGATTGATATGATATGGGAAGGACTAGCCCGCTGTGGGCAGTGATGGCCATAGGCAGGTGGTCTAGGGTGGTATAATAAGTCAAGCTGAGCTGGCCATGGGGAGCAAGCCAATGAACAGAGTTCTTACGTGGTTCTGCTTCAGTTCCTGCCTCCAGGTTTCTGCCCTGGCTTCGGTGGTGGTCTATAAATTGTAAGCAGAAATAAACCCTTTTCTTCCTAAGTTGCTTTTGGTCGTGGTATTTTTCACAGCAACAGAAACCTAACTGGAACAGTTTACTCTGGTGAGGATCCCCTGACACTCCCCACCCCCGTGAGGGGATGCCAACAGCAGAGAAATCAACCATGATGATCTTTTGCAAGCAAGCATAGGTGAACTCATGACGATGGTGGCTGTTTGACTTGGAGGATAGAGCTGTGTTTTGTTTGTTTTGTTTTGTGCTGTATTTTTACTGATCCTCAGATTACTTAAGATTTGGCCAGCAGGGAAAAATAAAATCAACTATCTATGTCAAAATATAGATGATAGGTAGATCAATTGAATCAATGATTGGTTGGTTAATAGACTGATTGATAGATAATTGATAGACAGGATAGATTTTGTCCCATGTAGGAGAAGTTTGGCAGTGTCTTGTGTTATTTTGGGTTTTCACAACTTGGGTTGGGGAGGTATTATGACAAAGTCTTACTGGCATAATTTATTGGTTTGAGGCCACAGATACTGCTGAGTATCATACAGTGTATTAGAATGATCTGGTCCCAAATACCAATAGTGCTAAGTTGAGAGATGTCATTGTGAATACATAGGTGGGAGAATGATCCAGTACACATAAGAAACTATTGACTCTGGGATAAAGAGTACATGGGTGTTTTCATGCAGACTTTGAAACTCCTCTATAAGTCTGAAATAAAATCAATGGCTGCTGGGAGAGGAAGAAACAGTCTTCTTTGTGTATGGGTATCCTGATAGGTTATCTATGCCCATGATAAGTTCCAACCACATGTATGTAAGAGCCACATTGAATGTTGTTACCCAGCAACAGTGGATTTTGAGTGGCTGGAGAGCCCTGCTATCCAACTGGAAATAGATGGCAACCCATGGAGTTGATGCAATCACTTCCTTGTGCATCTCAGAACCTGCCAGAGAAGTGCACAGATGTGCAGTTGGAAGCTTTCATGAGCCAGGGGTTGTGATAAGGTTCAGGGATTCAAAAACAACATAGAATACTTGGTCAGCTAACATCAGTTGTTCAGCATGTCGATGATCCTTTCTGTGTAAAACAGCAACAAAAATTAGTGGATTGAAACAATGACTTAATCTTTTTCAAGATTGTGTGTGTGTGTGTGTACATGTGCTTGTGGGGGCTAGGTATTGACACTGACTGTCTTCCTGTCTTCCTCACTCTTTCCATCTTTTTTTGTTTTGTTTTGTTTTTGATTTTTGAGACAGAATCTCTCCCTGAACCTGGAGCTCACCAGTTCAGTTAGATTAAATGGCTGGTCGGCAGCCCCAGGTATCATCTTGTTTCTCCCTCCCCAGCCCTGAGATTACAGGTGCACACTGCTGCATGGGGCTTTCCTATGTGGATGTTGGGGCTCCAGACTCAGGTCCTCATGTTATACAGCAAGCAGTTTACCAATTGAGATATGGCTCCAGGTTCATTTTGTGGCTCTTCTGTGCTCACTGACTAGTTCTGCTTTGTGTGCTATTGTTCAGTCACTCATGCTGTTGCTGCCAGCTGGGAGCTTAACTTGTCCAACACAGCATGGCTTGCACTTCTTGCTGTTGATTACAACTGTTGGCTGGGGCCATGGTTTCCTTCCATGACTTCTCATGCTCTGGATCTTCTTGCCATGAAATCGCCAGGAAGAGAACATGGCTTCCTATGAAGTAAAAAGTAAAGGAAGTGTGGTTTCTTAAGGTCTAGTCCCAAGTCATCCATCACCACTTCTGTCATGTGCTATGGGGAAAAGCAAGTGACAGGGCCAATTCAGATCCAGAAGCAGGGAAAGAGCCCTCACCTGTTGATGTGAGGAACGGTGTAGGAACACAGAGATGGAAGGGACTCTTGTAGCCATGTTTGTAAAATGGCCTGTTATCCTCACTGTCCATCTTTAGTCAGAAGGACAGGAGTTTAGAGCTGGGAGGCTCTTTGACCATCAACTGATTCAGGCTGTGGTCTACATGTTTGGTTCTCCCTCAGATATAATCACCAAAGAGATGGTTTTAGGTATTAGCCTTAGGGGTTGTTTATGTCCTGAGAGTTCTCTCATGACATAATCCCTCATAAATGGATTACGGCCTTATAACGTAGACCCAAGGAAAGCTCTCTCCCTTCATTGTGAATGCACGAGCTGTCTGAGAACCAGAAAATAGGAGTGCTCTAGCAACCAAAACCACTAGTGCCATGATCTTGAATTTCCTGCTCTGCAAATCCATGAGTTTTCATTCCCATTGGTTTGTTGTTGTTGTTATTGTTTGTTTGTTTGTTTTTTAAAATAGCATCCCAGGTAGACCATGAAAACTCCTCACCTCCACAGACACAAAAACTAAGAACTGTGGGTCTCGAGAGATGGCTCAGTGGTTAAGAACACTGCCTGCTCTTCCAGAAGACCCAGGTTCAACACCCACATGGTGACTCACAACCATGTGTAGCTCCAGCCTTGGGATCCAATGCCTCTGCAGGCACCAGGCACACATGCATGCATACATATGTGCACAGACATACATACTTCAGGCAAAACACTCATACACATTTTAAGCAAATAAGCCAAGGACTGGGAAGTCAAGCCCCTGGCCAAGGCCACAATACCTGGTAGAGGAGCCAGGCTTAGAACCTGTACTCCCGTGGTTGTGTCAGCAGCAGCATGTGCAGATGGTTTTCCCTGTAGTAGAGGATGCCTCTCTAGAGAGTCTGTGACTTAACATTGTCCCTTTGCTGGGCGTGGTGGCACACACCTTTAATCCCACCACTCGGGAGGCAGAGGCAGGTGAATCTCTGTGGGTTCAAGGCCAACCTGTTCTACAAAGTGAGTCCAGGGCAGCCAAGGATACACAGAGAAACCCTGTCTTGAAAAACCAATGTATATATATATATAGTCTCTTTAAGGCACAGAAGGAAGGATTTCTTTGGCCCTCTTTGATTTCCGTGCCTGCTTGCAATCTACCTCTCTATTCCTGGGCCACTCAGAGAGGATCTTTGTTGGGTATTTAACATCACTGACCAGCATTAACCAGGCAAGCTCTCCTCATCATTGCCTGTTCTGTATATTGTGAGCAGGAGATGATGCTGAGTTTTACAACATGCATGAAAAGTAGCCGCGCACACTCCAGAGAATGTTGTCAGATGAAATCCAGCATGCTTATGTAGTTTGTTGGAGTAGCCCACCACACTCTTGTGGCTTTTCCTAGAACCCACAGACAGTTGATGCAATATGAAATTTTTGCTTGACTTGAAATGAAGCAGGTGACCCCTAAATGATTAATCCCCCTCAGTGCAGCCATGAACCTGAAAATAATTAATAGGCTCCATTTTCCCTGATCGTTAGGATGCTAGTTTAGATGATTTGCAGTCTGCTGGGTGGAGAACAGATATTTATTTTGCATCAAAGACAATATTTGTTATCTAGTGTGGTTCTGAAATACCCCTAACCCTCATGGGAGATAGCTGGCTTTCCTTGCAGACTGAGGTAAAAGGGGAGGGTAATTATTTGATTTATGACTCCTTGAAGGTCACAGACTTCCAAAGATGTAGAAAAATATCTTCCCCTTTTACCTGCTATACCATTGATTAATAAAATCTTGGTTTTTATTTTACAGCATTTATTATATTTGAAGATTAAAATAACAGTTGATTATTATGGAAAAAATTGGAAAGCACAAAACCGAAGATGAAATCAGAGTTCTCACGTACTTGCCTTTTGGTTGAAACCACATATCAGGGTTGGGGATGAGCTCAGTATAGAGCACTTGCCTCACACCCCAAAACCACACACTAAGAGCCACTGTTGACAGTGTTATCGTCTACCCTTCCCATCAGAGAGGAAGATGGGGGATCTGCAAATCAGTCTACATACATTTATACACACACGCAAATACTGATGGTGGCTTTCTTTAAAAAGCACAGCCACATTGTAAAGTAATTCTGCACATGATTCTACATATATGTTGTGTCTAAATTTAGTGCAGACATATTTCTCTTATTAAATCTTCTTCTTGCTCTACAGGACAGTGACACTGAAGCACTGGTTTGGTGTTTGGAAAACGTCCTGTGTTGCACCTCTCTAGGTAGGTCAGCTTCTTCAGTCCAAACTGTAGTGATCTTTGCTGTTTCTATTAGAATGTCCAAGAAGTGGAAAGCTTTGGAGAACCTCACAGACATTCTGATCAAATTCTGCATTTTCCAGAGGAGGAGGAGCAGGCTAAGGCCAATAGAGATCAAAGGGTCTGCCATGACAGCTAGGAAACTGGAGGAGGAAACCCTTATTATTACTACCAGTGACTTCCAGCCCTCGAGGATAAAATAAAGGACATTTGGTAATCCTTTTTGACTACCTTTTTTGGCAGTGCATAATAGATTCATGGAAAAGGAATCTCCCTGCCCAGCTGGTCCTATCAGTGCAGATTGCAGCTGGTGAGGCTAAAAGGACTGTCGTTTTCAAGGTCAGTCAGTTATTGGAAGAGATTTGGTCTGGAAAACAAAGCTTGAAATGTCTTTAGCATTGTCAGTCTCAATAAATGGGATTGCTGTGCTTCAAGGATAAAACCCTATTATTTTAGCTTCTTCTATTTTTTTGTAATCCCAAAGCCCAGCTGTGATAACTGTCAACATTAGACAATAGATTTTTCACACATAGTTCTTAAACATCCTAGATGAAACTGACTGAGGGTTTTTTCTTTTAAATTTTGAGTGATTGTTTTAGAAATTTTAATTATAAAAACAAAAGCAACATCTTCAAAAGAGATGGCAAGACTGTAGAGATCAACGATGGCTCCTTTATGTGGGGGAAGCAGTCATCACTATTTGTCAGGCGCGTTCTGCATAGCGTATCGCCTTTTTCTAGCGTTTGCCACACCTCCATACATAGAGCTGGGGTTTCAGCACAGGTCTCTGACCCTTCTCTCCTGCCCGTCACCCTGAGATCTGATTTCCTGCATATCAGCAATGCGTGTTAAGGACATCTCACTCCTGGAATTGGCCTAGAGGACTAAGAAGGCCTCCTTTGACCAAGTCACTGTTCCTCTCTGTATCTCAATTAGATGAGGAATCTTTAAAGTGGGCTTCTTGGGTAGGTTTTAGAAAAGGGGCATGCATTGAGCAGTGTGGGTCAGGAGATGCACTTCTCTGTGTTTTTCCAGAGACTCATACTGTGATGAGGAAGAGGCCCCTAACAGGCATCTTAAATTATTTTAGGAACAATCAGATGCAAACCTTGTTTATCAGCTATATCCAAAATAGGTTCACTCTTAACAAATGGTTTTCTACCTAAAATTGTGTCTTGAAAAAGACAGACTTCTCTACAAAAAAAAAAGTAACCTTGTTTGTGTAGATGACATCTAAGCTACCTTCTTCTAGGTTGTATAATATTATAGAAGCAAACCTGGATGTGTGAAACACACACACACACACACACACACACACACACACACACACACACACACTGATCTCCTCCTGGAGTTCTACTAATGTTGACATAAACCTACAGGAGAGAACAAACTGTAAGAAAGGTAGAGGGGGAATCGAGAAGCTAGAGAGCACCTGGATGGATGGTGACTGACTTAGAAAACAAGGACCCCTGAAAACTAAGTTCCTAAGATGTGTGTGGGAGGGAGGGGACACACATTTAGTGTAGAGAAGCAAGCCAGCTGGTCCCACAGAACCTCAGACTCAGGACCTCAGCTTCAGTTACTCTCATATCAGGATGAGCCGCTATATAGGAGGACCTCTAACAAACAGGAGAAAAGTCAAGACAGAGACACACAAAAGCGTCAGGAAACAAACAATGTAAAGAAGAAAGGAAATTACCCCATAATTTCATTCTTAGAAGATGTAAGAGAATCTTATAGAAACAAACAAAAAGGAATATCCATGAAATAGTAAAAAGCTATTAAAATTATAATTCAAAAGCAGGAAGGAAAATTCAATAGCGTTAAGAATAATTTCCAGAATAAAATAAGCAATAAGAAAAAATTAATCAAGGTTATTTAAAACCTAATTAGAAAAATTTCAGGAAGAACAGAAAAGAAGAAATTGATAGGTCTAGAGAATATAAGACAGATCATGTATAAAATATCAGGAAAAATAATGGTTTCTTGTAGGGGCTGATAGGTTAATATAAGTTATATTTAGTGAATAC
>CAJQZJ010003646.1:19316594-19332670 GCA_907164525.1 Lophiomys imhausi
GTATAAACATGGAAATGTATAAATACAGTCTGCTGACTCTGCTTAGTGTTGCTTGTATGTACATGGTTTTAGGTCAGAACACTTGGTATTGGATAACCAGTTAGGGGGGTCCAGTGAAATTTCCCCCTTTCATGTTAGCATGTCTATCAATACAGTCATTGTTCAAGTCTTGTTTAGGCAGATGTATTGCCCAGGTATCATTTATATGAGACACTCCAGACTTTCTCTGGTCTTGATATCTTTACCCCCTGGGATCACCTGCCCTAGTGCAACTTCCCAGAATTAGTTGGACCCTCCCACATCAATCAGCAATCAAGAAATGCCACACAGACATTCCTACAAGCCATCTGATGTATGCATTTTCTTAATTGAGTCTCAGTACCTTTTCCAGCAACCAAGATTATCATCACAGTTGTATGTGTATGTGGTTTATGAATACACACATGTGTGTGGGTATATGCATGTAAGGACACCAGAGGAAGCCACCAAGCATCTTGTACTGTTATCCTCTGCCTTATTCTTTTGAGCCAGGGTCACTCATTAAATCTTGAGTGGTCTGGCAACCAGAAGTCCCCAGCAATTCTCTTGCCTTTTACCCCTATAGCTGTGGGGTTACAGGCATGTATGTATATGTCCATGTAGAGGCTAGGACCTGAACCCAGGTCCTCGTGCCTACACAGTAAGCACTCATATGCACTTAGCAACCTCTCCGTCTCACATCTATAAACCAATGACTCCCTAGTCTATTGATCAGTGGATAGTACTCATCAGGAAAGGGGCTTTGAGTTATAGCCATGGGCATTGAGGTGGTGGGAACATGTGACCCTGATATAACCAGTCTGCAGAGGGAGCTCATGGGCCCATCCTCCATATATACAGAAAGCTGACTACTTTTAGGACTTTGGGCACTTCTCTCTTGTTACATAGAAACTATGAAAATAATCTCTTCTTATAGTCTTGTAGGGGTGAGAACCTGAGATTGCTCAGGCAGCTGAGGCATGTTTGCTCTGACTACTACAGCTCGTTAGCTATAATAATAGACTACGTTAGTCACTGTGGCCACTAATATGTCTCAGAATGTTTCTGGAATCCAAGAGATACTTTAAATTTAGGTGTGTGAGAATGTAAACCGTATTACTAAAACAATGAAGCTGCTGTGAATTGAAGTGGTTCTTCTCGTATTCAGCATCAGTGCTCCAGGCCCAGCAGGTTACTCTCTGTTATTGCATCAAAGGAAGATAAGTTGGTGATTCCCACCCTGGAGCGTGGATTAGAATCATTTCAAGGACTGCAAACATGAGTCTGGTGTATAGCCATGGACTTGTTTTTCTAGCATCTCCTTATGTACACAAGTCATTGTGCTTCCTCAGAACCTGCATTCCATTTCTGCTTATTCCTCAACAATCCAACATCAGGGAGGTCCAGCAGGTTCAAGCTTGTATAAAGCACTGAATTTGGGGAAATTTGGAACAGTAAAAACATTATAACAATGCCAGGGAGCACCTAGTAGGTCCTTTCTTACACGGTGCACCAGTAGGTATTTCTTCATACACAGAGGACAAATTATTATCCTAATTGAAAGTGCCTTGTCTTCAATTTGTTTCATGGGGAAAGTGAAGCAAGTTTAGTCTCTGAACTGGCAATCAAATGATTCGAGGTGGTTTAGGAAAGAGAAGGAACAGAAAAGGTAGAAAATAAGGCACTGCCAACCACAAGCAACAGCCATCTACCCAAGTGCAGTTCCTCTTAAAAAATACAGCTTCCACAGTTGGGATGTGTAAGCTATGTTGATGTTCCCTGCAAATGGCTGTGAGCTTCATCATGGTAAGTGTGATGCCACAGAGTGATGGAAGAAGCAAAGTCCCTGTCTAGATGGCTCGAAGACAGGGGACAGGCAGTCTCTGTCATGATTGGAGAGTGGTTCTTTGGGCTCTCTTGATAGATCATCAAGTCTGTGATTATGATGATAGATAGATAAGTTTTTTTTTCCACACAAAAAAACAATTGTATTCCTGTATTCCAACAATGAACAAGTATAAACCAAAACCAGAAAAAGGATATACCATTTACAGTAACTCCACAAAATAAATATTTGACAGAAAATGCATAGGATGTATGAAGGACTTGGGAACATTCTTGTGCTGGGATCTAATTAGGAAGGAAGGGAAAGCCCCTCAAGATGACCTAGAGACCTGTGCTGGCAAGCAGGGGAGGTGGACCCACTAAACCACCAGCTGCTAGGTACATGTCAATCAGCGAAGGGTGGCCCTGGTCCTGACAGCTCCTGATGCTCTTTCCCCTGGAATTGGGGTCACTCCCTTGTGGTAGACAGGCCAAATCAAACCCCAGTTGTTTTGGGCATGCCTAGAGTAAAGCCAATTTCATTCCCCATTACCACCAGCTGCTCCACTCTGAGGGCCAGTACGTGGTCCGAGAAGCTGACAAGCTTATTGTGGAAACATATTCAGAAGACTGCCAACTGGTTCAGGTTAAACAAAATAGACTAAATAGAAATGCAATAGCACTTTAAACAGTGAGGAAACAGTGAACACAATAGTCCAGAGTCTCAGATTCTTCTCATGCAGCGCTCATTGCGGTTTGTTCAGATATGATGCACACAGTGCAGTTTACTCATGTATTCTCACTAGTAACTGTTTAATAAACTGGAAAGCAGGTCTGTCTTAAACCACGAGCTCAAACTCACTTGTCGGCACATTTATTCAGTGCTTAGAAAATCAAAGACAGTTCAGTCACGCAGAGTCTTGGCCAGCATCTGGTATTGTCTGCTCCCCTAATGGCTGTATGGAGATATTTCATCATGGTTCTAATTTGCATTTTCCTGATGGATCATTTCAGATTCTTACTAACCACCTGTATATTTGGTATGGACAACAAGTCTGTTCGAGTCCTTTGATCCTCTTGACGTCTGGTTGTTTTTACTGTGGAGTTTATACTTGTGTTTTAGGAATGCAATCTTTGTCAGATGTGCTTTGTGGTATTTCCCCCGGGTCTAGCCTGCAGCTTGTCTTTTCATTTGTAACACTTTCACAAAGCACACCTTCTAATTTGGTGAAGTGTGTTCGTTACTTTACTGATTGTGCCTTTTTTGATGTCATTCCTAAGAAATCCAACGATGTCCTTCTGGGTTTGCGAAACTATTCCACGGCTGATAACAGTGCACAGGAGTTTGTGATCATCTCCAGTTAACTTTAAACTGTGGTGTGTCTGCCATTTTGTATTTGAGGTAGATGTTTTATTCTTTTTTTAAAAAAAGTGTATTTAATGCTATTGTGTGTGTACGCGTGCTGGAGGTGGGGCACATGCCCCAGAGCACACGTGGAGATCTGAGGACAATTTTGTGGAGATGGTTTTTTTCTTTGCACCTTTACGTGGGTTCTGATGAGCAAACTTAAGTCTCCAGGCTTGTGTGGCAAGTAAGTGCCTTCATCCTTTGAGCCATCTTGCTGGCTAAGTTCTTTTTATTCCCCTAAAGAAATAATGTCTTCTTTCCCTAAGCCACAGTTAGAGAATAATATGAAGCCCAAAATGTCAGACATTTGCTATAGTAAAGACTTCTGCTATTTCCAAGAGAGAACTTAAAAATACCAAAGCATTTAGGAAGGAAAACTAAGAAACACCTTGCAGTGCTTTGTGGCAGCTTGTTCTCTTCTGGCTGCTGCAGAAATTAAGGAATAGACGGAGCCAGGTACTTTCTGATTTACCTTCTGTGCTGCCGACTCCAGAGGGAGCAGGTGCTTCATACAGTAAGTGGATGGACACACAGTGAAGTGGGTGGCCTGCTGTGTTCTGCTTGCCTGGAGGACCACAGCAGCGGCAGGAGTGTGCACAGCATGGAGTCCCTGCCAGCAGAATCAAAGCCCTGCCCTGAGTCTGCCCAGCTAAGTGCTCAGCTGAGACTGGACGTCCACACCACCCAGCTTAGGAGAGGAGGTGGGAGTACAGATGGTGACTTGGTGATGCTTCTGGGTCGTCTGAATATAGCAGTTACTAAGGGACCCTCATGAATCAGGAGGTTAGCCTGGCCATTTGACCTTCAGAAGCTGCTGGCTCTCAAGGGAGAATATTAAACTCTTCTTTCTGTAGTAATGAGACACCAGACCCATTGCTTTTTTTCTTGAGACCACTTGTGGTTCAGTCAGCAAAATAAATGTATCCAGTTATTTAAAAGTACTATGTATTAGGGTCTTCTGGAAGAATGAAACAAATAGAAAAATACAGAGAGAGAGGGACACAGAGAGAGACAGAGAGACAAGGGTTTATTGGATTGGCTTACATGATTAGAGGCTGGATAGTTTAGTGATGGCTATCTGCAGAGAACCCAGTAGTTTCTCAGTGCAAGAAACCAGAAGCCTTGGGATAAGGAGGCGTGGGGCAGTGACACACCACCAATGAAGCTGAAGGCCTGCAGACATGCTGGGGAGTTGCTGATGTGAATCTATATAAAAAGACTGAAGAAGCTGGAATCTGCCTGTGTGGCGGCAGCTATTGATACTCTTGCTCAGAAGAGTGGAGCTTGCGTGTTCCCGTGCCTGAGAATCCAGGCTCCAAGCCTGTTGGACAGTGCAGCTCACACTCAGGGAGAGTAGTTCCTCCTTCCCTGCATGTTCTTATTTTCTCATTTACCAGTCTTTTCTGCAAATGCAGTGCCAGACAACAGCTAGAAATGTGCTTACTGATCCTCTTAGCTGCTCTGTGAGTCATATTGACTATGGAGATCAACCATCATTGTGTTGAAAGTTGGAAATGTGCAAAAAGTTGCACATACTCAACTAAAAAAAAATCACTTCATTTCAAAGCATATTTGGACTACTTGTTGGCACTGAATCATCGCAGAGCACACATGGGAGCATCAGGTGTTTTCAGAGAGCTTCCAGGCAGGATGCAAGGAACACACAGTGAGAAGTGGTGGGATGTGGTGATGTGCTTCTCACCCTGCTGAGAGCATCAGGTCCATTAGACGGCCATTCTACCCCCTCCCCTTGAGAGGTTCTAGCTAAACAGGAGCCCAGGAGACTAATTATTAACTAGTCTTGGTGATTCTAGTCCAGGGACCACACTTTGGGAACCACCAGAATTCAAAACCAAGCCAGACATACTGTCATTGCTAGCTAAGACCTTCAAAAGTTCTTATATTGGACACATTTTAGTAAATGAACAAAGTTTTAATTAAGATGCCTCACATTCAAATTTTGATCTTCACAACATAGAAAAACTATTTTTCTTTTCACACATGCGTTATATTGATTTGAAAGAATTAAATATTTTGACCCAGGACACCTCTGTTTAGGAATTTATCTCAGAGTTATGTGTAAAAGTAAACGCACGTATGCGGGCCCTTACCACAGAGTTACATATAATAGTGGAGAACTGGGCTCACAATAAATGCTTAGCAACTGTGGCTAATGCACCTTCAACAAAAGTTCTGTGCAGAGTGATATCATAGCTACGTATTCATTGCAAGAAAGGTGTCATAAAAGCAATGAAGTATGCAAAACTGTATTTGATACAGGTGCACATGCACACCCTAGAAATACCAGTGTTAATTTTTTCTCCGAACTTCTTGCTTTCTCTGTGTTTTCTAACTTGTCTTCGGTGAACATGAATGGCTTGAGCGATTCCTTTCTACTGAAAGAGAGGGAGATAATGGCATATTAGCCAGTCTTCAATCTAACCCAAACTAATGCTTCAGAAAAACAGGGTTTGTTTCTAAAGGTAAGTGTCTCCACACAGGCAGAAGAGAACAAGGAACCCCTCACACAGTAGCTGTTGTCTGATGGAGAAGTTACAGTGTGGCTTCCTCATCTCTTCCTGAGTACTACCCACATTTGATTAAAACACATCAATTTTCACTTCCCTTTTTATTGATACAGGCTGTTCTTAGAAGTCACTTCTAGTATATTAAAAGGGAAATCAAAATTTCCAAAACCCTAAACTAGTATTGTATTCTTCTATGAGAGTCAGTTGAAAGTTTGAAGTGGGAAGCACCCATTTAAAAACTTGACAGCTCATGCATTTTCTCTCTTCTGGTACTTATCACACTCCCCTGTGCGATGAGAGGGGAGTTTACTTTTCCAGGCTGACCTATTTTCCCTCCAACAACTCGATGTTGGCATGGACACTGGGTTGCTTTTTGTTTTGGAGAGGCTCCCAGTGGCAGGTGCCCTAGGGTTGAGGGAGGCAGTGTAAATTTTTCTTTGGCCTTTACCAACAATAATGTACACACACAGAGAGAGACTTTTGTTTAATTTTTATCACAACCGTAGTGGGTAGCTTTATTTGCATAGATGAGGAAATGAGTCACAGAGTCAGGGCTTAAGCCCCAGAGCTCTGAACCCACTCACACTCTTGTCTGTTGTGTCCCAGGCCTCTCCTAGTAGAAGGCATTGGAGGTTGTTGTCACCTACGTCATCTTTTCCCTTCCCTCTTGTTGGCATGTTCCCCCCAGACTCCTAATGTGGCTTGGCTTTGATACAGTTTGCACCAGGGCTGCCATTGGCCTCCTGGTATGATCACTTCTGCTCTGTGTCAATACGAATAGTTCTCTAAAAGAGCTGGAATGGGTACAGGGTGGTAGGAATGCTCATATCATCCTCCCTACTATTTTTTATCACATTTTCAAAAACTCTCAAAGCCAGCCGTCTCCACTCCCTACGCACCCCCTTCACCCAGCTTGCTGTGTTTAGGGGGCTGGCTTCTGCAGGAAGGAGCCTCTGACACAAAGTGGACTGGGTGGGACATTTACGTGTAAGTGTCCTTGGTCCTTGGGACCACAAGAACAAGGGACACAGGCTGAGGCAGAGGGGAAGCTAAGTAGTACTGTAACCCCGACAAGACCTAGCCAAACTCATGGCGAGCTCAGAATTCCACTTGTTCTCACAGACCTCAGGGCCAGCTTTCTGCTTCTACCATGGTCAATCATTAAGTGTGAGCCACATGGAAGGGCACAGCTTGAGTGAGGCAGCTTTATGCTGTATTAGAAAGGGCTACCTTTGGAGGCTGTCTACTGCTGAGGTAGCATACCCGTCCTTACTCAAAGGTGGACATGAACAATGCATTCCTTCCTTGGGGTGTTGGAGTGATATAGCAAAGATAGGTTGCAGCCTACTCCAATTTTAGACAATTCTATTGCTCCCCTAAATTCACCATCATCACAGGAAAAGTTCAAGGGAAAAAAAATATTTCCAAAGCTTGAGTCAGCTAATCCTCTCAGCAGAGGGAACAGCTTTTATGCCCCCCACCCCATACATGGGCCTTCTCAGTAGTAAGCTCTTGGCTTGCCACCAGGGAGGGCAGAAGTGAGGTGGCAGATATAATGTTTTGCCCACATTTCAGTCTTTGGAGGAGGGTTATTGTTGGATGATCTGTATTTGTTATGTCAGCACACCACAATTCATATACAAGGGATTAGAAGGAGTATTCTTTTACTCAATGGAGGCATCTGACAGTTGTGGTCCGAGCCCAAACTCTTCCTCTTCTGACTCTGCAACTTTGGGCAAGTCTCTCAGTTTCTCCTTACCTTAGTCTCCCCATGATGATTCTCCATCATTGAGTCAGAGGTCAGCAAACTGTGGCCAGTAACTGAGCTCACTGCCTGGTCTTGTAACTAAAATTTCCCTAGAGCGTAGCCATGTTCATTCTGGAACCTATGGCTGCATTCCTCCTAGGACAGCAGAGTTAAAGAAATATGACAGAGTGTATGGCCTGTAGAATCTGAAATGATGATTACCTTTTCAGAAAAAAAAAAGACCCCTGGCCTATGAATATTCCATCATTTCCCATTCCAAAGGGAAGAAATAGGGGCCAATCATTTCAGTCATTTGGACACAGAGTTGATGCCTGTCGAGCAACTGCTACTTCCTCAGTATGCCTTGGGAACTTAAGGGAAGGAGGAGAGACTTAAAGGAGGTTATGTGTAAGAATTCTAAGAGCCCAGCACACCAAAGGCAGTGTCTGCAAGGATTGCCCAGTAAGCAATGTCCCGGGTGCTAAAGTTCTCCTCCAAAATATCCACTCCTGAAGCGCCTGCCTCAGCTCTTTACTGCCCTCTTGGCACGAAGTTTAGGCACAGGAAGGGAGGGTGGGGAGGAATGGGGGGAATGACACGGGGTGGGGGGGAACACGGAGGGGGGACACCGGTGACGACGGACACACAAGCACAGGCTTTTGTTTTACAGCCAAGGTCATTTGTCCATCGACTGAAATAAGTAAAGGGAAATGCCAGAAGGAAGAAATGAGAGGGGACTCTGTCTCTTCTGGTCAGCACCATCAAGCTGTAGCCGCTGCAGGGAAGAAGCTCTGCTGGGAGAGCCCCCACAGGCATGGGAGGAATCCTGATAATAATGAACCCAGCTTTGCC
Source organism: Lophiomys imhausi (assembly GCA_907164525.1). NCBI lineage: Eukaryota > Metazoa > Chordata > Mammalia > Rodentia > Muridae > Lophiomys > Lophiomys imhausi. The sequence goes on from CAJQZJ010003646.1 coordinate 19,324,972, forward strand.
AGCACAGCCTCTGCTTACTCATGTCTCTTGCCTATCGCTGTTTTCACCTCGTTGTCAAAACATCTCCGTGGGGTGTGTCAGGTGGTATAATCCTCCTCATTTTGTATTTCACAGGAAAGCAAAGAGACTTCATAATGCTGTTGCCTGCAGCATGCATTGCTGTGGACACTGAGCCGCAGCCATTTGTCTCTATGCATCTGGTTCCTGCTGCAGCTCGCTATCTGTGTTAGTATGGGTAGTCTCCTCCATAATAAACTCTGCGTCCCCATACTTAAGTCCTACACGTGTTCATGGAATTGTGGGAAGGCTCTCAGCTACTGAAATCACTTAACTATAAAATTAGGAAGCTGAGGCCCGGGGGTGGAAGGGGGGTGGGGGGGAGTAGCCTGAGGGTCACGTGGCTGGTGAGCGGAGAGAGCTAGAATAGCAGCTGTGGTCCCTATAGGTGAGGTGCTTTCGCTGTGACCCTCATTATACTTCTCTGGATTCCCTGTGCCTTACAGCATCATGTATGTCATATACAGACATTGTACTTTAGAAAAAATGATGGCGTTGAAGCCAAATCAAAGGTCGGTCTGAAGTAAGTATGAGATGTTATTCCTGCTCAATGACAGAAGACCCTTGGGAGGAGGGAGAGGTTAGAGCTCTAACTAACCCTAAGAGACTCTTGAGGTCGCAACCACATCTGACACTCGTGCATGTCTCACACATACTGTTTTCTATTTGGATGAAACTTCTCTTGAAATCTGTTAGGAAGTGTATTTAATAATATAGACAATAAAGGTTCTTCCATTTTTAAAAATCTTTAAGAATGAACTCCAGGATTAGGGGCTGTGTGTGTGTGTGTGTGTGTGTGTGTGTGTGTGTGTGTGTGTGTGTGCATTGTAGTTAAACAGAGCTCCAGGTATAGGCAAGAGCCACACATTCAGGATTTAATGGCATTTTATATTTGGGTGTGTGTTTTGTGAGTGAGATCTGATGGGACCAAGTCTACCACCACCCACTCCATGAACCCAGCTCCATGGTCACTGTCACCATCTTCAGAGGGCTTGGGTGTGGTGGGGTAGAGTCAGGGACTAGAGGGACTCCCAGATCTCACTGAATGTCACTAATTCCCAAAGAAAAAGGACACTAACTATTTAGTTAAAGAGAGTAAAAGAAAATTTTAATAGAAAAAAATTAAGTAAAACACCGTGATTGGTCCAGAGAGTGCTGCAGAAGGAACTTGCCCTATGAGTGATCCCTGTGTACACTGGACCCACAGCATGTAGGTCGGTCTAAGAGCTTTGCTACTCAATGCACTCTTATAGCCAGGAACATTAGCCTATTCCAGACAAATCTGCATTTGAAACAGGAGCTCTGAGCAAGTCACATCAAATTAGCATTTGGAGTTCAATGGCTAGTGAGAGGATGTCTAGATTATTTCTCCTGTGATTGTTAAATATGCCATCTTTTTATTGGACATAAAACCACCCACGTTCCTGTCAGAGAGCAGGACATAGAGGATGAAACAGCTGCCTGGGGGGAAGCACCGAGAAGGATTTAGTTACTGAGCACCAAGCTTTGCCAATCCTGCAGGTTGAAATTATTTTGCCCCTCTCTCTACCTCTGGACTTGAGGGCTAGCATCTTTCCCAGCAATGCTTAGAATTATGAGCTTGAAAAAAGCCTGTAGCATGCCTGGAAATTGCTTTAACCTTTAGCTAAGTAAGTCTTTAGGACTTGCCAGCCTTCTCCCAAAGAGGGGAAAAGCAGCTTACCTGTCAGTCTTGGCAGAACTGTTTTTTTTTCTTGTTTTTTTTAATCTCACCTGGAACATACTTTTGATAAATTTAATGACTCTTCAGGTTCTGGCAAGACCTACACTTTTGTGAAGTGAACCCCCAAGATTTCCTCTTTTCCATTCCAAGCTTTGCCTAGGTAAAAGTGTCCGTCCTGGCCAGGGCTGGTGGGAAGATGAGCGCTGACAGAACACTGCTGTGGCATAAGAAAGGGGCCACAATCCATTGGCATCAGTTGTATCCATAACATGAGAAGGCACATGGTCAGGTACTAGAGGACAGATAGGCTATTTCACTAATTGGAATGTACCCTCTTCAAAGTTCATGCCTGGGGACCAATAATTCTGTATCCAGGGATCTACCCTGAGGAAAGAGCAGAGCCTCACAAAGTTATGCAGGATAAATGTCATCTCAACAAAATCTATAAGAACAAGAAGTTCAGAGCAGAGCCTATGTCCTCAGGGTCTACCCCAAAGGAGGATATTTGTGGAAGGAAACTAGATTTTCATTCTTTTTTTTTATATTTTAAAATATGAAGGAAAATAGCTTTACTCCTATAAAAAGCAGCAGTTGGTCCTTGCTTCCTTAAGTGACCCCCAAATCAGTCATATTTACTTAAGATGTGCTGAGAAAAGAGCAGGAATTTCACGGCTTGGGTCTCTACAAGGATGTAACTGGAAAATGAGTATGAGCACACTGAGTTTTACCAATGGGGGAGCAGCATCTTGGAGATATTCCTAAAGGAGCAGTTTCTCCCCCAAGCTCCACAAATGTAAAGCAGAAGGGCTCACTGTGGAGCCCCGCTCTATGGATGCACACAGCCCTCACCAGTGAGCCTGGTTCAGCTCCTGAACTGGGACATTTAATTATTTTATTTTACACATGAGTGTTCCACCTGCATGGACATTTGTGCACACTGTCATGACTTAGTGCCTTAGATGCCTGGAAAGGGTGTTTGATTCCCCAGAACTGGAATTACACATGGTTGTGAGTCTCCATGTGGGTGCTGGGAATTAAGCTTGGTCCTCTGTAAAGCAGCTACTGCTGTTAACCATTTAGCCATCTCTCCAGTTTCTGGGTTCAATTTAATAAACAATCATGCTGTTCCAGGATCTCCCAGTTCTAAAGTGTTTTGGAAGGTCTCCTGGGGTCCCTTGGGGAGAAACGTCCCAGCAGAGTTTATAATATCTCACCTTTCCTTGGTGACTATTTGCCCTTGCCCCGGCTCTGATCTTCTCCTCCATACTGCTGAACTCACCCCATCAGCATTCTGCTTTTCATTGCAACAAGAAACTAATGGCCAAGTGTGGGGTTGAGGTGCAGGGAGAGGTGTGTTCATCAGCAGACGTCACTGTTGGCTGAAGAGGTGTCACACCTGCTAAGAGAAACAGGCCCCAGCCGGGCGTGGTGGCGCACGCCTCTAATCCCAGCACTCGGGAGGCAGAGGCAGGCAGATCTCTGTGAGTTTGAGGCCAGCCTGGTCTACAAAGTGAGTCCAGGACAGCCATGGATACACAGAGAAACTCTGTCTCGAAAACAAAAAACAAAAAAAGAGAAAGAAATTGGCCCAAAGCTCCCCAGAATGTTGACTCTACAGATACATCTCCTCAAGTTTTCTAATACAAAAACTCACCTTTTAAATAGCAAGGCTGGTTTTAAATAGTCTTTTCTGAGAGAAGACTGGTTGTTGAAATCTTTCATTTCATGTGCATCTCAAAACCATAAAAACCCATATCATTTAGAATAAATCTCACTAATGTGCATGTGATAATTAAATTCATTTCTAATTAATGTAGCATTACCTGTGGCAAAGGTGGATTAGCTCTTCTTCTCTGATTGCTCTTGAATGTCACCTTGGGTGTATAGGAGTGTTGATGAAGTCAATAAGGGCTGCCCATTTATCTTTCAGACACAAGGTCCATTGCCAGTGCGGCAGCAGGCATGTCCCCTGGACCAGCAGCTTTCAGCAGGGCAGTGGCCAGGACCACGATGAAACACATAAAGAAGTAAGTAGTGTTCTGGCTGACTACAAAGGATGTGGTGCTACAGCACACGGCCAACTGTGCGGTCCAGTCACGTGATGTTGCCTTAGTTCCTTTACATGATATAACAAAATGCCTGAAATGGGGTCATTTATAGACAGTACAAAGTCATTTCTCATAGCTGTGGGGATTGGGAAGATGCAGATCATGGTGCCTCCAGTTCCCTTGTCTGGGGATGACTGGACACCTCTGCTTCCAAGATGGTACTTTGTCTCTTCATCCTCCCATGGTGATTGGCAGAAGGGCAGAGCACTATGTGGAGCATCTTTTATAAAGACCTTAATCTCACTCGCTAGGAGGAACCCACCTGGTCCTATCCTCCCCTAGCTGTGGCCCTGTGAAAGGAAAGGTGTCAAGAGCTTCCAACATAGTAGGGCAAAGGCTTATGATAGACTTTCCCATCCCAAAAGGATAGAATGCCAAAGAAGACAGGGTAACTGTCGCCAAGTAAGTCCCAAATCCAACAAGACCAAAAAGTAAATTGCGTGTGTACGTGCATGTGTGTGTGTGTGTGTGTGTGTGTGTGTGTGTGTGTGTGTGTTTCCTCCTCAAGCACCATCTACCATATTTTTGGAAGTGGGTATTTCCCTGGCCTGCAGCTCACTGTTTGGGCTCAGCTACTTGGACAGTGAGTCCCAGAATCCCTGTCTCCATCTCCTTAGTGCTGGTATTACCAATGCCTGCCATCACACCTGGATTTTTTAACGTGTGTTCTGGGGATTGGGTTTTTGGGTCCTCATACTGGTGAGATAATCTACTCACTAGCTGAACTGTTTTCCCAGTTCCATAAAAGTAAATCTTGAGGCTTGAGAGTAATCTATAGTCCATGTCCCATCTTCTAGACACAAAAGGATGGGAAGGCCTGTGCTACTCTCAGAAGCTGGAGTCTCATACCCTCAACCTTCCCAGACTGGCTTCACATGTTGGTAGCTCTGCAGGAGTGGCCTTAGTCCCACAGTTCCACCAGATACCGCCCTAGTGGGGGCCATGTGTCACAGCCCTAGCCCTGAAGCAATTCTCTGCCTGTACTTCTAGACTTTCCAGTACATACTGAATCTAGGTGGAGGTAGCTATGTCATCTCTGCACAGATCTAACACTCTGTGTACCTGAAGAGTTAGAATTGCACAGACCCTGACAGAGGTTATAGCATGTTCCCACCAGAGCAGTGGCCTAAGCTACAGCTAGGTCCACTTGAGCCGAGAAACATTGTGCCCAAATATTGGAAGCAAGAACTTGAATCTGCACTAGGCACCAAGCCTGACGTGCCATGTGATCTGGGCTTCTCCTATGAAACCATTGTACCCTCAAGGCCCTGGTACTCTGCAAGGGGAATGTCCCTCGGAAAAGCTCGATTATGCCTGTGGGGTCCTTCTTCCATTGTCTTGGTGAATAGCATTCTGCTTCTTTGTATTCAAATAAACCTTACCAAATATTTGTTTGAACATTCCATTGATATTCTCTCTGAACCATACTTTTCTGCTGTTCACATAATGAGGCTGAGAAATGCCATTTCGAATTCATTTTTCTCTTCTCACACTCTCCTATAATCAGTCATGAGAAAGCATGCCTCAGTCCCCACACTTTGTTTAGAGATTTCTTCTTGAAAATATGCATGTTCGTCACCAGCGAAAGTTCTTCCTTCTAATGGACTTGAACGTGGACACAGCTCGGCCAAGGGTTTTGCTACTTTAGAGTGAGGATATCTTTTCCTGTAGTTTCTAGCAACAGCTTCCTTGTGGGTTGACATCACAGAACTTCCAACTGTCCAACGCTCACTAAGTATTCTGTTCATGACCACTTAGATAATTTCTGAAAGGCCTGAGGCTCTCCACAGCCTTCTTCTTCTGGTCCTTCATCAGAAGAGCACTTTACAGTCTAGCCTCTACCTGTTATCCTGTCCCAAAGTCGAATCCATGATTAGGTATTTGTTTACTGACACTTCTAGGAAGCAAATTCTATCTCAGTCCTTTTGTGTTTCTATAGAAAAATACCCGAAACTGGGTAATTTGAAAACATACAAATTTATTATGAAGTATGGAAACCTGAGACTCTAGGATGTTCAGTGTCTGGTGAGGGGTCAGTTTCTGCTTCCTAGAGGGCACCTTAAGTGCTGTGTAGTCACATGGCCGAAGGGACAGAGTAGCAAAAGAGGCCTAGCCAGTTCATTCCTGCCATTTGATAAACCTCTTCATGACAGTTGAATTTCTATAACCTGATCAGATCCCAACTGGCTCCAGTTCTTCAGATGATAGTATTGGAGGTAAATTTTCACTGTATTATTTTGAAGCAACAAAAAATTCAAACAGATGATATTTCAATTGTCCTCCACAACAGATCTGCATGCAGTGGTAGGTGGGATCAGGGACACTGACCAGTGAAGCCTGGATCTCCACCTCAGCTCCTGTGACAGACTTTGTGGCGAGCAAGACAAGTATAACTTCCTGGTCTAGCTCCTCCCATACAGCCCATGTCTGTGGGTCAGAGCCCAGCATCTTCCCCCCACAGCAGAATGCATAGTAAATGCTTTTAGGCATTGCAAACCTACAGTTTCTATTACAATTGCTCAACTCTAGTCATATAACACAGAAGCAACCATGGACAATATGTCAATAATTATACCTGAATGTACTTCCAAACATCATTTTGAGGCGAAATGTTAACTTTGTATAATTTTCAGGCCTTACAAAGATTGTTCTTTTCTTTTTATGGTACTGATGATTGAATCCAGGACCTGAGCATGTTAACATAAGAGCTCTGCCAGTGAGCTATGTCCCTGGTTCTGTTCTGCTTTTTTTTTTTTCAACCACCAAAAATATAAAGATGATTTCTATCCCATAGGGTGTACAAACATGAGATGAGAAGGGGTGGACCTGGCTTGTGGAGTGTGGTTTGCTGGCCCAAATTCTCCATATTCCAACTCAGGATATCCCTCTGAAACGTATTGCCTAGATGAATAATTAGGAAAGCTGAGGAAGAACCGTTTTCCAGTTGGATTGCTAATGAATTGCCTTCCCCCCCCCCCTTTTGTATCATCCAGGTCATTGTTTGAAAGAAAAAAAAAATCACTGAGAATTATTTCCAAACAAACAGCTGTGAGCATGCTACCACAGGATGCTCACAGGGTAGAACAGTTACCATGACAACAAGTGAGTCACAGGAACTGGAAGTTGGGGACTTAGGGCTCATTTTCCCATCTCTTCCTACCTCCATCACTCCACATGAAGAAGAGGTAACAGAAAGATTAGTTATCTCAGTTGATGATCTTTACAGAGAAGAACAGTAATTGACTTATTTCATTCTCAAATATTAATATGTTCATGAGACTTTTTAAAAATATATTTACCTTTATTTTATGTGCACTGGTGTTTTGCCTGCATGTATGTCTATGTAAGAGTATCATATGTTGGAGTTACAGACAGTTGTGAGCTGCCATGTGGGTGCTGGGATTTGAACCCCAGGTCCTCTGGAAGAGCAGTTAATGCCCTTAAACACTGAGCCATCTCTCCAGCCCCAGCTTTTTTTTTTTTTTTAAGACTTCATTACTTTTGCAATGTACATAACATCCCATTACCTAGCATAATATAAAATGCTTTCAATAATTGAAATCAAAGAGGATTTGCAATACAGAACTGGCCAAAAAGAACATTCTAGTTATTGTACTATTGAGAGTTGTTTTCTTCCTTAGTTGTTTTTTAGTTTTACATATAATATATTTTGATTATATTCTTTTCCATCCCCCAACTCCTTCCAGATCCTCCCCCACCTACCTACCCACCCAACTTCATGTGTTCTGTCTCTGTGTCTCTGTCTCTCTCAAAAAATCTGTAAAAATAAGGTCAGAATAAATAAAATAAACAAATACAAAAATGCCAAAAC
>CAJQZJ010003646.1:19332680-19356032 GCA_907164525.1 Lophiomys imhausi
ACACACACACACACACACACAAATGGAGTTCGGTTTTTGTTGGTTAACTACTTCTGGGCATGGGGCCTGTCCTAGAATGTGGTTGATAAGGCCCAGTGACACTGTACTGGAGAAAACTGATTTTCCTTTTCCCAGCAGGTATCAATTGCAAATACGTTCTTGGTTAAAGGTTGGACTTTGTGTGCACTGCACTTCCCCTTCTCTGTGCTGGAATTTTTGTCTTCTGTATTTCTTAACTAAACATGACTAGCAATTTTGTGGCTTGCTTTTTAATATGAATGTGCAGTTCAGGCTTCTCCCACTTGAATGGGGCTGCTCCTTTGGGGTTGAAAAAACCTATGGTCCCCTTATAATTCATGCCATAAAGCCCTAAATCCAGTCTAGAAAAAAAGAAACCAAAAGGAAGGAAGGAAGGAAGGAAGGAAGGAAGGAAGGAAGGAAGGAAGGGAAGGGAAGAAAGAAAGAAAGAAAGAAAGAAAGAAAGAAAGAAAGAAAGAAAGAAAGAAAAGAGAGAGGGGGGTGGAGTTGAGGCTGCAGAGTTGTGCCTCTTTTGAGGATGTTGTGTTTATCCAGATTCTCAGACTTAGGACCCAGTCAGAGAAGGGGAATCCTGCTGCTCCTTCCCTGTACAGTGAGTGATGAGCATGCTCATCATACACATGTCAAAGGACAAGGAATGACATCTGTCCTCAGAGAGATGATAGTGTTTATAATGTGCCAGACTTCAAGAAAATGGCTGGACAAGTATGCAGGAATTATATGTCACAAGGCGGTGATTAAAAGTCATCTCTTAGTGGGACCAAGATCAGGTACTAAACACAGTGAGAATGGAAGGTTAGGGGGCTTCTGAGAGAAGTGGAAACTTGTCTTGACTTTCCATGGAGGAGTGAAATTTGGAGAGGTGAAGAGAAGGGAAGAGAGGCTGCCCATCTGCCAATTTGAAGTCAAGTCCTTGGCTTTACTAAAATAGATTTTCTGACCTTTGCTGAGTGAGTTTTTCTTTGCTTTTTTTTTTTGAGACAGGGTCTCACTTTATAGCCCAGGTTGTCCTAAAAGTCAGTCTCCTCCTGCTTCCATCTCCTGAGTGATGGAATTATAGTCGTGGATCACCATGTTGGTTAGGTTATTTTCTAAGATTCAACTTTGTTAGCACTTTGGCCTGCAGGGGGATGAGAAGGTATCCTGAGATTCATGAGCTTAGGAACCCCACAGCTCTGAGGGGGGAGGGTATTCCCAGTGAAAGTGTTACAGCTCTGAGGAAGGAATTCTGGTACTCCGGGAGCCCAGGAAACACACAGCTCTTTTAGGTGGGACAATGTCCCAGTGGAAGGGTATCTTGAGGCTCAGAAACCACACAGCTCTGAGAGGAGCTTCCTCAACAGATAAGTTGCAGCTCACAGGGGAGAGTTTCCTCACCCCCAGCCCAGCTGAGGAGGCCGAATTGGTGTCTTCTCTTCTTTGCTTTTTCCCCAGGATGAATGATAGAATCTCAGCAGGCAGCAAATCTCATAAAGGAAATTTCATTGGAAGGTGGGGAACAAATCCAGGGTGTGGCTGCCCCTGTTCCCAGGAGAGGACAGCCAGCAATGGAGGAGGCTCAGGCCTTATATATGGTTTTTGTGGGCATGCCTTTCTAGGGCAGGGATTTCCAAAGTGAGGGTTGGTGGGCCTTTAAGTCCTTATTTTGGGGAAGCCTAGGGATTGGTGGGGTTTTATTCACCTAAAATTAGTATAAATCTGGGAGGGGTCCCATTGAGGGGCTGGAGACTGTTAGAGGCTAAAACTGCCATTCCGACAGAGAGATGTGGGGAAAGGGCCTATTAACTCAAGCCATAGGGGATTTACACAAATTTGAACTCCAACAAAACAATTTTCCTTAACTAAACTGTGAATTCATACTAAAGGGTCAGATTCCCAGTCCAGGTTCCTGGTTGGCAGTGCCAGACCTTGTAAAGCTCCCTACTTCGTGGGAATGGCTAATTTATACATTGTTGCCACAGAGATGGCCAGGGAGCTTACAGACAGGCCTCCCTCTCCTAGAATTCCCTGTCTGCTGAGGCCTTAACTGAAGACTCCTGTGTTGCTGGCTCCAGCTTCCCAGTATTTTTTTCCTCAGCCCCGCCTGGAGTCCCGAGGTCTAGGGTTATAGAGGGGTCAGCAGCACAGCCTGAAAATCCCAGAACCCCTTTCAGAGATCACAGGAGATGTTACCTAGGGGAGTTGCAGGACTGAAGAGGGGACACCCAGGGAAAGACGTAGGGGAAGCCCAGTGGCAAAACTTGAAACAGTGGGGCCTGGTTGCTGGGGCTCCTCAGGTGGAAGCCTAGACACTTTCCTGCAAAGTATACAAAGTTTTTGAAAGTATACAAAGTTAAGAAAGAGAGTCTGTAGCAGGAAGGTCTTTCCCAGCAGCATGAGTGGCTGATGGAGACTGGAGAGGAAGTACTGTCTCTGTGGGCAGCTCCCTTGAAGACTGTAAACTGAGGCAGGAAAGATGTCTTGGCGGAGGGCTCCCCTAGTTGACAGCAGGCTGAGGCAGGACAACTGCTGAGGCAGGATAGCTCCCTTGTCAGCAGCCCACCAGTAAGCTTTTGTGGCATGCTGCTCAGGGACTTTACTGACACTTGAAGGGGGGTGGACCATTTTGATGAATTGCTGTTGCAGCCGGTTTGATTGAAGCTGCAGTGTGGCAGCAATGGGACTACAATCTGCCTGATCTGCAACGTGGTAGCATTATTTCTATAGCTTGGGTGACTCAGGATGGAGATCAATGTGCAGAAGGGTTTGCTCTTGAGATTGGCACATGTACTTTAAAAAGAGAAGGAAGCAGGCTGGCTGTGGAGAAGTATATATGGCAGATAGATAGATAGATAGATAGATAGATAGATAGATGATAGATAGATAGGTAGGTAGGTAGGTAGGTAGGTAGGTAGATAGGTAGGTAGGTAGATAAATAGATAAGTAGGTGTAGATAGGTAGATAGATAGATAGATAGATAGATAGATAGATAGATAGATAGATATTTTGTGTTTGTGTGCCTGTGTGTGTGCACGTGTTCATGCAAAAACATATGTGTGAGTGTGGATCTACAGGTGCCACCTTTGTATGTGGAGGTCAGCAGACAACTTTCAGAAGCCAGTACTTGTCTTCCACATTGCTGAGGCGAGGGCTTTCTCGTTTCTGCCAAGCTTTGTACTCAAAGTGAGCTGGCCTGCAACCTTCCAGATGGTTCTTCTGTGTCTGCTCTCTGTCTCTCTACAGGAGTGCTGGGATTACAGATGTGCCACCACACCCAGCTTTCTACCTGGTTCTGGGGGGCCAACCTCAGGCCACCAGACTGTACAGCCAGCATTCACCTACTAAACCATGGCCTTCCCAGTTCATGGTTTACTGCTGATCTGGATATGAGCCAAGATCACACAGGGCATTCAGTTGTCATGACTGACATTTATGATGAAGCTGGTCTTCAGTCATTCTTTTGTCCTTACGACACTGCTATTTTGAAAGTATATAAGACAGTTTTGTAAGATGTCCGTCATTTGTCTTGTGTTTCCTTAGTACTTGACCCAGGCTAGACATTTTGGTGGTATACTACATACTCAATTCTATTTGCCAGTGTAAAATCTAAACTTTTTAATTCTGGAAAATTTAAGACTATATAAAGACATCCAGCATAATTAAGGCCTTCACCAAGACTCACAGCCTCACCAGCGCAGCGATCAACTCATGTCAGCTTTGATTTTCTGCACTTCACCAATTCTTCCATGTTGCATTAAAGGCTATTATAACTTCTATTTATTTAAAATAATTTTAGCCATTAATATTTCAGTAAATATATAAAAAATTAACACGGCCTTCAACATTTTCTATTTCATGCTCATTAAACATCTCAAATTCTAGGTATTCAAAACTCAGCTAAATTTCCCTGCCACTGTCCTAGGTTGATCTAGGTTCATACCTAGATAGCTTCCAGCTCTGTCCTCTGTGCCTCTAAAGGCCTGTGGTGATGTCATCATCTATTGTGACAATACAAAGCTCTCTGAGGAAGCTGAGGAACAGAACACATGGGGTCACACTATCAACATGCAAACTCTCTCAGATGTGGGCTCCTGGGGCTGAGTGACTTAGCTTAGTTATCATTCAGCACAAAGTCTTCTCTAGCACTGTAGTCAAGGGAAGGTGAGGAGACTCGTTGATTGGTTTTCTCATCCTGCTTACCATTTGTCCTAGTTAGATGCATTGTCAGTTTGAGTGTCAGTGGAGGGATGGCTAGACCAGGTTTGCTTGCAGGGGACTGCCTTGATATTTGATGTAGAAGTCCCACAATGGGCAGTACCATTCCCAGGGCAGGTGGTCCTAGGGTGTATAAGAAAGTTAACTAAGTGTGAACTGAATGTAGGAGCAAGCCAGTAAGCAGCATTGCCCATGGTTTCTATTTCAAATTCTGGCTTGAGTTCCTGTCCTGACTTTCTCTGGTAATGGACTGTGTGTGACCTAGAAATTTAAGCCAAATAAACCTTTTCCTCTCCTAAGTTGCTTTAGGCCGGAGTGTTGAATCACAGCAGGAGAAATCAAACTATAATATCGGTGACTAGCCTATGTCCTGGGAAAAATGTGCAGCATCTTTGTACCTCAGATTTCCCACCTGCAAGTAAGATTTCTTCATAGGTTTATTTTTAAGGTGCTTTTAAAGAACATGAAAATGCATTAAACATAGTTTATTGTCAGGTTCAGCTCAGCTTCAGGGATGGACCTGACTGGGACATTAGTGGAATGAAGACAAGACAGACACACAGACACACAGAAATTCAGGGTCTGATTTTATGGGTTGTCTGATGGAGAATCTGTGGTGTCTTGACACTCAGAATGTCTATTGTATAGATCTGAATAGGCAGGCAGATTATTGCATATAGCTGAACAATGAGGCATGGGTATTACATATAGATTTTTTAAAAAGGAGACAGAGTTTATAGTATTCAGTTGGATTGAGTAGATGGGTTTAGCTAATGTAGGTAGAAGCAGTTGCTATAGGGGTTTTCAGTCTACAAGTGTCCTGGAGGAGAAAGCTATGATGGACATTTTCTAGACACACTATCTACATCCACACTGGATCTCCAAGGAAGGCTTTGTTATTTTGTGAGCTTCGCCCTGAAGGTAAAGCTTTTCCATTCACCATGGGTGAGCCAAGGTCCTTGGCATGGCCTGCCGGATCAACAGCACACATTGCCTCAGGACTTCATCCACCCTGGCTTCCTCCACTCCCCATGGCTTATGGCATTTCACAAACATGATATGTTGATAACTTATAACGAACTCCTGTTACATGTACATTTGCTTCCTATTGGAAAGCCTCAAGCTAAGAATCTGAAGTGTTGTCAAGGGCTGGTCTGCTGAGAGATACTTTTAACCTGAGGGCATCTATTGGTGAAGAAGATATTTGTAAAGGCACATATTGCTTTATTTTGTTTTTAGCTTTAAAAAATCCATGCTAATTCCATAGAAAAATATCAGGAAGACTATATAACCCATCCTGTTTTCATCCTCGGACACCTCTCTTCCTGCCATGGAGACCATGGTACTTCTTACTTCTGTAGGGGAGAGCACTCCAAAAATGAGTGTTTTGCGTCGGCATAGGTACTGCTTAGTTCTCTACATTGGTTAACTGGTACCCTCAAAGCCATTGAAATGTTGGAAGAATGACAAGAAATCAGTATGGACTTCATTTTGCCGAAACATTTCCAAATACATCCAAAGATATTGCTATTTATGGATGGATTCATGCATGGGTGTGTGGATGGGTGGGCAGGGCCCTCTGGTTTCATGGGCCTCCTGAAACCTCTATGCTAGGACAAGGTCTCCGAATGTTTGTTGAGCAGAACCTTTTTATCACCATAGCTAGGTTCAGTCCATGCCTAGGTCTAGATTATATTTTGGAGGTGAAGAAGAAAACCCTGTGGAATGACAGCTGGGTGACATTCATCTCTGAGGAGAGTGGCACACTGTCACCAACAGATGGCTCCTTTGACTCACACAGGCTAAGGGAAGAGGAAGGGTTCATTCCACCTGAACAGGCAGTTCTCATAGACTTGGTTTTCCACATCCAGTGGTCTCGTTAGTGTCTCAGACCTTGTAACAGCATCAGCATCACCTCGAATCTTGTGACAGATGCAGGCTGTCTGGGGTTACCACTCCAGAATCAGAACTCGCCTTGTATCAAATTGTCTGCAGAGTCACGTCACATGAAAGTTGGAGATGCATTGGCCCAGGATTTTCACCCTGAGGAGGGATTTGTTACCAGTGACATGTAATAATAAAGTCAAAAGACACATAAAATATATTCATATTGATATATTTGTTATGACACTGGAATTTTTAGGACTTAAAATATACTTTGTTTTACATTGTTTTAAATAAGGATGATGTATAATTGATATACAGTGGAACCAATGGGGCCTTTTAACATACAGTTCTGAATTTGGCAAAAGTACCAGTTTTATTTATGTAAAGTATAAAATTTCATTGCCACTCACACTTCTAAGTACATAGTTCCACCAGTTTTGACAGCACAACCAAGATTAAGGAACAGTTTCATTCTTCTCCTAAATTCTCTAGTGGTGCCTCCTTTTGGGTTAGATCTGTCTGTCATACCCTATCCTGGCAGCCTCCACCTGTCTTCTTTCCATGTTTGTATTTCCTTTTCTGAACTGTCACACAACTAGAAACAGCATAGATGCTGATTGCAATAGGATTGTGGATATAGATCTAGATGAAGAATTTGGCATGTGTTAGATCTTGTGCTTCTGAATTCCTTTATTCCTCCTCTGAATTACCATAAGGAGAAGCAAGTTTTGAGTTAGTCACTGGCACCTGACATTTGTTCCTAATGTATCTAGTCCCAAGAGTGTTCTGTTAAAGGGACTTGCCACCTAGAAACTTCTGAGGCTAAACTTCTGGTTTTATGGCTAGAGATTTTTTTCAGGTTCTTATGATTGCTAAGAGGTGTCTTAGTTAGGGTTTTATTGCTGTGAAGAAACACCATAACCACAGCAACTCTTCTAAAGGAAAACATTTAATTGGGGCTGGCTTAGAGTTCAGAGGTTTAGTTCATTATCATCATGGTGGGAAGCATGGCGTCATGCAGACAAACATAGTGCTGGAGAGGGAGCTGAGAGTTCTACATCTTGTTCTGCAGGCAGCAGAAGGAGACTGTGTGCCACAATGGGCATAGTTTGAGCATATAATACCTCAAAGGCTGTCCCCAGTGACACCCTTTCTCCAACAAGGCCACACCTACTCCAACAAGACTATACCTCCTAATAGTGCCACCCTATGGGCCAAGCATTCAAACACATGAGTCTATGGGGTCATACCTATTCACAGGAGGTCTTAGTGCCTCAGCACAACAGAAGTAGCCTCCACTGTCATAATCAAGAGAGATTTCTGGGGATTAGATCCACCCTACTAAAACTCAACCTGATATTGGGAAGCCACGGAGAAGACCTGAGGGTCTGAGCTGGTCAGAGACCACCTTGTGTTTTGAGACAAGGTTTCTCACTGAATCTGGAACTCACCAGTATGGGTAGAATGGATGGCCAACAAATTCTAAGGATTGTCTTGTCTCTGATTCCGCAGCACTGGGTTTACACCTGGCTTTTTATGTCAGTGCCAGGGACTGGAATTCAGTTCCTCATGTTTGCATAGCAAGCCTTACTGATGGAGCCATCTCCCCACCCTTCCAGTGTGGTCTCTGTTGAAGATGACAGGCTGCCTGGCACTCTGGTATGCCGAATGGACTGCTCTCATCAATGCTTCCAAGTGAGCACAGTTGGAACAGCGTGATCACTTTCCAGTGCTCCATGCCAGTTCCTCTTCCTCTTGTGTGTCATCGCCAGATGGCAGCAGGTCTTATGTCTGCAGAGTGCCGTGTGGGGGCACATGTGAGAGAAGAAGGGAGAGGAAGGGGGAGACTGTGAATAAATTTCTGAATAAGTTTCATTGTTGAACTGGCCTGTCAACTGTTTGACACCTCTTACCAAGGTCAGAAACCAGCCCTGACAGAGAGGGTGAAGTGAACTCTTTGGAGGCAGTAGAAGGCATGAGGAGGTTCCAGGGGCAACACTGAGGTCAAATGCACTCATTGGTTCAGTCTTCAGTACCTGGCTCTCATGTTGCTGAAATTGTTCCTTCACTTTCAATAACAAGAAGACCTTAACAGAGGAAGGTTATATGGGTGATGAGAAGACCCCATGGCCTTTGCTGTCCTTCTCAGTAGCTTGTAAGCCTCGTGGTTGAGCTGTACATTTGTTAGGAAAATGTCTTCCCCAAGGAGGACACGAGGTTTCTACTAAATGTCAGTTCAGGTTCTGAGCCAAACCAAAGCTGTGTGATGCAAAGGAAGGCTTGCTCTGGACACTTTCCTCTGTGCAGGGAGTGCACTAAAGCAGACACCTGTGACTGGATGTCACTCTTGCCTTATACATATGAAGGGGCAGGCCACCTTGTTCTAACATTAATGAGGTGGGTTGCAAAGGTTCTAAAGCTTTCCCACTGTCTGAAATCTAGGGAATGGCCAGGCTATATGTCAACATGTCTGAGAGCCTGAGAGTCTGGTGAAAACCCAGTGCTGGTAAGTACTGCCAAGGGGCATGGGGACAGGGTTGGGTGACACAGAAGCCCAGGCCTCTCAGGAACTCTAAGGAGCCTTGTTATTTCCCAGGAATTTTATGTACCCGGAAGTACACTCTGGAGCCTGTTCACTCTAACCCGGTAGTCATTAGCACATGGCAATGCACATGACTGGTGGTAAGGAAAGGGTAAGTGGAAAGGCATTCTAAAGATGGCGGCCAGGACTGTCCTCTCTCTCTCTCTCTCTCTCTCTCTCTCTCTCTCTGTCTGTCTCTCTCTGTGTGTATGTGTGTAAAGAACTTACTATTTCAGCATTTCCAGTGCCTTATGAGTAAAGCCAATTCTGTTTTACTGATTGAAATAACCCTTCAGTGGAAAAACAGAGGAAACTGTGGTTCTTTTCTTTCTATTGGGTTTTCAAATCTGATTTGAAGGATGTGAGATAGACCTGTATTATTCCCTTTCTTAAATAAAAGGCAGGTGTCATGGAGCAGCTGTGAAGGAAAGGAACAACTGATTGAAACTAGCATGTCAATATTAAAACAACAAAGCTTACACATAAGACTTGGCAACCAGCAACCGAGAGCTCCTTGTTCAAAGAGAGGTGTTGAATAAGCATGCGTGGCTTGGAAAAGACCCTTCCAAAAGCCTGTCAGACTTTC
The DNA here is from genome assembly GCA_907164525.1 of Lophiomys imhausi. Taxonomy (NCBI): domain Eukaryota; kingdom Metazoa; phylum Chordata; class Mammalia; order Rodentia; family Muridae; genus Lophiomys; species Lophiomys imhausi. The sequence goes on from CAJQZJ010003646.1 coordinate 19,341,968, forward strand.
TTGTCCATTGTATTAAGGGCTGGGATCAATTAATTTCTCTTTTCCTGAGAGTCTATTGGGTGTGAGGCATCATAGTATGGACATACTACAGACAACTTATGATCTTGTGAGGGCGAGTGGGTAGTTGAAAGTGTGCTTCAAAGGATTGATGTAATTGGGGGCCGGAGAGGTAGCCAACTTGGTAAAGAATCCATGGTTTCTTTGTTTTTGTTTCTTTGCTTTATTTTGTTGTAAAAGATGATCATGGTGGTATATCCTTGTAATCCCAGTGCTGAGGAAGTAGACATGAAAGAATTTCCCAGGGCTTCTTGGGCAACAGGCCTAGCCTGCTTGGTGAGTCACAAAATGGAGTGAGAGGTGGTCTTTAAAAAACAAGGTGAATGGCACCCAAGTTCAACACATGTGTGAAAACACACACACACACACACAGAAAGAGAGAGAGAGAGAGAGATCAGAAAGGAATGCCACACGCCTAGTGAGTGGTGCCAGTGCTCCTGGAATTCAGAGAAGGTGCCTCTCTCTCCCAAGGGGATGGACACATCCATGTCCTGCTCCCTGATGTGCCTGCTGTCTATTTCCCCTATTCAGGAATGACTTAACCTTTCCAGGGAAGGCAAGTTTAGCACAGCAACTGGTTCCTACCATTCTATGTGTAGGCAACTTCACTTCGATTCTCAATCCATGCATGTGGTCATTCAAAGCTTAGATCCCTCGGTGTTATGAAGATCTCCTCCTCTGGGCTTCTGTCTATAACACATTGATTTAGTGTGAAAATCTAACCTCCATATCAATTTTCCCTACTGCAGTTCAACCAAATCTTTGTAAGGCCATTTATCTCTTCAGAAGACTGGAAGCTGATGACAATGGCCTTGTGACCCAAGGATGTAAGGAAGTTCAGAATGATCCTTGTTGTTTAACAGATGTTCTTTATCTCTGCAGTAGTAGGGAGGCTCACAGGAATGCATAACCCAGGATAGTTCTCACAAAGAGCCTTTTCTAGAAGGACTGTTTCTCTGGATTTACACATAGGTGCAGGGAAGGAAGGAAGCAAGAAAGGATGGCCTGGTCCCCAGCATAAAAGCCACTGAATCTGGAATGGGCTTGCATTTTCCCCACATTGACACATGGGGCTGAGCTTAGAACACAGTAGGCACCAGTCACCCACTGCAGCATGCAGGTTAGGTATGAGCCGAGTGCAGACTGAGGCCTTGATTTCCCAAGGCTGAGACTAGGGACAGTTTCCCAAGAGGCCTGAAGACTGGGGCTGCCAGCCAGTTGTCACTTTGAGACATCTTCCTCTGAAGAATGCTGGGTTTCTGGCATCTTGCACCATTTCTTCTGTAGATACGCCCCCTCCATTCCTTATAACCTCGTCCTCAGGCTCCACTTTCTTCCTTAAAGACTTCTCTAGATGTTTTTTTTTTTTTTCTTAGATGAAGATACACATGCAGATGTGCCAACTGAAACCTAACACCTTCATTCACATCATGATCCATTTCTTCTGTCTAAACGCTAGCAGGCCCCACGGGGACTGCTGTGAGAAGATGTGGGTATCAGGTTCTTAGCAACCTTGCAGTCCAGTTCTTCCCACTGTGCATTTACACAGATTCCTGTGCCTTCAGGTGCCTAAGTTGTTAGATTGTACCCTGTGTAACATGGAGAGGGTACCCAGTAAGTGCTGGAGGACACCCCCCCTTCTCTCATCTGTTGCTTGACCTTCTTAATTACCATTCATCAGCTTCTAGGTTTATAAGTTGATTATAAAAATACTTTTCATTATTATTGTTATTATTATTAATTTTTTTTACTATTAAAGTTTGAAATCAAGTTAAAAAAATCCCCAAGAAGGCCATCTAGTGTATCAACTTCAAGACAGTGGTACAGGGATGGGCAGTGTGTGGCTAACAAAGGAAAGCTGTCAGCCATTCAAGTGTCTCCTAGCTTCTTCTTATTTAGCCTTATGTATTTTTTTCTTATTATTTTCAGAGCTGGGAGCATTTTGAGATGGCTAATCATAATTATGATAAAATTGCAATAAACTGATACAGGTGTTTCGATATTATTTGAAATATTTATCTCTGTTTGGTGCTGAAAATCTTAAGCAGGTACCATAAAAGGAAAAGGAAGCCCTCATGTTTATGACTATATTCAATGAATTTTGAGTAAGTTTCTAATTTGCCACACTGGACTCCTAGTTTATGAGACCTTGGGGAAGAGGCTGACAGCTTCTCCCAGACAGTAAGGTATGTAGATATTGGAAAAATAAAAAAAAACAAAACCCAATTCCACACTATTTTTGATTACTGATATTATGAGCGGAGTTAGGACATCAGAGCTGCCCTTCATCAAGTCCCTGTGGATATGACATCCTGAATGATCTCAGCCCAGTGCAGAATAATGAACAAACATTAGAAAAATTGGAAGGATATTAGGGCCCTAGTATTCCATGTCCATGTGGAGGAACGGGTGTTTTCTGGCTGGGTGGAGGGATGACCATGTAGGAATGGGTACACTCTTTCACATGGCTGGGAGTTCAGCAGACAAGGGAATCCTTGCCACTGGGACCTAAGAGTCAAATGTTGTGAGAATGGGATTTAAGTTCATTCACTTGAGCCTGCTTCAAGGCAGTTCTTGGGAATCTTCATTTTGACCCCAACTCCATTTAAGAATTTTTAAACGAGTAAATTGTTATTTCTTTATTAATGGGGTTGGGGTTTGCAGGGCAATAACCTGCCCTGAAAACACAAAGACCAGGCTTTCATCAGAACCCATGTAAAATGCTGGATGACAGGACTGGGATATGAATTGGGACAACCCGAGCTAAGTCCTCCAAAACCTGTCTCAAAAAAAAATTGGGCATAGGTGTGTATCTATAACCCTAGCACTGTAGAAAGGGGCAGGAGACAAGGTCACCAGCTCTGAACCCAGTGAGAAACTTGTCTCACAGGGGTAAGGCCAGAATGACGGGTAGTACACCTGGCATACTCCTCTCCCCTCTGCTTATGTGCGTGGGTGCATGCACTCACACACAGATGTTAACACAGATACAAACAGTTACACACACACACACACACACACACACACACACACACACACACACACACGTCAGATGTGGTAGCCAACATTTGTAATCCCAGAGGCAGACACAGGAGAATCCCTGGGGGTAACTCTACAGCCAGTCTAACCTGTTTGGTGGGCTTCAGACCAGTGGAGATTGTGTTTCAAAGGAGCTGGATAGCCTTCCTGAGGATGCTACCCAAAGTTGTCTTCTGAGCTACACATGTATATGCACATCTGTACACACATGTGGTGCATACACACGAACACGCATACACACATGCATGAAATAAATTCAAATAAATAACAATGTGCTAAGTAATACCTTAATCATAAGAGTACCAAGTGGGCTGGGTTGGAAAAGACAGTTCAGTTGGTAAAATGGTTGTTATGTAAGATGAGTCCCCTGAACCTATCCAAAACAGTTGGGTCTGGTGGTCCCGCTGCAGATTTTTCCTGGGGCTCCCTGGCAGAGCAGTGTAGTCTCCTTGACAATTTCTAGGCCACTCAAGGACCCTGCCTCAAAAACAAGGTGGGTGTGGTGGTGCATGCCTTTAAGCCCAGCTCTTGGGAGGCAGAGGAAGGTGGATCTCTGTGAGTTCAAGGCTAGTCTGGTCTTCAGAGTAAGTGCAGGATAACTAGGGATACATAAAGAAACCCTGCCCCCCAAAAAAAAAACTAAAAAAAAAAAAAAGACAAGGTGGATGGGTCCTGAAAGATGCCAATGGTGACATCTGGATTCCACAAGAAAATGCACACACATGTGTATATACATACACAAGCACAGATGCAGTCTCACACACAAAGAATAACTAATTAGTGCTGTCTCTTCCTATCAAGCTAGAGGGGCTGTGGATTTTATCTCTCCATGCACGTCTTTCAACTGTCCAGACACCAAACGGCTGCCCATCTATGTTTATCTCTATTTTATGTGTTCAGTACTATGAAATTTCCCCTAAGCATTGCTTGTGCTAGATCCTACAAAACCATGGGGTTCTCCAACACTAGGTCCCTCTGGAGGGGTGATACACACTCATGAATTACAGATCATGTTTCTCTACCTGGGCACTGGTTCCCATGGTGGCCTTCACTCATGAGGGTACTTTGATTAGCCTGTGCATTCACATGTCTGTCTCAGCAGACCTTGTAGTCTGGGTTTGTCCTGTGTCTTCACTCTTTATGAGACCTGCAAGAGTTGTTGATTTCTACCCAGCCTGTTGGCCGAATGCAATGGTGACTCCTGAGCCTCTTCCATGGTGAACCAGAGACCACAATTTTTCCCTCAACTTGATCTTGCTCTTCCTAGCTTGAGATTTTAGAAAGCCTCCCAGAATGAACAAAACACTCAGTAAAGCAGAACTGTGGTTGAGTGTGTATCCAAAAGAATTCTTGTGTTGCAAGCTTATTTGCTAGTGTGATGATGCTGAGAGATAGTGGGTGCTTTAAGGGGAACCTGAGATAAGATGATTAGTCATTCAGAAGGACTAGGAAAGCAAAGGAGAGGGCTCTGTCTCACTCTGTGTCTGTCTCTATCTCTCTTTCTCTTCTTTATCTCTCTGTCTCTCCCTTCTTTCTCACCCCACCACTTTCTTCTTCATGCATCCCCTCTCTTAAATATTTGTTCCGTGGTGCCTCCTATCACGAGGCTTTCCCATGGCTGAGCAGAAGCTGCTGCCATGGCCGTGAGCCTCTTCAACCTGCACTCAGCAACCTTTTTCCTTCATAAAGTACATAGCCTTGAATGGTTCATAGAATAAAGGGAAACAGCAATACCATAAGTATTATCTCTTGCTTAATTCAGTAGCATTTATTGACCTGCTGTGCACAGAAACTAGTGTTTACTACTCTAGAGAACATGGAGAAATAAAAGGGATAGCTCTTGCTTTTGACAGACTGAAAGTCGACCTCATTTTAAAATATGTTTATTTTCTAATACTTCATCAGGGTAATTTTTTTAAAAAATGACTCACAGTTGGTACATCTCAATAGCATGTTTTGCTGATTAGGGCTTAACACTTAACCTGAAAAAAAGTTTTAGTTCGTGTTAGCGTCAGAAAAAAAATATGATAAACCTAGTTGAAAAACATACAGGAAGTAAAAGATGAAAGAGAGAAATCCGGAAGTAAGGGTGCTGGCCATCCGTGCCCTGGGTATGTGTATAGCTTGGTTCTGAGTTTAGCCAGATCAAATGGGTATCAAGATGGCACGGTCTTAACACTCATTATCAAGAATGCCAACACATCCATAGCTCTTCAAGCAGGACCAAGCTTTTCACACAGTGTCTGATGGAGGGGATGTTGTCTGAAATATTCGCCTGGGTAGTCTAATTTCACGGGAAACATAGTTGTGAATTTCATAAAGTTGACTCACTGGTGATGGAAAGCCACCCAATGATGACCTAAGCCATGCACTATTTCTGGGTCTTAGCTATGTATGTGTGCTTCCCAATTATCAAATTGAAAATATGTGACACTTGAGAAGAGGTAAGCCCAAAATTTAAAGCAGAGTTTGATCTAAATCATTTGGAGAATAAGTGACAGGGATTCTTGGCTGGTTTCATGGCCATATCCTCTACTTTAGACTTAATGTGTTCATGTGTTTTACCTGTTGTATGTATATGAACTATATGAATGCCTGGTACCCATGGAGGTCAGAAGAGAGCATCAGATCCCCTAGACTAGAGTTACAGATGGTTGTTAGCCACACTGTGGGTGCTGGGAATTGAACCTGGGTCCTCTAGAAGAGCAACTCTCCAGCCCCCATATTCTTGCCTTTCAGGCATTCATCAACAGGAGTGTTCCATCTTTCTATTTTTATGGTCACATCCCAATCAAAGAATGTTAAGGTATGGTCATTCCTACTGATGTTCTGAGAGAGAAAGAAAGAAAGAAAGGTAAGATAACATTAGCAACTCAAGGTGGAGCCTCATCAGTCTTTAGCTATGCTTCTGCCATGTTGCTTTGCCTATTCTTTCTACAACAGTGTCTTACCTACAGTGATCAGGGAAGTCTTTAAGTAATGAAGCATGGAAGAACTTAACTCAGCTGTCTGAAACATGTCAAGGATTTGTCTGATTAATCAACGTTCTACTATATCATAAAAACAATTTGTGAATGCAAAACTATACGAAGTCTCATGAGTAAACAAATGAGGCAGAGTTACTTTACTCCCCTCAGTGCCTCTGCGCTTTTCTTGACCTGTAGTTTTTCCTCTAATGTTAAAACTTCTGTTCCCCCTGTGAATATTCTGACCACCTCAGTACTGACAAATTAATTGGTGTATATACTCTTTCCTAATCGATTCTTTGGGGAAAACATAAATCTATATTAGTTAGGCTTCCAAGTTATTATTTGTATTATTAAAAAATAATTGGCATAAGAGTAATATGATATCTTAGATGGGTCTCTCCTTGTCAAAATCCAGGGTAGTGCAAACCAGCCTCCTCTTCACTGCCTTCAAGGCTCAGGAAAGTGTCCTTGTGGATTACAACCTCCAGATGGTGAGATTCTGTTCCCTATGGCCTGGGGCATGCCTATAAATAAAAGAAAAAAGGTTTTCCAATTTTGTTTTTCTTTAAACTTTTATTTTTAGAACCTTGTAAATATATACAATGAAATAAGATCGTATCTACTTCCCATTCCCCACCTCAAGCTCTCCTCACATTCTCCCAAGATGCCCCCTTCCAACTTCATGTTTCTTTCACCAACCCACTAAATGCAGTTAGTGCTGTATATAGGTGCATGGATGTCAGGCCATGTGCTGGAACACGAGAAACTTACCATTGGCCACAATCTCAAAAAAGAATGATTTTCCCTGCAATTACCCACTGTCAGGATCTCCTCAGTAAGGGTGGGGTCTGGAGATCTCCTACTCTGTTATCTGCCTGCATGGAAGAGTGGTTGGTGAGGATGTTAAGTTAGGGGCTGAGTGTTGCCAAATGGCTTGATGAATGTTACATAGAAAGCACCCCTTTCATTCAGGAGTGTACATATTTTGAAAGGCATATAAGACATGATTTCCTTGTTGCATTTTTCCAATGGGAAAAGAGTTGTTGGTGTAATTGAAGTAGACTTCTCTTGTGGTTTTTTGCCAACTTTTCAGCATGGTCCACATGTGAGTAAATGGGCAAATGTGTGAAATATGAGGGTCACATAAAAACAAGTTATCTTCTTTATTGCACTCATGAGTTTCCAAAAGGTTCTTCAGAAATCTGTGACAATGGAACAGATCTTGGGTTATCCTAAATAGAGTCTGAGTAAAGGCTAGGCTAGTCCTCAACTAGACAGGGAGAGAGTTGTAGACAACCTTGATGGACAGCATGACTGTTACTTGTTTTTTAATCTCTTGAAACTGTTTTCCCTTGCTTCTCTATTTCTTCTCACTTTATACATAGCACATATCTCAAAGTGAAAAGCAGTGTCAGAGTCAGAGGTGCTGGGATTCACACTTCCCAAGTGCCAGCTGCGGTGGGTGTGCTTGGGGACTGCCATGAACATCTGTAGACATTTAGACAGAATGGCAGGTACAGGGAGAGACAAGAGTGGTGTAGCCACATACTGTTGCAGCTTTCCATAGTTTGCAGCACCTAAACTCAGCTCTAAATTGAAGATGTTCCATTTTTAACACAGCTGTTGGCCACAGAGGGGGCGCTGCACATGAGCGGCATCTCGCTGGCTTCCAGCACTGACATCACAGACTGTTTGAGCTGTTAGCTGTAAACTCTTCTGTAGGACCCAGAATCTCTCAACCTTTAATTACACACAGCCAAAAGGGTGTCAGTCCGGTGGGGTGCAGGAGTGTGGGTGTGCATGTGGGGATGGGGTTAGAAGCCAAGACTTATGAATTACCTTTGTGATTTACCAGCTTTGGACAAAAGCATTTAAATTTTTCCAAGTCCTCTTTTTTTCTGCCCTGTAAAATGGGAACGATGTTACATTTTCCCATTTGCTTATTGTGGAATTACAATGCTGAATTACAATAGTGATGCATACAAACTCATTGTCAGATGGCCTTAATCAAACCAAATGGCTCACAAACAAAACCAAAAGTCATGAACAGAGGAAATGAACTGGGAGGGATAAAGTGGGGGTAGAGGGCTGACATATATATATATATATATATATATATATGTGTGTGTGTGTGTGTGTGTGTGTGTGTGTGTATGTATGTGTGTGTGTGTGCGTGTGTGTGTGTGTGTGTGAAATAAGAGAGGATGGGGAAGGGACAGTAATCAGAATGCATTATGTACATGTATAAAAATCTTCAAATGGCAAAATGGATCAACTGAAAAGAATTGTTGTATTCCATGATGCTGACTGAATACTGGTTGGTAAGTGCTGGGGGGAGTGCGGATGCCTGTAGAAGAGCAGAAATATGACAGACCTGCTGAGACAGCTGATGTTGGCCACTCAAACGTGAGATTATGACTGAGGAGTATAGTCCTTGCAAAGATTGGGTGTATGCAAATAAGTAAGGTCTCAAAATATCCTGGAGAATATGAAGATTAAGTGGAAGGTTGAGCTGCTGGCTTTTTGTTTCAGGGAACTGATGGATGGTTTGATGAAGCCAGCAAAATCTACAGATGTTCAAGCTGTTTCAAGGTGCTGCTGGGAGTTAGACTAGGGACATTGCTCAGTACATGACCTCTGCTGAGCCACACCCCATTTCCTGAACATACCATAGGGAAATATTAGAACCTCACACAATTACCAGCTAGATATTAGACATCTCAGAAGGTAACTAGGCTATAGTCAGCCAGGAAGCCATGGATTTTCCTTTAATAAGTTTTAATCACCAAAGAGAAACCATCTATAGCCTGAGCAAGAAATGGTGGGGTCTCTTGGTGTGTGACTGCCAAGATGTCAGGAGCCTGAAGTCAAGGGGATCTGAATTAAACACATATATATATATATATTATATAACATATAACATATATACAATATAACATATATTATATATGCTATATATAAATTATATACAGCCTTATATAACATATATAGCTTATTATATATAACATATATATTATATAACTTATATATGTTATTTATATATTAATTTTATATACATCATATATACCTATATATTATAACATATATAAATATACATACATACATACATACATATGTATGTATGTACCCTGTGGTCTTGAACAAGTTTTCTGTCCTCATTGAGATTTTGTCTGGGAGTCTATAAAGTATGGGTGCCGGGGCCTGTTTCCCAGGGTTGTATAATTAAGTCCCATGTGTCAAGTGAACATACAGTGCCCAGAGCGTGGGGAAAGCTGTCACCATCCATGACATTTAATTATCTTACCCCTCAAGGGCGCCTTCCTCCTGTGGGTCACAGTCACTGGCTGATACACTGCTTACAGGGTTCAGCTGATGTTTGTAATCCTAGTATCTGACCAAAGTAGACAGATTGTGAATATACAGTACCCACACTGGAGATTGTAATACGTCTCCAGCCTTCCAGATGCTGCCATATCTTCCTAGCCTGTTGACCCTGGGACACTGGGTACAAGCACTGTGGATATTAGCCCATTTTACAGGTGAAGATATGACAATTCAGCTCTCACCATGTACAGAGCTTACTTAGAAGCCAAATCCCCGAGTATAAATCCTACTAATTTATGAGTCATGTGGGTCTCAGGTGTGACTATTTCCTTGAAATTGAAACATTTGCTTCTAGAGATGGGAGCGAGGAGGATCAAGACTAAGGAAGCTGAAGCTTGGGAAGTTGTGAGACCCACAGGGCCTTCTCTAAAATTTATAAGCAGGGAGAGATGGATGGGAGAGTGGAGACTCTCCCATAGAACTGCCTGCAAGTTGTACAAGGAGGTCCAGGGATGCAGTTTCTGGGAAGCTTTTGAGTCTCCCATGCTCCTTTAAGTGACCCCTCACCTATGCCTCTGCAAGTAATCCCAATAAACTCACTGGCTCCCCAATCTAGATTTCCATGGAGTAGTTTCTTTGGTCTGTTATTGGTGTCCTATGTATGGTGAATAAATGTTTGTTTTATAACCTCAGGAAAAGCCACACTGTGAGGTCCCAAGGATCCAAAGAGCCTTTTAAGTATCTGCTCCTAAGTGGTGGTGTTTACTTAGAAGACCCTGGCTTTTTATTGAATGAGCATTTGGACAACTCTCCTATTACCATATTGTCTTTACCTGTAGCAAGCAACAAAGACTCTAGTTGAGCCCTTGTAATGTGGAGTGAGGCCATCACAATTCAGCAGGCTCTCAGGACCTCTAATAGGCCCACCAGTGTCTAGACCTGAGTAATCAAAACAGGAAAGCCTAGAATCATAATCTGAGGAGGCAGACAAGTCATAGGAAGACTTTAGAATTGTGTGGGTTAGTTTTAACTGTGAACTTGACCCTAGCATTACCTGAGAAGAGATCCTCAATGGAGGAATTAACTAGATCAGCTTGGCCTGTGGGAAGGGATGTGGGAGATTTTCTTGATGATTAATAGACCTAGCCCAGTGTGGGTGGCACATCCCCTAGGCTGGGCCATGACCTGTATTAAAGGGAAGACTTACTCTCTTTATATAACTGTGACTCAGCTCTCTTTAATTTGAATTTCCCACCACTTCCCCCTACTCTACTTCAATATGTTGTTTGTTTATATAAATGAAATCATACAGAATTTATGAATGCCTAGATTATTTCATCTAGCATAATTCTTCTAGATACCTGTGTCACTGCAAATGGAAGGATCTCCCCCATTAAGTCTGTATAATAGTCCATGCATCTGTACATTTGCATGCACATATACCACCATTTCTTTATTCACCTGTATGATGATAAACATTCAGGTTGTCCCATATCTTGTAATACTCATGATTTCTTTAGTTCTCAACACAAAGGTATGAAGACATTGGTGACCTCAGACCTAGGTACATGTGTACAAAAGCAGTTCTCAGAAGGCTGTTTCCTTTGACACATAATCAAATAGACAGTCATTCTATGATTGTTAAAAACAAATGATTCAGACAGCCTCATTTCCTGAAAGTGGAGAGAAATATTATGCCCCTCTGATTTTCTACTCTAATAAAATGTCTTACTGAAATGAAAGCCCAAAGCAAGCATTAAAAACAACCTAATTGCTAATCACCATATTTTCAAGTGATCCCTAATTAGAGTAAAATTTAAAGCAAATACAAGCATGTTAGGATTTTTTTTTTTTGCAAGTATCCTTCATTTGTCTCTGTCATACATAAAGTCAAGCCCACATATTCTCCTTTCAGAGCATCACATCAGCTCACTCAATGGACCTATTTTTCAAATGTATACACCTTCTCTAGGTATAGTCAGAAGGTACCTTTAACAGTTTCATTGGGTGAGAAAGTTCTTAAGGTGCATTGTTCTGTTTTGTCTTTTTTTAAATCACATTTACAAGCTGCGTCTTTGGTCCTGAAGACTGATGCTCATTGCCTTCACGCCTGTACTAAGGCTCTGCAGCATAAGTAAGCTCATCTCCAAGTGAGGGCCACGTAAGCTCTACAGTGGCCTTCACTCTAACTTTCTATAGATTTCTTCTCCCACTGAATAATATAAGGTAGAATAGAGGAGGGGACAAGAAAAGGAAAAGAAAATAAGAAAGAGAAAAGGAAGGTGGAGAGGAAAAATAGATGGAAGGACAAAAGAAAGCAAAGAAACCTCATTTACAACTGCATTGTAGATCTGACCTCTGTTTACTTCATTTTTTGAAGTTTATTTTTGTTCTTTGACAGTTTCAGCTATATATATATGCATATGATGTATATGATATATATATATGTATATGATGTATATGATATATATGATGAATTTTAGTTATCTTCACTCCATTCTCCTCTCTCATCCTCTCCTCTTCTCTGAAATCTGACTTCTTCATATTTTCTTATCATGTGTGGCCACCTGAGTTTAACTAGAGTTGCTTGCATATGTGTGCATAGGTGGTTATTTATAGGAGTATGACTATTTGTCAGCAGCTACACCCCTGAATAAAATAGCATCCCTCCCCAAGCACCTATTAACTGCTAATGGACCCTCAGGGAGGATTGTCATTTTCACTGCCCTATGATGAAATCTTTACAGACCCAGTCTTATGCAGGCCACTGTAGTGCAGTGAGTTCATGAATGCAGTAATTGTTCCAGTTGTGAAGATAGCTCTCAGCTCTCACAAGATTGATTTGTGGTTCCTTTGCTAATTTTGACATTTGACATATTGTCTCACTATCTCACAGGCTGGCCTTGAACTCTTTCCTGGGCTCAAAGGATTCCCCTGCCTCTGCCTTTTGAGTAGCTGGCACTACAGGGACACACCCAGATTTTAGGATTATTTCAATAGCAAGAAGCTCTAAATATGCTAGTGGTATAAATACTTTGAAAAAGCAATGTAGGTCTCTGCAAAGATACATGCTCCAGGCAAGGAGAGGGAGGGAGACCTGTGTGTGCTATGTGGTGAGCTCTCTAGCCTACTCCATTGACTGAACAAAGCGTCAGAAGAGCAGCTGTGGTGTGTGACCATGTCTATGTTATTTTCAAAGCTGTGGTAATTTACAACACAGCTAGTGGAATATGAGGTCTCAGCCATTAGGAAGACATTTTGGATGTACTTTGAATAGCATGAAATATCCTTATGATGTAATGTGAACTTTTTAAAAAGTAAGATATTGGGTTTTTGCTCACCTTTTTGAGTATTTTCCAAAGTTATTAAATGTTTCAAAAATATAACTAATTTCTCTATAATGTAATATCCTTCTAGGTTGTTTTCAGCTTTTCCAACTCATATATAATGTTGACATAAACTTTCCTTAGCCTAATGTTATTTTCAGATTTCAGGCTTTTTCCTTTGATAAATGTCTTATAATTACTGGTTTATAAAAGGTGACCTTTTGTTATAATTACCGATTCATAGGGTGTGACCCTTGATGCATTCTGCCAAGCTGGTTTCCATAATCCACAAAGATTTAAAATGTGAAACTTCAGATTGTGCTGAGTTTTCATTTTTTCAACTAACTTTTAAATTTGAACTAAAACAGTTATCACTGGTACTGATGCCCAGCTTCTTTAGAGGCTCTAAATACACCGTTAAAGGAAGACATGATTCCTCCCTTGCTGCCCAATGTGTCATCTCAGGCTGACATGGGAGAAACAGACATTTAGAAGCAAATTGCAGTATGATGTGAGCTGGTAGGGTTATGAGGGCGTGCCGTGGGACTTCAGCACGCGACAACATGATTATATTTGACCAAAGGTGACTAGACAATACATTCATAATGGAATCATCCTCTCCCACCTTCCAACAGTGGATTAACTTGGGGCAGGTCTGCAGGGAAAGGGTCTGCTCTTCTTACCCTGGCAGAGTTCAAGTATGAACTGTCCCCAGTAGGGACAAAAGTAAAATGACTGGAATGGTTAGTGTGGACTACCAGTTTGATGTTATCTAGAATCACAGCAGGACTTGCCCATGGAGGATTATCTTTCTTATATTAATCGAACCGAGATGAGATGACTCATCCAGTGTCGGCAGTGTTGCTCCCTGGTTGGGATCCTGGACTGTATATATAGAGGAAGGGTGTATTCATCACTCTGCTGCCTGTCTCCAGGTGCAATATGAGCAGCTGCTTCAGGATCATGCCTCTTTGACTTCCTGCTGTGACGGACTGTAGCTTTGAACTGTGAACCAGAATAAACCTCTTACTTCTTAAATTGCTTTTGTCAGAATATTTTAGTGCAGCAACAGGAAAAGAAATGAAGGCATTTACCCTAGTGTGTTGTCCCGGTCTGGCACCATTTATGTATTCCTTTCACAGATCCAAAAATAAGTTTCCTTCCAGGGACACATACACTCATCCTGAATCTGTAACTAGGCCTGGCTTTCTAAACCTCTGTTTCCCTCGCTGCATAGACCAGAAGATGGGTACCAAGATGCTGAAAGCATTTGCTCCAACTTGGAAATGCAAATCTCCAAGGGAAAGTAAAACTCAGCACTCTGCTCCCTCCCTCCTCCTCCTCCTCCTC
>CAJQZJ010003646.1:19356944-19375842 GCA_907164525.1 Lophiomys imhausi
CACTCCCATATATTATAATATATATGCAAATTTATACACATATATATTAATAAAATATGTATTTCAGGAAATAGTACCCTATTAACTACATGTGGCTCCCAATGTTTTACTGTTTGGAACCTGTAAAAGTAATTCCATATGGCTCAATATAAAACCTGTGATTTAATTCTTGTTTCTTCTCAAGACTGTCTGTATGACATATCTAATCAAAACTTTGTTTCACACCAAATGATTTCTGCAGGTATGTCTGTGTACCAAATGTATGCCTAGTGTCCAAGGGAAGTCAAAACAGGCCATCAGATCCTTGGGGCTGGAATTTCAGCCAGCTATGAGCCACAATGTAGGTGCTAGGAATTGAACCTGGGTCCTCTGGAAGAACAGACAGTACTTTTTATATTATTATTAATTAATTAAATTTAATTTACATCCTGACCACCACCCTCTTCCTCCTCTCCTTGTAGTCCCACCCTCCCACCCTCTTCCCTCATTCCTCCTCCCCTTCTTCTTAGAGAAGGGGACCTCCCCTCTAAAAGAACCCCAGTACATCAAGTTCCATCAGAACTTCTTCCACTGAGGACAGACAAGGCAGCCCAACTAGGGTAAAGTGATCCACAAACAGGCAACAGAGTCCATGTCAGAGACAGTCCCTGTTCCACTTGCTAGGGGACCTACATGAAAACCAAGCTGCCTATCAATTACATATGTGTAGGGGGCCTAGGTCCAGTCCATATATACTTTTTTGGTTGGTGCTTCAGTCTCTGTAAGCCCCCAGGGGCTTAGGTTAGTTGACACTGTTGGTCTTCTTGTGGAGTTCTTGTCCCCTCTGGATCACTCTATTCTTCCTCCCACTGTTCTACAAGACTCCCAGAGCTCCACCTAATAATGTTTGGCTGTGGGGCTCTGTTTTGATCCTCGGTTGGGTGCAGCCTCTCAGAGGACAGTTACAATAGGCTCCTGTCTGTAAGTATACCAGAGTATCATTAATAGTGTCAGGGGTTAGTTCTCTCCCATGGGGTGGGTCTCAAGTTGGGCCTGTCATTGGTTGGTTATTCACTCAATTTCTGCTCCATCTTAATCCCTCCACATCTTGAAGGTAGGGAAAATTTTGGGTTGAAGTTTTTGTGGGTGGTTGGTGTCCCCCTCCCTCTACTGAAAGTCCTGCCTGTCTCTAAGAGTGCAAACTTGTACAACCACTTTGGAAATCAATCTAGTGTTTTCTCAGAAAACTATTTGGGAATAGTTCTACCTCAAGACCCAGCTTGGGCATATACCCAAAAGATGTTCCATCATACCACAAGAACATTTGCTCAACTATGTTCATAGCAGATTTATTTGTAACAGCCAGAGACTGGAAGCATCCCTTATCTGAAGAATAGATAATGAAACTGTGGTATATTTACACAATGGAATACTACACAGCCAGTGCTCTGAATCACTGAGATATCTATCTAGTCTTGAACAGGTCATCTTCTTAATGAACATCTCTAGGCAATAATTTCACAATGCAAGTGAGAACATGTGATTTACTGTGCAAATCAAAACACTCAGAATGAGGCAGTCACTACTGACTGCTCCTGGTCCTGACATGCACTGGGACTAGCCCAGGTTAGCCCACATGCTGGGCCATTCCAATTCCAGGTCATTTGTAATCTTAACCACAGTGATGTAACACATAATTTTTATTTAAAACACTTATATTTATTAGTACTTAACAAACACCTATATCTAATACCTAATACTAAAACATAATACCTATAAACATTTAATATCTAAGATCATCAAACAACCCTATCTTAATTTTTTTTTAAGGATATTAACATCCTTAGTGTTGGTCTGTGCAGGAAAACCTGATTTTAGCAGTCTGGCAGTCACAGCAGGCAGTCCCTTTCAAGCTTAGTGTCTTTTGGGCCTAACTTTGCCAGTTCATATGGTCAATTTATTTCAACCACTAGATCATGGCCGGCTTATAAGGTCAGTCTGTTTTAACCGCTAAACTTGAGGTCGACTTCCTCCATCAGCTGAGACTCATTTCTAGTCTCCTCAGCCTGTGTATGCTTCACAGCATGGTGTTCCTGCCTCCAAACTCCACCCTCCTCCTCACTTAATCTCCTGGCACTCTCAGGGCCCTGAACAGACATCTTTAGTGTCCAGTTTTTAAGAACTCTCTCTCACCAGGTTCTATGTCTTGCCTTTTTTTGCCAGTCTTCTTAGGCCGGCTTGCAGCAAAAATATCTCTCTCAGACTCTGCTTCTCAGCTGATTTGCCTCAGGCTGTGGCGGCCTAAAGGCTGACAAATGGCATACCTTGCTGTACACTTCTTCTCCATCCATGAGGGCAAGAGGAAGAGAGCGCCATGTGGAGCTTTCTGGTTTTTATATAGTATCATCTTGCAGCAACTGATATCATCTGTGGCTTGTTCGGTTTCTTAGCCACGCCCCTTCAATAAGGCATTCCATGTTTCTCACAGAGCTATGGCCTCCACTGAGCTCCCCCATCTCGACCCCAAGCCAAGTTCCTCCTCTATGTGCTGCCTTTATTTGCATACTAATACATTAAAGAGAACTAACTTCTACCACACAGTGAGAAGTCAATCGGCTAAAGAATAAATGCATTAAACCAAAATAGGCAAGGATAGCTGCTTTGGAGAATAGTGTGATAGGAAACAGGTACTTAAACTGAGTGAAGCAGGGACTGCTGGGATTTATCACCAAAGGACCTGTTGAGGGGCTAGGCTGTGGTGGTGAGTTTTATGTGTCAACTGACACAGTATAGAATCACCTGGCACCCCACTGCACCAGGGCTAATTCACCATCCCTCATAGAGACTCCAAGGTCCCTAGCCTACCAGGGATCTCCCCTCATCTCTGCTTTTTCAGGTTCTTCTTTATGAATGTTACTTTATTATGACATTTTCATGTATATATACACCATTTTACCCTGTTCACATTCATTTGCTACACCCTGCCTCCCTCCTCCTCTACTCTCACTGGCCAACTTCCCCAAATAGTCCCCCTTTCTGCTTTCATTTGTGTATGTGCATGTAAAATTCTACACAGAAATCCCACATGTGCTGGAAAGCATGTGATGCTTTGTCTTTTTCTCTCTTCATTGCCTTCTGTTCTCTTTGTTCTTTTCTAGTCATGGGCCCCTTTTGTTTTTATGTCATGAAAGTAGCACATCTATATTCTATATACAAATAAAATGTGCAGTAGTTTTGTTTCTGAAACTGGCCTAGTTTGCTTAGCATAATGGTCTCCAGTTCCCTTCATTTTCCTGCAAGTGTCTTAATCTCATTATTTTTCAATTATGTGTATATGTGTGAGTATTGTGATGTATGTACTCGTTTATATGAGTGTATGCACGAGCATGGAGTCCAGGAGTCAGTCAGTCACCTCCTTTGGTCACTCTCCGTCTTTTGTTGTTGTGTAAAATGTTGCACATGGACACCCATGCAATGGTCCACCTGTGGAGGTCAGAGGACAACTTTCAGGAGGCACTTCTGTCTGCCATGAGCCTCCGAGGATCAAACTGGGATCATCAGGCTTGCAGGGCAAGTCCTTTCATTGACTTGGCCATCACACCAGTCTACAACCTTATTTTTTGAGACAAAGTTCCTTGCTGAGCCAGGAACTCATTGATTTGACAAGACTGGCTGGCCAGTGAGCTCCAGAGGTCTGTCTATCTGTGCCAGCCTCCTGCCCCCAACACTGGAGTTGCCTACCTGCACACTCATTCTATCTCCAACTGCATATAATTTCGCCAGTTACATGTATGCCATTTTCTTTATCCACTTACTGTTGGAGGACACTTGGGCTGCCTCTTTTTCTTAGCTTTTCTAAATAAAGCCACAGTAATTCACATGTACAAAGATTCCTGTGGCATGTTGACTTACAGTCCTTCCAGTAAATGCCCAGGAGTGCCAGATATGAACCACACAGTGGACTTGCTTTGATTTGGGTTTTTAAAGAAGCTCCTTTGTAGGGAGATAGATTAATATAAGTTAGATTTAGTAAATATCTAGGTTTCTGATACAGTCTCTTAATCCGGGGCATGAAGATCAACTTGGCTGTGAACAATTAGCTTATCAGCTTATGGATGAAGTCACATGAAACGAGGGGAATCTCTATGGACTGAAAAACAAGGTTGAAGCCAGGTGAAACAAATAAAGACTTTATGACCTGGCATTGTTTTCAGCTGCTAAGTGGGCAGAGCCCAGATTAAGCTGAAGCAGGTGGAGCAAGGAGCGATCCTATTTAAGGACAAGTGGATGAGCCCGGGAGAGGTCATGAGCCCAGCCCCATGCTAGAGACCCGATACTAGCGAGCTCTGAGTCCTCACGCTAAAAAGGACAATGAGTAGTTTGTATCCCCTGCTGAAGAAAGTGCTGGTGAACTGATGACCAGATTTCCCTGAGGTAAAAAGGACAATGAGTAGTTTATATCCCCTGCTGAAGAAAGTGCTGGTGAACTGATGACCAGATTTCCTTGGGGCAGAAAGAAGCTAGTGAGCAGAGAAAGCCTCAGCAAGACACCAAAAGGCCAAGGACTAAACCCTGTGGCTCAGCTTTTGCCTAGAGGGGTTTGACCTGTCCCAACAATGGCCTGAACGGAACTGTGGCCAGCTCTAAAGACTGAGGCAGAGCTGCAGAGTTGCTGATACAAAGGAAATAAGTTGGCCTACAGACTGCTGGGGTCTCCCCGAGAGAAGAAAGCCTCAAGACTTATTTAAGGTGAGACTGCCATAGCCAATTTACCCTGACGAACCTGCATCTGAGATATTCCAGAAAAAGGACTAAGTACATTAAAGGGTCTACCCCAGAGACTGTATCCTTCTAAAAGGTTAGGAAAATAGTGATAATAGTTAATAATTGGTTTAGTGGTTAGGTCATAGGGTTGTAGGCATTCATAGGAGTTGTAGGAGTTTATAGGAATAGTAGTTAAATAAGTGTATTTGTTATAAATGAATATAGTTAGTAATAAATAAATGTTTAATAATTAAAAAGTACAGTTTCACTCCTTGTTGATTGCCATGGTGTCTGCAGCTTACTCACATCCTCACCAGCAGCATGTAAATGTTGCTCTCTCCCTGCATCCTCACCAGCATTTGTTTTCTCGATGATGTCATTCTGTCTGGAGTGAGATGGAATCTCATTGTAGCTCTGAGTTGTACTTCCCTGATGGCTAAGGATGTTGAACATTTTCCCCATGTATCTATTCATTCATATTTCTTCTGTTCATGATTTTCTGTTCATTCACTTGCCTATGTATTGTCTGGAAGACTTGATTCGGGGGAAGGGTTTTAGTTCTTTAGTGGTTGTAGATATTAGTCTCTGTCAAATGCTGAGCAGACAAAGGTTCTCTCCTCCTCTCTAGCCTGTCTCTGAACTCTGCAGATGTTTTTTGTTTTTTTTTTTTACTGTATAGAAGTGTTTTAATTTTGTTGCAATTCCATTTATCAGTTCTCATGATTATTTCCTTAGCCACTGAAGCCCTTTTCAGAAATCTTTTCCTATGACTATGCCTAAACGTTCCTCCCTGTGTCTTCCTCTACTGCTTTCAGAGCTTTGGGTCTTATGTTAAGGTCTTTAACCCACTTTTACATAGATTCTTTTACAGGGTGAAAGGTAGGGACATAGTCTCATTCTTGTGCATGTTTTCCCAGATATTGTTGAAGAAATTGGTTTTGTTTTCTTTGTACACTTCTGGCATCTCTGTCAAAAGTTAGGCGTCTGTGTGGGTTTATTTACAGGCCTTCTACTCCGCCCTATGTGTTGCTTTTTGCCACTGGCACACTGGTTTTGTCACTATGGCTCTGTAGTTAATTTGAAGATAAATGTTTTGCTACCTTGAGCATTGTCCTTTCTGGTTAGACAGCTTTAGTAATTCAGAGTTTATCTCTGTGTTTCCACCTAACTTTTAGAGCCTTTTTTCCTAATTCAGTGAAGAATGTCGTTGGACTTACAGTGAGGTTTTTGTTACATCTTTAGATCATTCATGGTACTACCGCTATTTTCACAGTGTGAAAGCTGCCAATCCATAGAGATTGTTCTGTCTTCTAATATCTCCTTCAATTTTTGTTTCCCTTGGGTGTTTAATATTTTCATCAAAAGACCAGTGAGGTGGCTCAGTGTGTAAAACACTTGACCCCAAGTCTGATGACATCAGTTTGATCCCCAGGACATGCATGGTAAAAGGAGAGAACCAATTCTAGAAAGTTGTTCTCTGACCTCCACATATACCACAAGGGTACATTACACACACACACACACACACACACACACACACACACACACACACACACAAGTGACTTCCACTTCAGAGGCCTAGCACCCATTTTGGCTAGGTGTAGTCCTAAATTTTTGTTTGTTGTCTGTTTATATGAAGCTATTGTGAATGGGATTTTTTCCTAATTCCTTTCTTGCCAAGTTTGTTATTGGTATATTGATTTTATATCCTGCTTCTTTGCTGTAAGTTATTACATTACAGAATTTTCTGGTGAAGAATTTAGATTATTTTAAATATAGAATCATATTATCTACAGATAGGGATAATTTCACATCTTCTTTTCCTAGTTATATTCTTTTATTTCTTTCTGTTGTTATACGAACTAAGATTTCAAGTACTGTACTAGACAAGAAGAGAGAGACTGGGTACCCTTGTCTCATTCTATATTTTAGAGGAATTGCCTCTACCACCACCACCACCCCATTTGGCACAGCAAACGAGGCTTCAGAGGTTTTATTATAAAGGGATATTGAACTATGTCAAGAGCCTTTTCCATATCTATTGAGATGATCTTGGGCAGTAAATAGATGGGTCTGGAAAGTATAATATTAAACAAAGTAACTCAGAAAGAAAACACCATGTTCTTTCTCATATGCAAATCCTAGCATGTATGTGTGTGTGTGTGTGTGTGTGTGTGTGTGTGTGTGTGTGTGTGTGTATGCAGGTGTAAGTGAATGAAAATACAAGAGACCAAGAGAAGATAATAGGTGATTAGGAAGGATGGGAGTGGGTAAAATGACACATGGGACATGATGAAGAGGGTTGGGGAAGCTACAAGGGGGAAGAAACAGGTAGGAGAAAGATGAGGGGTGGAAAGTCACTAGAACACGCTTGTAAAATGAAGAAATTTAAAAAATATAATATGAAAAGAATAAGTAAATAAAGAGCATGGCTGGGGCTCTTTAAGAAAGCCTGAGATAATGGGAGGCTAGATTCTTGACGTCATCTTCAGGGGAACATAAATGAAGAGGCAGCCCAAGAGTGAGAGAGGGTAGACCCAATGGATGCAGGTAACCAGCTTAGGCAGTCTATTTGTTAACTGCCTTTTAACTCTTCTGAGAGACGACATCACTAAAGAGACTAAGTTAAGGTCATCCTGCCGCCTTTGTTAGACTACAGTGCTCTGGACAGCTGAGGAGAGTTGACAGGTAACAGTAGCCATTGGTGTTGATGTCCTGATTGGGGGACCTGGTCTCCACTGTGAGTTTTTTATGTCTGACAAACAAAATATTTGTGGGCAAACATGTAGTTACCAACTCATTCCTAAAAGCCTTGAGTACAAAAGAGGTGTTTATACTTCTGGAATTGTTCTGTAAATGTGAGAATGTTTTAAAATTAAAATAGGTTTTTAAATGTGAGAATATTTCATGTTACCCTTCTAGAGCCAAAGGACACATGTAGCCTTTTTCTTTATAGCCTCTGAGATAGAAATAAGTAAAGAACAGAAAGAATAATATTGGTGTAAGTAACTTACACCTGTCATCACAGGACTCAGGAGATGGAGGCAAGAGGATTAGGAGTTCAAGGTCAGCCTCAACTACATAGAGAGTCTGGGGCCACCCTTGGGCTACACAAGATTCTGTTTCAAAAGAAAAAATTATAAAGAACAAAAAATAATAGCCAATATTTAATAGGGTCAGAAAACACACCAAAAAAAAAAAGTTATTTAAAGGATCTGGAGAAGGGGTACTGGATTTGGAGTTGGGCAAGGACAGAGGAAGTGCTCCATGCGAGTTTGAGTTTCTGATCTGAGTCAGCCAAACACACCTGGCTTAGACTGTGGAAACTTTGCCTCTGGTCTCTGGTCTCAGGTCTCCAGATGTCATTCTCAGCCCTCAGAATTATTGCTTGGTAAGCCTGTTTACTGGGTATCTAGTCCTCTGTTGTCCCCAGATGCTTCCCCAACCTTGTGCTGGTTAACCTGTAAATGAAACATTGGGCCAAAACTGATATTAAAGAGTCCCTAAAGCAACTTTAGAGACGTTTGACTCATTTTTCTTTCTTTCTTTCTATTTCTTTCTTTCTTTTTTGAGAAAGGAAGAAGGACATAAAAGTGGATGAGAAAATTAAAATGGAAGTTCTTTTTATTTCAAAGCTCTGACTGGTGGTAGTGATAGCTAGTGATAGCTCTCCTCCATCCACACTCAGCTTCTCCCCCTTACAAAAAGACGCAGTCATTTTTAACGTGAACAGTGTAAACGATACTTCTCTCCTCCCCCAAACCACAAACATCAGCAAGAACATCCCTTTCAACAGACGTTTCTGTGCTATGAATCTTGAGCATTCAGTGCATCATTGTAGAAATATCAACGTGTTCTCTGAATCTAAGCATGTATCACCACAGTATTGCAATGTGGGAGAAACTGCCTGCCCATTTTCTTGGCCTTCTGTGAGTTTATGGCATGACTGATTTTTCTGTGAGCTATAATTTAGAAAATGATTCAATTTTGCTTACATGTATAAATGTTGAGACTTGAGTGGTCTACTGGATAATTCATTTCTATAAATGTCAGAGAAGAATTTGTGTCCCCCTCATGGCAGTGAGGGCGAGGCTCTGAGTGTGACTAAGTTCAGTTAAGTATGTGATTCTGGTCTTCTGTACCCTTGCTAATATTTTGTTTGAAATTTTGTATGGGCATTTTGCTGGGTATTTTTCTTTTCATCATAAGTAGCCTTTCTTGTTTTTTGTTTGTTTGTTTGTTTTTCGAGACAGGGTTTCTCTGTGTAACCCTGGCTGGCCTTGAACTCACAGAGATCCACCTGCCTCTGCCTCCCAAGTGCTGGGATTAAAGGCGTGCTCCACCACCGCCCAGCCGCCTTTCTTGGTTTATTATCACGATGAAACATCAACAGATCCAGTGTGTATAAAACGCACAGGTGAAGGCAAGAATACACCTCACATATTTTCTGCTGTGTTCATGGTTTCTGAAAGAATACCTGGGACACAATCAACCAACGGGCAAGCATTGTTTGTTGAATGCTGAGGGTGAGATTCTGTAGATTGCTCTCTTTTCCCTCCTAAATCCCAGGGTCGCGGTGTTATTTGTATAACCACTGATTTTAAGTGCATTTTCCTGTAGGTGATCTCTATGTGGGGCTTGTAATCTTTCCTACCTTTCTTGGCAGATCAGCCAAGCAGAAGCTAGGAACGGAAGCGTTTGGGGAAGTCTACGGTTACCTCAAAAGAGCGAGGCATCAGAATGCCAGAGAAGCAGAGTCCGGGCGCATCTGGAGATGGTGGTTCCGTGGGTCAGTGACTGCTCAGAAGTTGATCAGCTCCTCTACTTTGAAGAGTTACTGCTGACCACAGAAAGGAACGAGAGCCTCCACTGCGAGGCTGCCCAAAAGAAGCACATCAAGGTCGCGCATTTCTGTGAAAATCCATGAGGTTCACACTCTGTACTACGTCGTGGGGAAACTAGTGCGTAACGGGAGCCGCCATCTTTACCTTCGGCTCCTGGTCAGATGTAAGGACGTCCGTGGAGAGGAAAGCAGTCGAGTCAGATGAAGTCTGCCCTCCTGAAAGGCTTTCCTTCAAGCCTACAGCCCTCAGGGTTTCCAATGGGGCGGAAGCAGTCTGAAGACACAGGTGGTGCTCTGCAGTGTCCATCCAGGGCATGCGCAGGGCCTGACCACCGTGATCTCCAGGAACTGTGGCCAGCTTGCTTGTGATGGTTGCTGGACACCAGCTTGGACAATGACCTGCTCATCCCCAGTGATGCATTTTTGATCAACATTTTTTTTTCTTTTATGACTAACATGCAAGCAGTGCATAAATATAAGGGCCTGGGTTGAAAATTCCCAAAGAGTAAATCTTCTATGATTTATTCCCAAAACTCACTCATGGAGCATTTAAGACTTTACTTATAAATACAGGTTTCATTGTTATAAGACAAATCACCTATTTTATGTTTTTATTATATAACAGTGTTTCTCAACTTGAGGGTTGCAATCCCCCTTGGGGTTGCATATCAGATATCCTGCATATTCAGATATTTACATTACAACTCATAACAGTAGCAAAATTACAGTTATGAAGTAGCAATGAAAGTAATTTTATGGTTCAGGGTCACCACAATATGAGGTAAAGGGTCTCACCAGTAGGAAGGTTGAGAATCACTGTTCTATAACAATATATTGTTAAATGTAACACATCCATGTAAAGGTAATTTTTGCTTTTCTATGTTGTTTGTTACTACTAAAAACATAAAAGTTCTACACCCAAATGAGGTATCAGTTGGTGTTTTAAACATTTACTTAGTTTTATTTTATATATTTGAGTGTTTTGTCTGCATGTGTGCATGCGCACCATGTGTGTCTTAGTTAGGGTCTCTATTGCTGTGATGAAACACCATTGCCAAGAACAAGCTGGGGAGGAAAGGGTTTGTTTAGCTTACACTTTCTCATTGCAATCCATGACTAATCCATCACTGAAGGAAGGCAAAGCAGGAACTCAAACATGGCAGGAACCTGGAGGCAGGAGCTGATGCAGAGGCCTTCGAGGGGTGCTGCTTAGTCGCTTGCTCTCCATGGCTTGCTCAGCCTGCTTTCTTCTAGAATCCAGGACCACCAAGCCCAGAGATCTACCCACAATGGGCTGGGTCTTCTCCTGTCAATCACTAATTAAGAAAATACTCAACAGGCCTGCCTACAGCCCAATCTTGAGTCATCTTCTCAATTGAGGCTCCCTCCTCTGATGAGTGTAGCTTGTGTCAAGTTGACATAAAACTAGCGAGGACAATGTGCAAGCCTGGGCCCTCCCTGCACAGGCCAGAAGTTGTTGGACCCTGGAACTAGAGTTACAGATGGTTGTGAGCCACCGTGTGGGTGCTAGGAACCAAACCTGGTTCTCTGCAAAAGCAACAGGTACTCTTAACCACACAAGCCCTCTTGCTAGTCATATATGTGTGTATGCGCGCGCGTGCGCGCGCGCGTGTGTGTGTGTGTGTGTGTGTGTGTGTGCACGTGTGCACGCGCAAGTGTGTATGGGCACATGTGCACCTATATTATACTTAAATCAAGTCACATAAGCTGTCTCCTCAGGCATCAATTATTTTTACTCAGAGGAGGTAGCATAGAAGGGACCTCACCTCAGGAAGAGTCCCCTAGACACCCAAGGTTCTTTGATGACCAGCCAGATGGCAAATTAGTCAGAAAAGGAGAGACTGTAGACTGTAAAAAGAAGCCAAGTTAATGAATATATCTAGCTTCCTTGATGGCAGTTTTTATATTAGAGCAGAATGATGCTGGTGTGAGTTGCTGGATCTGAAGAGGAATTCATAACATGCCCAGAGAACAATGTCTCACATTTTAGAACACGCTCTTAAGAAGACTGGTACAGAGAGATAATATCCCACCCTCCGGGGATTTGTGTTGTGTGCCAACAACAGCCTTATAAGAAAGGAGAGTCAGTGTAATGGGGTTTGGGAGCATAGCCCCTCTCAGAGACGCTCACTAGAGTCTACCTTCCTTTATTCACTGCTGTGGGAGTTGGGAGCAAGACTTGACTTGAAGAAGAGCACCCATCATTACACCTTTCTCCTTCAACAATAAAGTCTTAATTTGGGACTAACTCAGTGTAGTATTAATAATTAATCAACAGAAAATAACAAGTACACACACACTGCCTTCTATTTGTACAAAAAAAAAAATGCCACCAGCTATTTTGAGTGATGCAGAGATACAGCTCACCAGGGAGGCCTATGAAAGTTAATTATTTAATGGCTTTGATGCTGGGGCTGGAGCAATTTCTCTAGGTCTAAGAATACAGTCATCACCCTGGGCTCAGCATAAAAGAGACTGACACGTTAAAACTATAGCTTATTGGTATAGACACTGCAATCTTCCTTACAATGGGACATCAACTAGGGTGTCAGAAGAAAGTAGGACCAGGGTGCCGAGAGAGTAAAACAGAAATGAAGCAAAGAGAAGGAATAGGTGTGTGTGTGTGTGTGTGTGTGTGTGTGTGTGTGTGTGTGTGTGTGTGATTGTATATGTGTGTGTGTGTAAATGGATTTGTGCTGATGAAATGGAGAGATATACAGTAAAGAAGCAATGTTTGAAAATAGTTCTGCCATAATCTGTATGAGGAAGAAGTGGAATACCAAATGGCATGGCTCCTAACAAATGACCTCCTCCTGCCATTGTTGTGACATGGCATTGTTGTTACAGCAGTTCATTTCCTTTGGATCTGTTTCTTGCCTAAATCTGACCATTGCTGAGAAGAAATACAGTTAATAGAGTGGAATCGTGGGAAATTGCCATCATGGTTTGGATTCATGTGGAGTGATACTTTAGATGGCTGTAAATGCTCTTGGTGTTGAAGGAAGAATCGTTCCCTTTATGGTTATGGTACTTGAACTTCTGTCATTGGACCCTCAGCCCTGAGCACTTCCTTCACTGCCAAGGACCAGCCTTGGCACACAGCACAGGGTATCTTAGGACAGGATGAGCAATCTTCCAGGCTGCGGCCTGCTCAGGGCGCTGATGGCCCGACTGCAAAGGCTGATGGCCCCTGTAGGTAATTTTTAAAGAGAGCTAGCTATGGGGAGGGAGAGAGAGAGAGAGAGAGAGAGAGAGAGAGAGAGAGAGAGAGAAGCCTGTGTTTTCTCTCTCTTGCCCAGAGCAAGCTTTTTGCAGCTTACTACCAGAGTTAAATGACCAACTTTTTTCCTTTGGCTGGGGCTGCAGGCCAAGCAGCCCTTTGTTCTATAAATTAACTTGAGATCTCCTTGGCCTGCTAGCCAGGAGGCCACCCTCTGAGAGCTCAGCAGGCTAAGGTACATTTTGACCAGCTTATCTCAGAAGTTGATGGTGGAGCTCTGAGATTTTTATCTGATTCATGAGTTATATGAAAAATAATGAGGAAAGGATAGGAAACAACTTTCACATTCACACTCACACAAAGAGAAAGAAAATGGACGAAGCTAGGTGCATCTACAAGTGTACTGTGGTGACTGTTTTTATACTCTGAAAGAGGGCTTTCTACATCAAAGAAAGAATTATCTCATGGTTAAAAGGCGTTTATCACAAGAACAGATGATACAAAGTAAGTCTAGAATGACAGTATATTATGCCAAAGCTGGCAAGGTAAGGAATTACAATGAAACAGCTTGTTTATCTTGTCATAGAATTTGTACTAAATTTAGGCATTTCTTAATAGCCTCATGATATCCTAAGTTCATGAGACGTTTAAAACCCTTAATTGGATTTATGGTTTGCATCTGGAGTCAATCTTATCGCCTCTAGAGTGAACGCTTATCTGAGCTTTCTATCTCTAGATAATCTATCTTGGCCTGTCTCCTAATGAGATACTCTTGCCTGGCAAGAGTGTTTACTATAGCTGTATGTTTTCCTATCAACTATCTAACTTCTTTAAGTTCTAAAATGGTTTGAACGGAATCAGGACGTTTATAAAAACCATTATCAGGAATAATAAAATCACCTTTATAAGACTCTGTGTGGAATCTGGCCAAACAAGAAGAGTGGCACTTAGCAATGAGGAAACCTTCACTCCATGTCAGTAACAAGAGATAAAAGGAAAAGGGAAGCATTGTTTTCAGCTGCTAAGTGGGCAGAGCCCAAATTAAGCTGAAGCAGATGGCACAAGGAGCGATCCTATTTAAGGACAAGTGGATGGAGCCAAGGAGCCGCATGCTAGAGAGCTCCAATGCTAGCGAATCCTCACACTAGAAAGGACAACAAGTAGTTTGGATCCTCTGATGAAGAAAGTGCTGGTGGACTGATGGCCAGATCTCTCTGAGGCAGAAAGAAGCTGGTGAGCAGAGAAAGCCTCAGCAAGACAGCAAAGGCCAAGTACTAAACCCTGTGGCTCAGCTTTTGCCTAGAGGGGTTTGACCTGTCCAAACAGTGGCCTGAACGAAACGGTGGCCAGCGTTAAAGACTGAGGCAGAGCAGCAGAGTTGCTGATACGAAGGAAATAAGTTGGCCTACAGACAGCTGAGGTCTTCCAGAGAGAAGAAAGCCTCAAGCTTTATTTAAGGTGAGACTTCAATAGCCAATTTACCCTGATGAACCTGTGTCTGAGATATTCCAGAAAAAAGAACTACGTACATTAAAGGGTCTACCCCAGAGACTGTGTTCCTGATGACTGAGGACCTGCCCCAGAGACTGTATCCTTCTAAAAGGTTAGGAAAATAGTTGTAATAGTTATCAATAGGTTTATTGGTTAGGTAATAGGGGTTGTAGGCATTTGTAGGGTTAGTAGTTAAGTAGTGTTTATATTTGTTACAAGTGAATATAGGTTATTAATAAATAAGTGTTGAATAATTTTTAAAAGTTCGGTTTCAGGGGAGTGTTAGCATGAAGCAAATCTGACTTTGCAAAATGCTGGATAGCTTTTCAGGAAGCTTACATGTTTATTGAAACCAATTTTCAGAAAGCTTCTTATAGTACTTGCACACTGTTTGCGAAAGGCCTCGTCTGTAATATTCAAGCAGAAAGAAGAGCAGGACAGGAAAGAAGAAGCCTCAAGAGTGTCCAGCTCCTGACATTCCACAAAGGTCCCTCCATCACCATTGCAAACCCATCCCACTTCAGACACCTTGAGTAGCCCTTCCCAGCTGCTCCCCATATACAAGTGCGTGGCTAGCTTGTGGGACCAGCTTTGCCTTCCAGACTGTCTCCACCCACTTCACCTTGCTAGGCTGCCGGGAAAGCCTCACCATAACCATCACTAGGGTCCTCAGCTCTTCCCTGATTTCAGAAAACAGTTCACAAATACTCAGTATGTTAGTAAATATTTACTGCCAGTACAATTAGAAGGTAGTTAGGATTGCCCTGTGACAAAACCTGTTGAAATGTGATCCTTGTGAGACAGTAAAAAGTAAGATGAGGTAGGGGCTTCTGAGAGGTGACTAGGTCAGGTGGCTCTGCCTGCCTGGATGAGGCAGTGATTGATTCATGGGTCATCCTGAGAACAGGTCTGCCTATTATAAGAGTGCAGTGGCTCCTCTGGCCATGTGATGACCTATGCCACCTGGCAATTCACTAGATGTGGCCCCTTAACCTTTGCCCTCCAGTGTCTAGAATGTGAGCGATTCTTTTCCTTATAAATTACCTAGTATCTTAGTTAGGGTTTCTATTGCTGTGAAGAGATACCTTGACCACAGTGACTCTATAAAGGAAAACATTTAATTGGGGCTGGCTTGCAGTTTCAGAGGTTTAGTCCATTATCATCATGGCAGGGAAAGTATGGCGGTGTGCAGGCAGACATGGTGCTGGAGAAGGACCTGAGAGTTCTATATACAGATTGGGAGGCAGCAAGAAGTAAACAGAAAACTTCTTAGACTTCAAAGCCCAACCCCTATTGCCCTACTCCTCCAGCAAAGTCACACCCCCTCCAACAAGGCCACCCCTCCTAATAGTGCCACTCCTTATGGGCTTATGGGGGCCATTCCCATTCAAACCATCCCACCTAGTCTGTGAGTACTACTGCAGTCTGTTATAGCAAAGGGGACAGACTAAGACATTCAAGAACGGACAACAGACTCCAAATTAGTCCGAGAGGCAATCCTTCAGGAGGTAGAAACATTTTTGTTGATCTAATTGTGATTTGTATTGCTCTGATAATGGAGTTGTCTGGCTCACTTGACTCCTCCCTATACTCCCTAACAGTGGCATTGTAACTCTAAAGCTGTTTCTCTCTGCTTTGACTCTGAGTTTCACCTAGGAGCCTGATTTGACTGCTGGTCCCTCGGATAAGCTCTGTCACCCTGCTGTCATCTCCAGCCTGTACACTTCTCACATGAACATGGGGCTTAGAGCGGAGTCCTCCTGGGGCAGCCTGGCCTCCATACAATAGAACACATTCAAACAATCCAGAAATGCCACAGCAAGAGACCAGTGTTTATTACTGTATGCTCTTTGGGGTTTCTGCTTGATCATCACAATAAACCAACCTTCTGGCATTCTGCCCTTTCCCTGACAGTCAAATGCCCAGAATTTATTTGGAGAGGGGGCATTGATTTTTACAAATTGAGAGGATGTAATCTCAAATAGACTGTGGATTTTTAGAAAAAAAATAGAGATACTTCTTTTCAAAATAGCTCAGGCAAAGCAAGAACCCTGTCTTTTTTTTTTCCTACAATGTTTCAAGAGAGGAAGTGGAATCTACTAGAACCATGTCTTCCACAGAAAGTGTCTACTTCTTTGTATTTCAGCTGAATATGCATTGAGTTTGCATTTTATATTATGTGCTAAGTTTAGGTACATATTGATGGGGGGGGGAGCAGCAGACCTCTGATTTTTTTAGACTACATTGCCTTAGAATTCTCTAGGCCCAGATTGACCTCAAACTTTCAGCAGTCCTCCTGCCTCAAGGCTTCCAAGTCCTGGATTGCGGGTTTGAACTACCATTTGTGGATTTGCTAATTTTTAAATTTAAAAAAAAAAGGATAAATTAGCAGTGGGCATCACTGAAGACAACAGTGAAGTTTGATGATTTACCTTTGTATAGAAAAAGTACAGGAGTTTTGAAGAAGCTTAACGGTGAGAAGGAGCCCAGGCAAACAACAAAACTAAACAAAATATGTGTCTGAGAGCAGAAAATGCAAAAATATTGAAGCTAAATTGTAATCTACCCACTTGTACGAAATACAAAGGAGTATCTTCGCAAGACAGAAGGAGAGACCAGGATGGCTCCTGTTGTGGTGTATCAGAATTGGAAATATGAAGCCTTGTTCAGCTTCATATAGATGCAGGTGTTTAAAGATGGAAATATTTACACAAATAGAGGGAGGTGGGAGAGATCAGGGTCACTGAACACACATCACCCCTTGTTCTGCTGAGAGGGCCCAGAGCTTGCAACACTGTCACATTTTACCCAGACAATCTTGGTGTCCAGCCCAGTTTTCAAGTAAGAACCAACAAGCCTTGGGTAGGAAACAAGCATAATGAAGTAAGGGGAAGCAGGAAGCATCTTGTTATCCATAGGAGTGGGAGAGGAGGCAGGGACAGCAGCAGGAGGCGGCAGAAGGGAGGACACAAGAAACCTATGGAATAGCTGATACAATGGATAACAAACTACAGCAATATTGGGCTAGAATCCTGCCTAGCAAATATGCTGGTTCACACTGAAGGTGTTTATACTCTATGTATAAACACGTGACCAGTAGACCCCAAAATCTTGAAGGTTAATTATCTTACACCATCACCTCAGATGCAACCAAATGTCTTAAGAGTGGAGGAGTCAACAACCAAGATTTAATTTCTTATAGTTCTGAGGATTGGGAAGTCCAAAATCAAGCAGCAGACAGATTTGTTCTCTGGTGAGGCCCCAGGTCCTGGTCTCTAGAGAACTCCCTTGTTGTTGACACCTCACACATCAGAAGAGCCAGCCCAAGGAACTCTCTGGGTCTTTTTAATTAAAAAAAAAAAAAAGAAGAAAGAAAAAAGGTCACATTCCTAATTTATTCTTTCCACACCAACTCCAACCTGTGGTTCTACCCTGACCAAGTCCGATGTGTCTCTCTGTCTCTCTTATTAACTTTCAGGGTTCTTTGGTATAATTTGATTTTGCCAAACAGAAAAGCTGAGACTCTTAGCTTTGCAGGCCTCCTTACTATGACTTAAGACACAAGTCACACCTTTAGCCACGCCCTGGTCTGGGGGCCAATCCTGAGGAAGCTTTCCGATTCCCTAAGTCCTTCTCCGCATTCTGCCCTAAAAGCCCTAGCATGATCAGCTGCTGTTCCACTAGCAAAGCCTGCACTGGTGTCTCAGTTCTGTTCACAGACTCTGCAGGCATTGGCGGCCTGTGGTGAGAATCTCCTGAGAACCACTTGAGTGGACAAAAGCAAAGATCCATGGCCACGACCAGGAAAATAGAATTGGCAGAAGCCCTAGCCCTGGAGCCCACCTGGCGGCATCTTTGTTATGTGATGCTGTACTCACCCAACCCAAAGAAGCTCTTTGGCGGCTGCATCCCGCTGCGCTATGCTGTACTGGTGAGGAACGGCCACTAGCTATCCTAGCCCTGTGCCCTTCCTGGGAGCACCTTACAACCTCCCGGCTAATCCTCACTCCCTCCTCCCTCAGATGTGCATGCGCTTTGATGGGCGACTGGGCCTCCCTGGTGGTTTTGTGGATGATCACAGCCCCAGCCTGGAGGACGGGCTGAGTACGGCACTGTTGAGGAAGCTGGGCGAGGGTGTGTCCAGTTTCACCATTACATCCAGCGACTACCGGAGCTCCCTTGCTGATGCCAAATTGAAAGTGGTAGCCCACTTCTATGTCAAGTGTCTGACACTAGAGCAGCTCCAGGAGGTGGAAACTAGGGCACCACTATCCAAGGAATATGGGCTAGAGGTGGGACAAGCCTGGGACCTCTCACTCCTACCTGTCTCCCTTCTCTGTGGTCTCTTTTCAAGGAAAGCCCCGTTGGGAGTTCCTGGTCATCATCAGACCTTGTGCTCTTCCCAGTGTCCAGGACTAGGCAAAACCCTGAACATCTCCAGGCTGAGTAATCCTGCTGGTGTGGTCTCTATGAAAGTTTTACACACACACACACACACACACACACACACACACACACACACACAGAGCGAGCGAGAGAGAGAGAGAGAGAGAGAGAGAGAGAGAGAGAGAGAGAGAGAG
>CAJQZJ010003646.1:19400398-19413228 GCA_907164525.1 Lophiomys imhausi
AAGACCCTCTGATCAGAAGCAACTTGAGGAGGAAAGGGTTTGTGTGGGTCCACTTCCACAGGTGGCAGTCCACCCAGAGGAGTCAGGGCAGGAACCCAGGAAGAAACCGTGGAGGGTGACAATGTGGGTTCTTGGCCTTGATGGTTTCTCAGTGCTGTGTTTTTAAAAACCCATGTTGGAAAGATGACCCAAATTATAAAGTGCCTGCCTTACAAGCATGAAGATCTGAGTCTGGATCTCCAGCACCCATATAAAAGCCGGGAGTCGTGGACATGCCTGTAACCCTAGCACTGGTTTGGGAGCAGTGGAGACAGATGAAACTCCAGATTTCACTGGCCAGCCATTCTAGACAGTGAGCTCCGGTGTTCAGCATTAGACACTTTCTCAAAAAAAATAAGGGAGAACACGATAGAGGAAGACACCCAGCATTGACCTCTGACCTCCATGCACATGTGAACAAGTACCTGCATGCCTTATGCACACACACACAGATCTGTACATGGATACCCTGCACATATACATAACAAAGAACCACCATGTCACTTTACTACAGCAAGCAAATTTTCTTGCAGTTGGTCCGGGTGGGAGGTGGGGAAACGGGGGGGGGGGGGGGTCTGGAATTGGAAGGTATCATAAGGGTTCTATAAGCTTTTTGCTAGGTGATCCTAATGTTTAACCAGGACTATTCGCCAGTCCCTTGGACTTTAGCCAGGTAATAGCAATTGTATCACATCTATGGCCTCACCATGATGTGGCTGTCTCGGTAAATGGTATCTCTGCCCTGCTACTCAAGAGACAGAGGAACAATGTCCCCAGGCATTCTTCAATGCTGCCCCTCTTCTTAGGATGCTGACTTCAATCTTTGGCATAAAACCCAGTACTGAGCCTCTCCACCTCAGCTCCAAGAATGGCTGCATTTACTGTGTGTCTGGGTCTAGGGAGAACTTTACATCTCCCCATTCTAGGCTGGTACCATCTCTGTTATTCGATCGGTAACTGCGACAATGAGAAACTTAAGTGACTTCTACTAAAGTCACAAGCCTGTGTCTGGGTGAGTTCTGGGCTCCTCAGTGAACTGTCAATTCCAAGCTGGGACTTGAAGCTTAGACCTCCTTCAAGAATCACTTCTTCCCTTCCTTAAATACAAACAGGTTCTCGGTATATGGACGAATTTTCAGATGGGGCCACCTAACTGGAGTGAAAGATCCTGAATCCCAGGTAATTAGTATTAGGCTCTACGAGTGTATGCCCCCCCACCCCCACCCCCGCCATCTCTTTCCCATTCGTCTTCGGAATTTAAAGATCTGAGGCTATTTTAATTTACTGCCAAACTCCGGCGGGGGTGGGGGGGTGGGGGTGGGGGTGGAGGCGGAGAGGACTGGGGGTGGGTGGGAGCCATGCCCTATCTCTGACTTCTACCCCACACTCTTCTCTGAGCTTTAGTCACATCCACAGCCAGGCACCCCTCCCCAAACTTAGTGTGACCTGAGAATTTTCCATATACCACTTTTCCTTGTAGCAGGCTCCACACCCCAGAGCCCACAGTCAGTGCTGATGATCTTTGTAACTACACCTATCCGTGGGCGGACCCCTTCCCTTTCCCAAAGCTATTGCCCAGGCCATAAACTGTCCTGGCGCTGGCCCCTTGCACCCCCTTATATTCTGACAGTCCCCACACTTTCACCACTTTGTAGCTCTTGTTACATCCATCTCTCCTTTCCCCCATTGCCCTGGGAGAACCAGCGTCTCAGAAGCCAGACCACTCCCTCCCTCCTATCCTTGCTATGTATATGATCCTGAAGAACCCAAACGCAGTTTCCTGAATACTGCGTTGTTCTTCGCACTGCCATGACTTCTTGCGTAAGTAAATTCTGCTCAGGCTTCCTACCCTTCCAGACCACACCCTGAGCCTGTATCCACCTTACCAAGTCCCAACACTCACCTTCGGCGCCCTAGCCTAAGGGCCAATCCTGAGAGAGCTTTCAATTTGCATGAAAGTTCCATCTTCTAGGCGCGTCCTGAGAGACCCATCCTGATTGGCTAATGCGCAGTCTCTCTCGGAGCTCCTCCCCGAGGCGCTTTCCCCTGCAGGAACCCGGAAGTGTGAGCCTAGAGATGGCCGTGGATCGGAAAGTGGAGCTCCGCGAGGCCCTGGCCCTCGGCCCCGGCTGGCGCCACGCCTGCCACGCGCTGCTCTACGCGCCCGACCCCCGCAAGCTGTTCGGTCGCTTCCCGATGCGTTTTGCCGTGCTGGTGAGGACGCGGCGTGCGCGGCCGCTCCCGCCCCGGAGCCCGCGTGCCGCGACCAACCATCATCCTCCCTCCTCCTGCAGATGCAGATGCGCTTCGACGGGCGCCTGGGCTTCCCTGGCGGCTTCGTGGACGCGCAGGACGGCAGCCTGGAGGACGGGCTGAACCGCGAACTGCGCGAGGAGCTGGGCGACGCGGTGTCTGCCTTTCGCGTGGAGCGCTCCGACTACCGGAGCTCACACATCGCGGCCGGACCGCGCGTGGTGGCCCACTTCTACGCCAAGCGCCTGACGCTGGAGCAGCTGCAGGCCGTGGAAGCCAGGGCAACTCAAGCCAAGGATCACGGGCTGGAGGTGGGACCAGCCTGGGACCCCTCCATCTCCTCCTGCCCGCCCTCTCCCCCCTCCCTCACCTTGGAAAGCCACAAGGTGGAGGAGATTTTTTGACCCTGTGACTTTGTGCTCCTTCAAGTGGCATGAACTAGTTGGGATCTTGGTCATCACCTCCAGGCTAGATAATACCTCTAACTTGGTCTCCTTTCGTGGCCTCTGCAGAGAGATTTCTAGAGCATACATCCAAGGCTCTCTGCTGCTCCCTATGCTAATACTCTTGACACCCTAAGATCTTCACTTTGAGCCCCTATTTCCCTTAAGCAGAAAATGACAATGAAAAATCACTGCCATGTATATGATCCCTTATCAGTGCTAAGGAAACTGCATGTGTGGAAATGACTCTCAAACTAGGGTTGAGGGCAGTGTTGAAACTGATTACTGTTCCCTTTGGCAGTGTGTAGACAGAACAGTCTATAGGAATCAAATTACTGGTTGAGTGGGGAGGTCGGAGGAAGACTTGGGTATTTGCATTTTTCTTGAGCAACCAAGTGACACCCAGGCAGTGGTGTGAGTTGTATGTTCAGAAATACTGCTACAGCCACACCTGCCTCCTGGTGGCAGTAGCCATGGAGGGTGAGACAAAGGAGCTGTGTGCAGAAGGGTGAGCCAGGACGGAGCTGGATACAAAATGACCAGCATGGGTCATTTGTAGGTGGAGCTGGGGTCACTAAGCTTTCCCATGGTGTGATTATTGGGCCCGGTTCTGCCTGGTTGTTCCCTGGAGAGCTTGGTTCCAAGGTAGACAAGTCATGTGTTGAGATACCAACGTATCCCCTGTCTGCTTTTCTTAGGTGCTGGGCCTGGTGCGGGTGCCTCTGTACATCCTACGCGATGGTGAAGGAGGCCTGCCCACCTTCCTGGAGAATTCTTTCATTGGTGCTGCCCGGGAACAGCTACTAGAAGCCCTTCAGGACTTGGAACTTCTGGATCCTAGCACTATTGCAAACCTCAAGATCCCAGCTTCTAAGTAGAGTTAGCCCACCATGGACCCATGGAACCCAAGTTGAGGGCCTTGGTATAAAGAAGGGAGGGAAAGAGGGACAAATGTTTTTTTTTGGTTTTTTTTTGTTTTGTTTTGTTTTTGGTTTTTCGAGGCAGGGTTTCTCTGTGTATCTCTGGCTGTTCTGGACTTGCTTTGTAGACTAGGCTGGCCTCGAACTCACAGAGATCCGCCTGCCTCTGCCTCCCAAGTGCTGGGATTAAAGGCGTGCGCCACCACCGCCCGGCGAGGGGCAAATGTTTTGTTTGGGGGGACCGAGGGTAATAGATGAATCCAGATTAACAACAGAGGTATATATGCAATATGTTTTCAACAGAGGACCTTGTCCGGTGGCACTAGGAATAAAGGGCCTTTGTAGTATCTCAGAGTCCCTCCTCACACATGGGTGAACAGCCTGGAAGCTCCAGGTGTGCTTGTGTGCAGCCTGTGATTGCACACAGCCTGGCTCACTGTCACCTGTCCAGTCGTTCGGAACATCCCACTCCTTCCCGTTTTGGGAAGGCTTCTTCCCCATGTCTTCCCCAAGGCTGCTGTCTAGTGTCCAGTCCAGCCCATACCTGTTAGGCTTCTCCCTGAGAACAGCCCTATCTTACCTGAGGCCTGAGCAAAGCAATGGGTTTCAGAAAGTGGGGTATGGCCCCACCAGCCTTGCACTCTTTTCTTTACCTGCAAGTGAGGGTTAGAACTTGTCAAGGGCTTCTTGGGCTGAGACCTCAGTCCCCATGCCTCTCTTCCAGTATGTTTATCTTTGAGCTCCCTTTGTCTCTGTCTAGCCTGCCCTGCCAAAAAGAGCCATTCAGGAAAGCAGGCTGATCCATGGGGCTTTGAGTTCTTCAGTTCTTCAACACACACAAGTTAATACCTGCTCAATAGCCAGTATGGTTAAAAAAAAAAAAAAAAAAAAAGAGGCCCATTACTCTTGTCTTCCAGACCTCAGAGTAAGGAGTAGGCACATAGCATTTTAAATAAATAACACTACAAAGTAAATACTGTAAGATGTGTCAGCCACATGGTGTTCAGGAACCCTTTAATTCTGTCATGTCAAACTTACCTGCACATTGCATAAATTTGTGCTGTTGTGTCCCAATAAAACGCTAATGAAAAATCAGGTGTCTGGCTTCTGGACTATGGTTTGTCAGTGACTGTTCTACAGGGAAAGATAGGTTAGTGTTTTCAATGCCCATGTGGGTTAAATGTTTACAAGGAAATAAGGGAATGGACATGGTTCTGTTGACATTCTTTATCTGCACTGGTCTAGAAAGGCCCTGGTAAAGAGCATTTAAGCAGAAAGAAGAGAGGGGAAGTCACATAGAATGTAGAAAGAAGTTTCCAAAGAGGTATGTGTGAAGGCCCTGAAGTGGGAAGAATCTTGTCAGAACATCCCAGGACATACTTATTTTACTTATTTTTCTTTTTCTTCCTTCTTTCTTTCTTTCTTTTCTTCCTTCCTTCTTTCCTTCCTTCCTTCCTTTCCTTTCTTTTCTTTTCTTTTCTTTTCTTTTCTTTTCTTTCTTTCTTGAGTTTCTCTGTGTGACAGCCCTGGCTGCCTTAGAACTCACTCTGTAGACTAGGCTGGCCTTGAACTCACAGAGATCTGCCTGCCTCTGCCTCCCGAGTGCTTGCTAAGATGTACTTCTTAACCAGGATCTTGGGACATATTTCATAGTCAAATAGCTGCTTTATTTCTTTGTTTCAAGACTGCTCCTGTGACTGGTGTGTATCTTTTGATAATTCTCAATGGGGGATGGGGATGTAGCTTTGCCTAGGGTGCAGGAGACCCTGAGACTAAACCCCAGCATTGCATAAGTGGCATGGTGGCAAACACCTGTATCCCCAGTGCTTAGGAGGATCAGAAGTTCAAGAACATCCTTGGCTACATAGTTCAAGGCCAGCCTAGGATTCATGAGAGCTCTTTAAAAAACAAAACAAAGAATCCGCAAAAGTTTAGATAGTATTGAACTGGTAGATAGGGCCTGCCAGGAGAATTCAAGGTAGCTTCCTCACCTTAGTAGAGATGGTTAAAAGGCTAGGCTCAACTAGGGCCAAAGCCCCTATATGTTGCTTCACTAGCATGGCGATCTGGTTAGATGAGATTTCTCCAAGACTTGGTGTCCAGAGGAGGGTACCAGGATATCAGGGTAGAAGTTGTAAGATTCAGCCTCTGAAAATACACAGACTAACTTCCTCACCCCATTAGCCAACCAACTATTTAATACTGTATTCAAGGGTTGGCTGTTAGATTCCATTTCTTGCTGATGGAAGAAACTGGTCTGGAAAGTCTTTGGTCCAATTTTCATGGGAGAAGATGGACATCTCGACCAGGGCTGGGCAGCGAAGATGAATAGAGACAGACTAGGCAGAGGTTATGGAGTTATCTGACAGCCTGGTTGTTAGAGGAGGAAGGTGAGAGATTCAAGGATGCCTTTCAATTTTGGACTAGAAGGTGTTCGTGTTATGGATGAAGATAAAACCCAGTGGATAAGAGAACAAGATTTGAAGACATGAGACATGAACCTGTGAGTTAACTCAGTAGACAGTATGAAAACTCTATTCTGAGATTTTCCATAGACAGGAGAAAAGGGCAGGGAAAAGCCCTGAGAGCTGAGAGAATGGGTAGGACATGGTAAAGGAATAAAGGAACAGGGGAAAGCTGGTTTTACAAACTGAACAATTCCAGATGCTTCTGAGTTTTTGGTGAGTTAGGTCAGAAAAGTTCATTTAGCATTTAGGATTTAGTATCAACACTTTTGAAGGCTTTGTTGGGAGCAATATCAGTTATGTGGGGGTGCCAGGCAAACAAACTGGTTAACAGCAGATTGCAAGGCAAGGTTGAGCTGTGAGCTGTTCAATTTAAAGGACAAACCAAAGGCTATGCATTCAGGGTTCATTTCCATAGTTGATTGCTAGAGTGGGAAACTAGACTTTCTACTGTGGGGAGCTGTGCATGCACCTCCTTTTCCCTTCCCACCTGTGATGAAGAGTCTCTGATTGCCAGCTTGATTGGATTGTGAGATGCCAATGAGATTAGTAAAGGACACCTTGGTGTGCCTGTGGGGTTGTTTCTGGAAAGATCATGACAGCCCTGACTTACTCAATGGTATAATCATGTGATGGTTCAAAATTAGAATAAACAGTGAGGAGTTAGTGGAACCATGAGAGGTGTGGTTTGGTTGTGAGAAGTAGGTCTTTGGAGTCGTATATAGCCTGGTTCTGCCCCAATCTTGTTACTCTTTTTTGCTTCCTGGTTGCCATGACCAACTTTTTTTTTTTTTACCATGCCCCTCTTCTATAGTGTTTCTGCCATTACCATGGGCCTTAAATCAATGCAGGAATCCAGACATGAACTGAAGCCTATGAAAAGATGAGTTGAAATTTATCCTTCCCTTTGTAAAAGTTTCCAAAAGGTGACAAAAGGGATGGCTAACGTTCCAGTGTTCAGAAACTCAAATGGAGATGCATTCCACAGAGATGAGGTTATTTCAAGGAGGAGTAAGTGGAGAGAAGTTATGACTTCAGGAGACAGGCACAGAAGAGGTTACAGTGATGGGTTGAGAGGTTTGAAGTTCATAGTCTCCGTAAGATGGATACGAAGAGAACAGTTGACTTGGGAGTGACTGTCAAATCGTCTTAAGGAGGTAGGAACTAGGAAGTGGATCTCAGGCAGAGAGAAGCGCTTGTATTTGGGGAGCAGAAGTGATTGCAGGGAAAGTTAAGGACCAAGTGAGAACACAGGATGGTTGGCCAGAGGTGGATGGCAAGCTGTAAAGGGACAAAACCCTGGGCTGGAGAGGCTGAGAGTTGGGTGAGCAGCCAAGTAGGTTATGAAGCCAGAGGCAGACACCTGGTAAAGAAGTGGTATAAATCAGGAGCCAGAATCCTTGGTGACTAAGAAATGAACAGAGCTAACAGAAGGAAAAGGAGACCTGTCAAAACATGGTTCCCCAGGTCAGTAGTACTTGAAAAAGGGAAGCTGGACAAAACCCTGGGGGGAAAAATGCAGAACCATATGGATGCCAGCAACCTCGATGGGGTGAATGATGGGGAAGCATAGAGACCATAATATTCCTACAGGGCTACAATGTTAGCTTTTCCTCAGGAGACATGAAAACATCTGCTCACCAGACTAGGCACCAACAAAACATTTGGTGGGCTGGACTGAATAAAGTACGTTAGGTGCCAGCACTCACCTCTCTTTGTTCCCTCATTATGGATGCAATGTGACCAGCTGCCTCAATCCTGCTACCATGATTTTCATGACATGATGGATGGCACTCTTGAACTGTGAGCCAAGTTAAACCCTTTTCCCTTATGTTTCTTTTGTGAAGGCGTTTGGTCAAACAACAAGATAGGTATATGACCCTCCCAAATAGCTACATTGATAATAATTTTAAAAATATCTTACCTAGCAGAAGTGATTGATTACCTCCCATAGCTGCATAGATTGGATCTCTCCTTCAGTCAATCTTTTATCTCCTATGCACTCTAGCACCACCCAAGACCACATACAGCTCAGGCAGAACTACATGCATTGGGTGAGTATGAAGGAAGGAACAAGTAGCTAGAATCTCAAGTGAGCATGTAATAATCCTTTCTTCTCTCTCCTTCTATGAGGAGTGTCAGTCAGAAAACTCTCACTTGCTGAGGGTCTCCTGTCAGTATTACAATTAAAATAGTGATGTCCGTGTAATGCAGAGACATGGTGGTCCATAACATGGATTTCAGCACCCTGCCTTTTCTGCTAACCTGACCCTGTGCTCTGTGTCTGTAATTTCTGTTTGATAGTTCTACAATCTAGATTCACAGAGAGGAGGGCTTCTGAGAATGTCTGTTAGGGACTGTCTTAATCAGGTTAACTGATGTGGGAAGATCCCTGCCCCTCACCCTATATAGGTGGTACAGTTTCCTGGGCTTGGGGTCTTGGACTGAATAACAGAGAAAGCTAGTTGAACACTACATGCATCCATTCCTCTCATCCGATTGAAGATTTAGTTTGGCCAGCTGCTTCAAACTCCTGGTGCCTTGACTTCCCCACTTTGATGAACTGTAGCCTGAAACTGTAAGCCAAAACAAACCATGACAAGCAAACCACAAACCAAGACAAACCCCCTGCTTTACCCAAGAAGTATCCCTCCCAGGCAGTGGGTTCCTTCGCCATCAGCCATTACACATTGTTTGCTTGTTCTGGGTTTAGTTCCCTGGCCTTGCCCTGGTGTGCCTGCCACGCAGGAGGGCGGGAGGCAGGCTAGACTGTACTTGTCTCT
This sequence comes from Lophiomys imhausi, assembly GCA_907164525.1. NCBI lineage: Eukaryota > Metazoa > Chordata > Mammalia > Rodentia > Muridae > Lophiomys > Lophiomys imhausi. The sequence continues at coordinate 19,409,302 of CAJQZJ010003646.1, forward strand.
TCTCACCCTTTCCCATCCTGCTGGGGGTGGTAGCTGTGATGGCAGCCACACAGGACTCCCTGGGCCCCTGTGAGCACAGTGCCCTGGGGAGGGAAGAAAGTGGAAGCTCATCCAACCTCTCACCTTGCTCCCAGCAGGGAGGACTTCCAGCTGAGCACTGACTTCCTTATCTCAAGCCTGGGGTTGTGATTCCTGGGGAGAGGGTTAATAGAGGAGCACTTGGCATTAGCTTTGGGCAGATCATCCAGCACTGTGTGAGCACAGGCTGCTGCTGCTCCTTCCTGGGGAGGACAGGGGACAGTGTCACCCCCCATCCCACCACACATTGATGCCTCTCTCAGCAGAATCAGCAAGAAGGTCCTACTTCTCGACCTTGCCTTTTCCCTCTTCACAGAAATCACTTTCAGACTTCATCTTGCCCTGAGCTCAAGTCCTTGTCAGTTGCCAGGTTTGAGGCAAAGCTGCTGTTTCCTGGCAGGGCCATGTTGGAGGAGCAGAATGGTCTCCTGGCAGTGAGTTTGGGCTCTGAGGGAGGCTAAGTGAAACAGATGGGGCTAATGGGAAGAACAGTTTATCACACAGAAAATATTCTGTACCCAACATACATGTGAAATAGAAGATAGAAAAGGGGGAATGGATAAGAACATTTTACCTGTGATGAAATTTGCAGGTGACATTAGAGTTGGAGTCATATAGAGGAGGAAGAAAAACAAGAAGTGGGGTGTTCCATTAAAATACAGTCACTATCAAAGGGTATATGGGCAAGATAAAGGAAAAGAGACTGCTCCACCCCTTTAAACTTCATCCTCCCCCCCCAAAAGAAAACTTGTGCCCTTTCTCCTCTAGATCCCATTTCCTACCTGGGTGTGGCAATCTCTCTGCTGTAGTGGATACTATGGCAAAATCCCTCAGGGTCAGGAGAGAAACACTCTCACACAGGCCCTACACTCATCCTTGCTGTCAGGCTAGCAAAGTGACAACAGCCACAAGGAAGAACATGAAAGGCACAAGGACCTCACCAATGAATGTCTCCTCAGCTGGAAGGAATCGGCATTCTAGACTCTTTTCCAAAGCTCTTGGCCCTCTCTGAAGCACATTGGCAAATCCAGACTCTGAAGACTCCATCTTGACTCTCTTCCTCCCCTTGGGCATACCACCTGGTTCAATGTCAATGGATTTCTTCACCAGAGTGACAAGCCCTGGGCACCCCTCTGGTGAAATTGAGCAACCCATAACAATGAATGTCTTGTTTTCTCTCATGTGTAGAAATGGGTGCTGGTAAACCTGGATGGACAAGCAGAATACTAAGGAAGACCACAAGAAGATGGAGAGGGATGAAGAGGAATCATAAGGTAGAGTAACATCAGGACGAAGAGGATCAGTGCCCATTACATGTGTGTGTTGATATGCCACACCTCCTCACTCTGCAATATCTATCCCCTGTCCCCACCCTCAGTCTCCAATCTCTCAGACTCCTGAAGGTCACACCTGATAGGTTTACAGAATCCTGACACCCAGTAATAGTTCCAGGGTGTGGATGGAGGCAAAGGTCTATTGAAAAGGGAGAAGGATGGTCTGGGATCTCATGTTTGAAAGCTACAGAGTGGAGGATTGACTTCAGTCAGCTTCAGTAAATGGGACGTGGCAACATTGTGTCTGTTCCATACAGCAACTTGGAAAGGGATGTGGATCATGGACAGGGATGTGGGCCATGGAAAGAGATGTGGACCATGCAAAGGGATATGGACCACAGACAGGGATGTGGACCAGGGACAGGGATATGGATCACAGACATGGATGTGGACCATGGACAGGGATGTGAACCATGGAAAGAGATGTGGACCACGGACAGGGATGTGGACTATGGAAAGTGTGAAGATGAGTTATCTTGTCACAGAAACAACAGTTACAGACAGGGGAACAAATGCCCTAGAATACTAGGAAAATGCACAAAATAAGAGAAGTGACCCTAGAACATGGTAGAATTGAGACCAGACAATAGAAACTGCTGATTGTCTATTACCCAGTGGACACATTAACAGACAGGCCACACGGAAAAGAAACAGTATTTTAGGAAGAGCAAACAAACAAACAAAACTTCCTAAACACAGAGATCTTGATCCTTTGAGAAAGGATGAAAGTCCACAACAACCCAGGAACAGTATTTATTTCTAGGACATTTGTAAGGTAAGAGAACTAAATTACTTCATGTAGCGTAAACTTCACACCTGTCTACACCAACATCATATGCAAAAAGATGCACAGTGAGCACCCATGTGCTCTCTGGAAAACACAGGAGTTTCTTGGTGGGTGAAGGAAAACTCACAGGAAAGACTTGGTCAAAGGGAAAACCGAAAGTTGTCCTGTTACTGAGCCATACTCACATACCCACTGTGGTGGTTTGAATAAGAACGGCCCCCATAGACTCATGTGTTTGAATGCTGGGCCAGTAAGGAGTGGCACTATTAGGAGATGTGGCCTTATTGGAGGAAATGTGTTCCTGTGGGCACAGGCTTTGAGGTCTTCTGTGCTCAAGCTACACTCAATGAGGCACACGGTCTCTCCTTGCTGTCTGCAGTCAACATGTAGAGTTCTCAACTACATCTCCAGCACCCTGTCAGCTGCCATGCTTTCAGCCAATTTTAGACAATGGACTAAACCCCTGAAACTGTAAGTCGGCACCAATTACATGTTTTTCTTTATAAGAGTTGCTGTGGTCATGACGTCTCTTCACAGCAATAGAACCCAAACTAAGCCACACACCTAGCACTGAGAAGTTGGGTTAATGGTAAGATAAAGCAATGTGAATGGTACCAAGTGAAATAAATTACTTATCACAAAGTAATGAGTAATTTGATTAATATGCCAGTCCCTAATTCTTAAATCATTGCCAATAAAGATAATGTGGAAAAGAGAAAATGAACAATAATTTTACTTGGCAAATGAGTGGATACTAATTGTTTTCTGAAGCTGACAGAGTCTGTCACCAGGGGAAAATAGAAGATGGCCATTCAAGTGTCATACTCAGGCAATAGAATCCTAGTTGAAGATGTAAGAAGGGGCAAAGAATTCTGGGAAATTACAGTAAAAAGGGAAGAATCAGTATAGTACAAATATAAAAAACATTAGAATATTGCAAAATATTTGATCATATTGTGAACCCCAAGAAACCATAAGAGCCTTTTTCTAATTGTGGTATGGCTCAGCCTTTAATCCTAGAACTTTTTGTTTACTGTAAACAAATGGTGTGGCTCAGCTCTAAGCACACACCTTTAACCCAAGAGCTTTCTGTACACAGGATTAAACAAAGTTAATCTTAGGTCAAGAGGTGGAGCAAGAAACCAGCTGACAGGGATTAAACAGAAAGGAGGGACATTGAGCTGAGGGTATTTAAGACAGGGTGGAGAAGGAGTTGGGAGTTCTTCTTTCTTCAGGTTTCTTTCAGAAGGTATTCTCCTTTGTGTAGGTTCTTCTGGGCTTCTGGCTTTTTAGCTCTGGGCTTTTTCCTCTAGGGTTTTCATCTGAGAAGGAATATCAGCTGGGTGCTTTCTCTGCCTCTCTGAGCTAGCAGGCTTCCACCCCAGCATCTGGCTCCTGAGTCTTCATTGGTAAAATCGAATGCCTGGGATATTTTAGATTTAAAAAAAAATTAGAATTTTAAAACTAGCAAAGAGATCTGCAGATGGCATAAAATTGTCACTAATTTCAGAATACAGAAAAATTGATTGAAAATATGAGGAGGAATGAACAGAATAGTGGGTGTGTTTAATTATGATTCGATCTTTGACATGTAAAGTGCTATCAGAAATATAGATGTCTAAAATATACAATTAAATCAACGAGGGTAGTGATAGCAATCAACATTTTGAGGTGCATGTGTACCATCTTCTTTCACACACACACACACACACACACACACACACACAC
>CAJQZJ010003646.1:19422238-19439611 GCA_907164525.1 Lophiomys imhausi
TCTGTGTGTGTGTGTGTCTCTGTGTGTGTGTGTGTCTCTCTCTCTCTGTGTGTGTGTCTCTGTGTGTGTGTGTGTCTCTGTGTGTGTGTCTCTCTCTCTCTCTGTGTGTGTGTCTCTCTCTCTGTGTGTCTCTCTCTGTATGTGTGTGTGTTTTGTGTGTATGTGTGCGTACGTGCGTGTGTAGGCCAGAGACCAATGTCAAAGGCTATGCTCATTTATTGTCTACCTCACTTCTATCACAACCTGTCCCTGAATCTGGAGGTCATTGATTTGCCTAGAACGGCTTACTGATGAACTCCAGAAATCCACCTGTCCCCTCCTCCCACTAGGGCTGGGAATACAAGTTTGCTCCTAGGCACCTGGCTTTTTATGTGGGTGTTGGGGATCAAACTCAGGTCCTCAGGCTTTCAGCACTTTAGCAACTGAGTCGTCTCCCAAGGCCCCCTGGACAAGTTTTTTTTTTTTTTGTTTGTTTGTTTCTTTGAGACAGTGTCTCACTCTTTAGCTCAGGATGGCTTCAAGATTCCTGATTTTCCTGCCTCAGCTTGCTAAGTACAGGAATTACAGGCATGAACTACCACCAAACCTGATTGTAACCACCTCCTTATACTTCTCAGTACAGAAGATTGGTACACTTCTGCACTCACCTCTCTCCAAGGTATGGGAGGACCACACAAGGAAACTTGGTCTGGAACCAGGAATATTGTTTGAAGAATAATATATATATATAATTTAAAGTTACATAGCCCTTATTTTCTCTTCAAATTAAGCCAAATCTAAATCTTCTTTTAGATGACTCAGATGCCCTAAGAAGGATTTAATAATAGCTCTTAATGATTCGTTTGTATATCTTATTCTGAAGTCACTTGCTTTTGAAGAATGTCGGTGCAAAACTTTGGCTCCCAGGAAGAATGGGTGAAGATCTGTGCAGAGGCTGTTTGGTGAGAGGGTTCTAATAGCAGTTAATAACTGCTTCTCTACGCTCTGCCAAAGCAGTTGGGCATTAAAAAACCACTTTAGAATACAGCAATAAACAGATGAGTAGCTAAAGACTTTAATTAAGCTTCTTAAAATAAAGTACTGTTTCGTTCCCTTTTCTGAATTCAGTGTCTATAAGCATTATAAACTAGTTCTTGAACTAATTGCTTGGGTAGATCTCAGAGATAATAATTTGTACCAATGTATTGTTACATAGAAAACTCCAAGGTTCTAAATGCGTTTGATATCCAGGATTTTGATGGATATCAATGATGCCAAACCCTTTCCTACACAATCGAACTAAGAGAGTATTTTCAACCTGCCTGTCTGAGCCTGGGTGTGTGACCTCAGGCAAGCTGACTCTCTTTGTATGTTCAACAAGTGTTCTTAAACAGGTCTCTTGAGCTCTCTCTTCCTGTGGAAGCATCCATCTTCGAGAGCACAAAATCTTCCTTACTCTCAGCAATGTAAATGACTTATGCGTTGTCAGCTAATATCATTTTGATGCTAATTAATGCCACATTCCCCTAATTTCAAGCATGGAGGAAAGATGAAACTGAAGAGTGTGCTTGTTTATATGCCACTCCTAGGTTGAACCACTGATTTACTTCTGTCTTCTACCAGCTGTTTATGGCCATCCTTCCATTCCCTCAAAGTAAGCCACATATACCAGTATCAGTTACCTCATCATGGAGAATCTGAAGTTTGCCAAGGGCTTATTGCTTCATTTGTCTTTCAAAATAAAGCTACATACTGAGCAATATAATAACTGCATACGTGGGCACAAGACAAACCCCAGTCAAGATAAAGAATGTTGCAATCACCCCGGAAATTCCCCTTATGATCCTCTCTAGTCAATCCCTACGTCTCCCAACCTACCCTATTGCTAAAGATGACTTGAATGCTCCAAAGCTGAAGCAAAATGCAAAAATGTAATGCAAAAAAAAAAATGTAATGTTTTCACTGTGTGACTGACTTTCACTCAGCATGCTTCTGGTTTTTAACATTAGGGAGGGTAGGACTGAAAGTTTGTGTGTCACCTCAGGATCAGAAGTAAATTTACAGTCTCTCTCTCTCTTCTTTCTTCTTCTTTCTCCCCAGTACCATAGGCACAACATACTTCAGCCCCAAATTTCATTTTTAAGATAGCCATAATGTGGAAAATGTTGGAAGACTTAACTTTCCAATGCTTCATTTCAAATCATGCCAACTGCAGAGATGCTCAGCTAATGTGACATTTCACAGATCTCAGTTGCTAGAGTTCACTCTGTCTCATAGACAAGAAAAACAGAATCTGGACTGCTCAGGTGACCTTTAAATGGTACCCAGCGAGAATGCAAGTCTACTTAACATTGCCATGGTAATTCCTTCCTCTCTTCTGCCTTCCTCTGGTTTGAATAGTGTTGTTAACACACTCACACACATATGTATATATTCACATAAATATGTATACATAAACAAGTATAGGTTTGGGATGGAGAGGTGGATCAGTGGTTAAAAGCTGAGCACTGTTCTTGAAGAGGATCCAAGTTCAATACTCAGCATTCATTGGGTGGCTTACAACTCTATGTAACTCCAACTCCAGGGAGATTTAATGCCTCTGGCCTCCACGGACATCAGTATCTTAGTGTATATACATATCTACACACAGAACGAATCATATATACATACTTAAAAATGCAAAAAAATCTTTAAAAAAACAGGTGTAGATATGTATACACATGCATACTTTTGTTTATTTATTTATTTTGCTGTCCAGCACATGAAGTCCTTTACATTTGGAGGGAACTCTCAACTTATGGTCACCTTCCCCACAGAAGCTGAAAGTGCTAGGCAGGCATGACTTGTTTTTCCAGACTCCTTTGCAGCTAGGTAACCAAAGTAATCAAGGCTCTCCTACTCTGATAGACCTAGGCAGATTTTATCCCAGAAGAGAAACAATTGTTGCCATGCAACACACATAGCAGCAGTGGTTTCCTCACCAGAATTAGTAATGAACTGTCAGTTGGAGTCTCCTTCAAGGATGATGCCATTTTTGTAAGCTCATCAGTACCTACTTCATTACCAGACTCTTCTCTTACTTCTGAATCAAACCTTTGACAAGTATTACTAATAATATTTATGTTTTCTATTCTTACTGAACATGCTAGGAATTTCATCTAGGAATTGTACTTTTCTGACCCAAGTTAGCCTTATTTTCATTTCACAATTTATTACTGATTCTTTTTCAGTGAGAGGAATAAATTTCTTTTGCAGGGTGTTATAAAACCATAGAAAAGACTCAAATGCAATTTTTTGTTGGTTTATTTGTTTTTAAAGTGACTTTTACCACTTTTAAATTTATTTTTTTATGTTTATTTATTACTTCAGGTTACATCTCCATCACAGTACCCTCTTTCCACCCCTCCAAGTCCTGCCCTCCCACCCTCTATCCCCTCTCCCTTCTATCCCACTCCTCCAGAGTGGAATGTTCCTACATATCAGTCCCCCCACCCCAGTTCAGCAGTCATATAAGGGCCAAGAGCCTCCTCATATACTGGGGGCCTACAAGGCAGCTCCACTAGGGCACAGCATCTCATTGACAGGTAACAAAGTCTATGTTCCTGTTCCCTTTGGTGCATTGGCTGTAGTATAGTTATCCTGTACTATATGGCTAAAATCCAATTATAAGTGAATAGATGCCATGTGCATCCTTCTGAGTTGGGGTTAGCTCACTCAGGATGAGCTTCTCTAGTTCCATCCATTTGGCTGCAAATTGCATGATTTAATTGTTTCTGATGGCTGAGTAGTATTCCATTGTGTAGATGTACTACAGTTTCTTAATCCATTCTTCAGTTGAGGGACATTTGGGTTGTTTCCAGTTTCTAGCTATTACAAATAAGGCTGCTATGAACATAGATGAGGAAACTTCCTTGTGATTTGGTGAGGAATCATTTGGGTGTGTACTCAGAAGTGGTATGGCTGGGTCTTGAGGTAGAGTTAGACCAACAATCAATAAATGGGACCTCATGAAACTGAAAAGCTTCTGTAAGGCAAAAGACACTGTCATTAGAACAAAATGTCAGCTTACACAATGGGAAAAAATCTTCACCAACCCCACATCTGACAGAGTGCTAATATCCAAAATTTACCAAGAACTCAGGAAATTAAACACCAAGAAACCAAGTAATCCAATCAAAAAATGGGGTACAGAGATAAACCAAGAATCCACAAAAGAGGAATTTCTAATGGCTGAAAGACACTGAAGAAATGCTCAACATCCTTAATCATCAGAGAAATGCAACTCAAAGCAACTCTGAGATTCCATCTCACACCTGTCAGAATGGCTAAAATCAAAAGCTCATATGACAGCACGTGCTGGCGAGGGTGTGGAGAAAGGGGAACACTCCTCTATTGCTGGTGGGAGTGTAAACTTGTACAACCTCTGTGGAAATCATTCTGGCGATATCTTAAATACATTTTTAATTGTGTGTGCATGTGTGATACATGTATATGATGTGTGTGTAAATGTGATTGCACATGTGCCATGGCATGCATATGTAGGTCAGAGGACAACATTCAGGGTTTGGTTCTCACCTTCCACCTTGTTTGAGGAAGGGCTCTTTCCCATGTCTGCCTCTGTGCTCCTCTTCTCCTCCTCCTTCTCCCTTCCCTTTTCCCTCCTCTCTTTCTCTTACCCCCTTCTCCCCTCCAACTCCCCTTCATATCCTTCTCCCCTTCCTCTCCCTCATATCCTCCCTCCCTCCTCCCGTCTTCCTTCCCCTTTCCCTCTTTCTCCCTTCCTCTTCCTTTCTTCCTCCCCCCATAATCTCCTCATATCCTTATCCCCTCCCTCCTCCTCTTCCTCCTGTCTCTTCTTTTGTTTTTGAGACAAGGTCTCATGTAGCCCAGACTGGCCTTAAACTTTCTGTGTAGCTAAGTCGTTGAAGTCCTAATCCTTCTATCTCTGCCTTCCATGTGGTAAGCTACAGGCTGCACCATAAGCATGCTTTCCAACAGCTGGAGCAGGTCACCATCAATATCTTCTTGGAACACTGAGCTAGACCACAGTAGCTTGAAGGTTGGCAGACAAAGAGTGAAGCTCTGGTGGGCACACATGGGCACAGATTAGCTGCAGAACACGATGGTCATCCACTTATGAAGGGTGGAGGACCAAAGAAACCATGACTGATTTTATGAGCCACTTGCAGCTTCTCTGTCCTGACTTAGGCACTTGTGGCTTCATCTGTGGGACAAGAGTCTTGCCTTCCCTAGCAGTTCCCTGTGGTAGAGGCCAAGAGTCTTTTCCTGTTCGCTGACCTCCTGCCTACCATCTAGAATTTATTCTTTCCTTTGGGATGATATTTTGGTCAGATAAATTGTCTTTAAAAATAAGATCAAGTCTATAGATTTTTTTCTGAGAAAAAATATATTTTCACTTGTATCTACCTTCCTACTCAACTTCAGGGGGCTTTGGAGCCATCCCTTGCTCATATTATAGGTACAGAAATTCAGTCTAATAAGGCATAGGCTTGACGCTCACTGTGCCTAGGTTTTTCTCATCCACATAATAGGAGCAGCATCTTTGACCTTAGAGAATCAAGGCAAGTATTAATAAGTTAGCACTTGAACAGTCTAGGCTAGATGTTTTAAAATTACTGGAAAGTTTGACTGATGGATCCTGAGCCACACCACCTCAATTTTTGTTTTTCAAAACTTAAATTAATTTCCACTCTGTAAAAATTGAGAGTACTCACACTTTAAAAAACAATCCCACATTCCTGGCTTCTCCTAGAAAACCCCGAACTCCAGCAACAGTGGGCTCCCTAGAGGTCACATAGGTGCAGGGGTCCTGGATGGTGACTTTGTCTCCTTCTGGGTGCTTTAGCCCAGAGATCCTGCATCACCCAGGCACCAGCTGGCTGTTACTGTCTTCTTCCATGGAGGCCTCCTTTCTGAATTCACTTCCCACTAGGTCAGGTCTCCTCTGGACTTCCTGTTCACTCGATGATCCTCACAGTCAGGATTGAGGCTTGGCAAGGGCTGAGGTGCTCCATCCTCTGGGAGAACACCCTGCACCTCTCTAATTGTGTAAAGTCCCCCTAATGACCTACGAACTGTTCTGCAATCTGGAGGAATAAAACTAATGATAGAGCCACTGCCATTCTCCTTGCCAGTGTTTTCTGAAACACACTTCTCTCCATCTCCACTATCACACCACTGCCACCTTCGAGTTAGCAATGACTGCTGAAATACTGTCTGGGTCCTTATTCTTTTAGACTGTGTTCTTTTAAAATAAACCCTGAACTTGAGAAGCAATGGATTCACAATTGCCTACTGCCCTTGGTGGTGGTGCTTTGTGAGTTTGGGAATTCACGGGGAATGCAGACAAATTGTTGTATTGAAGGTGGGGAGGGCAGGGTAGGCTAAATGACAGTGGTGGGATCAGGCAGAAGCAAAGTTGCTGTCCCTGACTTCTCAGTAAGGGAAGAGACAGTGCGAGCATCAGGAGTGTTGGAGAGGCGCTTGGCAGATATTCCTTAGTATTTGGAGCTGATAGGCCCAAGCAAAGTCCTGCTGTCGGCCAGGCAGCTAAGCTGAGTGGGAAATCATGAAGTTGTAGTTTCCAGATCCTGCTTCTGGAAAATCAACTGTGGATTTAACCACCACAGCGCAGAAAGATCTGTGCAAGTGCAGCTTCCCTGGGAGCACACACTTGGTTAGCAGGCTGGCAGAGTCCTTGCCTTGTCCCCTGCAAGGTAGCACATAGCTCTCTAAGCATTCTGCATTTTATTCAGCCACCACCTGGCCTTTATGAAACCCAGCAGGTGTCTGTTCTGAGGCAACTCCCTCCAAACTCCAAGTCTCTTTAGTATCATTGTGTCCTTAGAAACCTGAATAGTATAGTAGTGTCCCTATGCTTCCTGGTACCAGGGTTGTGAGCCTATGAAACAAATAGAAAGGCAGTCTTCAAAGATCACTAGGTGTATTTGAAAGTCTGCAAAATATAATACATTGTAAGCATATTCAAAGACATCACATTTAGGCAAGGAGAAGTTCAGGGCAGAAGTGAGGAGCACTCACATAAATAGTTTGGGGTCCAATACTAATGGTTAAAGAGATCAGTAGGAAAGGTCGGATCAGCTCAGGGTTGGACAGAGTCTCTAGTCTTGTATTTTCCATGCAAGCTGTTGTTGCTTTTGTTGAGTTTGATTGGTTTTAGATCTGGCAAAATTTTGATGATAGTTCTTGATATCAGGCATAAGCATATGAGACTCTCTCCTTCATAACCCCTCATTTATTTATTTCTTTATATGTGTCATTGGCTAGCGCTTGACCAAAGACTCCACATTGAGCCTAACAAGTTCACAGAGTTGACAGTATGTCCTGGTGCTTTTGCTGGAAACATTCAACTTAGCTCTAACTGGTTCCCTGAGTCAGAACTTTCTGAGCTAGTATGGTAGTTTGAATGAAAACAGCCCCATCGGTTCACAGGAAGTGGCACTATTAGGAGGTGTGGCCATGTTGGAGTAGGTGTGGTCTTGTTGGAGGAACTGTGTCACTGGGGGGTGGGTTTGAGGTTTCAGAAGTTCAATCCAGGCCCAGTGACTCTCTCTCTCTCTCTTTCTGCTACCTGAATTCAGATGTAGAACTCTCAGCTACCTCTCCAGCACCATGTCTGCCTGTTTGCTACCATACCTCCCACAATGATGATAATAGTCTAACCTCTGAACCTGTATCCACCCCAAATAAATAAGAGTTTCTGTGGTCATGGTGTCTCTTCACAGCAATAGAAACCTTAACTGAAACATCTAGGTTCTGAGAACCAATATGTTTAAGCTGGTCACATTTCATGCCCTTCAAACGTAAACTCTACCAATGACTTCTCATTAAATTTAAGGAAGGGGAGCAGGGGAATCAACACCATATATTTCCTTGGCTGATCTTGACTGCTGACCTATCACTAGAGGTGGTTATCTTTCTACCTCTCATGGACAAAATGTACCCTTGACTGTCCCTCATAGCAGATCCTCCTCCATCAGACCTCGATCTTTCTCTGCCTGGAGCGATTCTCTCTTCCCACTTCACTAGCTAACAATGAGTCATCTCTTAGGCCTCAGCTCAGGATCCTCTACCAGATCCTAGCTCTTACTATGGCTACTCATGCTACAATATTGTTAACTCAGGTGGCATGCTCCTGAATGGGGTACTTCTGGTGTCCTTTTGTAGGGGAAATGCTCAGGTTTCTAGGGATAAGTGAAGAACACAGTGATGAAAACAAATAGAAGTTACTTACTCAGGGTTGGCTACACTCAGGGAGCGGGCCTCCAGTACTTGCATTTGGTAGAGACTCAAGGGCAGCTAAGGCTGGGGTAGACAGAATCTAATACTCTCCCTTTGGCATCAGTGGTGTGCTTGGTATGTGGTGTGTCCCATAGGTTCAAGTGTTAGAATTTTGTCCTCAGGACAGTAGTGCAAGAGATGGTGGGGCCTTTAAGAAGTGGGGTCAGAAGGGGAAGAGATTGATGTTAGTCCTATAGTGTAAGTTCTTTTGAGAATAAAAGAGTAAGACTGACTGCTTCCTGGTTTCTAACTCCCTGTCTTGCTGTGTGACTCCTCCCTCTCATATGGTCCCAATATAGGGTCAAAATCTGAAGATGATTTTTTTAAATTATCCAATATATTTATTAATAACTATATGCACTTATAACAAATATAAACAATTACCTAACTACTAGCCCTAAGAATGACTATACCCCAGTTACCTAACAACTAAACCTATTAATACCTATAACAACTATTATCTAACAACCAATCCTAACCTTTTAGAAGGATACAGTCTCTGGGGCAGGTCCTCAGTTGTCAGGAACACCTCAGGCAGGAGTAAATCCTTTAAGGCACTTAGTCAACAGTCTTTCTTCAGGAATATCTCAGACATAGGTCCTTTAGGGTAAATTGGCTATGGCAGCTTCACCTTAAATGAGGCTTGAGGTTTTCTTCCCTCTGGAAGGCCTCAGCTGTCCATAAGCCAACTTATTCAGTTTGTATTAGCCACTCAGCCACTCTGCCTCACTCTTGGAGGCTGGCCACAGTTCCATTCAGGCCACTGTTTGAACTGGTCGAACCCCTCTAGGCAAAAGCCATGCCACAGGATTTAGTCCTTGCCCTTTTGTTACTTTGCTGAGGCCTTCTCTGCTCATCAGCTTCTTTCTGCCTCAGGGAGAGCTGGGTGTAATTTTTTGGCTCTGTTTGAGATCAGCTTTTCAGTCCACCAGCATTTTCCATCAGATGATACAAGCTACCTTGCATTCTTGTTGTCTCTAACATGGGAACTCTGTAGCATGGGACCTCTCGGGTTCCACCCACTTCCTCCTTAAATAGGGTCCGTCCTGGTTTCACCTAGCTTCAGCCTAATCTAGGCTCTGCCCACTTTGTAAGGCTGTTGGCAGCTGAAAACAAAGCCAGGCCATAAATCTTGTTTTTAGTCCATATGCTGGTATGCCAAGTGCCCACAGGCAAGTTGATCTTCATGCCCTGTATTAAGAGACTGTATCAGAAGCCCCTAGATATTCACTAAATCTAATTTATTAATGTAACTCCCCTTACATATCCCTTCTTGTAAAATAAAAATCTAACACTAACAATGTATCCACAATCATAATAATTACATACACAATGTAAATGAATTGTTTATGTACAATACATAAATAAAATAACTTTGAATTTTTATCAATATATGTTAAAGCAAGAGTTAAACAAAATAACCTTAAATTTCTAACAATATCATATATAGTTGTATTTACATCTTTTGACAATCAAAGGGCATTAAAGCAAGATGCAAACGTATTTTAAATTCTTATCAATAAATAAAATAAACTTTTAATTTTCTATTAATATATACAAAATAATTTTAAACTAGAATCAATATAAACAAAATAATCTTAAATTTCATATACAAAATAATATTAAATTTGTATCAATATAAACAAAATAATCTTTATTTTTAAAGAGAGAGAGACAAGGAATAGAGAAAGAAAGAATGAAACCCCTAAATCCAACCCATATATATATATTTTTTTTTCTTTTCTTTTCTTTTTTCACCCTGATCATACAAATCCACGATGTCCTGAGTCCCCTGGCTGAAGTAGAACATCTCTCCAAGGTGATTTCTGAAGCAAAAGTGAGAGTAGAAGGTTCAGGATGTCTATGAGAGCAAGCAAAAGAGCAACCGACATTAAAGTCACTGCTAACGTGGATAGAATCTGAAAGGGCAGATTCTGAGGAAAAACCTGACCATGCCAATGAATATATTAATTCATCATATATCCATTCATCCCAAAGGACAACAAACAATCGCAACACATGACAAACAAACAAACAAACAAAAAATCCCTACCAATACCAGCAACAGCTACCATATTATTGGACCTACAATATTATGAATTAAAGAAAACTTTAAAAAAAGTTACCCAACCTCAAGTACTTTGCTATAGCAGTGGAAAATGGATTAATACAATTGACAACTCATTTCCAATGACTAGGAAGTGGTGATGCTGTCTGGCTTCCAAATGTAAGTTATTAAAGATGAAAGAGCATCTTCCCTCAGCTCTGTATGAAGCATTCTTTTTTCTTTTTGGTTCCCTGGACTATTTGGAAGTAGATTGTGCTAAAACTGTTATAGTGGAGAGGTGCAGTCACAGAGAGATTTGTCTGAGCTCCGATCAGCTCAGGCACACCTATTACATGAATGAAGCAGCCTTTGAGATGACCTCATGCCCAGCACTGAGTATGCACCATACCTCCTAAAAGTTACATAACCTCCCCAAATGGCACCACCAACTGAGGACCATGTGTTCAAGTACATGAGCTCATGCAGGACATTTCTCATTCAAACCACCACACTGTGATAAACTTAAAAAGAAAGCCTAAAGATTAACTTTCATGTTTATTGATAAGGAAACTGAATTTAGGAAGAGGGACTGCCTCTTAGTTAATAGTGGCCAATCAGGAGTTAGACTACTGGATGTTAGAGACCCCATCCCAGGCTGTGTACTTCTCAAGGTCTCAATGCTCCCTTAATTTGTTTAACAGTCCTTATAGTGCTCCCATGGGCAACTGATCTTACTGAACTCATAGCATAGGAAATACTTAATTCTCTTATTCTCTCTCTCTCTCTCTCTCTTTTTTACTGGGGAAAAAGAAAAGTGACATATAGAGGGGGTCAAGAAACTGGCTTAAAGACAGTCAGAGTGAGACGGTCTCTAGGCTCTGGGTCCCACTCTGTCTTCCTCTGGACCTGTCCTCTAAAGGATGAGGAATTGGTGGGGCCAGTCTTCTTTCTTATTTCTGATCTGCCAGATATCCAGGACTCCCCTGAGCCTCAGACTGTGTCCAGGTCTGGTGTGGGCATCCTCTCTAGGGTCAGTTCCACATGGCAGACCTCCTCCAGCATGGCTATTTCTGTATGCTGGAAGCACAGACAAGAAGCTGTTAGCCTTAGTCATATGGTTGGAGTACCCTGACTGTGTAAACTAGGAATCACTATGGAAAGGGATGAAGGTTATGAAGGAAGGAGGTGCCATGGGAAGAGCAAATAGAGTGAGGTGGGCTCTTCCATCACTGCCACCCAGTGTGAAGCTCTGAAGAGCATCAGAATTCTAAGTCTGAGTGTGACATTCCAAGACGTTATGAAGAACAGAAACACCCCATGTGACAGCATAATAGCATGACATTACATATGCAATATGTAATCCATTCCAATATGCAATGCATATCCAAATATTTAAAAATTATGATTCGTGTTTATATTCTTACTCTGAGCAATGTAAATGTTAGTGGAGAGCAGGGGCATGCTGGTAGGTGTTTAACAAGCAGCTCCGAGGGGTTCTGTTGAGGTGAGGCTGGTGTGGAGGCATCCTGTTGTCCAGATCTCGGCTGGTTCTCATGGAACTGTAGCCAAGTACCTGAACATCTCTGAGCATGGAGCTGGCTCTCAGGAGCCAGAGAAGCCACAGCACATCACTGGTGGCAGTCTTCCCAAAGTCATCCAGGTAGCTGGTGCCAGAGGCAGGATTTGGACCAGTGCAGGTTGGTTGCAGAGTCTAAATTCTTCTTTGCTTTGAGGCTTCCCAGCTTTCTATTCCCAGGGCCGCACCAGTGTGTTCATGAACAGAGCACACTAGGCTTAAGTAATTCCAACACACTGGCGGTTAAACTCTGCCAGCCGTTGTAATTTGTCATGACTCACTGGGCTCCCGAGGTTGTATTCCATTCTGGTCTCTGTTCAAGCACCTGGTCCTGAGGAGTAAGGAGCCCCTCCCTCATTTGCATACAGGATATCATATCAAGAGCGTTTCTGATTCCCATCATTTGCCTTTCCCCCTTCCTCTGCTCTCCAGAATGCTAACCTGCATACTAAACAGAGCCCGAGGGAGCACATTAAACGCATGGAGAAGTAGCAGAATCAAAGCAAGCAGGAGTCCCAGCCAACCTCATATTCCTTGTAATTGAGATGTTATACAATCTTAATAAAAAAATTGCAGACATCTATTTCCTTTATGGCTAAACATTACTGAGTCCAGGCTCATGAAACCCTTTAATATATTCCAAAATCATAATGCTAAATCTAGGGTTATAATGGAACCCTGTGGCTTTAGAATATGATCAGGAAAAAGTCAGCCCCGGACTCCTAGAGAGGCCACGGGAGAATGAGAGTGTCTCTTTCCCTGGTGGAAATCCGTAGAGTTATTGGGCTGAGAGTTTCTCAGTGCATGGTGGCACAGGCTGTAGCTGCCTCCCCCATATTCCTCAGGCACACTGACAGCTAGCTGCTTATGGTGAGTTCTATTGTCCCTGGGCGGGAGTTTTGTCTGAGCATGAACTGTGCTTGGCCACCATGTGCTGGGTACACAGTGAGGTAGGAGCTTTGGGAGATAAGTTCAAAAGTAACTGTTGGGTGACTTCTCATTGTAATCATATTATAGCCTATAAAACTGTTGGCTCCTAATTTCATAAATCAACACTAAAATACAAATTCAGATAGGTTGTGATTTTAAAGGGGAGTGTATTAGGGAAAGGAACAGAACTGATAGAATTATGTATAGAATATACACATGTACATAATTCATATATATATATAATGTACACACACATATAGTGGAGTATTCATCAGAGAATACTGCTCAGAGATAGGTTTAAGCCAATAGAAAGTCTTTATTAGCTGCCCAGCAGCTACACTGGGTGTTTGAGATCCCAGTGTAGCCCTGAGCCTTTCTCAGGATGAGCTTTTAAGAATAAAATCTATGTTCTAAAATCTTTGTTCTGAGTTGACATAGTTTAGTTAACAAGAACAGTTAGCCAGAAGCAGAACTGCAGAAGCTAGAAAGCAAGGTTAGTGCATCCAGAGACTTTCCCAGAACTATATGCAATATGATAGATTAGGTCTTTGTTTTAGTTTTGGTAGGTAGGTGGGGCTATGTGCTGAGTTTTACAGCCCAAATGGCACTTCCATCATGGAGTCAATCGTGCTAAGGCCTGGGGCCCTGTATATATATATGAGTGGCTTATAGGCTGTGATCCAAGTAGTCCAATGATGCTGTCTCCTATTGGAAAGGCCAAGAATCCAGTAGTTGTTCAGATCATGAGACTGGATGTCTTGGATGTCTCAGCATTCCGGCTATGGTGCTGGAGTCCTGGAGGATTCCTAGAATGCTGCTGTTCTTCAGTCTACCTTGGAATCCCGAAGAAGTAAGCTCCAACACCAGTGAAGGAATGTCTGCCTTAGCAACAAGATAGATGAACTTGCCAACAAGAATTGCAGCAAGCAGCCCGAAAGCAAAAGCTTACTTTTCCTTGCCCTTTTTATGTGGGCTGCCACTAGAAAGTGTGGCTGGGATTTAGGGTAGGTCTTTCACCTCAAGTGATCTAATCAAGGAAATCCCTCAGAGGTGTGTCCAGCTGCTGGCATTTTTTGTTGATTCCAAATGAAGTCAATTTGACAACCAAGATTTGTAGAAAAAATATGGTTAATTAAATTGTTTACCCAGTATTTATATTATCTTTAATTGGTAGGCGGTGTTAATCCTTAACCCACCATTATAAATGAATACACACAGACACTGGGTGGATTTGATCAAGCCTAGGCCTGGGTTGTGCAATCCTAGCCCATCTAAGCTAGCTCATAATTCTATTACTCAAATATAACCCCATATATACATACATCCCTTTGGACTATTATTCTCCACACTAAGCCGATGTTCCAGGCCATGTG
The DNA here is from genome assembly GCA_907164525.1 of Lophiomys imhausi. Lineage (NCBI taxonomy): Eukaryota > Metazoa > Chordata > Mammalia > Rodentia > Muridae > Lophiomys > Lophiomys imhausi. The sequence continues at coordinate 19,436,466 of CAJQZJ010003646.1, forward strand.
GAAGGATCTTCTTTAATCTACCCCATGGTGTGCCTTCCTTGTTTGCTCCTGGCTTCTCTCTGGCAACCTTCTTCTTCCCCAGATGCTATCTCTCTCTCTCTAAAAAGCCTGTGAACCTTAGTCCTGCCTACCTCTGTCTGTCCAATCTCCAGGCCTCAGCATTTATTTAACCAATCAGAGTCAATTAAGTAACAGACAGCAAACAGGGCCAATCAACATTTAGAATGCTTAACACCACCCCATCAAAGATTAGCCATTACAGTGAGTGACTTCAATGCTCCACTATCATCTGTAGATAGTTCACCTGAACTAAAAATCGATGAAGCAATGTTGGTATTCAACTCTACTGTCACCAAGTAACTTAACATGTGATATTCTGTGCAACAGATATGGAATACACATTCTTTTCAGAAGCCTATGGTGTTCTTCTCTCTAAAATGAATTCTTTTGCATCGATCAAAACAGGCCTTAGCAGATGAGAAAGAAAGGGCCTAGTTCCTCATATCTTATCAGATCACAGCAGGGCAAAATTACAAAGTAACAGCAGAAGAAACACAAGAAACAGCACACTCAGAAAATGTGTTCTTGGATGAACTGAAGGAACCAAGCAGAAAATATAGAACTCTCCAGAAGCAAATGAAGATGGTTTCACTAAGTGTGAGACCCTTCGGAAGAAACTGGAGCAGTTTTAAGAATGAGATGTATAGCTGCAAGAGCTTACATTTAAAGAGCAGAGAGTAGCTCTGTGCCTTGTGAACACTGGCTCTGTAAGCATGCAAGGCTCACTCTGAATTAACATGACCCATGTGAAAAATAGGGTGTGGCACACATGTGTTTGTGATCCCTGAACTGTGAGGAGCAGAGAATCACCAGGGCTTGCTGGCTACTAGTTTAGCTCCAGGTTCAGTGTGAGACTCTGTCTCAAAGGAATATTGCTGTGACTGCACACATACATGCATACACATACATACATACACACATTCATATATATATGTATATATATACATACAGACAGACAGACATACAGACATACATACAGACAGACACACCTATTTGAAGATTGGTCATTTAAAGGAACAGGCCAAGTTGTGACCATTTTGTAGCAATTTTACAGTTGCTATGAAATCAACACATACTTCCCTCCCAGCCTGAGTGTTAAAGAACAAAGTGCACTCTGTACCATCAGAGAAACTGTGGCTCCAATTCTCTTGCCCGCATTTCTCCTTTACCCCAGCTGCACACGTTCCCACCTTGATGGGAAATGCCAGAGTAAACCATATGTTTCTGAGACAGGTGAGATCATTTTCAGCTTATTTGCAGCCTGTTTTGAGTCACATTTTTGCTTGGGGAAGCTCTCCTTGTCCCTCAGAAGTGAATTTTGCTGGAAGCCTTCTATTTTTGTTGCCCTGATTGCCTCGTTCATGCTGGAAATCATTGATTTGGTATTTAGAAAATTGCCATGTTTGGGACAGCAACGCTTTTAGCTAATGGATTGATGGGCTTTAAACTTGCTATTTAAAAAAAACAAGGCACTTAAAATTTCAACTCATCATTTGCTAGGTTCAGGATAATGATAAACAGTAACTTCGTTTATCATCTATTTCAGCTTTTTGTGTCTAACCAACCTGGAAGACCACATTTACATCACCCTCACTTAGGAATATCTTGGTACTTAGTAGTGGGCCCAATAGGTCAGTCTTTGGACATCTTGCACCGTCTTCCTGGATGCCTGATCTTGTTGAATGGAATCATCCATGGAAGTAAACCCTGACCCTTCACTTTGACACTTCCTGTATGCAAGGTCCACCGGATGGCTTTGGAAAATGAGTGGCTTAACGCAGCCTCTGTGTCTGTGATGGACCTACTGGACCCTCCCCCAACTGACTATGAGCTGCGGGCAGCTCATCTGAGTACCCACTCTGCTCTAGACACATTCATTTCTGATCTTCTAGAGAAATCTTCAGTGAGTTCAGAAATGGAGGGAAACAGAGGGATCAGGACATCAACAAAGGCCTCTCTTATCGGGGTGTGGTAACACACACCTTTAATCCCAAAACTCCAGAAGTAGAGCCAGGCAGATTTCTGTGAGTTTGAGGGCAGCTTGGTCTACAGAGTGAGTTTCAGGACAGCCAGGGCTACACAATGAGACCCTGTCTCAGAATCACACACACACACACACACACACACACACACACACAGCCTCTGTAAGAAAAAAACCAATTAACTAAATTATGTTGGGCCACCATTTGTAGAAATGATTAATTAAATTGTTTAGCAGTATTTAGATTATTATTAATTGGTTCGGTGGCAGTTATAAATTAGCACACACAGACACCACATGGATTTTAACAAGCCTTGGCCTGAATTGAGCAATCTTGGCCCATCTAAGCTAGCTCTTAATTCTATTACCCAAATATGACCCCATATATACATATGTCCCCTTGGGCATTTTCATCGGCATTCTCCACGATATGCCAATGTTCCTGGCCACGTGAAATGAGGTTCTTTTCTCTAACCCATGGTGTGTGCCTCCTTCTTCCTGCTGCTGGCTGGAATGCCTCTTCTGTCTAAAGTGCAGGCTTCATGTTCTAATCTCAGGAAGTCCCATCTTTCTCTGTCCTTGCCCAATCTCAGGCCTTGGCATTTTATTTAACCAATCAGAGTCAATATAAGTAACAGACAGCAAACAGAACCAATTAACATTTAGAATGCTTAACACTACCCCAACAGCCTCTCACCAGGCATGTGACTGCTGAGAATCTTGATTGGAGCTCCAAGTTGTTTTGCCCCTGGTTCTATGATGCTGCCACATCCCCCCACCAGTGAACAAAATTAGAAGTTGAGTTGGACTAGTGTTCACTCTGAGAAGTTGAGTTCAGAAGACCTGGAAACGGGCCTCACTAATGCTTTTCTACCACTAATAGGGTTGTTGAAAGAAAGAGTCAAGTGGAGAGTGAGTCTGTCTTGGTCAGGTTCCTGGGTCCACTCATACATTCACACACACTGCACACTCACATACACATTACACACACATATACTACACACACATTCTTAATCTCACATACACACACACTCACACACTATATACATACTCATAATACACACACACACACACACACACACACACACACACACACACACACACA
>CAJQZJ010003646.1:19450093-19509861 GCA_907164525.1 Lophiomys imhausi
GAGAGAGAGAGAGAGAGAGAGAGAGAGAGAGAGAGAGAGAGAGAGAGCAAGCATCTTGAGAAAAAGAAGCTTGCCAGAGAAGCTAGAAGCAAACAAGGAGGACATGCCATGGCCATGGGGTGGATTAAAGAAGATCCTTCCTTGTGGCTTGAAACATCGGCATAGGGTGGAAAATAATAGTCTCAAGGGACGTATGTATATATGGGGTTATATTTGGGTAATAGAATTATGAGGTAGCTTAGATGGGCTAGGATTGCACAACTCAGGCCTAGGCTTGTTAAAATCCACATAGTGTCTGTGTGTATTCATTTATAATGGTGGGTTAAGGATTAACACCGCCGACCAATTCAATATAATATAAATACTAGTAAATAGTTTAATTAGCTATTTTTTTCTACAGTACATAGTACCATATACACATAAAACACTGTTATTGTTACATTTTTATAATGGTTTCTATAGGTGGATTTACTTAAGTAGAATCTCCCAATTAACTGGTCTGTATTCTATAAGTGACTATCTCTAAAGCATGTTGTTTTAGGTTGTTGCCTTTGGCTGTAACTGGTGTAATCTGGGAGAGCTTTTAAAAAGCAGTGGTTAGGCCTCTCTCTTATTAAGAATCTGAAAATATGGAACTGAGTTTTTCAAAGCTCTTTTAAGTTTTAACTTAGGATCAGAGTGGGGAACCACTGAGCTAGGTGACATGAGGCCTGCCTCTAAGCATTGCCCAGTGTCCCCCTCTTGTTGTCACAAACCTCAAAGGCTGTGGGCCATAGAACCTGGACCTTCTCCCTCTGGGACAAAGGTATCTGAAGGGGGTTTTGGACCATTAAGTCTATCGTGTGATGGCAGGGCATCCGAGGCAGCCTCACTTGTAGTTAATTGGTTAGTGAAATGAACCACAAAAGCAGGGAGGTGCTGCCCACTCCCTGTAACAAGTCTGAAAATGTTCTCAAAAGCTCTTTTCCCAATTTGCCCTCCTTTTTCTGGAAAAGCACCTTTTCTTTGCCTGCTCCCTCAGCTCTGGATTGCTTTCCTAAACATCCATTTCCTCTGTTGGTACCCTCACCTTTGTCCTGTGCCCAGTGGTGCATGGTGGTATTTTAACAGCAGGCTGGCTGTCATTAGCACCTTGTCACACTTCCTGAGGGAGGTGGGGGTCAGCATGCCAGTGAGGGAGCACATCAGATTCAATGTCTCTGCAGCTGGCAGAAGAAATGGACAATCACCTAGGACCCATGATGCCATCTTAGCTTCAGCATTTAAACAGGATGCCATTTTAGATAAGGGAATTTATGTTGGATACTTGCAAAAGCCATTTATTACCATTCATTTCTGACACAGCCACCACATCTCTACCAGGATTGCGATGCAGGATTCACCTGACCCCTTTGCAGACAGAGCAAATTCACAGCCACGGCACAGCTGACGGATGTGTTACTATCGTGGCAGAACTGATGGGTGCCTTACTTTATCTTTGAAACAGCACTGTCTAAATGCCGAAACATACTCCATGCCCATATGAAGTCCGCTTTTGCTGGAGAAAGCAAGATTTCTTTTTTTTTTTTTTTTAAATACTTTTTTTTTTCTTCAAGTTACATCTCAGTAACAAACCCCTCCCTATTCCCCCTTCCTATCCCGCCCTTCCACCCTCTTCCCCCCAGAAGTTTCCCCTTTCAGTCCAACAGATGGTTCCTTCTCTTATAACAGTAAGTATTATACAAAACAATAGATATAAATATGCCATATTTATGAGAGTTAAATGGCCCAGTATACCTTCCCAATGTCCAGTTTATACATATTTGGCCCCTGACTTTAACATTCTACTATCTAACCAACTCCATGAGTTTAAAGGTCTATATGTGACTCAACATTCATACTATCTTGCAACACACTTTTAAGAGTATCTTCTTAGCTCTATAACACCCTCTTGATTCCTAAACAGTTCAAAATTTAACTATGAGACTCTAGCTGTCTATTCTTCAACCACCTCAGAGACCTGAGAGGGATAAATATATTTGCTTATATAGGAAGTGCAGGGCCTGCAGCTTCCAAAACTAAGAAAGAACATACCAATGACTGCCTGGACAGTTCCCATTTTCTCTCCATACATTCCAGCATCAATCTTCAGCCTTTGGGTCCTGTTTCTCTAACAGACATTTATTGTAGAGCAGGGATTATGAAGGACTTACCTACCCTGTCTTGGCAGAGCTAGGCTGTCGACTTCCCTGCTACCAAGTTTTGTCCTTTTTGGACAGCAGTCTGTCTGCAGTTGTTGCAAGGGGTTTTTTTCATGCCAAGAGAAAGGCTTGCCACTAATTCAACCATCTTACAGTAGAGGTTCTTCGATGCTTATCTTCTACTTGGAGTAGAATAGGGGGTGCTGTCAGGCGCTGATATATCTCGATATCAAAAAAAATCTTGATTTAAGATAACATCTTTGAATGCCATATTCTGCAGATCTCTAGGGGTTTTTGAAGATGCCCTATCCATCTCTTGTATTTAGATAAGCAAATGTTGCTTGTCTCTTAGCAACTTGATTACTGGGTAGTTTAGAGAATATCTGTGATAGACTGTCATAGTAGCTAACAAAGTGACATGTTTGCATGACTAGGAGTTTGTTTTAACTATCCTAGACCATTTTAGACGGTTGGTATCAAGAGGTCAGAGCTTCACATTTTATTTTTAAGTATCTCTAGGTATGATACCATTAGGAAGTGTTACCTTTAAATTTGTATCAATATACAAAGATCTATTCAATTGTGGTTAAATATACTCTTAATTAGGTATCAATATACCAAGATCAATGCCTATGTAGCCCAATATAATCTTACTATTACGTCCATATGCAAGGGTCAATACCATTGTGGCCAACTATAATCTTAATTTTGTATCAATATACAAAGATCAATACCGATGTAATCCAATACAATCTTATTTTTGCACAATAAACAATGGTCAATACCACTTTAGCCAAATAAACTACTAATTTTGTATCAATATACAAAGGTATAAGGGCATATTCAATAATCTGCCCCTTCGTCTTGGACCTTCCTGTGCTATGTCTATATCTCATTTTTCTCAAGCCCATGCACTCCTACATAGGAGAGGAAGAAGGATACAGAAAAGGAAAAGTAGGAATTCCCTGGGGCTAACCTCCAAAACCCATTAAGACAGGACCATTTATCAGCTTGTAGTCTCTTCCCCTACATAACAGAGTTTTCAGTTATCCTTCATATAACCAAAAAGAAGGGCGGAGAAACACCCTCCCCACCCTCTGGGCATGGGACATCGCTCTCTTAAAGTGACTTCCTGCTGATTTGGGTCATAGTAGACCTGTTTGGGGCCCGAACCCAAATGGGAAAAATGATTAAAAATGTTAGTACACTCCTTTTATGTTCAGTCCTTCTGTTCTCAGCTGTTTAGATGACCTAAGGGGTTTGTAGGCAGAAGCTGATCTTGCAGGCTTCACTGAGGTTCCTGCCGGGGCATTGTGTAGAGCTGAGCGGTCCCAGTGACATTGGATTGCTGTGGTGGTTGCAGGCCCCCGATGGAGACAGCTATTGAGGAAGTCTGCCAGGCAGAATCAACTGGGTCACTCGTCCTCCTTGGTGCCTGATTCTGCTCTCTGCTGAGGATTCCGCTGTCCAGCCGTCCCCGGGCTCCCCTAATGGACGCTTCGATTCTCCTGGAACGATAAGAACAGAGCCCTGCCCCAATCCCAACCCTAGGACAATTGCCCTCTTTTTTTGGGGGGGTGGGGTGGGGTGGGGGGGGGGCTAGGTAGTACTTCTCCTGAAGCAAATTTGGCCTTCTGACAACATACAAAGCGTTATCTTTCAATCCGGGTTAAAGAAGAAATCATTCTGTCACCTTGGAGCTAAACCAGCTCTAGTGTATATATTTTGAGATCCCAAAGGACAATCTGCCTGCATCGAGAGGGCCTTTTGTAAGTAGCCTCCAAACCTAGGTCCCTCCAAATCCCATGTCTCTGAACTCTAATTATTGGGATCAGGGACCTGTGTTTCCCATCTGAAGGGATCAAAGATGTGTTCCACCACTGCTGGGTCGAAGTCTTTCTCTATTTAGAGTTTGCCCTGCATCAGGCTGACCCTGAGCTCTGGGATCTGCCCGTTTCTGTCTCCAGTGTGCTGGGAGCTGGGACCAAGGGTGTACTCTTCTTGAATGGTGGGACCAAGAGTATGCACCCTTACCACCCCGCTCCGTATGACTCCAGAATACATAAGACCACCAACTCTACGGTGCCCCCCCCCCCCCCCCCGAGAAAGCAAGATTTCAACTGACAATTTCATTCTCATCAGAAGCCAAGATGAGCAATCACAGCCTTCCCATGCCAGGGCACTGTGGCCAGCTGAGCTCATTTAGCAGCTTTTATGGTGGTATGGATTGATTACGATTAATATGGCTCATCTAACTTGAATGACCACCTCATTAATCTTCAGAGAATGGGAAACATGTGGTGTGGACTCCTGCGGGCCTCACACGATGCATGTAGAAGCGGGAAGTGGAAGACAAAGGCCAGGGCTCAGCTAGGACAGCAAGGACACTTTGAGTCTACTCCCTTAAGGGAATCCTAGGCTACTCTAGGGACAGAATCTGAATGGCACATGCCAGCTGTCAGGGGCAGCACACAGAGAGAGCGTTGTCATTTGCTGGTGGTGGAAGAGACCTTACCATAGACGCAACAGCACTGAGCCTGGAGAACTAGCTGTTGTCAGGGTAATGGAAAATGAATGGAAAAATACCAGAGGCAGGAGCAGCTTCATCATCGAGTAGTCCGTCATGAAGGAGACTTCTTATATAGAAAATGGGTAGCCATGGCAACACAAGTACGGAGCCCCTGAAGACACCTGCTCATTTCAGCCTCATGGCCTGGGTGACTTACTTCTGTGTCTCCAAATTCTTAGCCCAGCAGCTACCAGCATGCCCTACGTCTTCACAGAGGTGTTTCACCACAGATCCATTATCAAAACGGGACAGGCAATGCAAGTCCGTTCTTCCTGACACATTTCCTGTCCAAGAAGTCTTCCAAAGGGGTGGCACGTCAGCAAGGCAGATGGCAACATACATTTTTAACACCATCCTCCCAAGCAAAAGGGCTCCACCACAGGAAAGTCAATGAGGTGGCACCATGACATCATGCTTTTAGACTAGGGGACAGGACAGTGTCACTGAGCTGATGCCACACTGCTGCTTTGACGGGGGGAGTCACATGTTCAAAGGTTTCCATAGTATCATCTCAGAGACTCACATGATGCAATCAGTAACCCCACAACTTTTCCTCCTGCACTGGTTTTCGCTGACAGGGCTGGCAGAGCCTCAGCACCCAGGGGCTCACGAGGAAAGCAAAGCATCCATCACCAGCAAGAGATGCTCTCACTGTGACATCCTTTCTCAGAGAGGGGTTCTGACCACCCAGACTAGAGGAGTTTGTGGGTGGTGAGAACCTCAGAGCTGATGAGGCTTGCCTGTGTGAGACTGTAAATCATAATGCTCCTGACACTGAAGAAAACCCCTGGCCACAGTGCCATCTGTATTCCCATCACACACTGAGACATAGTCAGATGCCATTCAACCTGACCTGTGACAGCTGTAAAGGCCATTCCCACATGCCACCTCTTGTATGAACCTCAGCATTAAAAGCCTTAAAGCCAACTACTACTAACATATAAGTTCTGTCCTCTTCCCTGTCCTGTGTGAGAAATGCTCTCAGAGTTGAGGTCATGACAACTGGCACTAACTCTAGCCAGGGGGCCACCAATGGAGACAGCCGATCCATGTTAGATATCAGCCTTGGCTGCCCTAGCAGGGAGGGGAGGGGTCCTAGAAGTCTAAAAGGTGATGACAGCTCATACTTAGTATAACCTCGCTGCTACCCTTGACCAGTCAGACAATCTGATGGTGTAGCTTCAACTGGCCTTGATCCTAAACCCACAACCTTCCTCAGTTTCTCTAGAGTTGGGACTAAGGTGTGTAACATGTTGACTACTAGCTGGTCCTCCTGAGGCTTATGGGATTATCTAAGGCTCAGTACTAGCCCTATTTTATTGTTTATAACATGCACTAATGTTGGTATGAATGGCTAATTGGAATGTAGTTTGGATACAAAAAAGATCCTTGATTTCAAGACTAAACTCTGAAATGGCATGTCATGTTTGAACTCAAAACAGAAACCAAGAGAAGTGAATTGCCCAAATGTTCAGTGCTCAGCAGCAGGTTATTCTGGGACTATGTACCCACCCTATCATCACTTTTAACATACAGGTTTCTGTAATATAGATTTTAAAAAATCCTCCTCCCTTCAAGTTTAAACTCTAGAAGAATGTTACATTTTTAAAGAAATGGTTTCTTTTATTCAACAAGCAGCAATGTGGTTCCCCAGGTTCTGTTTCACAGTCAGACTTTGAGATAATCTGGCTAGGCATGGTGGCGCATGCCTTTAGTCCCAGGACTCGGGAGGCAGAGGGAAACTAGATCTCTGTGAGTTCAAGGCCAGCCTGGTTTACAGAGTGAGTTCTAGGACAGCTAGGGCTGTTACACTGTTACACAGAGAAACTGTGTCTTGAAAAAAACCTAAAAAAAAAAAAGGGAGGTAAATCTTTAGTAAAAGTTGAGTTTATAAAAATAAAACTGGGAAATGTGTCTAAAGAAGAACGCCTACAAATAGCAACATATTGTTCTTTACAAACCGTCAAAGTTAACACATCCAATCTATGTAACTTCTTTCTTTAGTGTAGTATCTTTGCTAATCAGATTCAAACAAGGGACAAGCAACAATTTTCGGAGAAGATGGGAGGAGGAGAAGAGATGCATGGTACCTGAGCACAGGTATCCAGGCATATGGTAGAACTTAGATTACAACAAATGGGCTATTTTAAGCTATTAGCTAGTAGTGAGAGAAGGAGCCTCGCTGTATGGCTTAGGTATCTGTAACTATAAATGAGTCTCATGAATCTTTATTCCTGGAGCTTGGGGTTGGGAGGAAAAACACCTGCTACATATTGGTTTTAGAGATTTAGACGAAGAACTTCCAGGCAGAATATTTCCTAAAGCATGTCAAATGGTGGGTACTGTTAATGAACCATAAAATATGGTCACTGTAGACCCCGCCTTAGCCTTCTCTCCAGTCTTGCCATCTTGGAGCCAGGCCACAGGTGTGGCATCACTCACCTGTATCTCTACCTACATAAATCTTCTCCTTTCTGTAAACAAAAAAAAAATTCAAATACCAGGAAGTATTACAGAATATTAGAAATAGCATCTTATTTTCAAACTGTTATTCAAGGTAAGGAGAAGGTAAAGAAAAAAACAGGGTGCGTGCTGGTGCTGTGGCAGTGTCCTGTCCTGGTAGGAACACTTACTTACGGTCCATATTTTTGTTGGTAAACATCTCACTATTCTCATCACGCTATCACTATCCTTACGCTATGAGTACATTTTGTTAGGGATGGGCATTGTATCATTTCAGGTGGGTAATAAACTCTTAAATCATTTCACCCTCATTTGTACATGTAAGTCATACTAAAAATTCTGCATGAACCCTAACTCCCGATTTTATTCATTAGCTGCATGAAGCATTATTTTTAATGTTATGCTAAATCTGCTACATAGGTGAACAGACATTTATAAATACATAAGTGAATTTCTCTTTCTTTTCATAAACAGGGAAGCATATGGCAAACTTTGATCTCGCCTAGGACATGGGACAGAATGAAGAGCAGAGACTAGAGAGTAGTGACAGGACATGATGCACTGGGTGGCTTTTCCTGTCTGGGGGTCTCTATCTACAGCAACCCCAGCTGATACTGTAATTAACTGTGTCATGTCGTATCACCAAAAATTCCCTTCTTTACTTACATCTATAAAGTATATAAATGAAGGCTAATTAGTAACCGTATAATAGAATACCAGGAACTTTGTAAAACTCTGCTCATTTTGAAGAGATTTTTAACTAAAGACTTTTTGAACCAGAAAAAACAAAACAAAAACAAAAATAAACAAACAAACAAAAAAACAGAAAAGCAAGGGCTTGCTATCATGAGTAAGCACAGGGAATATGAGTCTGACTCCTGGTTTTATTGCAGCTCTGGGTCATCAAAGTTCATAGAGCACAGAAAGTTCTGCAGCACCTCAGGCGAAGGTAATAGAAGGGGCACTGGGCTGCCACACGTTCTCATCGAATAAATCTTCTGGAAGTTCTTCTTCGTCTCCATCAGGAAAGTAGGTAGGGAACGGCAGGCTTTTAGAAAGATCCTTGTATGCAGGCAGGATGGAGTCTTTGACCTGAGAGAATAAAGAAAATCTCACTCATAAATGCTATCAGTTATGGTATTTGAAGGGACTACTAACAGAGAAAAATCTGTTCCTACATATCTGAACATGAACGTGACTACTCCATACAGAGGCGAGAGAGGACTCTGCTGCTGCTTTCCTTTGTAATTTTTATTAATCAATTTTCCTCAATTGAATCAGCTACCCCATGAGAATAAAATCACCAATTATGACTTTATACTTTACTGTAACTTGTAAGTATGTATTTAACTAACAGGATGGTTATCTTAAAATTACAGCTCAAATATCCTTTATATGCATATTTATTTTTCAAATATAAGGCTCTGATACTAAATACAAATTTAATACTTAGTAATTATCCATTCTATTATCTACTTTTTGCCTGACTGTTACTTTGGTTTCTAAACTTAGAATATAATTTGGAAGGCTTAAAAACACTACATTTCTGTTAGTGTTAACTCTAAGAACACAAAAGGAAAACATCACTTTTATTGAAGAAATTGGCTTACATTTGACAAGGAGCATTTTAACTGAGAAGTTAAAGAGAAAATGATATTCAACAAAAACAAGAGAAACAAACTCAGGAGCATTTACAATAGCTCTGAGAACATTTCATGGCTTAAAAAACTTCAAAGTATGTCTGGATTCATAGCTGATGCACCTTAGCAGAGATACTGGTATGATCTAGAATGCTGGACTTTAGTTTTGGATAATATTACTGGGATCCTCAAAGCCTCTGTAGCCTCATTTAGAGAGAGAAAAATACACCTATATGCACAGTAAAATAGGGCATGTTCACTTTAGCAATGAGAAATGAATAATTTAGTCAAAATTACTCAGCAGCTGCTAGGAACAACTAAGTATATGAAGAGTTCTATTTTATGCCCCTTATTACAGTTGTTTGAAGAAATGATCAGGACGTTGCCCGGAAGGAAACCATCGCATTCAGTTTTCTCCAATTCACCAATCTTAGGCTCAACCTTAATCAGGAAAACACCCAATAAGAAAACTATTTGCTAGTTTAATAAAAATTGTCACAAAGGATCCAAGTAGTGAGTCCTCAGTTATGTGTACACTTTTATGTATCTACAGTACCTGAGGGTTTCCGATAACAAAAGCATCAATGATGTTTCCAGTGTAAGTGAACATATGTGACATATAATTAAAACTGTTCCTAAGTTAAGAGAACATCTTTGAATGCCATATTCTGCAGATCTCTTGAGGTTTTTGAAGACCACCTATCTATCTCTGTATATTTGGATAAGCAAATGTTGCTTGTCTCTTAGCAACTTGATTTCTGGTTAACTTAGAAAACATCTATGATAAACTATCCTAGTACCTAACTAAATGACATGTTTGAATGACTATTAGTTTGCATTTCTTAATTATCCTAAACAGTTTGTGACAGTTGCTATCAAAAGGCCAAAACTTCATATAGCATTTTTAAGCATTACCTAGGTACAATACATAAAAAAGGTTTACCTTAATCTTGTATCAATATACAAAGATCAATACCAATGTAATCAAATATAATCTTAATTTTGTATCAATATACAAAGACATGCCAGCTCCTGACAGCACCCCCTATTCTACCCCAAGTAGAAGATGAGCATCGAACAATCTCCATTTGGAGATGACTGCATTAGTGGCAAGCTTGTTACTGGGAAGAAAAATCTCTTGCTCCCACTGTAGACAGAATGCTGACTGAAAAGGACAAAACTTGGAAGCAGGTAAGTTGAAAGCTTAGCTCTGTCAAGACAGGGTAGGCAAGTCCTTCTAATTCCTGCTCTACAACTTATGTCTGTCAGAGATACTGGGCCAAGAGGCTAAAGATAGATGCTCTAATGTATGGAGAGAAATTGGGAACTGTCCAGGCAGCCAGTTGTATATCATTTCTTAGTTTTGGAAGCTGCTGGCTCTGCATTTCCTGTATAATCAGATATATTTATCCCTCTCAGGTCTCTGAGGTGGTTGAAGACTAGATAGCTATAGTCTCACAGTTAAATTTTAGGTTGTTTAGGAATTAAAAGGATGTTTTAGGTCTAAGAAGATGTCTTTAAAAGTTGGTAATGCAAGTTAGGATGGAAACTGAGTTAGGTATAGAACTTTTAAACTCATGGAGATAGATGGATAATAGATTAATATCAGTTGCCAAATATGTATGGACTGGACATTGGGAATGTATGTTATACCTTATAATTTTCATAATTGTGGCCTAATTATTAAAAAAAGAATTATGAGTTCTGGGAGAAGGGGGAGAGAGTGGGAGGGTGGGACCAGGACGGGTGGAGGGAGGGGACTGTGATGGAGATGCGATTTGAAGTAATAAATAAACATTTAAAAAACAAAACAAAACAAAAACACTGTTCCATTTGTTTTTGTAGGAGCACCAGTGATGGGGTCAGGCCGGCTGTGAATGTGCTCATACTCAGAGGTAAGTGTGCTGCTCTGCACTGCCTGAGCCCGGGGGTGTGTTCATTGCGGCTTTTGCTGGATGGAGAGTCCGTGGAAGGTCCCAGGCTTTCCCGTGCTCTATCTGGTCAATGTGTTAGTTTTGTTTCCTTTTTCTTCTTTTTAGTTTTGACAAGGACAGTAGGTGTTTGGGGAGGCAAGTGTGGCCAAGCAGTGTGGCACTGAGACCCTGCCCCTGAGCACCTTTTTGGACCCTGGGCTCCCACCTCAGCACTTCTGATTCTTTGGCCAAAGCAAAATTCATCTACTTCTGGAAGGATGGAGGAATACTGACATTTTGGCAATGACTCCTCTCTGCCTGAAGTCCTTAGCGTGTGGCTTATTTTGGCTTCTCTTTTGTTTTCATTGATGTGCTACCGCAAAGAAAATTGGGGCAGAGAACATGAACAAGCAGAAGAAAACACTTCTTTAGAAGCTACGCATTCGGGTCGAGAGAATTTACGGACAATATCCAAATTAAGGAGCAGTAGAAGTTAGACAGCCGTGCATACCTTTACTAAGCAGTTGTTATGTCCAGGGACAGAGCCGTTTATGTAGATGATGTTATGCTTGGTGTTCACTCTCCATACCTACAACAAGAAGCGAACAACTCATGAGATGAAGGCTCCACAACCTAGTAAACAGTGAAAGAGTAAAAACTGAAGCTGAGAAAAGTCTACAGTCGTGAGCACAGCACCACTGAAGGCCAAACACAGGCTGGAAAGCTGAGTCCTGTTTCAGTGACTTGCAAGAGCCTTAGTGCACCTCAGGTTATGAGTGTGGCTGTTGAAGACTACTTCACTCCACGGAGTCTGCTGGCACCGAGAAAGATGTGGAAACTCACTTCTGGTTTGGTTACCATTACTTTTCTACAACTAGCCACTGGGAATTCATAACTCACTGAACCTAATCACTAAATTAAGGAGGCCAAGCAGACTGCCTTTAAAAGCATCTCAACATGGAGAAAAGCAGACAAGTGGAAGGAAATGGTCAAAAAACGACATTAACAAAATAAATGCCACACAGAAAACTATGACAGTAGATGGACTTTATTTACTAAGGTAAAATAGCAATGGGAGGAAACAGACTTAGATTTATCTGATAATTAACTTTAGGTGCTGACTTGACTGGACTGAAGAGTGCTAAGAATAGTAACCCTGACTTCTGTGTGCCTGTGAGGGAGTCTCAGGTGGCCTTTCACTCAGCGGGGGAACATCATCCAAACAGCAGGGGCCCAAGATAAGTGAAAGAGGTAGAGAGGAGTTTCCTCCATCCTGGAAATCCTGCAGACTTCGGACCTTGCCTGTCCACCTGCCTGCTTCAGGCTTAGGACTTTTTCTTCAGACTGAGAACTCCATCACTGGGTCTCCTAGTTGGGGCTGTGGACTGAGTCAGGGCTGCAGGAGTCACAGAGACTCCAGACTGTAGGCAGCCGACAGTGGGCTTTCTCAGCCCTCATAACCACCACAGAAAGGATCCTAAAGATATCCTTTCATGTATCTATCAGACTGTCCACTCGGTCAAGCGTCCACCCGCTAATCCAAGTAAGGTCCCTTCCCCCCACTCCCCCCCGAGAACCCTGACATAATTATATAAGTTATACAGATTCTATACATAAAATGTATGTAGAATAAAGATGGAAGGATCATACACAAAATGTAATAGTGACCACTTCTGGGTGTTGTTGATATGGGTGGCTTATTCTGTTCTGTGTTTTGAGTTACATACATACAAATATACACATATTTGTTGCTTTAATGAAAGTACAGGCACATAGCACCCATTACAGTACAGATTGTTTTCACTTAGCTATTGAAGGCATTCTCAAATTAGCAGATCAAACATGCACTTGTCTTTATACACACACAGACACACACCCTCGCTTTACAAAGTCCATGTTGCACAATCACGTGCTCCTTTCCCCTCTGCTGGGCTCGTCTCTTCCTCTCCTTACCCAAGGCTACTTCACTCACACATTTGACATAAAATCCAGGACAGCTCGGCATATAACTTTCAACACCTCTGTGACTACAAGATACACAGAAACAACATCTCGGGAGCTTTTGAGCTTTTCTTCTCTTTATAAAGGAGAGTATTACATCTAATGTTTGGAATACTCCCCCCATCCCCAGTACCTTGTGAAAACCTTCCAGCTCAAATAGCAGCTTACTATTTTTTCCTTACAACTGTACATGTCATGGTGTAGATGTGAAATGTAATTATGAATCCCCATTACAGTACAACTCATTTCCTTTCTTGTGAATGACTCTAATTACATGCCGACAAGTCAGCCACACAACTAACGCCTTCCACCCATCCTTTACAGTCATGCACTTGTTCAGAACATGCACATAGAACGAATATTCTGGGCCTTTGCATGTAAATTTACAAAGAGCACTTTGTAGACTTACTTTCAGTCCATACATTGTCCTGTTCTGGTTTCCCATTTGTCCGGGCATTTTAGTTCCAGGCCAGACTCTGGCAACATCCTGAACAACAGAAAAAAAAGTTCACATTTTCAGTACTTCTGATTTTGAACAGTAGTGACTAAATCATAGTAGACACCAGAAAGAAGAATAAGTTCTACTCTTTCAATCCTTCATTCAGCTAGATCAATAAAGAAATGAATGTGGATGTATATACATTTATTCCTATGCTGGAGCATAGTCCAAAGATGGAGTCATGTACAATTCTGAGTGCTTGTAAGAAAACTCCAAGGAAATAAGACTCGACTCTTGGGATCACAGTTTCTTTAGAACATGGAATTGTTCTTGGAATGTGTAGTAGATAGGAGTGAGTTTACTTCAGCTGTTGTTATTCATATGCCTCTATGACAAAACATGTGGCTTGTCTTTGTGATTCTTCTTAACCCTCAGAGAATAAACTGTCAGACGCTCTCAATAAAGTTGGTTATTGCATAAGAGTTCAGTCTGCCTCAGTTTTAGGCCCCACTCTATCAAGTTCACACTAATTAGAGCGGTAAGCACTCCTAGATGGAAACTAAACACAGACTAAGATGCAGACAGGAGGCGTGCTCATTAGCAAGAGTACTAACTGATCTAATACTGACAGAAAGTTAAAAATAGCAGTAACAGGAAATAAACATGCCACATCACCACACCAAGGGAAAGCAACGGCTGCTAACTTGACTCCACCTACTGGTACTCACTGGCTTCGTGGGCTTCCTCTACACCGCGATGCCTGAAGGGGCTTCTTCACACTTGCTGTTACTTTGCTCAAGTCAAGTTATCATCTTCATTAGAATACTGTTTGTCTAGCCCCAGTTGGCTCTGAGATGGACACTAATCCCTCAGTTAAAGAGGCAATCAAATGTGAAGTGAGGAACCCATTCACAGGCTGAACTCTTGGTGAGTGAACAGTTTTGTGTGGGGTATCCCACCCACAGCAGCTCAAACTCCTAAGTGTATGTGACGTTAGGACAGCTTGCTATGTGTGATGGTTAATTCCCATTTTGACTTGACTGGATTTAGGATCACTCTGGTCATGTCTCTGGGAGCTGAGATGTTTAACAGGAGGGGGCCTCCCTAAACGTGCGTGGTGCTTCCCCATTGGCTTGGGGTCCTAGGCTAAAGAAAAAGGAAAAAAGGACGAAGCAAGCTGAGCAGTGGTATCCATCTCTCTGTCCAGATGGACACGAGGTGACCAGTTGCTTCACACGCCCTGTATTGAAACCAGTGCCAACCTCACCAAAATGAACCACTTTTTCCTTACGTTGCCTGGCCAGGTATTTTGTCAGAGTAGTGATAAACTAACTGACTAGTTCACTATGTTGCACATTGCTCAGAGGGCAGCGCTGAGCACTGCAGACTAAGAACGACTTGCACCTGCTCTGTACAGTGTGCGTCAACAAGCACCAGGCAAGTTGAGCACCTCTGGTCAACTCAACGCTCTCATTTCAAGCATTAAGAGTACAGTACACACTAGCTAGTCCTTTAGGGAAAGCATTTACCCAACACCTAACAGTGTATATGATGACAAATAACTACCATCATCATAAGGACAGGAAAGTTGTGTCTTAGTAAAATCCACCTGAAAACATGTCATCAATCCTAAATAAAAACTCCATACCCATTAGCTGCCCCTCCTCCAATCCCCATAATAACCATCTTCATACATTTGACTAGTTTGGAGAGTTACATAAACAGTCAAGTTATTCTAGCTTCTTTGGCTTAGCAAGTTTTCAAGGTTCATCCATACTATAATAGGTATCAATCCCTCAGTCCATTTCACTAAATGACATTCTACTGAATGAATATAACAATTTTAGCTACATCAAGTGATGGATATTACCATTATGAATATCCATGTGAGTTTTAGTGTGCATATAATCCTTTCTCTTGGACATATACATATGAATTGCTAGGTCATAAAGTAACTTTACATTTAACCTTTTTTAGCAGCTGCCAAGCTGTTTTCCAAAATGGCTGTAATGGACTAAAATCCCACCACCAGTGTATAAGTGTGCAGTTTCTTCATGTTTTTGCCACTATCATTAGCACAGACCTTTTAATCACGGTGCATCCCAGTGTGAAGTGCTGGCTCACTGTGGTTTTGATCTGCATTTTCCTACCACTGAGGAGGGTGAGCGCTTGCTTACTGGCCTGATAGATCTTTCACGGCTTCTTTGCCTGGTTTTAAAATTTGAGTTACTTTTACTATTGGTTGTAAGAGCTCCTTACAAACTATGGATAACAGTCTTATGAGGTATCTGATTTAAAAGGATGTTCTTTTATAGTTAGTTGTCTTCATTTTTCTGATGTGATAATATATAGCTTGAATGTTTTACATTTTGATGAGGTGTACCTCATCTGTATTTTCTTTTGCTGACCAGACTTATGGGTCATATCCATGGTCTATCTCTATCTCACGGTCATCAAGATTTATTCCTGTTTTTTTTTTTTTTTAACTTTAGCTCATTTCTGTCTTTAATCCATTTACCTTTTTTGGGTGGGAGGTGGCAGTGTTGGAGACCCAGAACTTGCAAGTACTCCACCACTGATCGATCACCCTAATTTCATAACCTATTTTTATGTAATATAACTATGTGTTTTCACATTCCCAAAATGTTGTCAAAAGAACACAAGGAATTCGCAGCCCTATTGGCTTTATTGCTGTCTCTCTGCACACTTACCTTTCCTTCGGTCACATGGGAATGGTGGCAAACAGGACTGTCCTTTTATGTCTTCAAGTACAAAAACACTCTTTCTAGCCATGGCTTTATATATGATAAGTCTCAGAACACCAACTACACCATCAACAGACCCATAGTTCATTCTAGCTTTGCCAGCTGTCCATGAATGTCTGTAATGTGCCATTTCTCCCCAGGTTAAGATCCACTTCAGAACTACACACTGGAGTTGCTATGCCTCTTTAGACTCCTTATGTCTGGAAGAGCTCCTGGCGTTTCCTTGTTTTCCACAACCTTGAACACTCTGGTAGGGGGATAGGGCAACTATTTTTCAGAATACTGATCAGTATGTTATCTAACGTTTTGTCATGACTGAATTTGAGGTGCATTTTTGTTAAGGATCAACAAAGAAATGAGTACAGATACACTTTTTCCTTTTTGTGGTCTTGAGCACTGAATTTAGAGACTCATACTTGCTAGGCCAAGCACTCAACCACTATGTCTATCCATAGCCCTGGTGTTCATACTGGTCTAACTGATGGCATATATTAGATCACCTAGCCAAGGATATGTAAAGCAGATTCGTCCCCTCCACTGTTAATACTTTCTCTTTATGGTTAATTTGCAATTTGTTTTGAGAATAGATGTAAATCTCGCTCCTCTTCCACCATCTGATTTGTAGCCACACTAAATGCTGGTTGAACTGATCATCTGTGGTGGTCACTAAGCAGTAATATGCTGTCACTCTGTCTACAGGGATTAGGCAGCTGTCAGGAAGGACATTCCCTTTTGTTCCACTTTCTTATATACTCACTCATGCATTCATTTATATCAGCAGGAATTTTATTCCATGAGCCTCTTTCTCCTGGGGGAAAGTTGTTATTTGCTTGTTTCTGAGAGAAGGCTATATATATATCACAGGCTGGCCTTAACTCTTGATCCTCTTGCCTCAGCTTCTGTATTCCATGACTTTTCCTCTGTTGTTTTTCAGTTGTAAGGCAAAATTGTCCCAGTTTTGCCAAACAGGAAGCTCTTTAAGCAGGCTTCTGTGTCCTCTTCATGTGTCTATCATTTGTTTAAGCATTTCCTTGTTTTCCTGTCTAGGGCATTTTGGGTTCATTGTCTTTCTAGTGCTGTGAATTTGTAAATAAGCCAACTACCAGGGGATTCCTTTCTGTGGGGCATGATGCTTAGGAACCAAGTCTCCCATGCTAGGTCCTCTCACTGCACTGCAGCACTTCTGTAGGTCACCGCACCTTTACAGACAAGGTAAAAAATAAGGCTCATTCTCATCCCCCTTTCACACCTAACATCCTTCTATAATAAAGGAACTTGATTCTTAGCTCCCATGGCTGAAGAGATGGCTCAGTGGTTAAAAGCACTGGCTGTTCTTCCAGAGGACCTAGGTTCAATTCAATTCCCAGTATCCAACTGTATGCAACTCCAGTATGGCAGCTCGCAACTATATGTAACTCCAGATCTAGAGGATCCAACACCCTCACACAGACATAGATGCAGGCAAAACACTGATGCATATAAAAATAAAAAAATTAAAAAAAGAATATATTTATTTTCTGCCCAATCCTGCAATTCATAGAAAATTACTCTGAATTGCTGGCATCAGTGCAAGAAGGAAATCTAACTAGAATTTAACATACTGTGCAGTGTGTTGTGTATGATTTACTTGTGTGCATGTGCATGTCTAGTGTGTGTGCATGTATGTGTGTGTCATGCCTATATGCATGTGTATTGGATCCCTTGGAGCTAGAGTCACGGGCATTTGCTGGACTCCTGGCTTATTACCGGGTGTTATGATCTGAACTCCAGGCCTCATGGTTGCTCAGCGATTGCTCACTCTTAACTGCTAAGCCACCTCCAGCCCAAAGGGTACATTTTCACATTTAGACTCACAGTACATAACCAGGTGACTATGTTAAAATACCTGAGTTAGTTATTTTTCCAACCTCTCCTGTGTGGCTGCAATTCAGCTGAAACACTTAAGCTCATTTTCTAATTATATTTCATGTTGCATTTACCCCCTCAATGTTTTATTTTCAAACTGTAAGACAATAGCAAGGCTCCAGGAATAAAAACTGCAGCATAAAAAGAGTAGCATGCATTTCTGAGCCTTCCTGCCTAGTTTCCACCCATTACCTGGATGTAAGTACTTTCCTTGCATCTTCCTGGCCCTTCTACTGGCAAGGATGAAGCAAACACGTATACTTCTTAGTCTGTTGCAAATCTCCACAGTTTCTCAGATGTCTTGCCCATTGTTCTTCTAGAGCAGCGCTGTTTTCTCTAAGTAGATGTACCAGAGTTTTACCTACCCAAACTCAAGTGTGGGTATCCATCCTTGCTAATTACAAATAACAATGGGGACCAACTTGTGCCTGGGGAAACCACCCCGAGGGCAAATTCCAGAAGCAGCTCTGTTGTGTCACAGGAAATGCACGTGTAGTAGTTGTACCAAGGCTCTGCGTGTCCTTTTTTGGGGCTGCATTCTTTTGTCTTCCCATCAATGATTTTGATTCCTGTTTCCTGGCAGTCTTATGAACAGAATTCTCTTCAGCTCTCAGTAGACAGTATGACAAAAATTCAGCAACTTGGAATGAAATCTATTAGGTGACAATTTAGTACTTAGGGGGAGCTGTGATCAGTTTCTTACTGTGAGAGAAAGGGAGTATGTGTCTAACCACCAACCCTTAGAGGCTGATTCTGCATTTATTCTGAGGCTTCAGAGGTTTTATTTAAAAGCTCCCTAGGCAGTCTCTGCTCTACCTCTGGGAAAGAAACACTGAATTAGCAGCACAAAGGGTCTTTTCTTCATTTCTCATATTATTATTGTTTATGTCTCTGCTTATCTCAATGGCTCTTCCCCCTGTACTATATATAATACAGTCCTTGACAATCTAACACAATTGTTTCCTTTAGAGCAAAACAAGTATGTGAAGCGGAAAATGGAGCTACCTGTAGTTGCCTTAGTGTTTCAGATGGGACACTAGGGAAGAGAAGAATGGAGAATACTGCCCACAGGTGAGTGACGCCAGCCCAGGGAACAGTGATAACTACTAGGAGTCAACTGAAGTCAGGTTAAAGCCATCTGGCCTGAGCTGACAGGCAGGGAGCACCATGTGCAGAGGCTGGGTGTGTGGCACTAAAGAGCACCACTGTCTATCTGTGGCTGATGCCTGCACTCCTAGAACTCCAGAGGCCGAGACAAAAAGAGTACTGTAAGATCTGGGCTAGCCTGGGCTACAGAATGAGACCCTGCCCAACTCCCACCACCCGCAGTGTGCACCCCTATTCACACTCACCCCAGTTGAGATGGCGCCAGGTCTCCTGTGAGTCTTTGTTTGACCGTGGGAAGCAGGCTGGCCTTTAAATCCCCATCTTTTCATGACGCCCTGAAAACCTTTACCAATACTGGGGGGAAAAAAGTTAGAATTTACATAATGAATGGAGTATAAAATATTTCTAACTGTACTTTTCTGACAGCACCTTGGAGTTCTAACAAGACTTCTTATCTAAATAACCAGGAAAGGCCATAGCAGTCAAACTACAAATGAACGTTTCTTTGTCTGACTTGCCTTGCACCTCCCCCTGGAGTCTAGCTCTGTATAAAATGTTATGTCAAGACTGTGAGACAACAGTAAGCCAAGCATGGGGAATTTGCCTGTGAAAGGTTCCCTCTCACACTCTTGTGATACGATAGCAAAGCTCTAGATGTTTCACTCTTATAACCCACGGCAGGCAGCCATTAGGATGAACTCCAAAGACCCCATCTTCTAGTATTCATGATATGCTTAATCCTCTTCCCAGGAGCCGGGGACTGAGTTTGTTTAATGAATAAAATATGCTAAGATATAAGATGTCAGTCTGAGGTTTGGTTACAAGAGACTTTCCTCTGGTAGTCTCTTCTCTTGCTTTCTAAGCTCTGCAAGAAACAGCTGCCACTACAGACGCAGCATGTAGCAAGGGGTTCTCCAGTCAACAGTCGAGGCTCTGCTGCTGCCAGCAACCATGCCAATAATCTTGGAGGCAATTTCTCTCTAGTCAGGACCCGATGTGACTGTACTCTTGTGACCCCGAGCTAGCTACAGCCAGGCAAGCGTGCTGAATTTCTAACCACAGACACTGAGGTTGTAGAGGTTTACTTAAGCAACCGCCAGGGAGCAACAGCGAGGGCACAGAATCACTAAGCCTCTAGAAGCTGGGCAAGTAGCTTTAGCAGATACCAGATGTATGTTGATCTGTGCTGAACAGGAAGCTAGTGGAAAAGCAAAAGTAGAGGAAGGTACTTTCCCAACAACCTAAATATTATTTTTAAATGAAAACAGTTTATTGCAGAGTCTGTCAGTTAAACAAGCTAACAACACCAAGTTCAAGTCTTACTAAAGGCCATCTCTGAATGTCAAGTACATTTCTGCAAGTGACACTGCAGGGGGGGGGGGGCTGCAGGTCTACCACAGACGCCATATATGTGCCCTTAAAGTAGAGATTTTCTCCACCTTTCCCTAGACAGTAGTAATACATTTTAATGTAATGATGCATAATTTTAACAAAACTAGCCATGATTAGACATACACTGTTCACATCAATTATAAAATAGCATGAAAACCATGCCATTCCCCCAAGGCTATACGTTTATTAACAAAGAATTATCAGACAGGATGGACTGAAGAAAGTCCCTTGAATAACAGTTTTAGATAAATTAAGAACTTAACACAAAAACAAGTATAAATTATAATAGAACCCAACAGGCATGCACTCTCAAGCCACATATCAAGACTTGTTCATAAACAAATATAATATAGTTCATACTTCTTTCAGCCTGTATATACTTTCTCTTCCCTCAATAACTAAAAAATAAATATAAAATGAGTTTCTATCAAAAAGCTAAAATAGAAATGCAACATATATCCAATGGAAAAATTACTGCATGATTTTATAGAGAGATGAACACCAAAGAACACCAATGAGAATCAAATACTGAAATTATGCTTCAGAAATTATATTTCCCCTTAACAGTGAATTTTAGGACATACTTGCAAAGTAATGTAAAAAGCTTAGCAATTGGAAAATGAATAGAAATAAGTGAAGAATAATTTGGAAGTATGCTATCATTTAGCAAGCAGCAGCTAAGAGCAGGAGGAGGGAGGGGCCAGCAAAGCTCATCTTGGGGGAACACTTTAGCAGCAGCACCTTCACACTGGCTGACTTCTATAGAACTTCACTGCTGCCTTCAGAGTTCTCAAACTGGTTATCTGCCTTAAAAAGTCAGCATGAGCACGTGCACCAGAAAAACGCAGGCAGGTAAATTACAGAAGATAACTGAGCTCATTTCAGAGTAAATGATTACAAGATGAAAGTGGTACCCTGAAAGGGCTAATTATGTGTCAGCTAATTGCAGACTGTTTTCCAGTCTGGGTCTGGAACACTTCATGAGTTCCACTGTGTACAACAAGAACCTCTTCAGTAAATAACCTTTAAACAAAAGGCGAAACACAAGCGACAGGACAATTACTGGCTTAATTCTGGATGCAGAGAATAGAGTGCACCTGTTGATCCATGGGAGGTACAGGTAGCGAGTCTCTCCCTTCTCCCAGTTGCTTTCCAACTTGGGAACAAAAGTAAAGCAAAAGCAAGGGATGAACCAACCTTTATTTAGCATGCCCTGGTGTGTTTCAAATGTAATACTTTTGTAAGTCACAGAAGAAAAACCTTCACAGAGAACTATACACTACCCAGACACCTATCTCCCTCACCCTTCGCCCACTGGGGGTTCTGTTAGCCTGCTCGCCTGTCTGAGACAGGGTCTCATGCTATGGCCCAGCTGGCCTGAAGCTCACTGTCTCACTCAGGCTGGCCTAGAAGCAATCCTCCTGTCTCCAACAGGATGGAGTTTGCAGGTGTGCAACATTCTTCCTGGCTACCTGATGTAGTTCTCAACTAATGGCTGCAGAAATAAATCAAATGAAAATTCAAATCAGGGAGAATGTAATTTTAGAAATCCCTGTTTTAGTGACGCTTACATGAAAATGAGAACAACAAAAGTGAATTTATTTAGAATACTTAGACTGTTTACAAAGTTATTTAAAAACAAGAAACAAACAAAATAAAAACAGCAAAAAAAGAAAACAAAACAGAGAAAAAAAAGTGGGGCGTGGTGGCACACCTTTAATCCCAGCACTTTGGGAGGTAGAGGCAGGGGGATCACTGTGAGTTTGAGGACAGCCTGGTCTACAAATCAAGTTCTAGGACATCCAGGGCTATTACACAGAAAAAACCTGCCTCGAAAAAACCAAGCCCCCCAAAACAAGAAACAACTCAGAGGTCTCATTTAACTTAGAAGGCCACTGTCCCTGTTCTTCAGTCCTTGTCCCCCACATAGCCTGTGTCCATGGCAGAGATGATACCTTACTTATTAGCTCAGTGTCCAGACTATGCCCATCACTAACTACGCTGTTATGAAGGAAAGGGGAAAAAAAAAAAAAAAAAAGTTTAGAGCAGTGGTTCTCAACCTGTGGGTCTCAACCCCTCAGTCAAACCACTCTTTCACAGGGGTTGCATATCAGCTATCCGGCATACCAGATAGTTACATTACGATTCATAACAGTAGCAAAATTACAGTTATGAAGTAGCAATGAAAATAATTTTATGGTTGGGAGTCACCATACCAAGAGGAACTGTAGTAAAGGGTCGCAGCATTAGGAAGGCTGGGAACCACTGGCTAAGAGGCTTAAATGAGTAACCATAACCCTTCCAGGAGGTAATGCATAATTTACTGTTTCCCAACTCACCCTATTATCTTAGAGATTACTATTATGGAAATTTCATCCCTTGGCCATATTATACAAATGCCCAAATATTCACAACAAACAGTTTTAAAACACATCCATCAGGTATTTCTCTACATTGTAGAGCAATGTTTCTAATACTAGAACCTGGGGACAAACAGGTACAAGGTGAGGAGAGGCTACATGGCTGCTCTGAGCCATCTCTGCCTCGCTCTCTAAAGACCCACAGTCCCACCCCAGCCTCTTCCTTTCCACTGCCATCTGTGACATCTCTCCTTTTCTTCTCTTTTCTCCTCAAACTCACCATTCACCCCTGCAATTTATTTTCCTCTTTTAATTAGTTTCTGGAAATCACTGAGATTAATCTAATCCAAAAATGCAAACAATTTTTAGTAAAACAATCTTTTTTATTATGCAAATCATTGCAGTACTGAAGAACAGAGACTACAATGAAGCCTAAGGCGTCCATCACTCAGCCAATTACTGACTGCAGGCCTGCGGTGGGGCTTTCATCTGTTACTCTTGCCCTGTAATTCCAGCAGGGTACTTAAAAGCAGTCTCTAAATAGTCTATCATTTACATCACAAACACTGCAGTATGGAAGCTAAGGACACTTTTGAACTACAAAACCACAAAATGGTTACCACAATCTTAAAAAGTCAATGACTGCTTAATATCAAATATGCACCAATGTTCAGAGGCCTGAGCCCTCTTTTCACAGGGCTGTCCTCTGCCCTTCCTTGGTGCCTTCCTACCCCTCTGCCATCAGTGTTTACTTTGTGGTTTCCTTAATCCTTGAGACATCCTTTCTCCCTGATGTCTCATGAAAAGGCAATCTGAGCACCAGGCTTCTGATTCTCTTCTTGCTATGGTTTAAGTCACAGACTGGCATGTTAGCTTGCACTGACCAACTGCTTTTGTAAATAAAGTTTTATTGGGATATAGAAATAAACATTCATTTACAGGGTGATTATTTCTGTTTTAGAGGTATTGTGTGGAAAGATGTTTGATGTATTAGAAAATATCAGAATTGAACTCTTAATTACTTCGTGCTTTCTATTCCTTTTTCAAGATATTTCTTCCTGAGCATGGAACCTTCCTTTTAAACTTTAAACAAAAGCAGTGATACATGGTGAGTGTAGCCAATGCTCCTGAGCAGGTAGGTACTCGGTGCCAGGCTTGAGCCAAGTGCCAGAAGCCCTTATGCTAAAGATAAAGTTAAGAGGTCAAGGAACTTCACAGAGCTAGTGAGGCCATGACTTTCAGGCATGACCCAGGTCACCTGCTACTTACTAAGCCTCAGTCCTGCTGACCTTGGTTTTTCCTGCTTCGTAGATTTAAATTAGGAAAGCAATTATAAATTATCACTAAAATATGTTTCAACAACAAACCAAGACACAACCCTAAAACACTTCCTCCCAAACTAGACTTCATCTAGAAATAACCATTCACTTTAATTTAAGGATTATTTTTGAGAGATTATCTCTTTATAATTCAACTACTCATTGTTTCATTATATAAACTTACTGCTCCAAATAGCTAGTAAATTAAATAAAAATGGATTAGAAATGGAGGACAAAGTAAAAAAGTTTGTCCCCACATCAGTCACAGGAGAAAGGAAATGAGGGGACACAGAGCCTACACTCCAAAGGTGACATCTCCATTCATAGTTAATGGGGAAAACAATGCTCTCACCGGCTCTGAAGGACTTAAATTCCAAATGGGAATCGAGAAGCACTGAGGGACGTACACTAAAGTACTTAAACGGGAAAAAAAACCAAAAAACAAGACAAGCAAATGCATGTAGGCGCCCAGACACCCCACAGCCCAGGAAGACAGTGGCAGGGAAAAAAGGCGGCGGTGAGGATGAATCACAGCCAAGGAGCCAACACCGCACTCAGAACGTCAAACCAAGCTCCATGTGAGCAGCCACCAGCCCGCAAGCATTTAGACGCATGGTAGCTAGCAGTGCTGCAGTCTCTGGAAACGTTCAACACACAGCTAAAGTCCAATTCAAGCTGACCTCAGATCTCAGGGAAGTCAGTCTACTGAAGATACAGACTAGAGTACAGTGTGCTGCCTCGGGAGCAACCCACTTCTCATGGCGAGGTGAAGAGAGCCGAGCTGCCACCGTGCTGCAGCAAGGACCTCCTCCGAGTGGCTGGCCCCCTTTCTTCCAGACTGACCACCACTGCTTTAATCCTAAGGCTATTTGTCCTAGCACTTACTTGCTATTTAGACTGGACACTGCCACATAATCTCAATCATCTTGTTTCTACAAATAGGACCTTACAAAAGAAACACCCCCAACCTTTACTCTATACACATGACGACTGAAATTACCAAGTGGGGGCGGGGGTTGGGAGGAGAGAAAGCCAAGGGGCTCAAAAGCTCAACAGCAGCACACAAGAGCCTGCACTGAGCACAGGCACAGGAAAGCTGAGCTCTACACACCAAGCTACTCACAAGCCTGGGCACAAGACACCTGCTGACCAAGGCATCTGAGTCTACAAGGTATGTAACGGAACCCATACAGCACTGTGTATAAATTCACAGGATTAATGCACAGTGTCTTCTGATTTGTAATAATTCATAAAATTAAAAGTAAAATACCCACACCTATAGTCTCTTAATTTTTGACAAAGAAGCCAAAGCCGTAAGTACAATGGAAAAAGGACAGCATCTTCAACAAATGGTGTTGGTCTAACTGGATGTTGACATGTAAAAGAATGAAATTAGACCCATACTTATCACCTTGTACAAAACTTAAGTCCAAGTGGATCAAAGACCTTAACATAAGGCCAGACACACTAAATCTACTAGAAGAGAAAGTGGGGAAAACCCTCAAAATCAATGGCACAGGTGACAACTTCCTGAACAGAACACCAACAGCTCAGGATCTAAGACCAACAATCAATAAATGGGACCTCATGAAACTGAAAAGTTTCTGTAACGCAAAAGACACTGTCATTCGAACAAAACGGCAGCCTACAGACTGGGAGAAAATCTTCACCAACCCCACATCTGACAGAGAGCTAATATCCATAATTTACTAAGAACTCAAGAAATTAAATGCCAAGAAACCAAATAATCCAATCAAAAAATGGGGAACAGGGCTAAATAGAGAATTCACAAAGGAGGAATCCCTAATGGCTGAGAGACATTTGAAGAAATGCTCAGCATCCTTAATCATCAGAGAAATGCATCTTACACCTGTCAGAATGGCTAAGATCAAAAGCTCAATTGACAATACATGCTGGCAAGGTTGTGGAGAAAGGGGAACACTCCTCCATTGCTGGTGGGAGTGCAAATTTGTACAACCACTATGGAAATCAGTCAGGAGATATCTTAGAAAATTTAGAATAGCTCTAGCTCAAGACCCAGCCATACCACTTCTGGGTATACATCCAAATGATTCCTCACTGAATCACAAGGAAGTTTCCTCATCTATGTTTATAGCAGCCTTATTTGTAATAGCTAGAAACTGGAGACAACCCAGATGTCCCTCAACCAAGGAATGGATAAAAAAAAAAAAAAAAAAAACCTGTGGTACATCTACACAATGGAATACTACTCAGCCATCAGAAACAACAAAATCATGCAATTTTCAGCCACATGGATGGAACTAGAGAAGCTCATCCTGAGTGAGCTAACCCAGACTCAGAAGGATGCACATGGCATCTATTCACTTATAGTCAGATTTTAGCCATATAGTACAGGATAACTATACTACAACCAACACACCAAAGGGAACAGGAACATAGACTTTGTTACCTGTCAATGAGACACTTTGCCCTAGTGGTGCTGCCTTGTAGGCCCCCAGTGTATGAGGAAGCTCTTGGCCCTCATATGACTGCTGAACTGGGGTGGGAGGACTGTTATGTAGGGACACTCCACTCCAGAGGAGTGGGATGGAATGGATAGGGGATAGAGGGTGGGAGTATGGGACTGGGAGAGGTGGAAAGAGGACACTGTGAGGGAGATGTAACCTGAAGTAATAAAGAAATATATAAAAAAAAGTAAAATAATATGGTTTGTAACCCAGAGTCTTCACCGGCCAACCAAACCAAAGCTTAGGAAAGTTGAATAAATCTGCAAGAAACATGGAGGTGATCTTACTGGCATCAGTAACTAGGGGAAAATAGGAGGGACAGGC
The DNA here is from genome assembly GCA_907164525.1 of Lophiomys imhausi. Taxonomy (NCBI): domain Eukaryota; kingdom Metazoa; phylum Chordata; class Mammalia; order Rodentia; family Muridae; genus Lophiomys; species Lophiomys imhausi. Next base: position 19,476,960 of record CAJQZJ010003646.1, read on the forward strand.
TCAGAATCTGTCTCTCTCTCTTTTTTAAACATTAATTTATTTCTTCAAGTTACATCTGTCAAAGACCCGTCCCTCCTACCCTTTTTCCCCTCACCCTCCTATCTGCTTTTTGCTGTGGTGTTTTTTTTTTTTTTTAATTTAGGTGTATCTTTTTCCTCGCCAACAGCTCATTTTAGTACAATAACAGGCTCTTTTTCTTATAACAGTAAATACAACACAAAACAATAAGAATAATTAGGCCACAATTATGAAAATTATAAGGTATAACAAACATTCCCAATGTTCAGTCCATACGTACTTGGGAACTGATATTAATATTCTATTATCTATCTATCTCAATGAGTTTAGAGTTCTATATCTAACTCAGTTTCCTTCCTAACTTGAATTACCAACTTAAAGACATCTTCTTAGACTTAGAACATCCTTTTAATTCCTGAACAACTTAAAATTTAACTGTGAGACTCTAACTATCTAGTCTTCAACCACATCAGAGACCTGAAAAGGATAACTGTATCTTAAAGACTCTTCTTACTGTCAATCTACCGCACTGCACTTCTACAAACCTGGACAAAGGTACAGGCATCTGGCAGCTTGTGCAGTGGCCTATGTTTGACAGGATGTGGTCGTGGTGCAGACATGAATCTACCTCCCACCATCACCAAGCCAACACCCATCAGGCTTCTTTGGAAGGCATCTGGCAGCTTGTGCAGTGGCCTGCTTGACAGGATGTGGTCGTGGTGCAGACATGAATCTACCTCCCGCCATCACCAAGCCAACACCCATCAGGCTTCTTTGGATAGAAGCTGCTATTTGGCCGTTGCCATCATAAGGTAAATGCAAACAAACTGCTCTCCCAGAGTATGGGGACACCTTTATTTGTCAAAGGGCTCGTGGTGAGGATATCCTGGTAGGGACTGTCATGTGACTAAGGGGAGACAACAAACACAAAGGACTGAAGTCAGGATCCACGGTGAGAGATCAAAACTGCTAACAACTGGTTCTTGTAAGTTTGGTTGTTCTGGGTTGTGTGAGTTCCAAGAGCCAGCAGAATCCAGTTTGCAAGCATCTACATGGACTTAGGTAATCCGAACTGCAGAGCAGTAACTTCTCCTAAAGAGCTCCTGGAATCATACAGATACCACTACACCATGTGGCAGAAATGGTTAAAATATCCAAAATACTAGTACCAACTAAAAAGGTCGGCTTTGGGTTAGAGTGGTCGTGAGTGAGCACTGCTACCGAATCCGACACCGAAGAAGATGGATTAGCTTTCACAGCAGGCTCACTATATGGCATTTAGAATCCAACATCATGCTCCTACAAGACTTGAGGTGTGGAATTTTTTTTAGTTTATGACAAAACAATTGCAAACATGTTCTACAGGTACACTGAGAGACACTTAAATCAACAACCACTTTCACAAATAGTATAAAATCTTACGATTCCCAGTAACTGGAAAGACCCCAAACTAACTCCAGTGATCACAAGCATAGTCTACCAATATTGCTCATCTGTATTTCACAATCAAAATATGTGTTGTCTCAGTCTTCAAAGCAGACCTAACTGGGAAAGCATTTAATTCATGTGACCTTCCTCTGAGACCCATTTCTGGAAGCACACATCTCACTTATTCTGATGAAAACCTCTTTGTATGAAACTAATCCGGTGTAGATTTAAAACTAGCAGTCAGTGACTTTACAGATAGAATTATGAGAGCATTTGCCTTTATTCACCAACTTGAGACGGTACTTTCACCCACTCTGTTCCTTAACATTTGGAGAAAACCAAAGCAAAGGAGAACCACTGAGGACTTACGTTTTGGCTGTGACATCCACATACTGTCCAGGGCGAAAGTGAGCAGCATAAAGAGGGGTCCCTTTGTGGAAAAGAAAAAAAGAAAAGAAAATGAGAAGTCAATGTTATCTGTCAACACAGAAATGACTTTATCCACAGATACGTATTGCAGCTCCCAACCGTGGTTTCAAATGCTTATAGATCTTCTACAATTAGGAACATCAAAAACACCCAAACAATGAAGCCATCCACAAACAGGTTCTAGCTAACAATGAGAATGCTGAAGAACATGGGACCCCATTCAAGGTGCATGTGAACGTGCCGAGTGAGGCACCAGACTATACTTGACTGACAGGCTAGCACCTGCATGGGGCTCATGTGGTACTGGTCAGAATGAGTGAGTCCTGTGGTAATTACAGTCCCCTTGGTGGCAAACAAAGTTTAGAGATTACTGGTTATTTAGTAAATAAGTATGTTGAATTAAAATACATTATCCATTTCACATAAGGGGAAAAGAAAAGGCATGAGAAGAACTAAACATGACAGGGTTTGATGTAATCTTTCATCATCCAGTGGACTAGGAAATGTACTTAACTTGACTTCACTGCTGGGTACTGATTATGGTGTGTATATTCATATAATACCTGTTCATGTCAGGTTATTTCTGTGTAGGCACAGTACCTGCTTTTATAGATAGTCCTACTTCTATATTAGAAACACTTGTAAGGCACAGCCCTAACCTCAAAATGTGTTATCTTGGTTAAGAGTCAACACTACATCAGCAATTAAGAGCCTAATAAAAAAAAAAGATGAAAAAAAAATGAGGGACCAATGTGGCTGAGAATGAAACTGAAAGTCGGTTTTAGTTTGTTTAATTAGTACAGAGAGGGGTTCAGTGGTATTTAAAGAGCAGTTTCTTTAAAGTAAGATAGATTAATTTAGGTTTGTAAAGGAAAAGCAAAAACCTTAGAGACTTCATTCTATGTATGCCAAAACATCACATTAATAAATACAAATGATTTGTTAATCAAAAATATTAATCCAAAAAAAGAAAAATTGAAGGATTACCAGGGACTTCATCTTTGAAAAGCTGTACAACTAACTCAAACTGCTATCTGACCATCACTGACTCAAAAAGGTCTAATTTACTATGGTTAGAGTTCCAGCAAAAATTAGGGTTTAGACAAATTAGATATGCTAATAACAGTGGGTACTTAACCTTTCTTCAGAACAAATTTATTTCAGAACAATTCCTTCATATTTAAAGTGGGATATATGTCCATTACAAATCAGACCAATAATCAATGATGCAAGATTTATACTAATTTTTGTAATTCAATTTATTTTGCCTTCAAATTAAAAATGTAAACTTAAAACAATTCGCTATCTTCTTGTTGCAATTCAAGTTCAAATACTGAGGGGCTCTCTTGATGGTCAAACACATCAGAATGTCATACTTTGTTAATCTTATGAATCCGTATAACCACATGCCAAACCCTAACTTGACATTCCATGGACAGGGAAATTAATCTTTACTCCAGGGCTATATTCAGCCATTCTCCTTTTGAGGCTATATTTTCTTGCTCTCTGGGGGAATGTAACTCTTCCTAGAAGAATCCTAGCCTGCAAAGCATGAACATGCTTTAAAGCTAGAGCACTTACTGGGAGAGGCTTTTTAAAAATGTGACACTCTCCACATTTGCAAACAGGAGTTCGTCCCTCTCAGGGAAAACAAAGAGGATCCTACAGCTTTCCCTACTTCCCAGAGACAAAGACTTGTTTGCTCCTAGTGATTAAATCAGATAGGTTTTATATTTAAAAATAAGTGTTTGGGACTTTGTATTATGTTTAGCTTTATTGAAAGGGCTGACATTAAACAAATCACATATTTGGGTATTTTTACCTCCCTCCTCTCCCGACTTCAGATTACCTGGCTTAATTATGGCATTATCTGTTACATGAAAGATTTTAATTGTCTGTTTTGGTGGCAATCCAAGTTCTCGGTAAAATTCCAATATAGAGTCAGGTTTCTAGAAGAAAAGCAGTACATATAAGTAACACTATTAAACAGTGCAAGTGGACCTGAATGCAGAGATCCAAATCACGTTACAAACACTCAGAAACATAAAATCAAAGCATACTCCATTTTCCTGCTGAACCAACAGCCTCTATTTCCCACCATTTAATAAGGGAGACAAGATTGTATCTATAACTCGTTATACACCTATGCACAAATAACCTTACTGCTTAGGATTCAGCCATGTGCACAAGTCTCAGAAGAAAATGTACGCTCTTGCTGGTCTGATGGCCCAGCTGACAGTGGCCTCAGGTCCTCTGTCTACATTTTAGTAACTGCTTCCAAGGTTTTTCCAATAGATGCTTGGATGACCTGGTCTCCTAATTATTCAGGCTCCTGAGTTACTGTCAGAACCTCTCTGCCACCTGCCAAGCCCTCAGCCTATATTTCTTAGTCCTTACACCATTTACCTGCTTCCACCATGATGCACATTTTTTTTTATTGCTAACTCATCTATTACCTGCAACTCAGTGGACCATACCCTGAACCCTGAGAACGCTGTCCTTCTAATGGGGCTGCACAGTGGACACGGCTCCCTGGAGAAGCTGGTGGTCCCTTCAAAAGCCCGACCCTGTCCTCATTCTCCGCTCTTTCCCTTCTCCATGGCTAAGAAGACCAAACGCCTCTTTCTTACCTTCGCTCACTCATGTCTACAAGAGCAAACGCAGACATCCTCCTGACAAGTCTGGCTCCTTGAAATTATCTTCCTAATGTTTCAAATTCAAATGTACTTCACTTAAAAGGTTTCAAATTTGCTTTTGACATTCACATAGTTCAGTTCATTTATAAAGCATAATATTATTTTATTATTATTGGATTTAGAGTGTACCAAGAAACTTCTGAGAAAAAAACCCTTATGCTTTGGTACAAAATAGATAAAATGAATATCACAGCCTAACTTAACACTAGACTCAAGCATAAGAAGAACTAACACAACATATACATCTTAATTACTTTTCAATTTCACTGAAATTGAATAATTGTTTAGACTAAAATCGCAATATTATAAAACCAAGTCTTAGTCACAAGAAAAACCAAATGCTCAAATTAAGATGAAACCAGAAGCATTGTAACAAGTCAGGTCGGCCCATCCCCTTCCCCTCTAAACTTTCAAATAAATGATTCAGAAAGGCAATTTACAGGCCGACAGCACCGTCCCACGTGGGTAACCCTGTCCATGAAGCCCTCTTCCCTCTGCAGAATTCCTCAGCTGTTACCCTTCCTGCAATCATCTGCACCCAAGATGAACTGATTTAATCAGCTTTCAGGGCCACTTCGTGTTCTTACGAGGAAACAGTTCGCACCACATCAGTGTTTATTTATAAGACACAAAAATAGCAAAAACAAACTAGCCTACTTTCTTTGCTGATCTCCAGCCCTATTACAGAGAAAACTGTTTTAATCCACTTATTTCGAGTATCCAACTATTCAATATTTTATATTCAGAGATCTTGTTAAAAAAAAAAACAAGCAAACCAAAGGGTAGAAACAAAACCCCTCTATATAGTCAGTCCATTTGCAGTTTCCCTGAGGGCTAAAACATGTAAATAGTTGGTACATTTTTTAGCTTAGAAAATCTCTTTTCTTTTTAAACAAAAACACTTTAATTATAAATGGCGAGTGTTTCCCACAATGGCAAAGTAACCTTTTCTCTTCCTCCTTTTAATACATAATAATGTACTAATGACACGGGGTAACGGGTCTCACTGTGACTGTCCCATACCTGATTATCTCCCTGCCCACTGCCCTCTACCGCTTGCTCCCCGGCCCAGGTCCCTCTAATCCCTTCTCTTTCTCTAACAGACCTTTGAGAAGTGACTAGCTCTTTGTGTAGTCGAGTGCTCAGCATCTATCACATGTAAGAAAAAGCATTTGAATCTCCAAATCCGCACTGTATTGCAGCCTCACTGCAGATAACACTGTAGGAGATATGCAAAGTGGAGGGGAACAGCAGTCTTGAATATAAAAGTGGAATAGTATCATTTCTGAAAAAAATTATTAGTAAGTACTATGCCAATTTGCAAATACTGTTAGTATTTGATTGATAACATATCTTCATCATTAAGTAAAAGAAAATATATTAAACTGTGCACTCAAGTACATTGTCTTTAAGAACTATAAGAGTCAATTGATTTGAGAATTGAAAAAGAATTCACAAAACTCCAAATCCAACTTTTTTTTTTTTTGGTCCAAGACAGGGTTTCTCTCTGTAGCCTTGGCTGTCCTGGAACTCACTCTGTAGACCAGGCTAGCTTCCAACTTATAGAGATCCATCTGCCTTTGTCTCCCCTCCCAAGTGCTGGGATTAAAGGCATGTGTCACCACCACCACCTGGCTTCCAAATTCTTTTATGAGTAAAAACAGGATGTTGAAAAGGTGGGTGAAGAGGAGTCAATGGGAGAACCCAGGACCAGAACTCACTCAGCCTATAACCCCTGTGTTCCCCACTACCTCCACCTCCTATTTATTTTTAAAAAATAATGTAGATTCATTTTTATATATGTATGACTATTTTGGCTGCATGTTTGTGTGTGTACCACATGCATGCCTAGTGCCTGCAAAGGACAGAAAGAGGGCATCAGGATGTTCTGGAATTAGAGTTACAGATGGCTATGAACAGCCATGTGGTGCTGGGAACTGAACCTGGGTCCTCAGCAAGAGCAGCGACTGTTCTTAACCACTGAGGCTTCTTGCAAGCTCTGCCATCTGTTATGTCTGAGGAATTGCTATTCACACACCTTTGGAGCAGAATAAATTGTCCCAATATGATGGTTAATTTATAAATATCAAGACCATAGGTCATGGACTTACATGATAATAAAAGTAACAGTAGCAGTATTAAAAAGAGGTGAGTCCTATAAGTATTTCTTTACCACCTATTGCCCATTTCGGTTTCCTCCCTGTGAATTACATGGTTCCTCCCCCAAAGGGACTGTCTCCAGTTCTGTGGCTGCTAATTTATAGGCTGGCTACTTCATTCATCCCTCTTACCATCTTGAGCATTCTCAGGGGGTCACTGTCCAGAGACATTTAAGTATGTAAGGCTATGGAGTCTGTCCTGTTCTTACCAGTGGTCAATCAGTTCTGATCAGTGACTTCACTCTTCTATGCCAGAGGCTGAAGTGATTATGTGTGGTAATGACTACAAAAACCATGATATTGGCATGTAGTAAGTACTCAATAAGTTAACTGTGACAAACACATACATGTTATGTACCACTTTCCTCTGAATGATACATTTTTTCCAGGAAGGGGGTGGTGGAGTAGGGCTCATGAGACTCAGGAGTGAACAAACCTCTCACAATTTCCTCAGAGCTAAATCATATTCATGGGGATTCACAAAGCCCTCCTGAAGCCTGTGGAGAAGGCAGACCACTGCCTAGGGCAGCACACTGGTCAGGCCTGCAGGAGATATATTTGGCTTGGAGTTGTCCATACCTCATCCTGGGTAGATTCCGTGAGCTTTTACCCAGCCTGGGTTGGGATGAGCTGTGCATTCTCCTGTATGCAACCCCTCACCCACAGTCCTCTGAGTAACCCCAACAAACTCACTGGTTTGCCAAGCTGAGCTTTGGTTTAGTTTTTTTTTTTAGTCTGTTGTAGATTCCCTATTTGGGGTGAGTAGATGTTTGTTTGTTCCTGTCTCCACAAGAAGAGTGTAAAAACATAAAAGAAATATTTGCTAGTTGTGACAGATAGTAGAGTTACATCTTGATTTTTGACCATGTTTATTTCATAAACAATGAAAAAAAGTTTGGAGATAAGTGGTGTGCTTCAGTCACCAACTGGTGACACCCATCGCTATTTCTAGGTTTTGGTCTGGGCCATGGGCAGAAAATATTAATTGGGTACACTTTTCTAAGAAGCTACATACTCATAGTTCTGTTAACACTCTACTTAGGAAACAATGCTCTGTTGAAAAAAAAAATCTGATGTGGGTGCATATGCATCTCAAGTACAGAAAGTTCCTTCTAAAATATACAACAATACTTTTTATGAACTTAAGGTTTTAAGCATTAAACTTATTTTCCAAAGAAGAAAAAAAAAGGGTAAAACATGCATGTTTTTATGTACAGAAAAACCCTGTTTCAAATTAAAAAACCAAAAGCAAACTAATGAACCCAAGATCTACTGAGCATATATGACAGTCCAGGCACATTGGAGGAACCTTATCTAGTCCTTGGGACATGGCTGGCAACACCTTTAATCTCCTTTTCACAGATGTACAAACACTATAGCTTATTAATGTCTAGTTAGCTCATAATCTCTCAGGGTTCAGATGCCTCTGCTAGCCTGCCTCTCCCCAAAGTCCTCAGGCCCAGTCTCAGTGTGTGACTACAGAGCACTTTTCAAACATGGAAGCATGGAGCCGAAGCTGATAAAATGTAGCCTTTAGGAATGAAAATGCAGACTTACGTAGAGGCGTGACACGGTTTTCCCGCCCACTGTTAGGGCTGCTGTTTTTCCATTATGGTCTTCCTTGGGAGTGTATTTTAACACGTGACAGTCTTGTACCTGAAAAAAACAAAAACAAAACACAAACCCAAGCTTATAAAATGATCCACCAGCCATAAAGAGTGTCTAGGATTAGGATTTCCAGAGTTACTTAACTCTGTATCCCTCTAACACCAGTTACCATCTTAAAATATATAAATAAACCTCTAAAACTTTCAAATATAACAGACACACAAACTTAAGTATACAGCAAAATGAGTACTTATAAAGAAGAGTTATAATCGTAAGCCTGTGCCTGCCTCTCTTCACTCTGGAGCAGGGGTTCTAAAACTCTGACTCTCAATTAGCAAGGGCATCCCCTAGAAACATGGTACGAATGAACCCAGGCTCCAGTGCAGATCCGCCCAGACTTTAAAGCCTCTGGCTAAGGAGAGCTGCCTTCTACTCAACACTACATTTGTAAAGCTCACCTTTCTGATTGCTGTGTGCTACTCTATTCTGTTCATTTGCATTGCACACGGACAGTATGAATGGGTCATGATTTACACGCTTTCTACACTGATGGACATTTAGGAAATTCTAGTTCTGGGGTATTAAACATAGGTTGCCTGAGAGAGTGTTGAAGAAGAACCATGGTGCACACCTGCTGGAACTTCCCAGTGAACCCAGGGAGACACTGACTATAAGGTTGCTAGGTTCCTGAGTCTAAATGTGACTCACAATAAGAAGGTGGTTTCTGTGTGATTGTTCCACCATTACTAAGCCACACTCTCAGACCATAATAGTCCATGAAAGGGTTACAGGCGCTGCGCCTTGTTAGCTCTCTGATTTATTTTAATCATCGCCACTCCTCTGATCAGAGCCCAGAGCCTGGGCTGTCCAGAGTGACCTAAGGAGTAATGTCTCCTAACCTCACCTGATTCTAAACACTTTGCATTGTCTCCAGGACCTGACATTTGTCATCTCATGTGACCCTTACAATAACTGGTTGTGGTGAGGCAAAACTGTTCCTTTTATAGAATTATATCACTTAGGGAAGAGACAATAGTACCCAGGAACAAAGTAAGTGGCAGAGCCAGAATTTAAACTCAGGGCCTAAGTTCCTAACCATTTGAGATAACTGATCTCAGTGAATAAAATGTGGTTTCTTCAGTGGAAGAAGGGAGTCCACTCTGACAGTTAGCAAGGAGTCATAATTACAACCATGGCCTGGATGAACTATATGTGCACATAATGGGCTTGAGACATTTTCCAAGAATGAATTAAGTGGAAGATCTGTGAGGATCTATGCTAACCTTCCCCATAAGGCATTGTTCCAGATATTTCAATCCCAGCATTCACAAACTGGTTTAGACCAGACTCAACTTTCCTGGAGCCATCAGAAGCAACATTTTTTACTATTATCTGTGTCATTTTCCTTTACCACACAGTTTTCTGTCTAGGATACACATTTCAACCATTACAGGTTAGGTACACAGATTCTGGCACACACATATCCCTTATATGTTCTGTTTTCTTACCTGAAGTAATGTGACTGGATGCTTTTGACCATCCTTGGTCCATAAGGGCATCATGCCCAGCTTCAGGGCGATAAGACCAACTCTGGAAGAACCTGGTAATAAATACAACACACTCAAGACTATTTACAAATGTAAATATCTTCAACTATACCAGGCACAATATGCTGGTGGTTAATAAACGTTTGAAAATGAGCAAATGTAAAATAATTCTAACATTTCATTTTCAAAATAATGGCATTTACTCAGAGCATATAATCCATCATTACTCTTTCCCAGTTTCAGATCCTGTCCAAAATTATCAATCAGAAAACATCTACTGAACTTTTAATGCATGAGACAGCATTATACTACACAGCTGCCACAAGCTGTCCTACTGAAATGCAGTCTACTAAGAACTTTGGGGCTGGGGATGTAGTTCAGTTGGCAGAGTGCCTGCCTAGCATGGGCAAGGCCCTAAGTTTGATTTCATGCACTGCAGCAGCCAGACCCGAGGAAATATGCCTCTAACTCAGCACTCAGGATTTAGAGGCTGGAAAATCAGGAGTTCAAGGTCATCCATGACTACAGTGAGCGCTCATGCCAGGCTAGACCTGACCTCTTGTCACTAAACAATTTAAGTGTCTCAATAACTCCAGAGAACATATAATCAACAGGAAAAAGCCCTATCCTGCTTGGTGGGGCCACACATGGGTTTATTATTATACCACAAGCATCCCAACTAAAAGCAGGACATTTTACACTGTGTTTTTCCAGCCTCTTCTTCCTGGCTTTCCCTTTCATTTTATATTCTTTGTATCTGATGGAAAATAATGTATCCAGAATGTCTTTCCTCTCACTTACAAAACAACTTCCCTCTGATGAGGAGGTTGGAAATAAGCTGGCAAACCAAAAATGAAACATCACGCTCTAGAGATGAGATGTCAAATGTATAAAGCAGTCACCATTCTCATGTGTTTAGCCATACTGTACCTAAGGGGTCACATCTCAAATCCCCCCAGATCACCTGGTTTCCAAGGATGCAAAGGCCATGGTTCATCTTTCAGGGGATTCAGTTTACTTGATAATTGGGCTTCATTTTCATCACTGACCAGCTGCTTAACAAATGAGGCATTTTCTTCAGAAAGATGCTCATCCCACCACGTACTGCTTTTGCTGTGGAGACTTCTAACAAAGAACCAGATGTTCATTCTGAAACAAAACAAAACAAAACAAAACAAAACAAAAACCAAACCATTATTTCCACTTAACGTAAAGGAGCCACATTTAGATAATGTACTAAAAGCCTCAAGGAATGGTGTGGATTATGTATTTTTCTCTAACACTTCTTATGATAACACTGGGGCTTCTGTTTTAAACAAGAAAGGTTACCCTGAAGGCTAAATCTATCTTTTTCCTTCACGATAAACAATCCTACCTAAAACACGAGAGGCTACTAACCCAAATGAATGTATATTTGACAGTTTTATCACCAATGGAGGTGGCAGAATGTGGCAACTAAATTTTCTCTAAGTGTACCTCCTCCTTGTAACAACATGGCTTATGCTACCAAACTAAATATGCAGAGTTCTAAAAACAAAACTAAAACCCACAAAACGCTCAACCTCTGTCCAGCTAACGCACCAAGAAGGATGTAGCAGGCTGGAAGAACGAGGTGTGTTTAATTATTGCATGAAGTACGTCAGAACCTAAATAAGCCTTGTGCAGTCTACTTTCGTTGGTAGTCAGGAAGTTCCAGCTTCGAATCTCGAGCTGTTTTCTACTATTACCTGAGTGACTTTGGCCAACCTATTTCCCTTTAGTTTTCAGTTCTATCTGAAAAACTGTTATGACAGTGATCTGCTGATGCTCACAGAGGGCTTCAGGAAAAGGTCTAATATGACACAACCCAACATCTAATACAGTACACACTGGCTGGTAGATATTATTGCTGTCGATAACAGTCGCAGCTAACCCTTAATTTCTTAAACATAAAATCGAAAAGCACTACCCCTTCAAGCCTTTAAGATTAAAAAAAAAATGCTTTCTTAATTTTCTGTGCCACACCCCTGGACTCATGACCCCTTCCGCTTCTAACAGACCCTCTGTGCCGGGCCTTCAAGGACACAGTTGTGTGGGCTGTGCACCCTTCCACTCCCTCTCTTGCCCATACCCACCTACTCCCTAAGCCCGGGACAGCACCTAGGCCTCCGGCGCCACAGCTCAGCACCTGGGCGCCAGCCTGCGCCAGTAGCCTGCAACCCGGCATGGGGTGGTCGGAAAGGGTTCGGCTCGTGACACTTCCCAGCGCGCTGCCGCGGAGCTTTCAGCAAATTCCCTACGCAGGAACCACGCGTTCGCAGTAGTCCCAGGACAGCAGTCACAGGGCTTATCCGCCAATACTCTCCGCGGAGCAAAAGCACATCTGAGCCACTTCCGGTCCGTTTCTCAATGTCTTCCGGGCACAGACTCAAAACCCTTAACTATGGTTCCGTCTCCAAATGGCCCTACTTTGCCAATAGATTGGGCGGTAAAGAAAGTATTTGGGCTTTAAACTTTAGAAAAACGAGACAAGAAAAGATCAGACTTTCCTAGGAAAGTAAAGAAAGAGAAGTCATCTCCAATAATGCTCACCGTGGGACAATTCACTGTTTTAAGCAGCATTTTTGTCAATTTTATATTGGTTAATCCTCAGAGCATCCCTGAAGAGAAGTTATGACTATATTATAAATGAGAGAACAAGGACTTAAAATTTATGTACATGCCAAAAACAGATGGGAAGAATCAATGGACAGAAATAAGGCTGGCATATATTAACAATAGAATGGGACCAAAACTATGGGATGTTCCTTCCAGGGCTGGGGCATAAATAGTCTCAGGTCATTCTTCAACTCATGAAAGACCTTGAGCCTGAGCCATCAGGAGAGGCAGCTCATGGATACAAGACCAGGTGCAATTGCTGCAGCAAATAGTGCTATCACAATGTTTCAGAGTGGTTCCATACACTGATAGCTACTGTATCTTCTATGCCCCAGGTCTAGCCCACCTTGTATGCCCTGGCCATTCATTTCCCTACTCCAAAAGTCCCTTTCCCATTATGTGAGTGTTTTTTGGAAAGGCAGAAATGACAATTTGGCCCTTTCAGCTTCCTCTTTTTTTTTTTTAAGTGAAAGAACTGGGTAAACCTGATTTCAAAAGTCCAGAGAGGGATCTAGCTACTGCGTGGACTTGTAGGCTCAGAATCTTTGCTTCTTCATACATCCCACTAAGTGCTGCTGTGGTACCTTGAGCCTAGAGAAGAGAGTGTATCACTTCACTCTAGCCACCTGGCTTCACAGAGACTCAAGATAGGAATTTTCATTGAGTCTTTACATATAGTATATATGAGAATAAGAAAAAAACCCTACTATCATCAATATCTATCTAGTATGCCTATAGAGTACAACAGTAATGTGCTCAGTATTGTATCTGTTCATCAGTCAGTGATAACCAGGAGGACACTGACCTCATAGAAAGTTCGGTTTAATTAGGTCAATGCAACAAGAAGGATCAAATATGTAGAGATGTCAGTGTAGGGGTAAGTTAAGAGAAGCTTATTACAAGATTTAGGCTTACCCCAAGTGTTTTTAAGTTACTATCAAGGAAATGAATTTATGTTCAAATGGATGCTATGAATAATTAAAGGCAGTTCAGCAATTAAGCTTCTTAATCTTTGTTGTGGAGACAGGAAGATCAAATCAGGGACTGAGAACGACTGATGATCCTGTTCGTCATATTCTTAGCAGCCTTTAGAAATACCATGTCGATGTTCTCTTGTAAACACAGCAGCGTGGGTGGTAAAAGGATTCCTTTTCATTCTCTCAGTATATTTTTCCCACTTAATCTTTGTAATAACCGCATGTGATGATACTGTCATTATCCCAACAGTAGGCAAAGGGAGACTACATAACATAAACAGTGCTACCCAGCTAGTAAGTGGTAAGTGATAAAGCCAGCATCTAAGTTATGGTAATGTCACCATAGAGATGCTTTCTCTCTTTCTCTCTTTCTCATTTTTTATATATACAGTGTTCTGTCTGCAGGTATACTTGCAGGCCAGAAGAGGGCACCAGATTTCATTATGAATGGCTGACAGCCACCCTGTGGTTGCTGGGGATTGAACTCAGGACCTCTGGAAGAATAGTCAGTGCTCTTAAACTCTGAGCCATCTCTCCAGCCCCTAGAGATGCTTTCTTAGACATTTTATTTGTTTCTCAGTAGCATCTGTGTTACCATCTTTGCCTTAGAACTCCTCTAAGAGTAGCAAGGAAAAGGAATAGTTCACGGCATGCAATGGCCCAGGATGAGGGGGTATTCAGGTTCACCTTTGTTTCTACAGCCAAGTTTTACCTGATCCAGAATGGAGATATTATGTCAATGAAACTGACATAGGTACCACTGCTGAAGTGAATCAAAGCAAAACCAGAATTTACTGTCCTGATGAACACCTGGAGCTTGGAGTTGTCATTATTCTTGATTTAGTCATTGGTGTATACTTCTAAATGACAGCCCCAGGTGCCAAGAGGCCTAGCATAGGTTTCCTTAGGGAATTAAGGCATTGATTTCAAGCTTCCCATAACTTGTTATGCTATTCCTAAGAGACTGCACAGATGCTAGGACCCCCATTCACTTTGCCTCGGTAAGACTTCATTTCCCAATGGAGCAGAGATAACCTGCACCATCTCTTTTTACTATGACAGTTCTGGGATTCTTACCCCATCAATTCAGACCAGAGGCATTTAAAATGAAGTTTTGCTTTGAAACCTACTCCTATGATGGTTCTATTTCTGGGCATGGATGTAATAACTCAGAATTGGAACTATCTTAATCTTACTTTAACAAGCAGAAAACTTCATTAGATATGCTGTTCCTGTATGTCTCTACCATTTGATTCTGCCATGAAGTCTTAACAATATTTGTGATGTGTTCATGTGGTTGGCTTATTGCAGAATAACAACAATTTCATTATCAGGTGATTATATTTTAGTGGCCATTTATGCATTATTTAGTGACATGCCTTATACTTGAAATTAAAAACCTTAATAAATTAGTTTAGTGTTTTAATTAAATTATCATAGGCCTTATTCTATTTTGCTTGAGTTGTGGAGAATTAGAATATTTACAAATTGTTGGAGATGTTATGAAGATGGGTTACATCTCTGGTGGTGAAATAGATACAATTCAGTATAAGAAAATTTGGATGTGGAGATTCCATTGCTGGCTAGATTCAAAAGCCTAAAACTCCAGAGTTTTCTTGTCCATTTCTGTTGTTTTTAGTGTGTTTGTGAGATCTAATATAATTATGCCAATGTGCATTCCTTTACATTTTTTATTGTTATAAAAATGTTAGCAACAGAAAACAGAACATCACATACCACGGGAACAGATGCCTTCAGTTTAGGCCATCTGGCTTGTCTCCCTCCTAATGCCAGGCCGTTATAGCAGTGGTCACCATCACATTTGTAATTGCATGTGACTCAAACAATAGGTAACTATCCCACTCAGCCACAACATGCAAACAAACAAATAAACAAACAGAAACTATTGCGATTTTACTATATGGCTCCTACTCTGAAATCATCAGTACTTGAGGAGCTCACAGAAAGAACAATGGGGGAAGCAGACAGACATCACAGCGGGTGTCCAAGCAGAGACAAACAAAATACTTGAAAAGGATTCTCATAGAAGAGGTAATGCAAACTGTCCCTTGGGGGAAGAGGAAGGTTGTCCAGGAGTAGAGAAAAGACATTATAAATAAAAGGTACACAATTACTGCAAAACAAGAAATCTCCCCAAGTCTTTGGGCACAGAACAAGCACTGCTGTCCTATCTGTATGGATTCTGTTTGCCATGGTTGTAGAAAGAACCTGGTAAAGATAGTGTGTTTCTTAATTTCTCAGGTGTTGGCTGGAACAAAGATTAAGGGCCGATGTCAGCTGGGGGCCAAACCACCTTCAGGCTCATTTAGTCCATATGTGGTGGTAGACAGGCAGACGCTGCTTTTGTGGCTGAAACCCATGTCTGGTTTCTGCTTGTGCTTCCCCACAATATGGTGGTTAGCTTTCAAGAACAAGGCCCTGGGTTCAGCCCCAGAAAAACAAAGAGATTGTAGTTCACTGGGAAAGCTGGAGATCGTCCCAGCCTCTTTCTCCTCCACCACCATTACCCACCCATACTCACACACCTCTTACAACTGGCAACCTTACATGGACACATCATCATCCAATGCCCATATTTTCACCCAGTGTTAAAGGTCCTGTGGATTACAATACATGTATCCACCATTGAAGACGGTGTTCCACATGCACACACCTAGACTGGGTAGTCCATTTTGACCTAACCTTGTGAGATGCATGGTGTGATTAACTTGCCACTGCAAGCTGGTCCATATTCAAGCAGTAGGGTCACCCTGAATGGGAACTTGGCAAAGGTACACTATAAGAAGAGCATGTGGGCTGGAGTGCATTGTGAGCATCTTCAGAGCCACAGACACCATAGGTAGATGGTAGACACCATCCAGGTAGATGAGTAGGATTGGTTTTAGATTGTTGTGGGGATAGACTGATGACTGATTGCCATGACACAGTGAGCCTGTGAAAACTTTCAGACTAAGTCTAGATGGTTTACAAGACAGACAATATGATTTGGATATTTTTTCTTTGGTCATTAGAGAAGTTTCTAGAGATAGATCTAGTACTTCTTCCATTTAGAGAGACTAAGGCAAGAGCAGAAGAGTGCATGTGTCCAGAGGGTAGGAGGACATGACAATGGGCCAGCAAGAGCAACTAAGACTAGGATGAAAATCAGACAGGGCAGGCTGCTGACCTCAGGACCATTTCCAACTCCTGTGGCAAGCATCCTGTGGGGCCAGGGGGAGTGAGCAAACTACAAAGGATGGGGCGAGGGCTGCCAGGCTGCTCCAGTGTCATGTGGTGACAGTGGTTCCTCCATCCGTGGCATTTAGACTCCAATCAGGCCTAGAAGTATTGTCATGGCAACTTGCCCATCTGCACTGCTGAGCTGAGACAGGATTCCCTTAGTAACGGAGGAGCTGGGAGATGATGCTTAAAATAATCTTTTATGCCCAGAAAGAAATGCCTTTGCAGTTTTATTAGCTGTGTAGCATCATGGGGCCTGGCTTTCATTCTCACTTTATATCAAAATGGAACAAAATGGCTTTTTAAGGCAAGAATTTCCCTGTCTGCACTGCACAAAGCATACATCCCACTAAAGCCAATGAATATCACACCTAAGTTCCTAGAGTCGCTGGACACTGTTACATAAATTGTCTCTAAATAGAACAGGCAGTCTCTATCTGAAATCACTGGGCTTCATCTAATCTCTTTTCTATATCCCGCTGAAGTCCCAGCAGTCTCTCTGTAGGGCAAATAGTTACACCAAACAAAAGTTTAACACTTAGGTCATTTAGCCTGACAGTTCCTTGCATCTGATGGCCCCTCCTTGCTGTGCCTCCCCTCCAATTTCCCCTCAGCTGTGGCTCTGTCTCCAGAATGAGCTCTTTCTTGTGACTGATAACCCTATTAATTCTTCTCCTTCCTTAGAGTTTACCATGCGGGTAAGCATGTCGTTCCGAGGCTGCATTATCCTTTCTTTTAAGTAGCGAGAAGACTCGAGTCCCTAAACCATCTCTTTTCAATGAAACTGCGGGCTCTTAGGGTCAGGGCAGTAGCTCAGAGATAAATGCCTACTTAGACTGTATCCGGCCCTGGGTTCAGCCCCAGCAAAACAAAGAGATTGTAGTTCACTGGGAAAGCTGGAGATCGTCCCAGCCTCTTTCTCCTCCACCATCATTACCCATCCATACTCACACACCTCTTACAACTGGTGACCTTACATGGACACATCATCCAATGCCCATATTTTCACCCAGTGTTAAAGGTCCTGTGGGTCTGGATCACCATACATGTGTCCACCATTGAAGATGGTGTATTTCTTTTCAAAAAGTATTTTAAGTTGAAATAGAATTACATTTCTTTCTTCCATTCCCTCCCTCCAGCCCCCCTCAGTTACCTTCCTTTGAGCCCCTCCATCTCTCGTCCACTCTCAAGTTGATAGCTTCTTTTTCCTTGATTATATCTGTTACACACACACGCTCATAAATACAACTTCTGAGTCTATTTTTGTTTGTGTGTATTTAGAGTCAAGACTGACCATTCTGCATTGAGCAGCCAAAAAGAGGGCTTATCCATGAAAGGGGCTAATTCTCCTCCTTCCAGCAATCAACAATTGCCTGGAGTCCTTTGTCTAGAGGTTGGACTCTAGGAAATTCTCCCTTTTCCAAGCTAGCATGTCCACTGTCCACTGACAGTACTATTGTAGTTTTGGTTATATCTCCATTTCTAGTTTCTAAAAAACTGTTTCCCAGTAGATTTCCTGGTATTCGGGGTCTTACAGTCTTTCTGCCTCTCTTCCACGAGAAACTTCCTTTCAAATGCTAGGTCAGGGATGTCCAAGCAACTCCCCAGACAATTATTGATGTAGCCCTTGGTTGCCTCTCAGAGGTTGACCCTGGGCCACTATTGCTGAAGATACCACACACTTAGGGTGCAAGCCTCTGATGATTTAAGTTAGATCTGACCTGAGAACTTCTCTCCTGAAGTTTAATTTTCATGATTCCAGAAAATACTAATCAAGTTTCCAAGGGAGGAAAACAATTACAACAGTCCTAGCCAGCTGTAACACGGTTGAGCCATGGCAATTGCCAGCATGGCGAGATACAAATAAAGGTACAAGAAGTGACACTGGCATATCAGGAGCAACCAACAGTGGACTTGAGTCCCACTCAACAGGAGGAATATCATGCCTGGTAAATGAAACAAAAAAACTGATCTCTATGGAAACATGAGATGGAGTCCAAAGGTGACCACAAGAGAGAGATCTATCCTCAATGGTCCCCAAGCCTGCTAAGATCTGTAACAATACTGGCAGCCCATTTGGTTTTAAATAATGCTATCTAATGCCCTGCTATATGTCTCATTTCACAGATGAGGAGCCTGAGAGTCAGAGGGGATAATTACATTGGTGGTGGTGGAGGTCTGTCTGACCTCAAAATTAGTAATCATAATGATTTTGTCCTTTTGGAAGGTCAGGCCAGCTTGCTATACATTCTCCTAGAATGAGTCGACACACTCCAGAGAATGAACTAGAATCTTCAGAATGCCAGCTCAGCTAAGCTCATGCTGATCCAAAGATATTAGACAGAGAGACTGACAGAACTGCTGCTCTATTTCATGATATTTTTAGTCATTTTCAATTAATTTGCTTCATATTAGACTGTAAATTAATTATAAACTAATCTGAGTGATTATGAAATTATTTTCTCAGCCTACTGCAGCCCCTGTGGGCATACATATTTTTAATATTCCACACCCCAGGTCACCTGGGTTTGACATTTGGCGTTCTGACTGCTTTCCATGATGGAAGGATTGAAATCCCAGGGGATCCTGGTGTTGCCAAGGATTTACCTTTGTGTCGTTAATATATGCAGGAAGTACTTTTTAGGAATATGTTACGTGTGTGTGTGTGTGTGTGTGTGTGTGTGTGTGTGTGTGTGGTGGGGTGTTTCATTCAATACACAAGAGGGGAGAAAATATCTTCCCTTTGAAAAGTACCAAGTCTTCTAATCACCAGGGAGATACATTTCTCATTTAGGAACCTTATCCTGACTGTCTAGATGCCAGGGACAAAGAGGGAGTCCTTCCAAATTCAGTTCTGCTTTCAACTTCACAAAAGCAAAGACCAGTGAATGTATATGCATATATACATAAGAAGAGGGCATTGTATGCTAAATGAAACCTGCACATGTATTTTTAAAATCCTCTCCTTTCTTTCATAAATTCTGGGCAAGATTTCAGAGATGATTCCAGAACTTGAAGCCACACTTCCTTTTCTGGGAAGAGGGGTTTTGGTTGTTATTGTTGTTGTTCCATCAGGGAGGTTTTAGCATTCTACTCTGGTCTCAGATATCAAATAGCTAAGAGTCAGAATGCAGCCTCAGGCTTGTCTACAAATTTACACTGGAGTTTTAAAGTTGCAAACTACTATAAGGGGTGGGGGGTGTGGAAATGGCTTAGTAGGTAAGCATGCTTGCTGCTTTTCCAGAGGACCTGAGTTCAGTTCTCAGCATTCACAAGTGCCTGTAACTCCAGGTGGCCTCTGAGGGCACCACCCTTGCTTACGTGGTGTGTGTTTATACAGACATATACACACAAGTACAAAGAAGATAAATTCAAAAGCACCACAAATTTATCTAGATAGCATGCACTCTCAAAACCTCAGTGAACCTGGGTGAGGTTCAGAATTCCTTTACCCGTTCTAAAGACCTTCCCCCAGAGTAAGGGTGTGAAATACAGTTATACATTTCACCCTTTTTGTGTGATGATCTGCTTAACTACAGAAGGTTTAAGAATATTAGGGTAAAAATTCTCCCAGTGAAGAGCATAGAATCTCCTTCCTGAGAGGAGACCTAACATTCCAGTTGGGCCAGGTCAGGTGGAGGGGGGGGTGGGTGTCACCATGCTAAAGAGGTAGGTAGATGGAATGAAATGCCCTTCTTCCCAGGGACCTCGCTCGGGTGTACCCAGGATCTTGACTTGTACTGTAGGAAAGAATTTGGTGGGTCACTAAGGTTGAGGTTTATTAAGAAAATGACAGCAGCCTGTATCCAAGGGATAGGTGGGGCAAGCACCCAAGTGTAGAGGGCAGGAGTGCTCACAGATAAGCCCTGGAGCAACCAGGGAAGGTAATCATGCAGAATTGTCTCCTCAAGGGGTGGGGGTGGGTGCAGTGGGGGTGGGGGTGGAGGGGCTGTACACCTGCTTTCCACCCAGAAGGCTGGGCAGGGATGTTGTTAGTGACCTGCTGACTTTTGCTATCTGTAGGGTCTGGCCTCACCCAAATCCCCCAGAGTGTTTATCTCAGATTCTCTCTCCCTAGACCTTTATCTTTAGGTTTGTTTCTCAGTCAATGTAACCCATCCTTATGGGACATGTCACAGGTACTCAACAGCCTGCTTACCTCTCTACACTACCTTGGTCAGAGAGCCCACCAGATTCTAGGCCCTTAAGCTCTAGAACCCATCTTCATGGTCACATGTACTTTGATAAAGTGTTTCAATATAGTCACACCTTAAGCCTTATTGTGCACTTGGGATTGATAATTATTACCACTAAATCCCCCACTCCAATTATACATTACTCAAATATGTCTAAAATAAACCACCTGGTGTCAGACTCTACAAGTTTGAACCAGCCCAACTAAGTCATGTTGAACCAAATTTCCTTCTTACCTGTGGAGCACTTCCCTGGAGGCTGTGATGCTTGTGAGGACCCCCACACCCAAGGAGTAAGAGGGGAGCACACCAAGGAGATGCATGGAAGAGGTTTTCAGAGTCACTTGAAAAGGACTTTCTCCAGTCCTACCTGCAGGCTGTGCAGTGTGCTTCAGGTTTCCAGCTTTTGTGAGCTGTCACCCATGCTGGGGTGGGCCTTGGTGATGTGGCTGTCTGCGAGTCATTTCTGCTCCTGTAAGTAACCCCTCACCCATATTCCTGTGAATAACCCCAGTAAAACTTATTGGTTCACCAAGTTGGACTTTGGTAGTATCCACACTTTGATCTCTCATCAGGGTATCTAGAGGGAGTAGATATGTATGTTGCTTCTCCCTAGTGAGTTTTGTCAAACAACAATTTCATTAACTATTTATCTTCCAAGTCCATGTCCTTTTAGTATGCTTGGTGACAAGTTGCAAAACACCCATAAAATACTTTCATATCATTCCCACCCAAAATGGTCCTGGAAAGGAAAAATAAGTTTACCATTGTATTTGGAGTGGGATAGTGGCTTCTCCCACAGAACATTGTTCTTCTAAAAACATTAAGAAAAAATGACAGAGTTATCCAGACACAAATGTTTCGAGATCCTTTTCTTGAAGTTGACTGAAGTGAAGCTGTCACTCCAAGAAGAACATCTGACAGGGTTTATTGCCAATGATAACATTTGAGCTTTCTAGCAAAGATTAGGATTTTTAAAGAAATTGAATGTGCTGCTATAATTTGACAGATTCTCAATATTTTTGGATGAGATCAGTGATATTATACAACAGTAGGCCATGTGATGTTTTGTTGTTAAATTAACTGTGTAAATTTGACAGATTCTCAATACTTTTTGATGAGATCAGTGATATTACACAGCAGTAGGTCATGTGATGTTCTGTTGTTAAATTAACTGTATAAACATTTAGGTTATCTGATACGACTGAGTGGACCAATTGTTTGTTTTATAAATGTGCATTCTGCACTGGTGAAATGATCCAACACAGGCTGAATTAAGATACATAAAGGTAGGTTCTTTGGATATGAGAGGGAGAAAGAGAGAGTGTGTACACACAGAGAGGGAGAGCAGGAGTATATAGGAAAGGCTTTCTGGAGAAGAGGAATTAAGCATAGGGAGGGGGTGTGCCAGTGACTGAGGCAGGCTGGGAGAACCTGCAGATCAGGTCCTGGATCTGAAGTCCTAACACCAATATTTTCTAAATGACCAATGTGTGACATTGAAAAATCCTTTATGAACAAAGAACCTATTGACAAATGCCAGACAAATGGTTTTCTTTTTGGTTGTTTTTTTTTTGGGGGGGGGCGGTTCTCTGTGTAGCCCTTGTTGTCTTAAAACTCTCGGTAGACAAGGTTGGCCTCAAACTCACAAGATTCTCTTGCTTCTGCCTCCTGAGTTCTAGGATTAAAGGTGTGTGACACCACCATCTGGCTAAGTAAATTTTATTGCTATGATTTTGTTTGACATTTACAA
Source organism: Lophiomys imhausi (assembly GCA_907164525.1). NCBI lineage: Eukaryota > Metazoa > Chordata > Mammalia > Rodentia > Muridae > Lophiomys > Lophiomys imhausi. The sequence goes on from CAJQZJ010003646.1 coordinate 19,499,645, forward strand.
ATCCTATCACAGGTTGACTTTGAATGGGCTAGAAAAATAAAATGATTGATTAAAACCAAAAGCTAAAAATAGGGACATCAATTAAGAAACTGCCTCCATCAGAGTGGCCTGTAGGCAAATCTTTGGGGACATTTTCTTGGTCAATGATATGGGCAGTGCCACCCTTGGACAGATAGATGGTCCTGGGTTGTATAAGAAAGCAGGCTGAGAAAGCCATGGAGAGCAAGCCAGAAAGTAGCACTCCTCCATGGTCTCTACTTCAATTCTTGCTTTCAGGTCCCTGCCACAAGTTTCTACTTGACTTCTCTCAGGGATGGAGTATGACACTTGAGAGTTAAAATCTGAAGCAAACCCTTTCCTTCCCCAGTTGCTTCTTTCTGGCCATGGTGTTCTATCACAGAAATGAGAAACCCCGCGACCCAGGCGGTTTATGGCTTCAGTACTGACCATCGGCTGGAGCATCACTTCCTTGCTTGACTGTTCTATTTACCTCACCTTTCTACTGTTCCCAGCTCCAGGTAACCACTTGCAACTATTTACTTCCGGGATAACACCCATGTTAGAGTTCACAGTCTGTGAGATCATGTAGCATCGGTCTTTCCAGGTCTGCCTTATGTCAACTAACATAATGTCCTCCAGGTTCACCTATCCTATCTCAAAGAACAGAATTTGGTATTTTTGACTGGATGGTATTTCAGTACAGAATAAACACTGAAAGTGATGGATATGCTCATTGTCATAATTTAATCATGGTACAATGTATTGAAAATCACCCTGTTCCACATTTATGTGCTTAAAAAAGAAAACAAAAGGCTGTCAAGAGGTTGAATGCAAAGTAGACATGGGAAACACATTAAAACTTGCAAAATCAGTAGACTATCAATATTGTCCTACTTTTCTTTTGAAAATAGTTTTTAATAAAAATATAATTTTATTTATTTTCCCATTTTCATGAGTGTGTATGTGGTATGTGTATGTGTGTAATGCACCCTTGCATGTTTGTGGGTATTTATATGTGTTTAGAGGTGCTCACAACATGCGTGTGAGCATGTTTGTGGAAAGCTGAGGTTGATATTAGTAATCATTATTGACAGTCCTTCCACCTTATTCTTTGAGGTAGGGTTTCTCAATCAAACCCAACAGGGCTAGGCTCATTAGCCAATCTGCTCGGGGAATCCCTTGTCTCTACTTTCAGAGGGAAGATTTATAGGTAGGCCTCCATATCCACCTGGTATTGATATTGGTTCTGAGGATATGAACCTTGGTCCTCAAACTTACATGTCACTTGCTTTGCTCTTTAACCTCTCTAATCTGTCCAGCCTCTTAATAGTCCTCAAGAGTTGTGAGACCCAATGGGGAGGAGACCAGATGACTTCTTGTTGCCAAATTACTTCCCCAGAGCCAACTTAAACCTAGAGTTATTCTTCATTTGACTGGCATAGCTTGGCTCCTGTATTGTCTTGAAAGATTGTTAAACTGGCATGTTTTTAATATATAATATTAATGAGTTTCATGAAAAAAAAAACAGAGCTTTTAATTATGCTGAAAAGATGGATGGAGTCTGCCCTAGGTTGAGTTTTGCTTGGCCCCCTGAGCTGTGTTGTGGCTGCCCTCTTCTGGACACATGCTTTCTCATTGCCTTCCATCTTACCTTCTGCTGTGGAGGTCCTGCATTACTCACAGGGCTTATTTCTGTGTATGCAATGCCTGATCTGTACAGTATCCTTAGTGGCTAGACGGTGGAAAGAGCTCGTAGTTTCCTGAGGGTCTACTGCTCCCCCCACCTCCCACCAAGGGGGAAAAAGAGCCCATGAGAGGAAGATGACGTCCCCAGATGAGAGAGATGTTTCCAATATTGGGCCAGTGGTCTGTTTTCTTTAAAAAAAAAAATCTTTATGTGCGTGTCTGACGTGTTCATGCGTATGTTTGTATTTTTGTATCTATGAATGCAGGTGTGTGCACATAGTATTGGAAGACAACTTTGGCTGTCAGTCTTCATCTTCCACTCTGAGACAGTCGTCCATGGTTTGCTGATGCAGACAGCAGAAAAGCTAGCCTGCGAGCTACCAGGACTCTCGTCTGCACTTCCCAACTCACAGTAGAAATGCCGTGATTTCAGATACAGACAGTCATGTCTCACTTTAAGTAGGCTCTGTGGATTTGAATGCAGGCCTTTGCTTACATAAGAAGTACTCCACCCACTTTCTTACACATTTCCTAATGATCTGCTGTTAATATAGCCACGAATGAGCACAGTGTCAAGAGGTAGAGATGGGGACTCCTCAGTGAACCTCAGGGGTTTGGGATTCAGAGTATCCACTCAAATTCTGGCTTTGCTAAAAAGGGTAGTCCTGAACATCCCCTCCATTTTAAGCTAACTTCCCCAAAACCTTCTTTCCCTGACTTCTTGCTCATTCTTCCTTTGACCTGCTTCATTTCACTAAAATTTCCCATCAATGTGCTGCTGTGGCTGTCAATCAAGGGAATGGTTGTGTTTTGTCTTGTTAGACCTGGTATACTGAAGACCGAGTGGGCACTGAATGCAGAGGCTGCCGATTTGCTTCAGGTTTGCCTGCAGTCCACTCTGCTAGATTTCTTCCTTTGACTCTTCATATTGCACACCATCAATGGAAATCCTTTATTTCTACATTTGCCTTAGAGCCAAAGCTTCCTATCTGGGTGGTCAGAAATATGTGCCTGCCAGTAGCCAGCTGATTTCAGTTAAAAATGGCATAGGGGCTCCACTTAGAGTAAAAAATATGTTTTAATTAATATCAGCTTGCTTAGATGACAAGGGCAGAGGCCTGAGGCTAGCTTTACCCCTGCCAAAAAAATTACTAAGGTATATTCAAGTATTAAATGTGGGCCCTTTTTGTTCTGGCTGTACACATGTTGTCAATGCCAAGTTCCTTAGGGGTCATGTGATGACTCTTTAGATTTGCATACCCTCTTTTCCCATTATCCCTGAGTACATAAATGTGTATGTGTGTGTGTGTGTGTGTGTGTAAAATATGCCATGTTGCCTACATGATATACACATATATGTATATTTTTGTTTCCTTTTTCATGCTAAAACTGGTCACAAAAAAGGAGGACTCTACCTTCAGTATGTAAGGTTTAAGAAGAGAACCAGAGGACTCCAATGGTGATGCTTTTATATCAGATTTCAGACCCTTTCTTTTGAAAGAGAATAGTAATTGGTTTACAGGACGGAGGGCTCAGCTCCTCAGACTCCTCTATATGCATCCCAGCAGACAAGGGCCTGAAGAGCTGACTCTTTCCCACCTAATTTTAGTAGAGGGACTGCTTGTGAGGGACTCCATTTAGAAGGTATGCCTTCAAAAGCCTGGACTGGGGGATGGGTGGCGGGAGTGGGTTAAATCCAATTTCCACTCTTCATAGAGAACCTGATGCTACCTAGCTGAGGGATGCTGGGGAGATCAAATGAGCTCATACTGGACAAGAATTTAGAATAGTGTCTGTTACACAGTCACCTCTTATTGTAGACAATATTGTCCCCTTCCACAATTCATATCTAGAAGGTCTGATGCCCACTATGATGTCATTAGTAGATACTCTGAGAGATTGCTGGGTAGTGAGGATGTCATTCTTGTGGTGGGATTAGTGTCTTTGTAAGAATAGACAGAGAACTCTTTTTTTTTCTATATCATGGAGGATAAAGCAAGAGGATTTCTATCTGAGTTAGAAAGATAAATCCCATTGGGATCCAAATGGCTGGCACCTTGATCTTGGACTTACTATACTCCAAAACTATGGAGAATAAATTTCTTCTATTTAAGCTGCTGTGTTTATAGTATTTTATTATAGCAACCTTATACATAGAATACCATTAAATGATTGTTAGGTAATATTTTTATTATTTTTTTGGAGCTGGACATCAGTCTGGCTATGAAAAGGGAAGTAAACTACCTAAAAGTCTGCCAGGCCAATTGGACTCTGTCCTTACTAATTCAGAATCCGAGGGAGTCTGCTCTGAGTGAAGACATTCCAACAGATATTGGAGGATAGCATGGTACATCATGTCGTGGCACTTAAGGACAGTCATAGACACTCAATACATCTATTAAATCTATCAGAGGTCAGAGATTGATCAGAGGCCACATTGACAAATCTATTTGTTTATTCACTCATTTTATTGTTTACCTCTGCATTGGCTAAACATCCACTGAGTGCTTCCTACATACCAGGTACAAAGACATGGAGATCCATATACTGGTTTGGGGTTAGAAACAGTCATTACGTATTTCTATAACATAGAACTTAACTATCTCAATTTAGAAAGAACAATGGAAGCACCAGTCTTCCCTCCCCTGATGGCCCCTTAAGCACATAACATACACTGGCAGGAAATTTCTTTGAAAAAGAGGAACAAGACCACAACTCTTAGAAAAAAATTCTGTAAGTACCCAATTTATTCAGAAAACAATACAATTTAAACATTTATGACTTTTTTCTGCCATATATTTGTTTTACCATCATTCCCAAAATGTTATGCATTTGGTTGACATGTATTTGCAAGATTAGTATCTATAATTATAGCTCTGGAAATTGTACAAGACATTTGATTTTCTTAATTAATTATTGTTTCCCTAAAAAAAAAAAAAAACTACTCTAACAACAGATTTCTTTTGCTTTGGATACACTTCACCATTTTTCTGACCAAAAATAAGTTTCACTTTGTGCCTTTTGCAGCTTATAAAATATTTGTTGCCGGGCGGTGGTGGCGCACGCCTTTAATCCCAGCACTTGGGAGGCAGAGGCAGGCGGATCTTTGTGAGTTCGAGGCCAGCCTGGTCTACAAAGCGAGTCCAGGACAGCCAGAGATATTCAGAGAAACCCTGTCTCGAAAAACCAAAAAAAAAAAAAAATTGTCCATTTCTCAAAGAGAAGATCATAAAAGCAGGATCAAGTCATTGTTTTGGTTCAAGACTACCTTATATTCAGACAAAATACCATCATCCTACACAACAATCCCAGGTATTTCTGCTTTTGGAAGTTGCACTCAGGAGTAATAAAAAGAGGCCAAAATATGCCCCCCACAGTGAGCTCAAAGATTAAGTGAGTAGAACAGAAACCTGGGGAGCCATGTTGCTTGTTCGGCATGGACAAGATTCCATTAACCATCTAATAGAGGACATTGGAAAATACTTTCTAGGTACTGACATAAAAATGGAATCATCCACGCAGCGAGCTGTGGAGCCTCTTTTAAGCCAAGCAGGAGTAAGCCAGAAGGAGTGCTCCTCAGTCTGGGTGAGGGAGAGGTGTGACCATAAAGCAGTGAGACTGATGTGAGGTGGGCAGCTTCTGGAACCAGTCTCATTGCTTTCTAGTCTCACTTCAGAGATGGGCTGGCCCTCTATGCTACTGGTTGGGAAGAGGGGTCATTGGTAAAGAGGCTTGAAGCTGCCCTGTTTGGGATGACCTCTATGGTGAAAACCTCAAGTTCAGAATCTCACTAGTCCTCATGCAGTGCAAGGAATGCATTAGCATCATGGAGGACCTTGTGAGATATGCAGAACCCTGCATTAAAAAGCTCCATTAGAACAAGATTCTTGGGGAGTTTGTAGATATGGTAGTGTATAAAGATGGGTACTGGGCTAAATGACCCAGACCCACTTCAAAAAGACTACCTCTAGGTAGATAAATTTATTTAGTAGAGAGACCATTCTCAGCAGGGAGAGATTATAGATAACAACTGCAAAAACAGTATAAGGTTATTTTATTATTATTATTATTATTTTAAACATGCAAAATACAGCCCATGCATCTGCCATTTTGAAAAGTCTCTCATCCTATAGGAGATTAAGCCAAATATACATTTTGGCTATCACATTCAAGAAATGTTTCAAAATGCTTTACAGTGTAAAGATAATAAGAAATTTAGCAAAATTTCAACAAACTGGTATAAAAATGGATACATATACCATTTTATTTCAAGGCGACATGCTGTAAATGTTATGATTGTGTTTCATTGTAAAAAGTCTTTAACAATACGAGGGCTTAACAGATCCAAGCCTTGGAGTTACACATGCAAAAAAAAAAAAAAAAGTCAGTTAGTTAAAAATCACTGAAACGTGCTATCTTTAAATGTATATTATTGTTATTTCTTTTAAGTACAGGAAAAGAACGAATAGTGCTTCAGAACGCTGTAAAAGTGCAGAGAGTTCATGGTGCCAGTGTCCGGGAAGACTCATATACTTCTGATGAACACTTTGGTTTAATCCCTTTCCCATTGTAATAGTCCACGACTTGATTTGGGACTTCAGCCAACACACTCTTTGCAAGGGCAGCTGGCGATGCCTGCAGGGAAGAAGGAGGTAGCGATGACTTGAAGGAAGCAGACACACACTCGGACACAAAGATCTGAGCCCTGAGCTTCGAGCAGCTAGGCTCATTCCCTCAGTCACTCAGCCATCCGTCCACTCAACCTCCTTGTTCTGTGTCTGCAAATGTGAATCCACATCTGAAGATGAGCTATCCTGCAAGTTTTTGTTTTGTTTGAATTTACATTCAGTTTTAGTCACTGTGCCAGGAGAAGTGGAACTATCGAAAAAGTAGGAATCATGTGAGGGAGACTCGGCAAGGCCAAATTGAACTTTTCTATGAGGTACCATGCTGTAAATGCTACCCAGCAGCTATATTACATTATACGGATACTTTCTATCAGAGTAGATGCTTAGAGTGAAGCCAGAGCTCCTGAATGGGGATCTGTTTTAACATGGTGTTCTGGAGATTCCTACTGAAATCTGAGGTGTACTGTTATAGAAAGTAGCAAGCACTGTGAGACAAACCTATCTTAGTAGAAATAACAGCACACCTCCAAGAGGAAACAATATTTAACTTGGGCACATATTTACAATTCAGGGAAGGGAGAGGGGAATGGCATTTGATGACTCTAGAGACAGCAAGGCCCCTGATGGAGTTGAAGAAAGAGTGCATGCTTATGAGTGTGCGAGGGTGGTGGTGGGTAGCAGTGGTGGTGGGGATTCAGGCTTGGGTAGCTATTCAGTTAGAAAGTGAGCTTGGGGTCAGGATTTTGAATGCCCCTGTAGTACTGATTCTGTAGCCAAAAATGGTTGAGGTCAAGATCATGCTAGACTCAGGTCATAGAGAGCTGGACCTGACTCTTGAAGGGTCTGACCCTTGGTACTAACTGTACAACCCATAAACAAGCAGCTTCAATAGTGCGTATAGCTGGACTTTGCTACTTTGTGGGTTCTTCTTTTTCCCCATCCCTCCCCCCCCCATCAGTTTCACCCCTAACACTAAATAGAGAAACAAGGATGGAGGGGAGAGAGGAATTAGAATCTCTGAATCTAATTCTTAGCTTTTGTTTTTTCTTTGACCACGGCTACTAGCAAGCTGCAAGCCCTCACATTTATGTACCCTCTGAAAAGTTCCAAGAATTCCAAACACCAAACTATCACAGAAACTATCTGCAGTTGGCAAAACCATGCTTCTGCTAGACCAGGAGACAAGTCATAGTAAGCTGTTGTGGACAATCCAAAACAGTCCCACATCCCTACACTTGGGATCAAAACTAAAGCACATTCTTATAATATTTCTGTGTTTTTTTTTTAAAGAAAGCAAAATCTCAGAATTCTCACTCCAAGTCTGAGCCTTCATATCAGCTACTGAAGGGACTCGAAGGTTGGACAGAGTAACCGGTTAACAAATATTTGAGATTCCCATGAAGGACAGTTGGCTGGAGGGCCACAGAACTGTGTTTCTACTCCTCTCTTTCTCAAGCCAGTCAACACCTAAACCCCATTCTAGAAACAAAACAAGAAGGAAACAGAAGCCAGACAGAACTCTGTCTAACAGAATGTGAAAGTAAGATATCTGTGAAATCTAGAATTTTTTGGATTTCTAATGGTCTGATGATGTCACAAGCTTGTGAGAAATCTGGGTTGTAGACACTTTTTTTTTTAACTTTACAAATGATTGGTTGGGCTTAGACCATGGTCCATGGAGGCATACATCAAGGCAGAAATGGATTTTATCGCCAACCTCTCCCTGGTTAGAAAGGTTAGAAGGGCTAAATCAACTTGCTTTCCCAGCCTTTTCTACATCTGGGGATGGCCATGTGACCCAATCTGCCTTATGAGATATAAGTGGACACTTCCTAGATGACTTTTATAACTCCTTACTTCCTGCTTAAAGGGAACATCCTAGTTGGTTCTGTTTTTCTCTTCCTTTTCTTTGAATGAGAAACATAATCCCCTCAAGTGAGAATACAATTCCTGGTCACAGTCCTTTTATCATCATGAAGAACCTTCAAAGGAGACCATAAGTGCTGGTTTCCACACTACTGAATCAAACAAGAAAGGAGTGGTCTAAGCCACCGTCCCTAACATTCAGTTACACAAGAATAAGTTTGCTCACCCTTCAAAGAAGTTTCTTCTTGCAGCTGTCAGTTTCAGTTATAACTGGTCAAAATGCAAAGAACCCAGCCCAGTTGATACAATCACTACACAATCCCTATATCCAACTCTCAGGGAACGTCTTGGAAAAGGGGTTGGATAGATTATAAGAGCCAAAGGACCAGGGAGTCTCTGAGATAGTGTCTTTTATATTTGAGAGGGGAGTTGTACTCCTTAAATCTCAACAATATGGTTGCTTAAACAAGAGCTGAAGGACCTGCTGACATGCCAATGTGGATAGGTGGAATCTCAGAAAGCTCTGTCCCTAGACCAAGAATTACAGGCCATTAATGGCTGTTGAGAGAGGGACAATCAGTTTTCTTCAGGGATGAGCTCCCCATGTTATCCAATCCCACATGGTCTGCCCTAAATACCTATATGTGAGAGTTAGAGATTGAATTCAGGTCCTAATATCTTACATGGCAGGTGCTTTATAGACTGAGTCATTTCTCCAGCCCCAATTTTAATGCATATGAATGCAAATATTCCGTCTGGTTAGTGGCTATCCCATTGAAAAGCACCAGTCCTAAGGGAGCCCCTTGACTATCTGTGTTGGTGCAGGCACATAGCTGTAGGAACATGAATTGGGTGTAAAAAGCCAAAAATACAAAATCAGTGTGTAATAACAGCAATAGAGACAGTATACACTAGCCACCTCCATGGGCCGGGCATCATACATAAACTCTACCTTTTACTATCCAATACATCTGTAGCATTTGCCTCATCTTACTGAAAGTCTCTGTCACTGAGAAGTTAAGCAATTTTCCCAGAGTCACATTGTTCAGGGTCTGTGCCTGTGCACTGTAAAGCTCCATGTCACCATGCAGAGCAACAAAAGAGAGGCAACTCATGGGTTACTGGTGTAGACTAAATATCAGCTCCTCACCTCCCTTTTATTTATGGCTTATCGAAGTCTGAGTAGATTAGTCTGGATAATGAAATGTTTTTCAAAATCTATTTTGAAATCCATGAAGATAAAGAAGGTGGAAATGCTCCTGATGCTCTTGCCCGTGTCACCCCAGGGAAGCTGGAAATGCACAGCACAGAGCACGAGAGGGGACTCCGTGTCTTTGTCCTGCTTGGGGCAATTCTCTCATGGGACAATTCCCTTATTTCCGGTCCCTATTTGGTTCCTGTCAACAATCCTTTATTTTTCTGCCAATGCCTAGCTGAAGCTGGAAGGCTTCCCCATAGGGGTCTGTCTCTGCCCTGAGGTCATTTCAGGGGTGTAGGATCTGTGAGCTGTGGGCCACATATAGCTGCATGCAGCTGAGGACAGGGATGAAAGAAATCCAACCAAAATAATAAGCAAAATCAGGAGGGTTTTTCTTTGCAATTGCTTTTGGAATTCAATTGCATGGTTCTCAGACAACAACTCTGTAGATCACAGTATCATGTTGCAATGTTAGAGTGTTGGACAGAGAGCTAGAGAGAGGGCTCAGTCAACAAAGTGCTTGTTTGCCATGCAAGCATGGGGACCTGAACTTGGAGCCCCAGCACTCACAGAAACAGCTGGGTATGTATTCCTGTGCCCTTGTAATTGCAATGCTGGGGCTGTGGTATGGTGGGAGGGAGGCAGGCAGATCCTTGGGTGTCATTGGCCAGCTAGGTCAGTGAGCTTGGCTTCAGTCAGAGACTCTGTCTCAAAAAATCAGGTGGAAAGTGACAGTGGAAGACTCCTGATGTCAATGCCTGGCTTTCATATACACGTATCTACCTTACACACACACACACACACACACACACACACACACACACACACACACACACACA
>CAJQZJ010003646.1:19509871-19533493 GCA_907164525.1 Lophiomys imhausi
ACACACACACACACACACACACACACACACACACACACACACACACATATATACCACACATATGTTGGGAACGACTGTAAGTTATTCTCATCCATCCATGGGCTAATTAACACATGGATTTTTTTTTTTTTTTTTTGCTATCATACAAGTCTCCAGAAAATTCTCCAAAGCCCAGATTCATGTTGTTTTGTTGTTGTTGTTGTTTTCTGGGTTTTTTGGTCTGTTTTTTGTTTGGTTTGTTTTTTGTTTTCTTGGCTCACTGAGGTCTCAATATGTGTGGAGCGGAGGAGCCCAGTTGTGTGTGTGTAAAGTCCTGAGTCAAAGAACATTGCTGACATAGGTATGGCTATGTAAAGGACCCTGATGCTTCAGCCCCATGGGAATGGCAGAGCCTTCCTCAGGTATGGATAAGGATGCTAATAGTGTGTACAGAAAATGTCCACCTTAGCTCCTCACACTGTGTTTCTAGCCTAACGTTTGCCCCCACAGAGGCTGCTCCTACCTCGATTAGCTAAACCCGTCTCCTTGTCCAGCTGCTTCCGTGAGCTACAGCGTTCACCATAGAGCCAAATCCAACTCACGCCAACTTCTCTGTGTGTCTGTCTGTACGTCTGTCTTTTCATCATTTCGTTACTTCCCTGGTCAGGTCTGTCTCTGGAAGCCGTGTTGGATGAGGAACCAGTGTGTCTGGTGTGTTTCTTGTAGAGAAGCCATGAATTTGAGGTTAGCACCTTTCATGTCTTGGTGGGATTGCTCTTGTGCGTGTAGATGGTGGGGGAGTGTGCTGGTTAGTTTTTAAATGTCATCTTGGTAGTGGTGCATCTACGTTTATTTGTCCTGGTTGATAGAAGACCAGTAAACCGTAAGAATAGCCTTCCCTCTACCTCAGGTGCACTAGGAAGTAGAGAGTGTCATGTGACAGGGCTGCAGGAATTGAGCCAGCCCCAGGACACCCTTCCATGAGGACAATTCTAGGCCTTTTTGATGCCACACTTGGGAGTCCATAGCAGACAACTTGAGAGCTTGGGGAGCCTTAGGTACTTCTTAGAAACTTCCTCCATGGGAAAGTGGAAGATGGGATGTGGGGGAAGTTACTTTTCCTCTACAGCATTGACCTGAGATCTCGTGGTGAGATCAGATTCTGCTGTGACTTGAAAATACCCTCTACACTCAGCTTTGCAGCAGGGGATTGATTTCCTGCCTGCTTAATGATTTTAATTACACTGTGACCTGCTTTAAAAAGAGAATAGTGATCACAGGGCAGTACGATAATGAACAGATTCCGGGAGTCCTGGAATGTACAGATACTTTCCTTATAGATTAGATAGGTCCTGGAATCTAGGGTTCAGCCTGTTACAGAAAGTCAGAGGTGCAGGCCAGCCGTTCCTGGAGAGCACATGAGAATAGCTCTGTTGCTGGGATTTCCAGTATTACTGTGGTTGGGGACCTAGGGTGAGCCCAAATTGGATTTAATGTGCTTGGACACAGCCAGTTTACTGAAGAATGTTGGAAATTCATTTGATGAGAGTCTTTGGAACAGAATGACTTTTACAAATAAGCATACAGTGGGAGAGAGTCTGTATTGGATGGTGTGGCACTGTGGGAGAGTCTGCATTGGATGGCGTGGTACTGTGCCTCCCTTTCTCTGACCTCAATAGCAATGGAGCCCCACATACGGAGAGGATGCAGTAGAAGCTAACAGGAATGTTAGTTTCCAGAAGGGACACACACACACAATTTGTGCATTCATGGTAACCTGTACAGGGGAAAAACTGTAAAGGACACTGCAGAGTCATGTACTTCCTCCTGCTAGAAGCTCATGTTTAGCACCTCCCTTAGAAATGGTGGCAGCAACAGCAGAACAGAATCCAGGGCTCTAGTGGAGAGCAGGGCCTGGGATGTGTTCTGCTGTTGGATAATGTTCAAAAGGACTTACAAACTGAGGGATACAGGAGACTCTCTGTGGTCACCTACAATACTTCCATGGCTCCCAGACACATCTTGGACATCTCTGAAAGAGCCTTTTATGAACCTAAGAAAGTGTAAATGTTGGCTATCAAAACTTCTTTCGGGGTGGGGTTTGTGGAAATTTCAATGTACTTCCAACTCTATGGACTTAATAATTATCCCCAAACTGGAAGTGTGAAAGAATCTGTTATGAGAATCTTCTCAACATCATACTAGAGAATTAAGTCAAAGGTTTGCTCCCGCCAATCGGGAAGCACAACTCCGCTTTACTCTGGATAATGACTCACAACTGTACAAACCAATAGAATACAGGTATTTTTCGTCCAGCAGAGAACTGGCGTGATGATTATGGGTTGTATGTTCTTGGTCATGAAGCAGTGTACTTTGACAAGCTTATTCCAGCATTCTCTTCCCTCACTGACCACACTAAACTATCTTAATATTCATCTGTACTAGGTCAATCATTTGGCTTCCGAGTGAGCAGACTAAGTTGCCAGTGCTGCTCATTATACTGAGATGGCTTCAGTGTCTACCATTTTGCTCACAAGTTTTGCCAAGAAGAGGTAATCTTCTGCTGACAGGGCCAGGCTGCATTTCAGCTTATCCTTGCTCAGTTTGCAGGTATCCTTGAGCAATCAATAGGCTGTCTATGGCAACCCTGAAGGGACCAGAGACTCTAAACTTTACAAGTGAAGGTGAGCATTTAAAAAAATTTGGCAACTATAGTGACCATGACTTCTTGTTTGTAACTTAATATATGCTTCTTTCCCCAAACAGTTATAAGATATGCATATCTCCTTATAGGATTTGTTCAGCCTCAACAGGGTCTGCTGATGCTGCTTCAAGAATAACAGGTCACTACCAACTTTGGTGGACATGTGGGAGATGTGACAATGTCCCCCCTCCCCCGCCATGCTGTCAATGCATACGTGTTTGAAATTCCGGAAGGGCACAAACTGGACAATGTCTCGAAGGACAGGCTCTCCCTTGGGTGACCTTAGAATTCCATCATCACCATCCAGCATTTGCATGTCACTGAAGTCGGCATTTCCCACTCCCACGATGATGACTGACATGGGGAGGTGGGAGGCGTGGACGATGGCCTCCCGGGTGTCAGCCATATCTGTGATGACGCCATCTGTCAGGATCAGCAGGATGAAGTATTGCTGGAGCCAGAAGTCAGATGATAGTTGAAGATGAGGGACGAGGTGGGGGGAGAAAATGACAATACGTATCAGTTAGATATCTACTTCTGGGTGGCCTCCCTGCAGAGTGACCATAGCAGCAGGGACAATAGACACTTTTGTTTGCTTGTTTCTTTAACTTTTTATTAAGAAAAATCCAGTGCAAAAACAAAATAGCCTGGGTACCTTTGTGGGCTTAATACTAGGCAGCAACAATTATCAACATATGGTCAATTTTGGCTTGTTTATTGCCCTCAATTACCTACTCTGTATTATTTTTTGAATTATGTTTCATATATTACAGGATTTCCATAAATAATTTGCACAAGAGATGAAAATTTTACTAATAAAAAGAATATCCTAAATGTGAAAGTAAAATTTATAACCCATTGAACAAAAATGACAGGGTATTTGTGCTTTGCTGTACACAAAAACTTCTTCATCTGATTTCAATTTCTGCCTTAACTAAAACCGATGGTCTCAGAAACTGTAGTTCATTCATTCTCTCATGACTTTCACAATGCATGAGTGTTTTTCTCAAAGGCTCTCCAAAGTAGATTCCAAACTATCCTCTACCAATACCAAAAGTTCTGGCTCCTTTAATGCTTCTTGGTTATTCTTACATACCGATTTGGTTACTGTCCCAAATGGGCTGATGGTTTTGGCTCTGGATGACAGTCATGTCTCCACTCCTGGACCATCATTTCCCCAGCTTCCTCAGTTCTGCCAACCCTCATATCAACTTCACATTAGCTCACAGTCAAACCAGAGCTGGTCATCATTCATCACTACATCACTAAGGACATTTGTCTTCCAGTGCCCACCTCTAGACAATCTCCCATCTTTCTAGCCTACCTGTTCTCCCTCTGTCTTCCCATTGACTTAAGAGAGACCTCAAGGCCCTTGTTGCCTTCATATATTTTCAGGGTCTCAGCTATTACCTATCTGATCTGGGCTTCAGGTCAACAACAGATATTTTTAAACCTGTGCAGGGTAGCCCTAAAGTTTTAAGGTCATGATGAATGGAGGCACAATAATTGTAGCTTAATTATAATAACAATCTTACTGACTATTACAAAGCTCAGGATAGGTAGAAAGCAGGAGACCTGAAGTCAGGAGAACTGGATACCAAGTATTTTGTGAGGCCTTTTTATGCTGCAATCTCAGCCTCTTTAATTTTCAAAAGACAAGAGGGACAAGATCATTATATGGTCTCCTTCAGCTCAAAGACCTTTGAAAATCTACAGCTTTGCTGTCCAGTGTAGAAAGTTACTAACTTTATGAAAATATTGAGTGTTTCAAATGCGGCCAGAGTAAGAGAGGTGCTGAATTTTAAATAAAAAGAATTGATACCCAGTTCAGTTATTGAACCCTTTTAAAGTATTCTTAGAACAAATCAAATTAATAATTGATATTTTTCATCCATCAACTTGTAATATGTAAATAAAAATCACGTGTTTATGATCACTCATCACCCAAACTGAGATGTCATTAAATGTAAAATATAAATATTTTAAAGTCTTAGTACAAAAAAATCCCCACAGTATTTCATTCATAATTTTTATATGAATCAGATGCTAAAATGACAATATGCTGGGTAGTTGGGATTTTATTATTACTAAAGGATACTAAAATGGATCTCCTTGTTCTCTTTGTGTCTTTTTACTTTTTAAATGTAGTTACTACAGAATTTAAAGTTGTATCAAGGATTTGTACTGTATGTCCTTTGGATTATGATGGTAGAAAGCCCTGCTAGGAGAGAGGCAGGGCTGGTTATGTGTTGATATGATGGTTCTCCTAGCATGCATGTAAAAGGTGTCCTGGCTCATGGATTTCAGCCTCCCTGCTCCCTCTCCATGTGGAGGGACTGCCATAAAGCTCAGTTGAGATGGGGATTGGAGTAAAGACCCTGCTCCTGTCAGCACAGGGAGACCCACTGGAACTGACTGAGCACACTGTGCTGGCTTCACCGTGGGATTGGAGGGAAGGGGTGTAGAGAGATGAAACACAGGTCGAAACCAGAAGAACTTTCCATACAGTTCCTAAAATATGCCTGATCATTGCAGGAAGTAAGTGTGTGTGTGTGTGTGTGTGTGTGTGTGTGTGTGTGTTCGGGGGAGACTAAGGTCTTCTAAGCCAAGATATTACAGCTTACTGGTGGAGCACTTGTCAGGCATGGGAAGTCCTGGGTTTGGTCCTCAGCGTTACAAAGACTAGTAGATGAGTAAGGGTGAACATAGACATGCTAACTCACACCAATAACAATGGTTAAGAACTCTCTGGAGTCAAAAGAGTGTGAATATTCTAGAATCTGCTTTTTCCAGGTTTGATGTACTAACCTTAATAAGGTACCAACTACTGTATTGAACCTGATGGAAAATTCCAAGTAAAGCAGTAACAATAGTTCATTCCAAAGTCAGCACAGGAAAGAGCTCACGTGTGAACTATTATCATCTATGAATATACCCGAGGTTTATGGAGCAGCATTTTTACCCTTAGAAGAATTCTACAACACCAAAGAGAAAAATCCTATTGCAAGATCCCTCGACACAGTTTGTTTAAGGAGCTTAAGCTCATGGCCCTTAGTAGCAATAACAGGGGATCCCAGGTCACATTGTCCAACAATGAGAGAAATGGCTGGCAAAAAGAGAAATTCCCCACATAGCCAGGAGGTGTTATTTAATCGATGTTTTGTTTATTGATGCTTTTTATACGTGGTTCTGCCTTTTGACTATCTCAGTCTCTTCAAGAGCAGACTCACCTGGCCCTGGAGTTGTTAGTGATGGCTACGACCTCATGTTGGCTTGTATTAACATACAATCCACATCTGTGTCTTTGCTGTTGTCCCTTCCCTTTTGCAAGCTCTGGTACCCCAGGGGTATTGAAGGTATCTACTCTTAAAATTAAGGTGTAGGAAATTCCAAAGATATCTCAGATATTCTTGTGAACAAAGGAAAAGAGACAGGCTTTCTCAGTTTCCCCTTGCTCAGTTTTGACAAGAATGTGGTTTTAGTTTCATTTTTTTAAAAATCTATTTTAGGGGCTGGAGAGACAGAACTTATATATTTCAGGATGGCTTTAAACAGACTATGTACCTGAGGATGACCATAAGTTTCTAATTCTCCTGTCTTCATTTCCTGAATGCTGTTATTATGGGTGTCTACCACCATACCTATAGTATGTGGTACTAGGGATTACTTCCAGGGCTTTGTGCATGCTAGGTAAGCACTCTGCCCACTGAGTTACTGCGTGCAGCACTGGGGGATGATGAAGTACAAAGCCCTCTTGGCATTTGCTTTGGTATAAGTGAAAACAGTTGGTGGTCCAGAACAGACAGTAGCCATGAAGGTACTAGGAAGTAGTAACTCGTAGGGTATAGTTTGAAGATGTACTAGTATCATAACTTGCTGATAAATTGGATTGGGGGGGGGTGTTAGCAGGATTTCACAATGGCACCCAGCCACTCTCACTTCCTAGTTAATGCCCTTGTGTTGTCTTTTCTCACACTGAATTGGAATGGTCCATGTAATCAGCAAGCTATTATGAGACAACGGAGTGCATCTTCTGTGGTAAGGGATGAGACACAGCTACTCCTTATTTGTCTTCTCTTGAATCGCCTGGGTGGAGCCCGCTGCTCTGCCACGGGAAACTTTAGTTCTCCTGAGCATCGAAGAAATGAGATCTCTGACTAGAAACCAGCAACCACGTGGTGGGCACATGAGTAAGCCATCTTATTAGAAGATCTTTCAGCCTTTGGCCACCCTTCAAAGGACTTCATCCTTGGCCAGTGTCTTAACTGCAACCTTGAGAGACCTAAGCCCAGGCCCCACAGGCTAGCTGTGCTTGAGTCTCCAAAGCACAGAAAATGCGGAGTTAATGAATGTTTATTATGTTTTTAAATTGGGTAAGGCTGCGTGTCAATCAGTAAGAGAAAATGAGGAGAAGAAAAGACATGAGGTAAACCAAGGAAGCCAGGATACTTCAAGGTTATAACCTAGGCAACTAGTTGCATGATGGTAGTGTAGAAACCAGGAAGACAGGGATGCTGGTGAGGAAGGCCTAACAGGATTGTGATGAGGGACTAGTGGGAGGAGAGAGAGAGTTTGAGGGGCAAAGCTAGGTTCATGGAGACAACCAGAGACTCTGATTTGGACAGGCTGCATTTGTGCTATTGATCATTCAGATGGAGATATTGATAAACAGTTGAATGACGAATTTGAAGTTCGGAGGCAAGTTGGGTTAATGATACATATTTGAGAATTGTAGCATATCAGAGGTATACGAGGCCACGGCAATGAACAAGATCTCCCCAGAGAGATAGCAGAGGTGATTCAAAGCCTAAATTGCAGAGATTTAGGATGGTGAAGTGAGGAGGAGGAGAAGGAGGATGCAGAGAAGAAGAGGAGGAGGCAGGAACAGAGATCAAGAGAGGGGTCAGTGAGATAGCAGGATGGAATGCCTAACGTAGACAAGTGTAGTCTTCAGAGGGATGATGGGGAGGAAACTCACACAGACTTGTGAAGAACAACGAGTGTGAGGAGAGATGGAGACAGGCAAAGCCGCTTCCTTCCAGTGATTTTGCCGCACAGAGTTATAGCACTCGGACAGATACTGAAGGGAAAGTGAAACAAAGGAGGCACAGCTTTATATTAAATGAGAGATACTATGGGGATTGTGGGTAAAAGGAGTGAGGACAAAGAACAGAATTGTCACATCTGGGTCACAGTCTCTGAGTAAGGGAGAGAGGATGTGTTCCAGTGCACAAAAGTAGTGGTTGAGATTTGGTAAAAATGTGGTCCCCAATCCGTTCTAACCCAGGGAACAGGGCTGCAGTGCAAGCAGCTTAGGGGAGCTGTTGCAAGATAAGGGTGGAATATTGTTTTCCTTACGCAAATGTGGCAATCTGTAACCCATGATAAAGTCACATAGAGCTTTTCAGATAGCCGTAGTTATAGTGTCTACTCCATCTGAAAAAAAAATCATAACACTAGCTACATATGTACTGATGTCAATCAGTAAATAACACACAGGAAAAGTATTGTATTGTGGGGACATATTCACTTCTAAAATGTTAAGAAAAAAGGCTCCAATTTTGCTTTGGCTTTGTAGGTGTAGTTTGCATTTTTCCTAAAAAAAAATATTGAAACAAAATGTTTGTTGTGGTATTTTGTATTACTGTTCTCCATAACCATGAGGTAGAATCATCTCTGTGTGTTTTCACAGGAGTTGGAGGGGGCATGCACCCATATGCACACATGTGGATGGAGGTCAGAGCAGGATAATGGATGTCGTCCTCTGTCCTTTTCCACTTTCTTGTTTTGAGAGAAAGACAGAGTGTCTCATTGACCTGGATGTTCAAGGTTTCAGCTATGCTCCATGGCCAGACAACTCTAGGTATTAGCCTGCATCTGCCCACAACTGAATCTGGGGTTGTAGGCATGCAGAACCATGCCTGGGTTTTTATGTAGGAGCTGCAGGTTCAAATTCACTTTCTCGTGGTTACAGAGAAAGTGCTCTTTTCCACTGAGCATTTCCCTAGCCCTTCAACTATTGTTTTATTTATGTGGCACAATATCTGTAGCCTGGGTATATTGGAAAATGAACTTAATACTGGACTTATGTTTCCTTTCCTGGGATAAGAGGTGATCATGACACAACTCAGTGAACTCAGTAGCTTCCACTATTGCCTGTCTGTTTTCAGGCAGAGAGAGACATTTGTGTCCACCCTAAACTTCACATCCCAGCAGATTTGGTTTTGATTAACTTAATCTTTTCTCAGATGAAGAGATAGAAGATGGAGAGGGTAAGTCATTTTCAAAAACTAGAATTGATTGTCAGGCTAGAATGGACATTACCACCAATATTCGAGCAAGGCAGTGTGAAGCCCTGCCCTCTCCTTACCGATGCCTCCTTGGTGTTTGTCTCCTCTGAAGCTGACTTGGCGACCTTCTGAATGATGGGAGCGATGTTGGTGGGACCATAAAGCTGGAGCTTGGGAAGACAGCTCTGATAGGCTTCCACAACTCCTTGAATTCCTAAGGTGAGATTTGAAAAGTCAACAGTTCCATAGTCCCTTCAACTATATTTGTATTCACACAAAAGCAAAACATTTTCTCCAGATAGTCTTTATCCATACCACACACAGCATCTTAAGATAAAAGGGAATAGTAGGTCAGTATATTGCAGCCTCCCCTCCCCCACTGAAATAAAATCACAATGAGTTGTCAGAACCAACTGTTTCCACAAACTTTGCCCCCATGGAAGCCTTTGTTAGCTCACTATGGCTAAAGGAGGCAGAGGCTGCTGCCATATTATGGGTGAAGAAGTAGAGGCTTAGAGAGGTTACGTGATCTGCCCCAGGTCCCAGGGAAAGTGAGTTGTAGACTCAGCATATAAATGCGAGTGTTCGAGGTGAAAGGACCACTAAGCAAGTTGGCTTCAGTGGTCTGGTGTTCTTTCTCCATGTTGTAGATTTTAGAGTAAACACTGCCTGGACTGCCTATAACGGTCACAGGCAGATGTCACCGTATCTCCAGATATTACACCTATTAGGAGCAAGAATTATCACTCACTCATTTCTGTATTCCCCCAAAGAGCTTGTAGCAGTGCTGAGAACACACCGAGTTTGTTGTGAGGGTGTATACAGCCTGCACGCTCATAGGCTGGGAGTTATGAAATGACTGATGTCCATCACTCATTTAAAGATGGGTGTTCACCCTGAGGTCATGTGAGCTCAGGAAATAGGAAGGCTGGGATTCTGCTGGGAGAGGTAGTTCTGTCTGCCCTGTTACGGTCTGGCCCCATAGAAGACCATTATAAATAAATTGCCATTATAAATCCGTTTTATCCACATGGATGCTGTTGCTGCCTACATGGCTTTTGCTGTCCCTAGCTTCAGCTCATCTTTCTATCTCTCTTGGTACCAAAGCAGCACACGGCTCTTGATTTTGACCACAGGGAGTCACAGGAGTCATTGACATTCCTCTCCAAAGCCTTCACGCCCTGTAGATCAGCTTGTGGACAATTTTGATGAGCAAGTTCTCTTCTGTTCTGCCGTATACAGGTTTCTAACCTTATTGAAAACATTCCACCCACCTTGGCCAGCCTGAAACACCAATGCCAGCCATTCCAAAGGTAGACACCAAATTATTTTTCAGCATGGAACAGAAACAAAGTGATGCCAAATAGAAGCTCATTTTTCTTTTCTTTTTTTTTTTTTGGCATACAAACTTTTGCCCAAAGAAGGAAATTTGATTTCCTTTCCAAAACTATAGGACAGCTGACCTATATAAATGAGAAATGGTAAACACTAGGGTATGTATCCGAGTCTCACTTGGTGGGAAACCGCCGTACTGCCATGTGGCAGAGTCTCTCACTGACTTGGAAGCTCAGGGCTTCAGTTAGGCTGGGGATGTCTGGAGAACAGAGGAGCCCAAACCATAATAAACTGGGGTTGAGTGGTGGGGGAAGGAAATCTAGGATAAAGTGCATCGTGACTTTGAAGTCAGTGTATTCAGATCCAATGATATGGATGCCATAGACTTGGACATTAAATGTAACGTTTGCGAAAGAAAGAGGAATGTCTCATCTTTGTCCATCATGGGCTATTCTCCCATTTCAGAAACTAAAATTAAGATCAGTGAGTTTTAGTTAATTGATATAAACTTCATTATGACCAGCAGGTTCCAGGATCTTGCTGAAAACCCAATTTCTCTCTACTTTCTGTCCATTCCAGGGTGCACTGTCCCACTGTGTAACCTAGTTGTCCCATTCCTTGTGGAGCAGTGTGGCCTATTTGACTCCTCAGGGCCCACTTCTGTGCTGTGGACACTCACAGTTCACCTGCTGCACCAGTAGAGAGAAACTGAACCCAGAAAGGCACACGAGGTCAGGTCAGGCTCTGGGACACTGGCTTTCTTTTGTGTTATGACTTACCTGCACACTCGGGGTTGTCTTCATTAAAGTTGATTGCGAAGTCATGAGAGACCTAGATGCCAATTAAAGTTTTGAAAGAGGAAGAAAGGAGAATTACAACTTGAATCCAATAAAGAGGCACTGGGGGCTTCAAGGTTTGCAAACAAATGGCGTTACATTCATTAGGAGTTAAGCAGCAGGCACCATTTTAAGCCATTACACAACCAATCTGAGATGCAGGGTGAATTCTCAGCTCCCTGTAGAGCTGAGGTGACAGGAAGATTTTCTAGAAACAGATAAATACTGGCAGGAGGGGGAAACAGAAAGCGTGTTTAAAAAAAAAAAGAAAGAAAAAGAAAAAAAATGAGATGGCTTCAGGAAAGGTAACTTCAAATAGTTTCTAGATTTAACTGGCCACAGACTGAAGGGTTAAAGTTGAATGAGCTTTTACTTGTAGCTACCAATTAAAAAAAAAAAGAATGCCATTAACTCAAAATATGTCTGAGTTAAAAAAAACATGCTATTAACTCAAGATGTCTGATAGACATGGTGTTGCTTATAGAGGTTATGGCTAAGCTGTTGACATTTAAGGATCGCTCTAATACACAGAATCACAGTGCACAGGATTCTTCATGTACACACAGGTGAAATGAAAAAAAAATGGATGAATTCATATACCCTGTAATCTTCCACCACAAACTTCCCTGCCTGATGGTGTCTAAGCATAAGGTTACATGACATACTACTTGCTATTTTCTTCCCCCTAAAATCTGATGAAAGAAATGGGATATTCTGGCATCTGGACAGTTTTATTAAATCACTTGGAATTTCATGACAAATTCCATTTCAAAGGCTATTTCTGACCGTTGAGTCTCTTGGATACTAAAGAAATAGGTCATCTCATTAAAAGACAGACACCTCCTTTCTTAGTGGGAGGTCACAGGTGAAGCAGCGGGTGTGCGTGTCCACTGTATCTTTACCATCTGCAGATTCCAGACTTCCAGCTGCTCTGCTTGGTTTATTTACCTCAAGGCTTTCTTTACCTGCAAGATCTTCCTTTGTCTACCCAAGTTATATACTAAACACACTGGCATTGGCAATCCCTAGGTAGATCTGAATGGATATTGTTTGAATCCCTGGAGTTCAATGTTTTGGGGTGTTTTTCTCAGTCTCTCACCTTATAGAAGGTGAATTAAACCAAGAAACCCTGTAATTGGACCTTTGAAAAACATACCCAAAACACCTTGCACTCTGGGCTGGACCTCCATAGTTACATAGAAATCAAGAATGAGATTGCAGAGATGAGATTCTTGGATCACATAGCAGTACAAGATCCTACCTCCACTTACTTACCGTGTACTCTGGGGGTATCCTGGCGCCAAACCCAAAAGCTGGGAACATTTTGTCACTGGAATTAAATAAAAAAGAAGCTGCTTCATTCATTCATCTAATGAAGAAGAGAAACACAAGCCTGCATAACCTCACTAGGGCATGTCACCAAGCCAAGTGCTGACTCATGAAATAGTGTGGATAATCATAATTAAGAACCAATCCTTAATGTTTACTACTCATTAGTATAGTATAGTATATAGTATAGTATAGTAGTATATAGCCTTTTCCCTTAAAGTTTTTACTGAATTTGATAGCTAAGAGTAAATGGACCCCTGATTTGCACATATCCACTCCCTAGTTCTGATTTTCTGTTTCCTTGAAATAGGAATAAGGAATTTGGCAACTCCAATCATTGACTGAATTAGGATTTTCCATATACATATAAAATTTTAAAAATTTGAAGCAAGAAATTCTTTCTTTCTCTTTCTTTCTTTCTTTCTTTCTTTCTTTCTTTCTTTCTTTCTTTCTTTCGTCATCTAGGTAGACACCTTGAGGAGAAGTATCACTCAAGGTCATGCTGCTGATTAGAGCCGGGGTTCAAACACAGACAATCCAGAATCTAAGGAGACATCAAAAGACAGGGGATGTTGACTGGCTGCTACCTATCAAGGCATGGTTTCATTGGTAGGATTCATTGCGTCCTCTACATTGAGCATATACATAAGCAACAATAAATTATTTGCATGTCTTTTCTTACTTCCTGAACTCAAAGGGACTCTGCCTTTTGTGTTACTATTTTTTGTTGGTGTTGTTCACATGTTTCTTAGGCAGGGCCTCACTCTATTGCCCAGGCTGGTCTGGAATTCTAAAGTAGTCTAGATTAGCTTCTCACACATGGCAGTCCTCTAATGTCAGCCTCTGAGTGTCAGAATTGTAGACATGTGCCATACTGTCCAGTTGTATTAATATCGTACATTCTCACTGCCTCCTGACCCTGACTGTCCCCGACCCACTTTTCATTTCTGCTCAATAAGTAGCCAAGGATAGATAATTCCTGCATTTAACTCAGTAAGTCATGACTATGTACAGCATAATTCTGATGAAGATCCTTGAGAGTCACACCTGTCTTGATCTCTTCTATAATCACTAGATTTTGCCTCCTAGTTTGTGTGTTCATGTGTGCTGTATCTTAACCCTAACTGAACTGCACTATAGTTAAGAG
This sequence comes from Lophiomys imhausi, assembly GCA_907164525.1. NCBI lineage: Eukaryota > Metazoa > Chordata > Mammalia > Rodentia > Muridae > Lophiomys > Lophiomys imhausi. The sequence goes on from CAJQZJ010003646.1 coordinate 19,523,492, forward strand.
GATGGGGAAAGGAGGCATTAACGTTTATTGTCACATACAAAGGGCTAGCACTTTCCCAGGTGCTATGTATACTTATATACAATCCTGGGAGTTCTACTTTGTTCTTACAAAGACTGAGTAAAAGGGAGCACCAGAGAGGATTATGGGGTTCCCAGGCCCGTGCTTTTCTAGCTACTATTGTAATTAAACTATATGTAATATTAAACATCTACTGGCAATGATAGTACTTAGGTCCCTGTGTAGGCAACAAACAAGATCTTTCTTAAGAAAATTATGTACTGCAATGGTGCTCCAGAATATTGACCTTGGCTGAGGCCCTGCCCTTCTTGTGCCATTTGTCTTTGTTTGTTTTCTCTCCTATTAAGAACACAACTGAGGTTCTTGGTTTGTTCTGGCAGCGATTTCTACAGTTTTAAGCTCTTTATAGAATTAGTCAGGGGCAAAAATAAAAAATAAAATAAAAAGGAATTCAGATTGGGGTTCACCTCTGAATATCTTCTGCAGGAAAAGAGGACATTAACCCTGGGCCAATCCCCATTTTCTGAGTGACTTCATGAAAATCAAAGCAATAATGCCTGATTCTCACCCATCCCTTCCCAACTGATTTTGAAGTCAGTTGTTAGCAACTGATGACAGCTTTGAGGAAACCTTCCAACACACGGTCAGCTCCATGCAGATGGAGTTACAGATCTAGAGAAACCAGAGTTCTCTAAAGGGAAGGTTTAAATCCTCCACAAAACCACAGACTCCCTCGTCTTCGCATTGCTTGTCAAACCAAGCTCTGTTGTACAATGCATCCAGCACGTATTACAGAAAGCATTACTGCTGATAAATAAAAGACTAACTGTAGCTTATAACAGATTAGTCACATCTCTAAGGGGGAAAACCCTCCCAGACCTTGGAAAGATTGAAAAACTTTGCCTCAGATCTTCCTCTTTAGCTTAAAAAGAGTGGTAGGCAAGGAAGAATTATTAGGTAGAAGCGTGCTGCGTTTAAAATACTCTCCTAGGTGGTGCATGGGTCCTGAGTCTTCCACTGGAGGGATGCCTCAGGAATCAGAACCAGGAAGCCTGGGAAGCGTCACATTCTTTGCTTTCTTCTTTGATGAGTTTTCATCTTGTGGGGGTGGGGGGAGGTGGGGGTGTTCAACTAATGTTGTATCTACTTCCAATCACTAACCCAGTGTTTTAATGATATTCCTTTTATACCTGCTAAACCACCCTTGGGGATTTGAAATTTGCTGAGCTTCATGCACTGTTATGTAATTGAGTTTTGAGAGTAAGATGGTAGGGGAAATGCCTCACCTACAAGGAGAATAATTAATGTGCCAGAAGGGCTGAATTCTCTGAAGTCAGCCCCTATAAAGCTTCTACCTAATAAACATACTGAAGAAAAAAATTCCAAACCTAGCACAATAGATTTAAAGCCCATTCCTCCTGTTTAAAAATAAAATAAGCCTGAAAGAAGTCTTATGCAAGGACTAAGGAAAGAAGGTTGAACAAAAGAAAGCTTTAATATGAGAGCACTTTAAAGAAGTCAGAACTGGATCCACTGGGCACTGAGCAAAGGGGCCATTAGCAACTGTTTTGAGAAAAAGGCAAACAATGCCCACCTGGAAATCTCAGAAGCATATTACCACACAGGTAAAGGCAATATTTCATACTTTATTTTACTGTCTTACTTTATTACTTTAGTGTCAGAATAAAACAATGTAAAGCAACAAAAGGGCTCTTGTCCTTCTACGGTGACATGTCAGCTGTCCTTAGTGTTATAGGAAGTGGCCATGTCCAAATATCTCCATATAAGAAATTTGATTTTAAGCATATTTCCACCCTCCCCATTAAGGAAAACACTGAGCTAAAGCAACAAGTTAATGTGCATCAAGGGAAATTACCCAATCTCCATGCCAGTGGAGGTAAGCTCAAACAAGATGGCCTTTCAGAGCACCTGGGTGTCTATGAAAACAATTTCCCGGTCATCTTGAAACTGAGGTCCATGGATAGAAATGCAGCACTCTTCTGGTGACATGCAAGTAGCATGCTTTTAAAAAAGGGGCATTTCTTTAAGTGTTCCTCAGCCATTAGCTACTCTTCTGCAGTGAATTCTTGATTTAGCTCTGTACCCCATTTTTTCACTGGATTATTTGGTTTGTTGGTGTTTAATTTCCTGAGTTTTTAAAAAAATATATTTTGGATATATTTGGCTAACCCTCTGTTGGATATAGGGTTAGTGAAGATCTTTTCCCAGTCTGTGAGCTGCCATTTTATTCCACTGACAGTGTCCTTGGCCTTACAGAAGTGTTTCAGTTTCATGAGGTCCCATTTATTAATTGTTGTTCTTAGTGCCTTAGCTATTGATGTTTTGTTTAGGAAGTTGTTTTCTGTGCCTCTAATGGCTGAGAAGCACTTAAAGAAATATTCAATGTCCCTAGTCATAAGGAAAATGCAAATCAAAACCATTATTCAATTACATCTTAAACCCAACTGAAAGGTTAAGATAAAAAACTCAAATGACTGCACATGCTGGGGAGAATGTGGAGAAAGGGGAACACTCCTCCTTTGCTGGTGGGAGTGCAAACTTGTACAACCACTATGGAAATTAGTCTGACACTTTGTCAGAAAATTGGGAATAGTTCTACCTCAAGGCTTAGTTATATCACTCCTAGGCAAATACCCAAAATATGCTTCACCAAACCACAAGGACATTTCTTCAATATGTTCAAAGGAGCTTTATTCATAATAGCCAGAAACTGGAAACAACCTAGATGACCCTCAACCAAGGAATTGATAAAGAAATTGTGGTACATTTACACAATGGAATACTACTCAGCTATTAGAAACAAGGACATCATAAAATTTGCAGGAAAATGGTTGGAACTAGAAAAGATCATCCTGAATGAGGTAACAGACCCAGAAAGACACACATGATATGTACTCACTCATAAGTGGATATTAGTCATTATGTACAGGATAACCATGCTACAATCCACAGACCCAAAGAAACTAAGTAACAAGGAGGGCTCAAGGATGATCTTTGAATCCCTCTAAGTCCTGGAAATAAAATAGAGAAGGGGATGGAGAGAGGGAACTGGACAGGAACCTAACACAACTGCTGTCTGAGAGACTTTGTCCAGCAGATAATGGAAACAGATGCAGTGACCCACAGGCAAACATTAGGTGAAACTCAAGTCTTGTGGAAGAGTTAGGGGAAGGTTCGAGGGAGTTGGAGCAGTCAAGGACACCACAAGAAGACATACAAAGCCAATTAACTCAGACAGAAGGGGGCTCATAGATACTGAACCACCAAACAAAGAACTTGCATGGACAGGTCCTAGGCCTACTACACATATGAAGCTGATGGGCTGCTTGGTCCTCAAGTGGATCCCCTAACAATTGGAGCGAGGACTCTCTCAGACTTGGTCTCTATTGCCTCCTTCTGGACTCCATATTCCTAGCATAGCTGCCTTGTCTTGCCTCAGTGGAAGAGGAGGCAGTTAGTCCTGATGCAATTTGATGTGCAGAGTAGGTTGGTACTGGGTGTGGAAGGTAGGTTATGGGTGAAGTGGGTGGGAGGGTGTGACTGAGAGGAGGAGAAGGAGGGGGGCTTGTGATTGGAATGTAAAATAAACAAATAAATAAATTAAAAAGAAAAGAAAAAGGGACATCAGTATTCAATTCTTCTATTTCCACACATATCCTATGCTGAAATTGATCTTCTGGGAACATCTGTGCTGGTGATGCCTGGTGTTATTCATACCTATCCCTTCACAATTTCTCTTTTCTTTCACCCTTCTGAGTCTCAACCATCATGATATATTGCCTCAGAGAATAAAAAGTGAACATCAAGTAAAGGAATTCTTCTAGAGGATCCAAGTACCAAGTACCAAGAACCAAGATTCAACCATTAACCACAAGACTCAAACATCAAGTAAAGGAAAATCTCTACAAAATTCAATAACAACCAAGTCTTCCGCAACCCGAGTCATTGTCAATTTTCACTTAAAAAATTTCTCGGGGGTGTAGCTCAGTTGTAGAACACTTGCCCACTACATAGAAGACTTTGGGTTCAATCTCTAGCACTGTGCAAAAGAAGCCAAGGATGTGTTCAAGATGTGTTACTGTCGCTTGGTAAGTCATTACAAATATTTTTGGGAGAACAGGCTACTGTCTCTTGGTAAGTCATTACAAATATTTTTGGGAGAACAGGCAAGATATTTCAGGGGGTAAAAGTGCTTGACACTGAGTCTGATGACTTGAAGTTGATCTATTCCTGGGTAGAAGCAGAGAAGCAACTTCTGATAGTTGTCCTCTGACCTCCACATATGCACCATATAGATTTTTTTCTCTTTTTAATAATCTATATGTGTGTTTATCTGTCTATGGGCATGCACATGTGAGTGCAGGTGACTGTGGAGCCCAGAAGAGGGAGCTCTCCTGGAGCTAAAGTTATAGGTGCTGTCAGCCTCCTGATGTGGGTTCTGGGAACTTAGGTCCTTTGCAAGAGCAGCCAGCATGTGCTCTGTGTTGTTGTTGTTGTTTTTGTTGTTTTTTGAGACAGGGTTTCTTTGTGTATCCCTAGCTGTCCTGGACTCACTTTATAGACCAGGCTGGCCTTGAACTTGCAAAGAACTGCCTGCCTCTGCCTCTCAAGTGCTGAGATTAAAGGTGTGTGCCACCATGACTGGCCATTACAGACAGCTGTGAACCGCCGTATGGGTGCTTGGATTTGAACCTGGGTCCTTTGGAAGAACAGCCAGTGCTCTTAACTGCTGAGCCATCTCTCCAGCCCCAGCATGTGCTCTTAACTGTTGAAGTATCTATCTTTTAATTGCTGAGTCATCTTTCCAGGCTCCATACCTTAAATAGCTTTAGATTATTAACTGTTATGGGAATTTTGGGGGGTAGTTGGTTATATTATTGAAAGAATTGAGTAATACTGTAGGTTAAAATATACTTTCACATATTTGTTTATAAGAACAAATTTCTTTGAATTTATATTGACAAAGATGAAAATGAGTTAGAATTGATATTATATTCTGCATTGTATGCAATAGGTAGCCCTCCTCCATAGATATATAAAGAAACTGGATCCCCCCAGCCTCCACACACACTGTTTCATTGAGAGCTGATTTCCATAGTCTTTACACTTCTTATATACAATAATTAAGCACTGAAATTCTTAACATATGAATACTTTTTAGATCAATAATATTCAAATGACAACTGTAATAAAAATTCAATCCAGAAATATTTTTAGAATAGTTTGAATCTCTTCATAATGAATCATTTTAGAAATTAAAAATTATACACATACAATATCTTTGTTTTCCTTATCGACATATATGATACAGTGAATAGAAAAATGACTTCAAAATAAATTTACAAAGATATATTGAGAGCTAGAGGAGGAACTTAGAAGGTAGAGTGTCTGGCATACACAAGGCTCTGGTTTTGATTCTCTCTAACACTGTATCAAAGTATGTTACATGGTTTTAAAAATGACACACTGGAACCAAGTTCTATGGAGGATGGAAACAGAAAATGAGTTGGTGAAGAAACAAAATTCTCATTTGAAGCTGCAGAGCTGGTATTTTTTTGTTAAAAAAAAGAATGATGGTCAATATTTAATCTGTAGGGCATATAGAGTCTAATGGGCAGTTACAAGAGTTACATGAGACTTTACTTTTAAATATCCATATTTACAACACTGCAGAAGTTTCAATCCTTATCACTATTTAAACTCATGATGAAGAATGTTAGATGTCATCTCTGAAGGAATGTGTGAGGGTTGCATATTTTTTATGGAATCCTTTCAGAGGCAAATGATCAAAACAATCAAACAAAGGAACAAAGCCCCTAAAGGTCATTTGCCCATTATGACCTTCAGATCTGACACTATAATCCTTTCTCTTTTTGTGTTCAACTGATTTTTAAAGATGGAATTTTGAGTCTTAAAGATAACACTTACCTCTCTTGATTATTTACCACTGACAGAACTGCCTGGGCTCTGCAAAGGAAATTAGATGTGCCTCTGATTTGCAATCAAAGAAATTCTCTCATAAAAATGGAGGTACAGAGCTGGAATGTGAACCCAGAGTCCATTCTCCACAGGAGGCTTCCCTGGTCTAATGATCCAGAATAAATAGCACATCTATGTTCTAATAACACCTCTATGGTGTGTGTGTGTGTGTGTGTGTGTGTGTGTGTGAGAGAGAGAGAGAGAGAGAGAGAGAAATTCTTATTAACTCAGTAACCACTGTCAAGATTCTCTTCCTGTCCATCCTTTTTTCAGCAGAGAAGAGGTGGGGTCCTTCCTTCCCTTACACACTTTCCATCCTTACACTTATACAGTGACCAGCAAAATGACTTCAAAATAAATTTACAAAGATGCATTGAGTGCTAGAGGAGGAATTTTGAAGGTAGAGTGTCTGGCATGCACAAGGCTCTGGATTTGATTCTTACACAGAAAGGGTTTTCTGGACCATGCTGAGCTGGGACTATGTTTGTTTTGTTGTTTTGAGATATAGTCTGTCCATATATCCTAGGGTAGCCTTCAGCACCTGTGGTCCTCTAGCCTCAGCCTCATTAGTGCTGGGCTTCCAGGTGTAAGCCACAGCACCTGAATCACCATGACTTATTGACACATCTCTGTATTACAGTAGACCAGGAGTGACATGGGAAAAATTCTGCCATGTTAAATTTTTTATCTTTGCTGTCCCACACAGGGAGGTGGTATCTAGGAGATGCTGCAGGGACCTTGGCATTCTAACTGACCCACTCCTGATTTAATGGTGGATTTCAATGTTGGATACCCATTACAATAACAACAAAAACAACAAGACAATCAGGATTTCTAGGTTCACAGCAGACAATGAAATCAGTCTATGTAGGTGAGACCCAAGTAGCACATCTTTGAAATTTCCCAGGTGGGTTTTGGTGTGGAGACAAAGATGAGAGCCCTGATGTGGTGAGTTGGGGTGTGGCAAAGGCCGTACTGAGACAACACCCATCTTCTGCTGATCAACCCAGCGCCCTACACATCTGAACACCTGTCAGCTTGAGGTTCAGTTCTAAGTTGTCCCCTAATACAGGACCTAGCATACTCCTGCCTTGCTTTCTGATGTCCCATATTCATTCAGAGGTGGCCACTGCTTTAGTCTGGCGCTCTGTGGTTGCAGAGCAATGCATTTGGTCTCTGCTCTCCAGATCACAGACAGGCTGCCTTCCCTTTCTTGTTCCTTCCCTTTTGGCTTCATGGTATTAGGGACTGAACTCAGGGTCTCATGCATGCTAAGCAAGTGCTCTACCACTAAACTACAACTCCAGCTCTGCTCCTACTTTATTTTTAAAAATTTGAGACAGGGTATCACTAAGTTGCCTAGGCTGGCTTTGAACTTGCAGTCTTCCTGGCTCACATTCCAAAGTCACTGAGATTATAGATCTATATCAACAGGTCCAGACCAGACGTCTCATTAGAGGACAAGTTCAGGTGGTCTGAGACCCATAGCTGTACTGGCCCCAAGGAAAGCATGTCCCTTTGATGCTGAGGTATACAAGTAGAGTTTGATGCTGTGCATGAAGACTCCCGAAAAGAAGCTGTCTCTGTAGAGACGGACTGATCAGAATTTCAATAATGTGGAGAGATTGGAATGTTTAGAACCCAGAAGCTAATTGCTAAGGCTAGCTTTAGCTCCCATCATAGCCATTCCTTACCCACCTCTAAGTTTAACTAACATTCTGTGACTCTGAGATAAAAACACTTGGAATCTTATATTTTTGGTTGTGAGCCTAGCCTTTAACGGCTGAGCCATCTATAGGTTTACAGCAGACCCACTCGCTTACACCAATCCCATAGCTAAGGATGCTATCAGATAGCATCTTGGGCCTATGGAAAAGCTCCCCTCTCCCTTATATACTGTACCCACCTAGCAGATGTACCCACCGGTGTATTCTACACTTGCCTTGATTTATGACTGTCTTTGTTTTGTAAAACTATAAAACTTCAGGAAACTGCTTCCACATTGGAACCTGTCATTTGGGGTACCCTAAATCTGTGTTCCTAGGCAATGGTCATTCAAAATGGCCTCATTCCCTTTAAGATGGGAGCTGTGGTTTTTGCCTTGATAGTACTTACTAGAAGTATGCTGCAGCAGAGAATGTGTAAGTGTGTGTGCCCAGGGGTGTGTGTGAGCATGTGCATGAATGCACATATGTCTTTGTTCCTGTGTGTTCACAGGAGAGGCCAATGGGCTGTTGAATATCCTTGCATCTGGTGAGGGATGGTGTGGGCCAGCAACATTGAATTTGAGGACTGTGGTTGGGGGCCCTCCCTTCAAGGCCATTTGGAGAAGAGCTTTATGTACCCCTCGAGCTGTTCTGCTCAATGGGTCACCTGTTAATGATCCAGTAGTGATGACTGTACAAGGCAGAGAGAAGACCCTTGGCTGTCAGAGGCAGAGAGGAATTGCGAAGGCTCACAGGAACTGAAAACCTCTGTGTGGTTGTGGGAGGGGGATGATGCCTCCTGTCAGTTTTTATGCAAGTGTTTCTTTTTAAGCACCAACCTCCTTGACTTTGATGTGGGAATAAATTAATTCCAGAACCTTGACTTGATTTTTCCTGACTCTGCCTGTCTACTGTCTATCCACCCACACAAAAGAGAAACTGCCGAACCTTGTCAGCTTTCACAGGAGCAGCTTGCATTCCAAGCTCTCCCAGGGAGTCTCTTAAAAGAGCATGTGTTTTTTTTTTTTTAACCTCTTTTTCTTCTTTAGAATTTTCCCATTTTAATATTGAGCTACTTTCTTTAAACATAAATAAATTGATGCTTTGCTGGCCTACCTAAAGTTGATTTTCTTGTTCCATTGGAAATGATGACTTCAGACTTATTAAAATGTAAAGGAATAATTTCTGAAGACTTCATATAACTGCTAAGGCGACATACCTTATGCTTATATTGAATCTGTGGTTTTGATGGGATACAGCCTATCTGTCAGCTCTTGTCTGGTTTGCATTTTAAAGGGATGAAAGCTTTAAGAGATGTTCATGTCACTCTGACCAAGGTGTCTGCAGTCTGCATGTGAGGCACCCAGGAATGGATGCACTCTGCAGGGATTAGCCAATAACTTCTTCCTGTTGACGGGTGAACCACTAGTTATTCAGATCAGCAAACAAAGGTGATACAGGACCATGATGCAGCCTCTGGATCTTGCCATCTCAGTTTTTGGGAAACTGACCACTCCACTCTTTAGAATTCAGTATTGGATGCCTTCTTCCCTGCAGGTTTATAGTTCTTATAATATATTGCATATGTATTCAGTTCTTTTATCTACTTATTTAATTTTTATTTTACATGGGGGCCTTTTACGTTGCTTAGGTTGAGCCTGAGCACAGTGCAGAGCACTCACTGGGAAGTTAGCTTCTGTTATATGCATCTTAAGGTCCAAACACTAGAGATCCTGAAAACAGTCCCTCCATTCCTCCTTATTTCCTAACATGTACATACAAGATTACACTAGATTATTAGCAAGGGTGAGTGAAGGAAGAGAGATAATTCTCACTCCTGTGTCTTGAAGAAGTCTTTGACACAGTGTAGTTGCAGTGTATCAAACTCTTTCCTCCCTAGGAAAAACTCCATGTGATACAAACCTTTCAAGAAATCATGCCTGAATTGCAGCCTGAAGCAATTAGAGCTGAAATTCATTATTGTCTCACAATCAGTATATCAAGGTCAAATATTTTTAAAAAATGTCACTTTGTAATAGTCAGGGTTTTCTAGAGGAACAGAGCTTATAGAATGAATATCTATCTATCATCTATATCTATCTATCTATCATCCATCTATCTGTTATCTAATACCCATCTAGCCATCTACCTCCTATCTAATATCTATCTATCTATCTATCATCTATCTCCCATATAATGTCTATCATCTATCTATCTATCTCCTATCTAACATCTATCTATCTATCTATCTATCTATCTATCTATCTATCTATCTATC
>CAJQZJ010003646.1:19537153-19551328 GCA_907164525.1 Lophiomys imhausi
TGTGTGTGTGTGTGTGTGTGTGTGTGTGTGTGTGTGTGTGTGTGTGTTTGTAGGCCCAATGTCAATGCTGGATGACTTTCTTGATCACTCTACAGCTTATAAATTGAGGAAGTGTCTTTTGTTAAACCCAGAGCTTGCTAATTTTGGTTAGTCTGGCTAGCAGGCTTGCTCCAGGGATTCTCTTTCTGTGTTCTATGCGGTTATACCCATTAGTTAGGATTGCAGCTATACCCAGTTGGCTTCTATATGGATTCTTGGATCTGGACTCTGGTCCTCACAAGTGTGAGGACTCACTGAGCTATTTCTCCAGCTCCTGCATTTCTTCTTTTGAGAACTATCAAGTCAGACATTAGCCCATTTAATTATCTCCTGATACAATCCTTGGCATTTTGTTTTTGTAGTTCTTTATGTATCTTAGATATTAGTCCCTTGTCTGATGTATAGTTGGGGAGACTGTCTTCCCACTCTGTAGGTGGTCTCTTCCCTGTGGTTATTATTTCCTCTGTGGTGCAGTAGCCTTTTAAGGTCACATAACTAGACTTGTCAATTCTTGGGCTTTATTTCCTGTGCCATTGAAATCCTTTACAGCAAGTGCTTGGCTGAGGCTACATCTTGAAATGTTTCTTCTATGTTTTCCTCCAGTGGTTTCAAAGCTTTGGGTCTCATATTAAGGTCTTTTATATATTTGGAATTCATATTTGTGTAGGGCAGGTGATAGATGTCATTCTTCTGAATGTGAAAATCAAGTTGCCCCTGTACTATTGTCAAAGAGGCTGTTTTCTTTCCAGATATTGGGTGACTGTAACAGTGCAGGCTTATCTCTGGCCTTCTGGGCCTTCTATTCTCTTCCAATGGCCTATGTGGTGGTTTTTGTGCCAGTGCCGTGCTGCTGTTGTTTTCCTACTATGGCTCTGTGATGTAGTTTGAAGTCAGTGATCGTGGTACTTCTAGCATTATTCTTTCTGTTAGGATGGTCACAATTTGGGATGTTTTGTGCTTGCTTATGAAGGTTAGGTTTGTTTTGTCTAATTCCATGAGGAGAACGACACTTGGATTTTTACTGCTTTGGGTCTGTATATCTCCTTCATTGCCATCTTCCCTTCAACACATTAATTCTGACAATTCTTCAGTTTTTTTTTTTCTGAGAGCCCTTTCACCTCCTCTGTTAGTTTGTTCTTAGTTATTTTATTTACTTTTAAATTACTGTGAGTGGCATCTACTCCCTGATCCCAATTCTTTGTTTCCAAGAGTAGAAAAGCTACTGATTTTTGTGTGTTGATTTTGTATCCCATTGTCTTGCTGAAAAGTGTTCGTCAGGTCTTCAAGTTTTCTGTTGAAGTACTTAGGATCTCTAAGCTAACTACAGGATGATGTCATCTCTATATAGGAAAGTTTGACTTCTTCCCTTCCCATTTGTATCCTTTCATTGATTTATCTTGTCTTAGCTAAGATTTTGATTGAGCACTGTATTAAAAGCAGAGTGGGCACCCTTGTCTTGTTCCACATGTTAGAAGAAATGGTCTCAGTTTTTCTCCACTTCCTATAATGTTGGTTATAGGTTTGTTTTAGAATAGTCTTCATTATGTTGATTTATATTCTTTCTATTCCTAGTTTCTCCAGTACTTCAATTTTATATTTATATTTATAGATATTAAATATACTTTATTTTATATTCATTCCTGAAGGAAGGCTGGGTTTGTCAAGGCTTTTTGGCATTACTTGAGGAGTTAATCATGTGATTTCTACCTTAAAGTCTATTTATTCATTAGTTGATCATACTGATTTGTGCTTGCTGAGCCAACATTGTCTTCCTGGAATGAAACCAACTTGGTCATGATTGTGTGATCTTCTTAATGTGCTCTGGAATTCAATTTTCAAAAAAAAATTTTTTTTGGCACACAATTTATTTATTTATTAAATGTATATGAGTACTCTATGTGCATGTACACCTGCATGCCAGAAGAGGGCATCAGATCCTAGTATAGATGGTTGTGAGCCACCATGTTACTGGGACTTAAACTTAGGACCTCTGGAAGAGCAGCCAGTACTCTTAACCACTAATCCATCTCTCTAGCCCAATTTGTGAAAATTTTATTGAGAATTTTTATAGCAATATTCATCAGGATATTTATCTGTAGTTGATTTGTTGTGAGCATGTCTAGTTTGGCATCAGGGTGATATGCCTTCCAATTTATAGAGCCATTTGAGAAGTATTGGTATTGGTGCCTCTTTAAAGATTTGGTAGAATCTAGCAGTGAATCTACCTGGTGCTGGGCTTTTCTTTGTTGAGAGATCTTTCTATTACTGCTTCCATCTTGTTGATACAATTCCTAGAACTGGAATTACAGATGGTTGTGAGCCAACATGTAGATGCTGGGAATTGAACCCGAGTCCCCTGGGAGGATAGCTAGTGCTCTTAACTGCTGAGCCATCTCTCTAGCCCCAAAAGAGAGGGCCAACTTTTTGACAGAGTCTGATTTTCTCTTTATCAAATACTTAACAACAAATGACAGCAATGAATACTTAAAGCAAGAGAGTTTAAACAAGAGGAAACACCTCAGATTTCCAATAGCACCACCATCAAAATAACAGTCAACCCAGCAAAGATAGCTCAAATACTGTTCAGCTTAGGGTGGGGAAGGTTACAAAGTGAAGTAATGGGGGAGAGTTGAATATTCATGTTGCATCATATTTTCTTCATTTTTGTACTACACTAGAATGTGCTCACTGGTTCCCTAACAGCAAGAAAGTTCTGCTTTCCCATAAGATCTTGGGGATTATGAGATGGGAATTGTTGTTTGTGTTATATTTAGAAAATTCTATTATAACCAATGATTGAGATGCTCCCTTTACTTTAAAGGGGGGTCATTCTGGAAGGAAAAAAACTATAATTAAAGAGTAATGTTGGTGGAGGATTACTTTGTCTGAGGTTGTAGTCCTATAATCAGTCAAAATGAAAAGAATAAGCTAATTGTAATTCATTCACAACTTCTTTTGCTTTCTCTCATGAAGCTCTCCTCTCCCTTTTTCTTCCTTACCTCTCTATAAGACTCAGACTGATAAGATGAAAGTACAAAGTGTGTGATAAGGAAGATCATGGAAAGGAAACTTACCACCTACAAGGCATCCTGACTGAATAATCATGAAAAGAGAGGCATAATTTCTGTTAAGACTTTTCAACGTACAGACTGCTCTCTTGGCATTATTCTCTTTCATGAAACTGTAAGGTAGAAACTATTGTTCCTTTTTTATTAATAACTGTGATTCCAAAGGTGTTGAAGGTCACATAAGTACCATAAGGTGGGGCTGGGCTTAAAGCAACATCAATATTCCTCCAAAGATAACACTTTGTTATTATACTATTATACCCCTCAAAGAGTACATAAGTCTGTGTTTAAAATCCATCAATAGATGAATGGATAAAGAAAGTGTGGCGTGCATTTACCTACCTACAGTGGAGTCCTTTCCAGCCATGAAGAAGCATGAAATTATATTGTCAGCAGAAAAATGAATGGAACTTGGTGCTGCTCGTCATGTTAAGTAGAATAACTCAGACTCGGAAAGCCACATATTGCGTGCTTCCTTTTGTCTGTTGATTCCAGATTTTATGTAGATTCACAGAGTCACACACACAGACACACAATCGAGGAACTGAAGTGAGATTGTCTCCGTGAAGTAAGAAAGATGACTTCTGGGGGAAGAGAGAGGAAGTCTGGCCAGGGAGTCTGTTAAAATAAATGCTATGCAGGGATGAAAATATCTTTATTAAAACTGTCACTATGTAAAATAAATATGTGACAATAAATTTTAGAAAATTATAAAATCTCCAATCTCTAATATAACCCCTCTGAAAAATGGAGGGGTCTGGCCAAGAGGTAGAGAGACTGTGAGGTAGGAGGCAGCCTGCCTGTGGGCAAAGGAGGGGTGGTGCTTCTGGTTCTGTAGCTGCTGCTTTTCTTTATGGGTTTTTCTCCTAGGCCCGTATCAAGCTATCAAGATGTGTTTGCTATTACTTAATGATCTTGACATTTCAGGATTTTCAGCTGGGTAATGAAGACCTGAGATGGACTGTCAGTTTCATGTGTCAGGAGGCACAGATAGGATGCCTCCAGTTGTGAGGAGTACTGTGGTGAGGGTATACCATGAACACAAGGGAGATACCTTAGTAGGCTTGGTCCTGAAGACTTGAACCAGCAAGACCTTGGTTCAGTCTTCAGCATCATTAAAAAAAAAGTCAACCTTTCCCAGTAACTTACTTTTTCAAATAAAATATAATTGAGGGAATAGCCATACATCTTAATATTCTCTGGAATATTAAGGGATGGTTGGTTGGTTGACTGACTGTCTGGTTGGCTAGCTGGATGGTTGGTTGGTTGGTTGGATGAATGGAGGCAGGATGAGACAATTCAGGGACATGATCCTGAATCAATCAGTTCTCTGTGACTAAACAGTTGTGGAGGGGAGGAAAAGGACAATCAAAATGTATGTGGCAGATGGATAAGAATGGGAAGAGGTTTTACTGAGGGTGGTTGGAACTGGCCCCAAAGGAACCCCAATGCCTCTATCTTCTGAGATGGGTTTCATCCTGAAACTGAGAACTGATCTTTGCAAAGAAGGAGAAGGCCATGTTGTAGCCTTCAACCAAGTACTGGGATGCAAGGTGATGATACTTAAAGTCTCCATAAACTCTGAGCAAGAGACAGGAAGCACCCTGGGGTCCACTCATTAGGCTCTTGTCAGACAAATATAATCAAAATATGTGCTGACAATTCTAGAAAAGTATTTCTAAGAGGAACACATAAGAGGTGCCCAGAGACTGGGTGTAGTGGTACATGCTGTTAAGTCCAGTCCTTGAGAAGGCAAGCTGATGCATGAGGGTTGCAAGGCAAGGTCAGCCTGGGCTACAGGGCAGGAGATGGCATTTGGTAGACCACTGGGTTAACTGAGTTCGGCTCAGAGATCCACCATTCTCAGCCTTTTTTCTCAGACACATTTTGGAGATGATACCACCTTACATATACCATTGAGTTTGAAAGGTAAGTCAGGGCTAGGAAGGACAAGGGTGATGTAACTCTTTTTCCTCCAAGTGAGAAAAACATTTAAAAACTGTAGGGTACCCAAATCTTGGTGTGATGACATCCATCTATAATTTTTATGCTTGGAAGATTGAGGTGGAAAGACTGAGTTCTAGGCCAGCCTGGGTTATATGGTAAGACCTTGTCAAATCAAAACCAAAACCAACCATCTATCCAACCAATCATCCACTCCAACCAACCAACCAACCATCTATCCAACCAATCATCCACTCCAACCAACCATCCATCCATCCATCCATCCATCCATCCATCCATCCATCCAGTCAACCAACCAACCAACCATTCCTTAATATTCCAGAGAATATTAAGATGTATGGCTATTCCCTCAATTATATTTTATTTTAAAAAGTAAGTTACTGGGAAAGGTTGACTTTTTTTAATGATCCTGAAGACTTGAACCAACAAGACCTTGTTCAGTCTTCAGCATCATTAAAAAAAGTCAACCTTTCCCAGTAACTTACTTTTTAAAATAAAATATAATTGAGGGAATAGCCATACATCTTAATATTCTCTGGAATATTAAGGAATGGTTGGTTGGTTGGTTGACTGGATGGATGGATGGATGGATGGATGGATGGATGGATGGATGGTTGGTTGGAGTGGATGATTGGTTGGATAGATGGTTGGTTGGTTGGTTGGAGTGGATGATTGGTTGGATAGATGGTTGGTTTTGGTTTTGATTTGACAAGGTCTTACCATATAACCCAGGCTGGCCTAGAACTCAGTCTTTCCACCTCAATCTTCCAAGCATAAAAATTATAGATGGATGTCATCACACCAAGATTTGGGTACCCTACAGTTTTTAAATGTTTTTCTCACTTGGAGGAAAAAGAGTTACATCACCCTTGTCCTTCCTAGCCCTGACTTACCTTTCAAACTCAATGGTATATGTAAGGTGGTATCATCTCCAAAATGTGTCTGAGAAAAAAGGCTGAGAATGGTGGATCTCTGAGCCGAACTCAGTTAACCCAGTGGTCTACCAAATGCCATCTCCTGCCCTGTAGCCCAGGCTGACCTTGCCTTGCAACCCTCATGCATCAGCTTGCCTTCTCAAGGACTGGACTTAACAGCATGTACCACTACACCCAGTCTCTGGGCACCTCTTATGTGTTCCTCTTAGAAATACTTTTCTAGAATTGTCAGCACATATTTTGATTATATTTGTCTGACAAGAGCCTAATGAGTGGACCCCAGGGTGCTTCCTGTCTCTTGCTCAGAGTTTATGGAGACTTTAAGTATCATCACCTTGCATCCCAGTACTTGGTTGAAGGCTACAACATGGCCTTCTCCTTCTTTGCAAAGATCAGTTCTCAGTTTCAGGATGAAACCCATCTCAGAAGATAGAGGCATTGGGGTTCCTTTGGGGCCAGTTCCAACCACCCTCAGTAAAACCTCTTCCCATTCTTATCCATCTGCCACATACATTTTGATTGTCCTTTTCCTCCCCTCCACAACTGTTTAGTCACAGAGAACTGATTGATTCAGGATCATGTCCCTGAATTGTCTCATCCTGCCTCCATTCATCCAACCAACCAACCAACCATCCAGCTAGCCAACCAGACAGTCAGTCAACCAACCAACCATCCCTTAATATTCCAGAGAATATTAAGATGTATGGCTATTCCCTCAATTATATTTTATTTGAAAAAGTAAGTTACTGGGAAAGGTTGACTTTTTTTTTAATGATGCTGAAGACTGAACCAAGGTCTTGCTGGTTCAAGTCTTCAGGACCAAGCCTACTAAGGTATCTCCCTTGTGTTCATGGTATACCCTCACCACAGTACTCCTCACAACTGGAGGCATCCTATCTGTGCCTCCTGACACATGAAACGGACAGTCCATCTCAGGTCTTCATTACCCAGCTGAAAATCCTGAAATGTCAAGATCATTAAGTAATAGCAAACACATCTTGATAGCTTGATACGGGCCTAGGAGAAAAACCCATAAGGAAAAGCAGCAGCTACAGAACCAGAAGCACCACCCCTCCTTTGCCCACAGGCAGGCTAGATGCTCTAGGCATGCAGCTGGCAATGGCTGGGGTCTGAGCCTGGGTGTACCATCTGGATGGGTGTTATGACATGCAGAGAGGTGTGTATGTACCATATGTGGGTGACCAGATATAGACTTTTACTTTTTTGCAACAATACATTTAAAACTGCTTTTAAACATATCTTAGAGCTGAAACTCAGCTGCAATAAAAGATGTGCCTAAATTTTTTTTTGATGTGCCTAAATTGTAAACCCCAAGGAACCCCATTAGGCCATTTCTATAAATCCATCATCCTCAGGCTTGGAACAACCTCATTATTATTTATTATTATTATTATTATTATTATTATTATTATCCTTATACTAGGGTAGAACAGAGATGATGGTGAGAAGGGGATTGTTACTAAACACATTCAGGGTGGGAACTCAGTTGGATTTGGTGACTTTAATGTGTAATTGGATGTCCATTAGGAGAAGAAAGACACAGATTTCTTTGGGAGCTTGAGGAGGGTAATATACCTGGTGGACAACAAAGACTATGAAGGCCAGGGTTAGAAGGTTAGAATTGGGCTACTTGGTTTTGGTGACTTAGAGTCAGCCTTTGGGGTTTCTTAATTTCCCATAGGATTAGTATCTGTATCTATCTATGTCCATCAGAGGGCCTGTCCCAACTCAGGAGGTTCTGTTGCAGGCTTTAAAATATTAACTGGTGAAAAAACAAAACAAAACAAAACAAAACAATGACCTTTACCACCTAGTACTTCCTGCAGTTGCCATAAAGACATTTTTCTCATGTGTTCACACAGCAATGTACAGTAAGCACATAGCAGCTATTTTCTTTTTCTTCTGCCAAGAGACAGTTTCTAAAGTGTCCCTCCGGAAGTTGGAGATAAAATACCCACCTTCAGGAGGTGGCCTTCCACCAGGAGTTCTGTGCTCTTTAAAGTTAGCCGTGGTGGGAAGAGAATGCAATGAAAGGTTAGATTTATTTTAGAAAGCAACAGGGGTGGGGGGGGGGGCAGCCAAAGATGGGATTAAGTTGAGAGGTGGGGGAAAGACTGGAAATGCCAGTCTGTGGAGGTGGCTGCAGACATTCAGATTCTCAAGTGCCAGAAAGCTATGGAGTTTTCATTTTCTGATGGGAAGCGCTTAGGAAAACCTGGTTATCTGGCGTGTGCTCCAATCTTCTCAGCAGGCAGCCTAGAGCAGGCTCCTGGGAAGCAGATCACGCTTTGAAGCAGATGTGTGGAGCGAGTGGCTGTGCAAAAAAACGGGGCAGAAAGAAGAATGCCAAGCTCTCCCAGGATGCTGCTGAGTCTCTGGCACACGGAGCTGCTTCTGGGAGAACGTTAGATGTGAAGGATGGATGCGTCTTTGGTCACATTTACTTTTTACATCCAAACAACCCTAACTGGCCATTAGGAAGAATCTGTTGGATACAAGCCACTGGGAAGCAAAACCTAGTTTATTTTGCTTCTGAATCTATCTCTTATGACCTGAAACCCACATGCATGCTGTCACATTCTGAGGTAGCCACACAAGTCAGACTTAGGCAACAAGCCTTATAAGAGGAGATGTGGACTTTGGTCATTTCTTAAGTGATAAGCTACACTCTTGCTCTCTGTTTCTACAGAATTGTGTAGGAGTTCAGCAGGCAGATCCCTTTCTTCTGTCTCAGGGACCATCAGTGTTTAATCTGGGATCTAAATATAAGCAGAAATGTCAGCCAGGATACACAGTAGCCATAAGATATGTGAAATGTGCCAGAGTAAGAAAAGATTTCCTGGGAGGATCCTGAATAGACAATCCAGGTTTTAGATTTGATAGTATTTAGGTGAGAGAATCCATATTCAGCTTCATATATATGATGTCATACGTACTACCAAACACACCATAAAATCAGAGGGAAGTGGAAAATATCCCCTTTAATTTTTTACAACTACAAATCACACAAGTAGACATGTAAAAATACTAATAAAAATTACTGCTCAGGATTCTATAGCTTCGTAAGTAAATTTTATTTCACTTTCTAGTTGATTTATACAATGTTTCCTCCATCCAATTTTGTGCTGCTATACCAGAATACTATAGACTGGGTCGTTTACAGATAATAGAGATGAAACTAGTTCATAGTTGTAGAGGCTGGAGTACCCAAGAGCTCACCGCTGGAACCTATCCACAGCTATTCACCATGGAAGAGAAAAAAGCATGAATGAGAGAGAACACAGATACACTCCCTTTCATAATCATATTATAATTATATTACACTATAGTTCACCAAGAGAGTAAAACCCTAACAACTTACAAACCTCCAGATAGATTGTAGATCAAGTCTGTTGTTTTGGAGTTTCAGCACATGCTTCATGGGGACACATTCAAACTATAGTACATGTGTATACATATGTGTATTTGTTGCATATACTATATATAGAGGCATAGTGTAGTGAAATTTATTATATAGTTGTATTCACAGAGTCATTCCAGTTTTCTTTTTATTCTGTGCTACCATAGACATGGCTCCATGTGATTATCTAGCCCTTGTAATTATCATTTAAAATGGCTTTATCATAGTCCATTTAGATGAAGTACTGTAATTTACACAGTTGTTATTTCACTGTTGCGTATTTAAGTTGTAGAAGCTCCTATCTGTGAAAAATCAATGCTACAATTAACATTTTTATGCATCTATAAAAGCCACAGCTTTCGAAGGAAGCCTTTAATTCTTCCACCATCTCCTTTCCAGATACCTTACAGCATCTTGTCTCTTCTGTGCTATAATTATACTTTGTCTATGAAGTTCTAGTATCTGGCTCTATTTTTATCTTCAGTGCCATGTGTCAAGCCACGTGCTCCTCTCTGTCATCTGTTTCACCTTCATTCACCTCCCCCAAGACTTCAACACCACAGCTGATCTCGGTCGTTTTGTCTCCCGAGATTCTCATGAGGTATAGTATGAAGCTTGTCCTCAGGGGTGCTTAGATTTTTCCATGGTTGTATGCAAAATCAAGTGTGCGCATTTTCTACTGAGATAATATTGGTCATGTATCAGGTTCTCAAATGTCCCGATGACAAAAAAGAAATCATTGACCAAGCCTTCCTTTAGCATCATTTGTTTTGTATCATGATGCTGGGGACCAAACTTAGGGCTTTGCACATTATAGGCAAATACGCAGCTCAGAGCCATGCCACAGCTCCACCCGGCATCTTTTGCCTTGTTTCGCTTCTCTGCTTCTTGCCTGATTCTAGCCTAATGCTGCCCCTCTAGCCCTCAAATTCCCATCCTCCCTTCCTCTCTTATCTTCCCTTTGTTGTTGACATTCTTGAGTTCATATCTGTAATGATTTTTTTTCTTCTGCTTCCACACTAACCAACGGTCTCACTTACCTTATCCTGCTGAGACTGTCTTTTTTTTTTTTTTTTTTTTGAAGATGATCTGCACCTGCTTATCACATCCCCCAAACCTTGCTTATTCACTTTTCTTTTTTTCTTTAGCCCCTGGGATTGTTGCCTTGGTCTTGTAACTTTCTCCTCCCCAGTTCCCACCAGCCATCCGGACATTTGTGCTTCTGGACCTCCTGCTCTTTGCTGTTTCTTCTCTTGCCAGTGGAGGTCTTCTATAACTTCTTGTTGGGGCCCTTGTCTTTCTGTATCCTTCCCTTTGTCCATCTCATCTGGATCAAGATATATCCAACTGCACTCTTTCTTGGAGCCGAGGCTTGCACTTGTAGGTGCTAGCCCCTGGGACACTCAAACATAACTTCCAATACTCCCCAAAGCAAATTGATCCTTTTGTTTGCAGCCCTCTTAACTTGCATTTCTGTATGAACAACACTGCTACTCTTTGCCAGACAGGCACCAAGTCCAAGTCATCCTAGACTCATTTCCTTTCAGAATCTCTCCTTTGTATCCTAGGCCTGGGCACCTTCCACTGAGACTTTTGTGTCTGCTTTTACCTCATGATTCATCTTCCACACTCCTTCACGTCACTTGCTTTTGATAAATTGTGTTTGGTAAATACCCCCAGGTTCACTCCTCTAAAACATATGGCTATTGCTTCCATTGTGTACAAAGTTACCTTAACACTCAAGTAACCTTAACTTCTGACCCAAAGATACCTCTCAACACATCCCTAAATACATCCTGCTATTCATCCTAACACAAGTAAGCTTCTGGCATTTATCGTTTGAAACGTTTTTTCAAACCAGATCCCTAAGACCATATTTATTTATGCAGCTTGTTCTTGCACCTAAAACTGATTTTCCTAGAAGGTTTAGGGTTAAATAAAAATATTTAAAGCTGCCTAGTATTGGGAGAGGTCTCTCCAGCTTGAACCCTCTTAGTTTGAACCAGAAGACCCATGGAAGACACAAAGGATTCTCTCAGCCCCTGACCGTCAGCTGAGATACTCAGAGTCTCTCCAGGAAACAGCTCAGTCAGAAGAGGTGACTGAGGAGAGTTTAATAAAGGCACAGTCCACAAATGTATGGAAAAGGTTACATGAATCAAACCACAGAGGGTAGAAAGAACTGTTTCTAGAACCCAGCGAGAGGAATATATGAAAGACAGGGGCTGTGGTAGGAACAGTGACTTTCTATGGAGGAACACTGTGGTTCTGGCCTGGAAAGGAGAAACCTAGAGGAACCTGTCTGCATTGCTCTCTGACTGGTGCCCATCAACGGACAAAGCCAAATGACTGACAGCTAAAAGCAGGAGGACCTGACTAACAGAGGTGCTGGGTACTCAGATCCGGTGGGGAAGGAAAGGTGGGTCTGCGGGATGAAGTGGAGGACAGATAGAACTTCGTGTCACCTCTGACCTCCCCTCCCCCACAAATATAAGTCTTTAGGACCTGGGTTTCTCATGCCTAAAATGCCCATCTTGCTCAGCAGCCATGGAGAATCTTGGCCTCTGGGTGATGCGCAGGTATAATCACTTTGCTTCCTTTAGTCTCCTCCCCTCACATGGCCAGTCTCTGCCACTCCTTTTCATGCTGCAATAAAGTCACTGGGTGGTAACATAAGCACCGGTAAATCACATGCTACTTTTTAACTAACTTCATTACGGCTGGTTTAAAATTTGCACCAGGTTCTACTATTTAAGCATAAAGAACTTTATGATGAGAAAGCTGGGCTTCATTTTGGAAGCAAATACCGTTGAAGTGGCTGTGGCATCTTCTTGGACACAGCATGCAGGGCTCTTACTGTCCTTTGAGTGTCTAACCTGAGGTCTACAGGAGGCGCTGCTGTGTGATGGAACTCTCAATGGCCCGGTCCCTTCTCAGCATCATCCTACATTCTCTTCTCCTTCTCGCTTGTTGCTCCTGACTGTTGTCACCACTCATGACCCCCACATATCCATCAATTGCTACTGCAGGAGATGAGAAGCTAGGACTTGGGAGTGCTGTTGGTGACAAACACTGAGTAGCCTCTAACCAGCTGGAGAAGGTTGATAAAATGAGAACGGTCAAGGAAAACAGAACAGGAAAAGCAGCCTTTCAAAGTCAAGCAGCCATAGGCCTACCTGAGAGTGTAAGGTAACTCTGGTAAGCTAACCGGTGGAAGGCCACATATTCAGAATTACTGGGTAGCACAAATTGGTTATGATGGGGAAGGGCAGTGTGTGTGTGTGTGTGTGTGTGTAGGACACAAAGTTGAATGGGAAGGCAAATGGGTTGAATCTGGGAGGAACTGAGGAAGTAGGGTAAAGATGACTAAAACACATTGTATGGAATTCTCAAAGAACAAGCAAAGTCAGTCAGGATGTGGCCTGGGAACGCTGTGAGGTGGCTGCACAGAGCCCCAAGGACAAAGCAAGCCTGTGAAGGTTGAATAAGTAATTGTTCAAGAGCCTGGGATCTACAGAATCCAAAACACACTGAAATCAATAGAGCTCTCCCTTGAAAAACCTATAAATAGTTTCCTGACATCACTCCCCTGCCTAAACCTTAGGAGACTATTTCAGTGCCTCTCCTTGACAAACTTTCTTGCTTTATTACTGTCCTGTTGATAGGCCTGGACCAGCAATCGGTAGCCACCTAGGGAGTGTTGGTGGTATGTGCCCACAGGACATGCTTTTCTTGCCTTCTTTATGTACCCTTGAGCATATAGGAGGGCAGGTAGGTGGCTCTGTCACTGTAGAATCTTAGACTTTTACACAGTGACTGGCTCCTTTAAGTATTCAAAAATAAGTGAACAATGCTGAATTTAGGCAAAACATAGGTTTACTTTTCTGACATTAGAACAGAAACAAGTTGCCTTAGTCAGGGTTCTATTGCTGGGAAGAGACACCATGGCCATGGCAACTCTTATAAAGAAAACATTTAGTTGGGGCTGGCTTACAGTTCAGAGGTTTAGCTCATTACCATCATGGCGGAAGCATGGCAGTGTGCAGGCAGACATGGTGCTGGAGAAGGAGCCAATTAGTTCTACATCTGGGTTGGCAGGCATCAGAAAGAGAGAGTGACACTGAGACTGGCCTGAGCTTCTGAACCTCAAAGCCCATCCCCAGTGAAACACTTCCACCAATGAGCCACACCTACTCCAACAAGGCAACATGTGCCAAATCCTTTCAAATAGTGCCACTCCCTATGATACTATGGGGGCCATTTTCATTCAAATCACCACACAAGTCTTTTGCTAAGGAGACACTGGCCCATTAAATGGTCATTTCTCTCAATTCCCCTTTCTAGTCCTGTGACCACCACTATCCCTGGTCCTGGGAACACATGGAATTTTGTCAGTTGTATTAGATCCAAACATATACAAAATTTAAATTCATTTTCCATGTTTTCCTCACATTGCTGACTGAGCTTCGCAAGTACAGCTCTGTAAGATAAGAGGTAATTACTGCACGAATTCCATCTCTTCTTCTGTGTTATAATCTGTCCTGCTTGCCCGTGTTTTCAGCATATCTATATTCTGTTATCTGCCTAGGCTCTTTCTGAAAGTTACATTTGCCTAGATTTCAGAACATTTTGAATGCAGACTGAAGATAATTGTTCCAGGGCAGTCATCTGTTTTTTGTTTTTTTTTGTTTTTTGTTTGTGTGTGTGTGTGTGTGTGTGTGTGTGTGTGTGTGTGTGTGTGTGTGTG
>CAJQZJ010003646.1:19551338-19563501 GCA_907164525.1 Lophiomys imhausi
GTGTGTGTGTGTGTGTGTGTGTGTGTGTGTGTGTGTGTGTGTGTGTGAGCACATGTATCCCATGGCAATCATGTAGAGGTTAAAGGTCCACTTGTCTGAGTCAGTTCATTCTTTCCACAGTGTGAGTCCTGCGGAATCAAACTCAAGTCATCAGGCTTGGTGGCAAGTTCCTTTATCTGCAGAGTCACCTCACACTCTCCTTCACTGGTACTTCAAAAAGAATAAGCCATCTCACCCAAACACACATCAGTAGTGTCTAAATCCCACAAGACCATAGATTACATATAGGAGCTGATCCTCAACTCACCTGCTGAGACTAGATAACCACTCTCTCTCAACCTGATTTCCCATAGTCCTCTAGTCTTTGAGATTCCCTTTACATTGCCCAAGAAAGCATTTGGATAGCTTTCCCTTGCTACTAATCATTGGGTATGACATTGGTACCTGTGTTCTGGTTACATGAACACAGCCAAGACATCTGTCTGAGCTCAGTGAAACAGAACAGTGTGGCTCGCTTCCTTTTCATTCATCTTGTCCAGTTGTGGGACCTGCAATCTACAGCCTGCCTTACTTCTCATGACTCAGGTTGTTACTTTAATAAAAAGGGAATACTAGGAGGGCTTTTCAAACTGTCTGAGGCCAAGGAGCAGGGCTCATACTAACAGGAATACGAACTCATTTTAAAAACAGGGTCCCATACAATACTTCAGCAATAGTGCTTTAAGGCTTGCCCCAAGAGTTTAAAAAAACAAAAACTCTTGTGTCTGCATGTCCTCAACCTCAATACCATTCCCACTCCACGAATAAAGACAAACACAGAAACAACTTACTGTAAACTGGATTTGACAGCCACCCATGATGTAGTCCAAGAAGGAATGCATCTTGTGGATCTGCATGGGAGAGGGCCTGCATTAGTGACTGTGTGATCTGCTTTCCCTGCTGAGCAGAAGCCTACACTTCAGAAATGTGCTCCGTGCTAAGCCAAGGTGCAAGGCAGAAAGAGATCTGTGGGGCGTCTTCAATGTCAGTACAGATGGGCCCAAGATGTCTGCAGATTCCCACACCTGCTCACTTTATTTGGGTTTATGTATTGTTTTAATTGACACCTGCCCTTGGGCCAAGACCCAAACCATATTCTCCAGAGTCATTACTATTTTAGAATAAGGGACACGTCATGCTTAGTCACTTCTCCCACACATCTTGAGCACCTTTCTCTAGAACTGTCCTGTACACAGAGGAGCCTGACCTGTGACTTGCACTTTCCTGTCCCTTGGGAGCAAGACTGTCCTTGGGAAGGGGAAGGTGGCATTGGGCTCTCACAGCTTTTAGGCCACTCATAAAATTCCTTTCCATTTCATTTCATTTCCTTTGTCCAGTGCTACATTGATTTTGTGAATTTTGTCTTCAAGAAGATCATTCCCTTGTGAAAACTCTTCTCCTTTGGTCATATGACTTGAACTCCTTCCACAGGACAACTCTAGCAGTGTGTTCCTGGCAGGGAAGGGATCACACATACCTTGCACTGATTCAGGATCACCATGCCTGAGTTCTTGTAATTCTTCTTCTTGGCCTTGTACTTGGGGTTGATGCATTCCCACTGCACCTAGACCAAGAAGGGTCACATGTGAGTATCTTCAAAAAGAAGTCGCGTCATTCCATGAGGTCAAGCTCCTGGATGCATCTGGGGACACACACACCAAACTGGATGGCTGGAAAATGGTCTCTAGGTGGTAACTTTGGCATCCATGAGAACCGTAAGCGAGAGTAATTGACAGAGTCAATGGACTGCCTGGGGCATATTCTCATGCCTTCATTTCCCAACTATGTGCTTGACTCCTCTATGCCTTGGATTTCTCTTCTCTAAAACTGAGCTTATGGTTCCTCAGTTCACAGCCTTTCCCTTGGCTCTGATTCCAGAGGACATTCTTTGAAGGGCAGGATCAAAGCCTTGGGAAGGATTGGGAAATGAGGGATCAACTGGTAGGTATCTAGAACAATTTTTAGCCCTTCCAGACTACAGAAGATTTCAGGAGGCAGAAGCAACTGTGAGTCCAATGCCCAATAGTCACTGGGAATTTCTGTTCATGAAGAATCTGAATCCTGAGGCTTCTACTCAGGAGACAAAAGTGTATTCCTGGCAATCAACAAAAAAAAAAATGCTTGAGCAGCTTTGCAGGCAGATGTAAACAAGATAGACTGACAATCCAATGGCCTCCAATGAGCTCCGTTCCCAATTATTAGTCATGTGACTTGTTTTGGCCAAAGGGACATTAAAAATATAATGAGAACAAAGCTGGAAAACCACCAGTGTCCTGAAGCTGCCTTTTCTTTCTTCTAAGTTTAATTTTATCACCTTGTAAAAGAGTTATACAACAGAGTATAAAACCACCACTATCACCACCACCACCACCACCACCACCACCAACAACAACAAAATGTATAAGGAGAGATACACCAGCCATCTCTGCTGTTTAGGCACAAAAATATGACAGTTCCATGGCACCATATGGAGCACAGAGGAGCTATCCCATGTGAACCAAACAAAATTGTCAACCATGAAGTTGTCAAGTAATGATGGTTCTTTTGTGACAGAATGTTTGTGGGCAAGTCATTACTCAGCAACAGACAACAGTAGTGTCTCACCATCCAGAAGGCCCAACACTTCCCTGGTCACTCTGAGACTCTCTCATACATCAGTATCACTCTTGATCCTGGCCTTTCAGCCACAATGACTCCCTTTAAGAGGGTTCCTGGAAAGGGTCCTCCCATTTGGTATTACAGAAATTTCCCTTGATCATCTCAAACTAAAGCTACTTATGGGATGCTCAAGAACTAATGATTAGTTAAGATATGACCCTGTTCTGTCAGCATCATGACCCAGGCAGGGAAAGGGAGCTTGAGTGATGGGGCTCCTCATTTTCCCTCTGATGTAGCACACTGTGGTCCTCAGGTTCAAGGCTCCTATTCCTTCATCTATTGACCTGCCTCTTCCTCTCCTCTCTTTAAATGATACTTACACAGTAGCCAAAGCATTCCCTGTATGCATGTGTGTGCATATGTAAGTGTGTGGGTGCATGTATGTGGTTTCACATGCACATGCATGTGCAGCTAGAGATCCACCTTGGGTGTTGGTCCTCAGGAGCCATCCAGCTTGCTTTTGGAGATAAGATCATCCACTGGCCTGGCGCTCTCTAGGTAGGCTAGGCTGGCCAGCCAGTAAGCCCCAGCTACCCTTCTGTCTTCACCTCCCTAGTGCAGGAGCATGCCTGGCTTTCTAACACAGGTTCTGGGGATCAAACTCAGGGCCTTATGCTGACACAGCAAGCACTTTACCAGCTGAGCTGTGGTCCCAGCCTGCTAATGCAGTATTTTAGCAAATTTGAACTAGTTTGATCTTCTTCAGCATCTCCCAATGAAACTGTATACAATAGTAGGGATACTCTGTGTCCACATCCTCCAATGTGACAGCCACCAGCTGCATGAGGCTACTGAGCACTTGGAATGTGGCTAATTTTACTGATAGGTGGATCTAACTGTGTTTCTTAACTTAACTTCAGTTAATTAAAATATAGATTGTCACATGTGGCTGGTGGCCACAGTATTATTGTAGGGTACAGTTTGAGCGTATCCTCATAACATGCAAAGGACTCCATTGGAGTCAGTTCTTCTTGGCCTCTGCTCTGTCTTTGATCACTTTCCATGCAGGATCACCACATCCTCTCTGCATCCAATGTAATGGTCCCCTTTCAAGTCCTCAAGAACACCAAGCTTTTTCCTGCCTTGGTACCTCAGAATGGTCTCTCGTCCTCAAATGTTTTTCCCTTACTCATTGCTGGGTTGGCTTCTTCTCATCCTTAAAGGGTCTGAAGTTAAATGTGACCTTTTCAGATAATACCTTGTAACTCAAGTTGTAATTAAATTGTTTCCATTCTTTATTTTTAAAGTTCACATTTATTTATTTGAGTGTGTGTGTGTGTGTGTGTGTGTGTGTGTTCTATGCACTACATGTGTGGAAGTAAGAGGACAACTTATTACTTGGACTTGGTTCTCTCCTTTTATTTTGTTGGATCTCAGGGATCAAACTCAGGCTTGGCAGCAAGTACCTTTGTCCGAGGAGCCATTTTACCAGTCCTGTCATATTTTTTTAAAAATAACATTTGTCACAAGTTGTAATTGCCTCTTAATTTTTTTGTTTACTTGATTCATGTTTAGAGTCTACTTTGACTCCCAGAAGTCTGGTAGCTTCAGGAGAGCAGAGACAACGTTGGCAGGGCTGTTCATGTTGCTACACACACGAGAGAGCCAGGCACAGTGGATGTTGTAAAAATCACTGAAGAATAGAATTGTTCCCACCATATAAATGTGTCAGCACAGGGGCTTGAGGTGGAACTAAATTTTACTAGTATCTCACAGACACAGAAAAGTATGGTGGCATGCGTTTCATGGCCTCAGTGGGAATGACAGATTTATCTCTGTTTATCTGGAAGCATCTAGCCTTGGTGGCCTTCAATTATGATAGATGTTATAACCTTACTTTTAATAGCCTCTTGAGAACCTAAAGATGAAATGTCTCCCATATTTATTGATTTGACTATTTCTGTTTATAGAGGACAGCAAGATACAACTTTATGAGACACTTCAGAATTGCAGCAGGTGGTACTGGTAAGCTGGCATTGACTTATTAGCTTGATAGGGCCTGGCTCTGTACATTTAATTGAGCAGCAGTTCCTCTAGCTGTGTTTCTTATTATCTGGGGAGTGACTGCTTATAATTTAGAGTTGACTTTAATTGTGGCTCTTGGGAAGTAATGCTACTTTTCCAAGATTGTGTAGCTAAAGGAAATTAGACTCATTGAACCACTCAGTTTTTCCCATGGAGAAACTTCTATTTCGGGGTAACATCTTGGCAAGGTCACAGAATGGCTTTGGGTGGAGGTTGTTCTAGAATCAAATCCCACCATTTTCCCTTTGCATCAGACTCAATCCTATATAGATTTCCTTTTAGCATTTCCATTTTTTAGATAAAAGTGCAGCTCAGAGAATGTCTGAGGCAGCACCACCTACCTGTTTCCCTTCCATGGCTCCTCTCATCTCCTTGAAGGTGGAGGTGAACTCTCCAATAAAGTCATGCTTACCGTTGGAGTCCCAGTCCCACACTATGCACTGCAAGACAAAAGGACGATCATTTCCTCCTCCAGACACTTACGCAGCAGCTACAGGCAGCAAGAACTTTATGCGGAACAGTATGTGGAAGATGTTTGATCTGGTACACAAGCGCGATGCAATGCTCTGTTGGCAGCTATAGATTTTTACTTGGCTGTGCTAGCCACAATCTCCAAACAGCCTGTTGACACATCAGTCACTGTGACGACTTATCTGTGCTTTCAGAAGAAGCCACTAAGTCCCAGAGGAGAAAGGTGTGACTCTCTAGAAGGGCCATCTGAACCACAGCCCGAGTCTTGAAGGTAGTTGTCCTGCCTCCAATCCAAATGCCCTTTTCTCCCCAGTTCTGATTTAGCCTTAGTGATTGTGATTGGGTGATACTATTCTTATTTTTTTTTCTGTTTTATTGATGATAAAAGAACAATGCCAACAAAAGCAAATGAAAAGTTTACAAAGTGAAAGTTTTTATGGTTCCTGCAAGAGAAATGGATGGACGACGGTGACCAATAAATTACACTGGTAAATATCACACAACCATCACTTAGCTGTGGCTGTTCATGGCTAACAAGAGAGACCCATCTAGCACTGCCAAGCCTTGATTCTGGGTGTCCTAGTAACACTTTCAGCAGTAACTAGATTAAAACGTCAACACACTCTCTGATTGGTGAAGAGGAAGGCCCTGATATTTTTTTCTAGAGTGAATATTAGACTATGGTCTTTAAAAACAACATCACATTTACATTTTAGCTAATGAGGCACCACGAAGAGTCTTAAACTTTAAATTAGGTCAAGAGAGCCTTTTACTTGGAGGTACCTTCTAGAACATCAGTGTCATAAACTTATCCTGGTCTTCCCTCTGGCTTCAGATTCCTACTGTACAATCTGCCCAAGAAGCCCAATTGCAGACCTGCTCCTGGATCACAAAATAATTTAATTTTTCATTACAATAAATTGCACCTACATCCATGTGGTTACTATAGACTGAAAATGAGTAACATCCCCGTTATCTGTCCTTATCATCACTCCACACCGCACCCTGGTCCTCTTAGTGCTGTCTGATACACATTGCTCAACCTTATTTCTTCTCTTCTCTTCTTCTTCTTTCTTTTTTTTTTTTTTTTTAGGTTTTTTGATACAGAGTTTCTCTGTGTATCCTTGACTGTCCTGGACTCACTTTGTAGACCGGGAGGCCTCTGGCTCCCACGTGCTGGGATTAAAGGCGTTGGACACCATGCCCAGCAATTACAAACAGCTGTGAACTGCCATGTGGGCGCTGGGATTTGAACCCATGTCCTTTGGAAGAACAGTCAGTGCTCTTAACCACTGAGCCATCTCTCCAGCTCCCATTCTCTTCTCTTCTTAACATATTACTATAATAGTCATCCAGCTGACCTTCTGGCCTCCTCTGTATTTCCCTACCTTTATAATTCATTAATCATGCTAATTGTCTGCTTTGACTAAAAATGGGTATCACCTAATAGGTCTTCCAAGATCTTCCATGATCTGATTGCCATCAATATTCCCCAATTTTTGCCTTATAATTCATGCCTATGATATTTAAAAAAATCTTTTCAATAATAAAAAGTGAAGTTGGTGGAAATGTAACATTGCTAAGGCTTTTATTTTTCTGTTTGAGGCATCTTGAAAAAATAATTTCTCAGCTTCTCTTGCTTTAAGCATGGATGATTTGTTAGATAATCCTTTTGCTTAGAAAACATTAATAATACTTTCTGTGAAGAAGGAATGCATCAGCACAGATCAGAATAGAAGAGGTGAGGGCAAAGGGAACTGCTTCACTGAAACAATAAGGACAACCTTAGTTGATAACTAGAGACCCAGGGGTGAGGACTGAGAACAATTTGGACTGTTCCCCTCAAAAGTTCGAAGACAGACTGCTATACACTGGATAGCAAATGTTCTTCAGAGACCCATGCACTGAAGACCCATTCTTGGTCTCTGTCCTGGGTCACTATTAGAACATGGTGGAACTTTCAGGAGATCAGGCAGAGAAGAAATTTAAGTGATTGAGTGTACCCTGGTAGTAGATATTCAGATCTGTATTAGTTATTTTTGCTGCTTTTATAAAATACCATGACAAAAAGTGATGTATTAAAGACTTTACTGATGAGGTTGAAGACTAGATAGTTATAGTCTCATAGATAAATTTTGAGTTGTTTAGGAATTAAGAGGGTGTTCTGGAACTAAGAAGATGTTTTTAAGATGGTGGTGCAAGTTAGGATGGAAGCTGAGTTGGATATAGAACTTTAAACTCATGGAGATGGATGCATAGTAGAATGTAAAAGTCAAATGCCAAATACGTAAGGACTGGACACTGGGAATGTATGCCAAGCCTTATAATTATCATAATTGTGGTCTAATTATTTTTGTTGTTTTGTATTGTATTTGTTGTTATAAGAGAAAGAGCCATTTGTTGGACTGAAAGGGGGAACTGTTGGGGGGAAAAGATATACTTTAAAATTAAAAAAAGGAAGCATATGGGGGTTGTGAGGGGGAAGAGTGTGGGAGGATGGGACTGGAGGGGAGAGTAGGGAGGGGATTGTGATGGAGATGTAACTTGAAGAGAAAAAAACAGCCAATGGTGCTCAAATATTAAAGACACATTTTGCAGAACTTTACTTTTTAAAAGTACAACATATTAAAGTTCCACAGGACAAGTCTATAATGGGGATACATGACAGTAGATAGGCAAGGCTGTTGGAGCAGGAAGCCGAGAGATCACATCTTCATCCCTGCATCCAAAATAGAGCAAAATGGAGCTAGAACAAGACTGTATACTATTAAAGCCCTCCTCTATAACGTACTTCCTCTGACAAGACTCTACTTCCTAAAAGATCCCCAACCTCCCCAAACAGCATCACAACCAGGGACCAAGTATTCAAATATGTAAGCATTTGGGAGACATTTTTCATTCAAACAAGCACAAGACCACAGGCTGTCTTCTTTTGCTCCCCATTCACTTAAGATGAGCAGGTCTCTGTGGTCGTTTACTGTCACCAGGATATTTTGCTTTGCCATAGGCCCCGAAGCCATGGGCCTATTGACCATATATTGCAGACTCCAAAACTGCAAGCTAAAACAAGTCTTTCCTCTTATTTAGTTGATTGTCACAGGTACTTTTGTCATAGTGACAGAATATTGACTAACACATTGATCCAGCAAACGAGGTGGGAGGAGGTAAATCAAAACAAAACAAAAACAAACAACCAAACAAAACCTTTGGAAACAATGATGTCTGATTCCCTGGCACCCCCAGCACTTCTTGTCTCTTGTTAACCCTGGGACTTCTGTCAGTGTGCTACCCTCAGAGCACTGTGCTAATGGTTACTTGTAGAAGAAAGAGCATCATACTCTTGTGAGAGCAGAATGAGTTAGTTGACCAACAGCAGTGACTGAGAACTGAGTGACAATCAGGAGTAGGGAGCTGGGGTGGTGGGTGAGTCCAAGGAGTGGACACCACACAAGTACTGGAGAGGT
The DNA here is from genome assembly GCA_907164525.1 of Lophiomys imhausi. Taxonomy (NCBI): domain Eukaryota; kingdom Metazoa; phylum Chordata; class Mammalia; order Rodentia; family Muridae; genus Lophiomys; species Lophiomys imhausi. The sequence continues at coordinate 19,559,996 of CAJQZJ010003646.1, forward strand.
CATTGACTTTTGTAGCGATATGGACTCTAGTTCTTTGTGGGTGTCACTGTGTGTGTGTGTGTGTATGCATGTCTATGTATATGTTGCATAGAGATGGGGGTGGGCACGCGCGCATGTGTGTAGCCCAGAGATCAACACTGAGTCTCTTTCAATAACTTTCTATTTAACCGAGGGAGGATCTCTCCCTGAACTTAGGACTTGACAATCTGTCTAGACTGGCTGGCCAGCAAGCCCCAGAAATCCTCCTGTCTCAGCCTCCTCAGTACTGGGATTATAAATACACATTGGCACATCTGGTTTTTTCTCACGAGGGCACTAGAAATCAAATCTGGGTCTTCATGTTTGCATGGCAAGCACTTTACTGACTTAGCTACTTCCCCAGCCCCTCAATTTCTTTTACTTAGAGTTTATTATTGAAACAAATTATGTGAATGTAAGATATTATAATGAAACCCATATTTTTATAATTAATAGATGCTAATAGAAATAAAAAACATTTAGAAATCACCTAAATCCTATCCATGACTTAGAAACAGTTAAGTGTGACTGTTCTGAGACGCCCACATTCATGCTCTCTGTGTGCTTTTTTTCTTTCCTTAAATGTCTTTCTTCTCTATTTTTAAATGAACCCCAGTTTTGCTTCAAAAAAAAAAGCACACCACCAAAAAGAGAACCCGAGTAAAGCTACATTTCTTTGTCCCCTTGGGCTGGGGGAGGGGGGCATAGGACCTGTACTGGGTGAGGAAGTTGAAGGAAAAGTTCTGAGCACTTTCAGAAGGAAGTGTGAAGGACCAGAGTGTGTTTTCATGTTTTATCTCTGCCAGTGCCTTGGTGATCAACACCATGGTAGCTGTTATGTTGATCTGAGGCCCTAAGTGGGATTCACAGCACAGCTCCCTGATAGTGTATGATAGACAAGCATGCACACAGGAAATACATCTCTGCTGCTCTTGGTCTCTGAGATCACTGTACAGTCTGCTGAGAACTCCTTAAGGCATGGCCATAGGAAAAGGATTTGTAATTGATTGTGACTCCAAAAGTAGAAGAAAACCCAGAAGTTTGAAAAGAAGAAAGCAAATAAATACCTACTAATAATTAGATTGGCTCAAAACCCAAATAATAGGTTTATGAAGATTCTGTTTCATTGCTATGGGTGTCCAAACAGACGTGTGTGTGTGCGTGCGTGCATGCGTGTGTGTGTAGCTGGGGGGGGGGGGCAGGGTTCCACATACAGGACCAGGTGAGGAAAGCCTAATGGGGGAAGCGATGAGGGACATTGGGGATGTCTTTGGGCTGTCATCTAGTCTAGGCATGGCAAGGTTAGTTCTAGTTACAGTGGGCAAAATAAACTCAATGCATGGCTTTGCTCCTTTCGGCTGAAATGCTGAGTGTGTGGAACAGTTTGTGTCATAAGATTGGCTGGTCAGCAAGTCTGTGGGGGCATTTTCTTTTATTAATTATTGATATGGAAGAGTTGTTCCACTATGGGTTGTGACACTCCTGGGCAGGTGGCTCTGGGTTGTATAGAAAAACAGACTATGAACCATGGGGAACAAGCCAGTGAGCAGCATTCCTCCTTAGCCTCTGCCTCAATTCTTGCCTGCCAGAGTTCTTAGTTTCCTTCTGGCTAAGCCTGTTTTGTTTCCTTCCTGATGGACTATGATCAAGACATATAATCCAAATAAACCCTCTTCTCTCCAAGCTGCTTTTGGCCACGGTGTTTATCACAGCAAACTAGGACACTAAGCAATGCAATGTAGCTTTGGGAATAAGTGTGAGAATCCCTTTTAAATTCTTCCAGTGGACAGTGGGGACAAGCTCAATGATTCAGTCATTCACTAAAATTGCTTAGGATAAAGCTTGGGAGCACCACATTGCACAATTGATCTATTATAATGGTATTAATAAGATCTCTCTACTTCCTTTCACCTTCCTCCCTCTGTCTGTCTTTGCTAGTCTCTCCTTATTGAAAATCACTTTTTACATGGAGCAAGAACCAGAAGGAAGCTCACTGGGCCCAGATGTAAAAGAAGAAGGGCTCCTGGGACTTCTGCTCCAGGCATAAGCCTTGAACTGCATCCCACCTAAGGTCTGAACCTGATATTCAGAGACTTACTCTATGCCTTTGGGGGGAGCTCATTAGCAGGCATAGAAGACAGATACAAACAAGAGAAAGGAAATTGAGGGGCCCTTTTAAACACTGCTTTGCACAGGCAAAGAGAACCCAGAGTCCCCTTCTTTAGAAGTGGCATGAACATATTACTCTGATTTCCCATCATGCTTGGTGGCATGAACATATTAGTCTGATTTCCCATCATGCTTGGTGGTATGCGCATATTACTCTGATTTCCCATCTTGCTTGGGATGCTTTCTTCTCCTTCTGCCAATGACATCACCTAGATGTCTATAAAGTGCTCTCTAGCTGGTGAAGAGAGTGAGGACCACCGACTCCCCTAGGAAGGATGAGTGGAGCTTCAGAGACCTCTTGTCAGGATCTCCAGGAGCAGGCACGCAGCCTTTCATGGGGCCCTGTTTCTTCTTTCTTTCCTTTTGGTTTTTAGACAGGGTCTTACTGTGTGACTCTGGCTATCCTGGCACTCACTCTGTATACCAGGCTGGCCTCAAACTCAGAGATCCATCTACCTTTGCCTCTCTAGTGCTGAGATTAAAGACATGTGCTACCACCACCCAGCTCAGCCCTGCTTAAGGTAGCAAGCTTCTCTTATTTGTGGCAGTTGTGAAATTTTGTTTTGAACATACTCACAATGGGTCCCAAAGGAACAAAGGCACTGAGGCAGGCAGATAAAGTCATTCATTATTCTCTGCCACAAGGTTCTGATGCAGCTGAGAATGAAATGCATCTTGGTAAGAAGCAAGAAAAACTGAAACAGGGGTGAGATGCCTTGGTGTAACTCTAGGAGGAGGCCTTGACACTTCTGGGAAAGCTCAGCCTTGCAAAGCTATCTGCAAGCTGGAAGGTTCTCACAGCTCCCAAAGGAGTTGGGGCTAGAATCTGAAAACTTGTGAGCATGGCAGATGGTCTGATCAGTCAGTATGCTTCTTACAGACAAGGAAATTGATGATGGTGTTAGGCTGTGCTAAAATCCTCTGAGAAACACAAGGGAGAAAGGTTTCTTCAGGATCAGAGTTCAAGGCTACAGTTGCTCCACCATGGAGGTTCTGGGGGAGGAGCTACTTGAAGTAACTAGTCCCAACACACCCACAGTCAGGAAATGGAGAGCGGAAGATGCGGTCCCTTTCGTTACTTGTACAGACCAGGAGCCCAGCCAGGGATTGGAGAGGTAGGTCTTCCTATCCTTGTTAACACAATCACGATAACCCCCACAAGCCTGTTTCTCAAGAGAGTCTAGATTTTTTTGGGGGGGGGGGTCAGGTTGACAAATCTAACAATCACAATGGTCTAGATGTGGCTTCTATAAATCTACTCAGTATAGCAGGGATCAAAACTTAGTCCTTCTGGAATCTCTCTGATTTCATCAATACTG
>CAJQZJ010003646.1:19563511-19576715 GCA_907164525.1 Lophiomys imhausi
CAGGGCAACAACAGGATATCTGAGAGGATTCCTGTGAGGATCCAGTATTGATGGTGTAGCAGAAGCCAGAGGCCTCGAACCAGACCCATGACTCATTGCAACGAACATTTGCAATTAAAGCTGTTTGAGCATACTATGTGACAAGCATGACACCCTATAGCTTCCACAGGAGATGATTTTTTTTAACTTCTTAATTTTCTTTTGGGAGTGGGTTTCAAGAGCAGAGGGTGAATATGAAGGGACAGGGAGATGAGTGAGATTGAGGCATATGATGTGAAATTCACAAATAATAAAAAAAGTTTTTTAAAGTATAGAATGGTTACTATATGTCATTCATTGTTGTGAGCACATCATATTTATCAGAGCTTATACCTTAATGTTGAAGAATGAAGCTAGAGCCTTATCTCATGAAAGGACTGAAACTAACTTTTGGATCAATGACTTAAATGTGAGACTCTAAACCATGTACCCCAAGAAGAAAACAGAGGAAAAGTTTCTTGACATAAGTCTCAGCAATGACTTCTTAGGTATGACACTGAGAGTATAGCAATGGAAGCAGAAGTGGTGGACAGAAAGAAATGCAAGAAACTAAAGTCCTGTACAGCAAAGGGAATGATAAACTGAATAAAAAGATGACCTATGGAATAGGGGGAAATATTTGCCAACCACTTATCTCTCAAGTGTTCATTTCCCAAGCAAGGAAGTCATTTGCAACAATAGAAAAATAAATAAACAGAGGTAGCAACAAATCAGAAAATGATCAAGAGTACCTGGGTTTCTGAGAACAGTGGCATCACCTTTCTGGGCTTTAAGCTCTTCATGACAAGTAAATGTTTCTGCCTATCTGCCTGGGTTGTTCATACATGGTTATTGAGGGTATGGAATGAGACAAGATATGTGGCAGCACTGGAATGTTTATAAATGGCCCCACAAAAGAAGTTATTAGGTAGGTCAGTAAGTTGTGTCCAAGCTAAGGGAGGCAACAGTGCTATTATTTTGCGGTGGTGGTTTAAGTGGTTTTTCTCCCACACTTTTAATTCCCTTATTTTTAAGATTAGAAATTCAGAGTGAGATGATTCACAAATTGTGACTGAGGATAAGATACTACAAATTTTATGACTATCTTGAGGCAAGATACGGTTCCCATTTAATAAATCAAAGAATACCAGATTCCTTAGGGCACTCATAAGAATAGTGCCCAGTTTCTATAAATCTGTAGCACATAAGAACAGGGTGTGTGAAATACTGTGTCCTCTGGCCTGTCTTATAGTTGAAAGTGTTGGCAGCCTCTCTGTAGCCCTCATTATGCCTGGTAGACCTAAACAACTGGCCAAAGCCTTACAGAAGTTAGCCAGGCTTCATCAAAGGGTTCACGGTGAGGGCTAATCTCCTAGACTCTTACTCCCCTTTCTCTTTTATGCTCTCTCTATTCCTTAATTCTTTGCATTTTTATGCACCTTTAGTTCTGATTAATTCAAAGCTGTGCAGATTTTACTTACTTGACTGACCCATCAATTAGAAGATATTAGAGGGGCAAGGAGAGAAAAATACTATCCCAATTCTGCCCATAGGAAACCTGAGCACAGGGATACAAAGTAAAGATGAGAGAAGAAGGATACTGAGCTGTATCCATCACCTGCCAGATCTGCTGCTGGGGGTGGGGTGGTGGTGGTGGTTAATATTGGTTGAGTTATTTTCATTCCAATTAATTTGGGTTAAGCTTAGTTTCAGAGGTTTATGTAAGAAAAAAATCACCAGGGAAAAGATATGAAGATGGGAATTTTGCCATACTGCCTAGGTTCCAGGAACAGTTGAATAGGCAAAGTATTAGTGGAACTTATAAAGTATTTAAGCCTGAGAACCATTTAAAATTCAGAGAGCTCCTAGTAAGTGAATCATCTGGCCAACTTCCCAAGCAAGAAGGGTATACAATTACTCTTCTCTATTCTGCTATTATGATAATTCAGCTAGTCACCCTATGTTCTTCAGTTTCTACAGTTATAACCAATTACTTTATTTGTTTCTTCTATCTCAAGTTCTGATTTGCCCAGATAAACTCCATTGTCCATGTTGAATGATGTTCTATACCAAGTCATTCCATAGTCTCCTGGCCAACCTTCATCTTGGCTATCCTAAAGTAAATTGCCCACTTCTTATGAATAAAATAAAAATAAATAAAATAAAATATAATATGTATTTATTCCTTGAAAATTTCATACATGTATGCAATGCATTTTGTTCATATGTGCCACCTAGTACTTCTTTACAACTTCCCCCAGGAGTGCCTAGACCATCACTATTTCAATTTTATGTTGTTTAAAAACAATAATGATAATAATAATTATTATTTCCCTCTAAATCCAATTAGTGATAACCACATGTGCATGGATATGAAACAATCCATTTCAGGTTGGGCAACCTACCAGGGACAGCACCCATAAAGATAATTGACTCTCCTTTCCTGATTAGTCATCAACCATCAACAGATCCTCTGCTAGGAATGGGGCCTCAGAAGCCACTACTTCTATCTATGCTGGAATTCCAATAGGCTTGATCTAGTGGAGGTCTTGTGTAGGCAAAAACATCCATGTCCTTTTATCTGTTCTCAAGGAATCATGGGTAGAAGACACCAATGGCAACTTTCAAATAGGGAACCTTTTGAAAGGAAGCTGTGAGAGTAACAGATTTCTGGAAGCTCCTGCTGTCCAGTAAAAAGATGCAGAGTTAATTCATTAGCAGAGCCTGAGGTGCCAATACAAATCAAACTGCTTTCCAAGAAGAAAACTACAATCAATGAAAATAAATTTTACCTTCAAAAAACTTAAGTAAAAGTTTCAAGAGCTCCTTTACGTATCATTTCATTCTTTTATAATCCATCCTATGTCATTTTACTATTCTTTGGTAAAGGGTCTTTAATTGTTGGAGTCCCTGATGTGTTAAAAGACTATAAAGGGATCCAAGATGGTGGCAGCTGGCAGGGACACATTTTGAGCTGGGGGGGGGGGGATAGCTACAACAATGCAGAAATAAAAACAAGCTGAGCAGCATCCTGAGAAGCTTGAAACCACAGGGTCACAACCAGCAAACCCAGGGACTAGTGGGGGGTCCCTCTTGGGACCCTCAGACACTCAGGTAAACAGACTTACCCAGGCTGCAGGTCGTGGGCATCATAGTGGGGACACAGAGCACAGTGCAATGCAGAACCCAGCAGGGACATAGGCAGCAGGGCACAGCGTGGTGCAGAACCCAGACATCCAGGAGCAGTGCTTCAGGGACCCAAGGCAGTAGGGTGCAGCATGACTGGCTCAGAACCCAGGCCTAGGAGTGGGCCCTGGAAGTGGGCAAAAGCCACTCAAAAACCTAGCCAGTGGGCAGACTCAGGCCCAAAGCAGAGGTCAGTGGCACGGGACACAATCTCAGGGACCAAAGCGGAGGTTAGTGGAGAAGGCAGAGACTTGGGGTCCAAAGCAGAGACCAGCGGTGTGGGGCAAAGGTCCGGGGTACAGAGCAGAGGCCACTGGCACAGGGCACAGGCCCAGGACCCAGAGCAGAGGCCAGCATGGACCCTGCTGCAGAAGCAGGCAAAAGCCACACAGTGGCTGACAGGAAGGCACAAGCATATCTGGGCCTACCCAGAAAGGTGTTGGACATAAAGGTCTCTCTAATGGATATACAATCACTTGAAAGAACATTGCTCTCAGACAGGGCAGAGGGCTGCTCTTCCTGCACCAGTACAGTCTCTGGCAGGTCTGATTACTGCAGGGTCTTGGGAGGTGACACCAACTACCAGATAGAGGTACCTCCTGGCTACCTGGGCACCCAATATTTACAAGGCCACTGCAACACCCTAAAGAGGACCAGCAGTGCCACTGTAATGGTCCAAAAAACATCAGGAACAATCAGCTTAGGTCAACCAGATGGCTAAACGTCAGCGAAAGAACAAAACTGACAAAAATCAGGGAAATATGACTCTAATGAAATTCAGTGAGGTTAACACAGCACGCCCTGAACAACCCACCACAGCTGAAACACATAAAAATGATGATAAATCTATACTTAGGAAAATGATGGAGTCCTTTCAAGAAGAAATGAAATCACTGAAAGCATACAAAGAATCCTCAATTTTACAAATAAAAGCAATGGAGAATACCATTAGAGACCTCCAAACCAACGCAGGCCAACATGAACAGAAAAGAGACAAGGCAATGAAAGATTTGAAAGATGTGCAGACAAAGACAAGCAAATTGGAACAGGAAATATATACAATGAATAAAATGGTGCAAGACTTGAAATTGGAAGTAGAATCAATAAAGAAAACACAATCAGAGTTAATCCTGGAGGTGGAGAATCAAGGGAAGAGAACAGGAACTACAGACATGAGTATCAAAAATAGGATACAAGAGATGGAAGACAGGATCTGAGGTGTGGAAGATTCAATGGAAAAAATCAGTACAACAACCAAAGAAAATGAGAAATCTAAAAAAGTTCCCACCCATAACATTCAAGAAATCAAGGACTCCATGAAAAGATGTAACCTAAGAATAATAGGCATAGAGGAAAGAGAAGACTCCCGACTCTAAGGTCCAGGAAACATCTTCAAGAAAATCATAGAAGAAAACTTCCCAAACCTAAAGAGAGAGAGATGCCAATAAAATCCAAGAGGCATACAGAACACCAAACAGATTAGATCAGAAAAGAAACTCCTCTCACCACATAATAACTGAAACTTCAAATGTACAGAAAAAGAAAAGAATATTAAAAGCTGTAAGAGAAAAAGGCCAAGTAACATATAATGGCAGACCCATCAGAATTATACTGACTTCTCAGAAACTTTAAAAGCCAGAAGGGCCTCGGCAGACGTCCTACAAACCCTGAGAGAACATAGGTGCCCAGCCAGACTATTATACCCAGCAAAACTCTCTATCAACATACATGGAGAAAACAAGATACTCCATGACAAAATCAAATTTAAACAGTATTTACCCACAAATTCAGACCTACATAAGATTTTAGAAGGAAAATTCCAACCCAGAGAAGATAACTACACTCAAGAAAACAGAGGAAACAAAAAACTCCACTGCAGCTAAACAAAAAGAAACACACAACCACCACCTACACCAAAATAATAGGAAATAACAAGCTTTGGTCATTAATATCCATCAACATCAATGGACTCAACTCCCCAATAAAAAGACACAGGCTTACAGATTGGATCCATAAAAAAGACCCATCATTTTGCTGCATACAAGAAATGCATTTCACTAACAAAGATAGATGCTACCTCAGAGTAAAGGGCTGGGAAAAGATTTTCCAAGCAAATGGACCCAGGAAGCAAACTGGAGTAGCCATCTTAATATCAAATAAAATAGACTTTCAACTGAAGTTAATCAAAAGAGATAGAGAGGACACTACATACTCGTTAAAGGAAATATTCATCAAGATGACAACTCAATATTGAATATCTATGCCCCAAATACAAGGGCATCTACATTTGTAAAAGAAACTCTTCTAAAGCTTAAACTACATATTGATCCCCACACATTAGGAGTGGGAGACTTCAACACCCCACTTACAACAATGGACAGATCATCAAGACAGAAACCAAACAGAGGACATGAACCAAATGGACCTAACAGATATCTATAGAACATGTCACCCAAACACAAAAGAATACACCTTCTTCTAAACACCAAATGGAACCTTCTCCAAAATTGACCATATAGTCGGACACAAAGCAAGCCTTTACAGATACAAGAAAATTGAAATAACCCCTTGTATCTTATCAGACCACCATGGAATAAAGCTGGACTTCAACAACAACAGAAATAACAGAAAGCCTGAACACTCATGGAAACTGAACAACTCTTTACTGGATGACTACTGGGTCAAGGAAGAAATAAAGAAGGAAATCAAAGACTTCTTAAAATCTAATGAAAATGAAGACACAACATACCCAAACCTATGGGACACAATGAAAGCAGTGCTACGAGGAAAGCTCATATTACTAAGTGCCTTCAAAAAGAAAATTGTGACAGCTCTAATTAGCTGACCTGGAAGAATTGAAAAAAAAAAAAAAAGAAGCAATCACTTCCAAGAGGAGCAGAAGTCAAAGAAACCATCAAACTTAGGGCTGAAACCAACAACTTAGAAACAAAAAGAATAATACAAAGAATCAATGAAACCAAGAGTTGGTTCTTTGGGAAAATCAACAAAACAGACAAACCCTTAGCCAAATTAACTAAAAGGCAGAGGGAAAAAACCCAAATCAACAAAATCAGAAATGAATAGGGAGAACTAACAACAGACATTGAGGAAATCCAGAGAATCCTTAGGTCCTACTTTAAAAATCTATACTCCACCAAATTTGAAAACCTAAGTGAAAGGCACAATTTTCTTGATAGATTCCACCTTCCTAAGTTAAATCAAGATCAGGTTAACAGATTAAACAGTCCTATAACCCCTAAGGAAATAGAAACAGTCATTAAAAATCTCCCAACCAAAAAAAGCCCAGGGCCAGATGGTTTCAGCACAGAATTTTACCAGACCTTCAAAGAAGGTCTCTTAGCTCTCATATGACTGCTGAACTGGGGTGAGGGACTGATAAGTAGGGACACTCCACTCCAGAGGAGTGGGACAGAGGGGAGAGGGGGTAGAGAGGGGGAGGGCAAGACTGGGAGGGGTGGAAAGAAGACACTGTGATGGAGATGTAACCTGAAGTAATAAATAAACATTAAAAAAAAAAACAAGTAGGGCTGGAGAGATGGCTCAGCCGTTAAAAAGGCTAGGCTCACAACCAAAAATATAAAAAAAAACAAGTAACAACCCCAAATACTTGTGGTATTTTCTTGGGCTGTAAAAAAGAGATAATAAAATTTTTCTTTTTACATTTATTTTTATTTTTATTGAAAATAGTTTCTTCACTCATACAATACATCCCAACCACAATTTACCCTGCCAGCTCCCTTCACCAGATCCACTTTCCCTCCCTTTCCTCTTCAGGAAGACACAACAGCCAAACAGGCAAAACGGGATGAAATGAGACAAGGCAAAAGCCCTCCTATAGAGGCTGAAGAAGGCAACGCAACAGGAGGAAAAGAGCCTCAAGAGCAGGCAAAAGAGTCAGAGAAACACCTGCTCCCACTGTTAGGAGTCCCATGAAAGCATCAAGCTAATAGCTGTGACGTATATGCAGAGGACCTGGGGCAGACCAATGCAGGCCCTGTGCTTGCTGTTTCAGTCTCTGTGAGCCCATGTTGGAAGAGGTGGAGGAAAGACTGAAGGAAGCAGAGGAGATGGAGGACACCAGGAGAACACGGCCCACCAAATTAACAACAAAATCCTTCAAAGTTTAGTAGTTACATCAATTCTAAGAATCATTTATTGGACAGAATGAGCACATAATTTCAATGTTATATTTTGTTTAGCTAGTAATATTGCCATATTCTGTGAATATCTATAATATCACTGAGAATTTTGAGTATATTTCAAGTGGGCTGAGCTTATATGATTAGAGATCTAAACTCTATTTGCAATATTACTGCATCAAGAGAAAGAATATTCTAGGTATATTAACTGTTACAAGAAGAACATCTGGAGTATTATCATTTATAAATTGAGAATCAGTAAAATTTTATTCTAGGATTCTTCTTATCACCTGGAATCAACATCTTTGTTGATACCATGACAAAATAACTCAAAAAATAAGTTTAAAAGCAGGGAAGATTTATTTTGGCTCATGGTTTCAGTCCATAGTTGCTTGGCCCTTACATCTGTGGGAAGGTAGTGCATTATAACAGATGCATATATATGGGGGTGATGGTGCCCAGGAACCAAAGAAAGGAAATAAAAGGAGCTGGAGTCTTGAGAGATCCAAGATGGCGGTGGCCTGCATGGACGTATTTTGATTTCGGGGTTAAGAGTCACAGGGCGGCGAGTGTTGCAGGATGCTGTACAAACGGCTCGACCCCCTCTAGATCTCACCCAACTACCCAGGGATCACTGAGGGTCCCTGGGCAGGACGCTCCTTCCCACTCTTGGACACACAAGGAAGCCGCTGGACCCGGGAATCGGGATCCCCCATCCCCCACCAGGAGAGACACCGGGTAAGTTCCAATCTAATACCCAGCGGGGCAGATTCAGATCCCACGCAAAGATAATCCCCACCCTGCTGGGCACCCCCAGGTCTCGCACAGACGATCCAGCTATCTGGCAAAAGGTTGCGACCCTTGGAAGTGAGCGCAGCTCAGCTGCAAAGTGCCTTCAGACTTCAGATTGCAACCCACTGCTGTGACATCACTGGCCAGTTTCCAGGCCTTGGGAGCGGCAAGGCTATTGGGGGTGAAGGGAAGATTTACCCACCACAGGAACCAACCCCAGGTAAACTGTGAGGTATTTGAAACTGTTGTATATCGGACTTTTTTACTAGTACTGTCCCTTCCGGCAGGGAACCAGAGCTTACTTGTACACAGCTCCACCCCCTGGATTAGTTAGGTCTCCAACTAGGAGGCAGGGCTGAATGACTCACCTTATAGGGGTGGAGTAAGGCAACTCGACTCCTACACCAAAGCGACCCCTTTGGACCCAAGTCCAGCAGACAGCTAAAAAATTCCACATGGCCAGAGGTCCCAGACCAAAAAAAAACAAAACAAAGCGAAATGACTCCAACAAAAGAAAGCAACGCTATTCCATCCAGCCCAAACCACCTCACCACAGCTGAAATACATGAAAACAATGACAATTCTACATTATGGTTGATAGAGTCCCTTCAAGAAGAACTTAAATCTATGAAGGAATTCAAAGAAGCCACAATTGCACATACGAAAGCGATGGAAAACACCATTAGAGAACTTCAGAGCAAGGTGAGTCAACTTGAACAAGAAAAAGAGAGGGCAATGGAAGACTTCCAGGCAAAGACAAACAAACTGGAGCAGGAAATGTACAAAACAAATAACATCACTCAAGAAATGAAAATGGAAACAATAAAGAAAACACAGTCAGAGTTAAAAATGGAAATGGAGAATCAAGGGAAGAGAACAGGAACTATGGATTTGAGTACCAAAAATAGGATTCAAGAGATGGAAGACAGGATCTCAGGCATGGAAGATTCGATGGAAGAAATCAATACAACATCTAAAGAAAATGAGAAAGTTAAAAAATCTCCCACCCACAATATCCAAGAGGGTATGTCATTTCTTAGTTTTGGAAGCTGCAGGCCCTGTACTTCCTATAAAATCAGATATATTTATCCCTCTCAGGTCTCTGAAGTGGTTGAAGAACAGATAGCTAGAGTCTCATAATTAAATTTTGAGTTGTTTAGGAGTCAAGAGAGTGTTATAGATCTAAGAAGATGCTTTTAAAATTGTGTTGCAAGTTAGTATGAATGTTGAGTTAGATATAGAACTTTAAACTCATGGAGATGGTTAGATAGTAGAATGTTAAAGTCAGGTGCCAAATACATATGGACTGGACATTGGGAATGTACACTAAGCCATATAACCCTCATAACTGTGGCCTAATTACCTCTGTTGTTTTGTATTTTATTTATTATTATAATAGAAAGAGCCATTTGTTGGACTGAAAGGGGAAACTGTAGGGGGAAATAAGATATATCGTAAACTTAAAAAAAAAGGGAAGAGGATGGGGGGTTGAGAATGGGAGGGTGGGACTGGAGGGGGGAATAGGGAGGGGACTGCGATTGATATGTAACTTGAAGAAATAAGAAAATAAAGGAAAAAAATTTAAAAAACCTACCAATGTTAGAAAAGAAAAAAAGAATACAAACAAAAAATACTAGTGTAGATGTGAGAAAACAGGAACTGCTGTTTAGAAGTATAAACTAGTGCAGTTACTTTAGAAATCTGGAGTTTTCTTAAAGGAGAAAAAATAGAAGTAAAAGTACTATATGATCCAATTAGACCACTCTTGTGCATATACACAACGGATCCTGTATTGTGTTACAGAGATACTTGAACATCCATGGTCATTGCTACTCTATCACGATAACAAGCTATTTTGGCTAGGTTTTTGATTTGTGTTGTTTTGTTCTGTTTTGTTTTTGTCAACTTGGCACAAGATAAAGTATCCACAGTACACAAAATCCTTCCATCAGATTGTGTGTTGGCAAGTTTGTAGTGCATTTTCTTGATTAATGATTGATGTTGGTAGACCCATCCCACTTAAGGTTATGTCACCCCTTGGCAGGTTGTATGAGAAAGAAAACCGAGCAAGCAATGGAAGCAAACCGATAAACAGTGTTTCTCCTTGAAAACAAAAAAAGGAGCTGGAGTCTTAACATCACCTTCAAATGCATGCCCTCAGGAACTTTCTTCAACATGGCCTCATCCAGTGCCTCACAAAGACACCATAATCTGAGTGCCAAGCCTTCAACACATGATCTTTGGCAGGGGGGCACACCTAGGATCTAAACCATAACAACATATAATGTGTTTCCTTTATCATCTCTCCTTTGATGGACACACAGCTTGCTTCCATATTTTGGCAATTGTAGGTAGTCTGCAATAAACATAGGAGTGCAAATGTCTCTTTAACACATGAAATAGGTTTTCTTTAATTATATGCCCCACAGTGAAATTGCTGTTAGTTAGATTTCTAGTTAAACATACGTCTTAGTGTGCTTTAGTGACACTGATGTGATGATGTTTGGGCCTTTAAGAAACACCTTGTGGGATGCTGACTCAGGACCTCAATTCATAGGGTTACAAAAACCCCACCAAATAAATTATTTGTGCCTGACAAGAGAGACCCAGGGCAGAGTGGTAGTCTGTTCAGCGATGATTGGGTTCTCAAATCATTCAACTGAACTAGATTACATTCCAAATTATAATATATTCTCCCAAAGTAGCTACCTGAGGCTACTTTCAAATTTGTTTGTGAGTCTTTGGCCAAAGCAATCAAAGCAATACTTAGTTTAGTTTACAGAGCACATCCCAGCCCGTAGAGGTGACTTCGCAAACATGCACAATACTTTGCAAGGCTCATGGTTTCCAGTTTTCTCCCTCCCATAGATCAAAGATGCAGAGACGGTTTTTGTTTTGTTTTGCTTTGTTTTGGTTTTGTTTTGTTTTGTTTTTATTTGTTTTGGTTTTTCATCCCAGGCTGGTCTACAACTCACTATGTAGTCTGGCTGGCCTGAAACTCATAATCATCTTACCTCAAATGTCCAAATGTCGCAAATGCAGAAATAAGCCATCTCACCCAGACCCAGAGAACACTCTAAAAGCAGCAACAATTATAGCAAGGCAAGATGGTGCATGACTGTAATCCAGCACTTGGGAGATATAAGCAGGAGAATCATGAGTTCAAAACCAGCTTGGTCTACTTTTAAAGACTATATACAAACATTTAAAAAAATGTTTTGCTATGCTTCTAGCTAAAGACAGAAGGCAGGACGATCTCAAAGGCTTTTTAGGAACTTACACTGAGACAATGGAGATGTGGGGAGTGGGGGGGTCTTGCATCATAAACAGACTTTAATATTTGTTTGCTAATCATCTGACTTTAGTACTATATAAAACTAGAAGGACTTGTTATAGAAAATGTATGGCTTTGTTTAAAAAAGGGGGGGGTTGTGGGGGAAGGGAGAGGAAGAGAGCCAACAGGTCAATTTTATAAAGAAAGTAGTTTCTTGCTGTCCCTTTCTGAGTTCTTGATAGTCTTGGCAAGTCAGATAAAAGGAAAGGCACACCTGAATAAAGGAACACTCAAGGTGACCAACTTTTCAGCAGGAGGAAGTATCAGAGTGGGAGAAAGCTGCTGAATCTTGGGACCCAGACCTGCTAATTAGCAGCCTCAGGTGTGTTTTATTTTCATAGCAACCAACCCAGCTCTCCAGGTAACTGATGCAATTGTAGGCTATGTTGGTATGTTGTGGTCCAGCTGTGACAAGGCTGGACATGGAAACCCAAACCACTAAACCACCAGAGAGAACAAGGACAAAACCAACCCAAGAGTAGCACAAAGCTAAAATGATCTGATTTACAAGAAAGGCTCACTGTCCGGGATTCTTACAGTCCTGCATCAGTGTGCAAGATGATGCCACGCAGGTAGCTCATGCCTTCCCAGCACCCATCGTACTATCAGTGTGTCTGGGGCTCGCATGCATCCTGACTCATCGGACTTGGGACCAGTGAGAGAAAGATGCTTTATCTTTTGTTACAACTCTGATCAATAGATAATGCCTGACTAGGACTCTGAATTGAGGAGTTGGAGAGTTGATTTATCGCTGAGGAAAAGGTATGCGTGATTGGTAGCATCTGAAAGGGAGAAGGTAAGAACGACAGGAAAAAGTGTGTAGCAGAGGTGGGTGGCAATACTTCTAAAAGGTATTTATGTTTAGCTAAGCCTAGTTCTGGGGCACTAAGAGAGAGAAACCCATAGCCTCTCTCATAGCTCTGAGAATGTGGTTTCTCTTCCATGAGGGGTAGATAGAATAGCTCCTCTTCACTTCAAAAGAAAACACACACACACATGTGCACACACTCACACATGTACAAAAACACATGAACACACAAACTCACACATGTACACACACACCTAATCAAAGGGGCCTGATATGTTAGAATAATGCATAGCACCCTCACAAAAGAGTCTCATACCAATAAGGACATGATTTTTCTCTCTCAAATGAATGACAGCCATTGTCTTGGCCTTTCTTGTGGCCATGCAGAACTTGGAAGATCCTGAAGATATAATTAGCTACCCTGGGCAGCACAGTTGACCTTTCTAGGCCACTATAAATCTTATAAAACAGCCCATGAGAAGAAAGGTCTGGATCAGTCTCATCTACCCTTGCTTATGGCTGAAAACCATTAAGAAACATTTATCATTCCTCCCTAGCTACAAGAGAGGCATTATACATGTATCAGAGGAGTAGGAACTGTTACAGAGGATTATAAACTGCTAATGTTCAAAGGAAACCACAGAAGGAAAATTAAGTGAAAGCAGAGGCTGGTGGCCAAAAAAGCTCATGAATTATGAAAACCCACAGAGAAATCCATTCTAGACAAAGAGGTTCTTCTATGTCACCCCCACAAAGGATATAAGTAAAAAATCAAGATAAGCAGCAGAGCAGGCTAGATGCCAAGAAGCTACAGCCAACAGAGTTTATATATATATATATATATATATATATATATATGTGTGTGTGTGTGTGTGTGTGTGTGTGTGTGTGTGTGTGTGTGTGTGT
>CAJQZJ010003646.1:19576725-19596996 GCA_907164525.1 Lophiomys imhausi
TGTGTGTGTGTGTGTGTGTGTGTGTGTGTGTGTGTGTGTGTGTGTGTATGACTGCTGGCCTTACAAATGCTTGCAGCCACCATCTAGGCAGAAAGAGCTGAAACATCTTAAACCACCCTTTGCCTCCTGTGTGTACCCAGTGACATGTGTTTATATAATATGATTGATCACCCTGCATTTTTGCCTTGTCAGTCAGCCACAGAATTAACTACCCATGATTCTTGGGCATTATTATATATAATGGTATAGCAAACAGCATTCAGCTATTAATTTTTTTCCAGCTATTAACTTGAGTACATGACCACATCAGCATTGGTGGACATGGGCCTTCCCTATCAAGGGTAATTTATATCACTGAGCATAGTGGCTGTCCTATTTTCCTTCTTGCCAGCTCATTATTCACATGGATGTAGGCAAAGAATCTGTCAATAAAGGAGAAATAAATTGAGTTTGTTTTTCTTTAATCTTGATAAATTCTGATCATGAAGCAATATGGATTTCATAGCACTAAGATAAAGCCTAAAAGAAACAGGGGCTCACTGTAAAATTTGCCAAAATGGAAAGATAAGACAGATGTTGGAGGTCACTTGCATCCAACTATGGTCTCTCCAAAAGGATACCAGATAGTCTGCACACCGGCCCTGAAACACTCTTATTTCTACCACCCCAATACACCTAAGTAACTGCTCATCTGTCAAAGTGTATCTTCTGAGAAGTCTTCCCTGGCTACTGGACTTGGTGAGGTGCCTGTCTTGTGCTGGGACCTTCCAGAAGACAACCCAAGAAAAGGATCTGTCTTAAAGTGTTTCTGTGGGGAAGGAGAATTAAGTCACAGCAGGAAAGGACACAAACAAAACTTACAAAAGGAATTTTGACTCCATCTCTCAGGTATACCTGAAAACTGTGAACTCACAGCTTAGAATTAAAGTTTTGGGGGAAGGGAACAAAACATGGTCTCACTCTGTAACCCAGGCTGACTGCTAGGATTATAGGTATGAACATCAGTTCTAACTCAGGGTTGGACATGTAAGCCCTGGTGTGTATCAGTCACTGATAAAGGGCTGCTACAGGCATTTCAGTTCAACCTATACAGTGAAGCTGTCTTGGCAGCCTCAGGGCAGTCTTCCAACTGAGATATAGGTACTGTGTGTTAAAAGAGAAAGAACGTAGAGGTAGGTGTGCTACCAAATACTAAAGGAATCCAGTATATACATGGTGTATATTAATAGTATCTGCCTCACCAACCCTGAAAATATTCTTAAAGCACTTGAAGGTGCTCTATGATAAAATTCATCATGCTGTATTACAATTGCATAGTTAATTATCTCTCTTTCCTATAGATTTTAAGTCTTATCATGATAGAGGCCATGGTTTGTTCATCAGTGACAAACTTAATACCTGGTTTGTGGTTAGTCTTCACAGTCTTCAAAAAATATCTGTGAAAATCCAAACAAGGAGAGGAATAGGGTGTAACAGATTGGGGGCAGGGTTGTTAATTAAAGTGAACTGGATATTAATAAGACTCTTGGAAACATACTGTTTGGGAACCAAATTTAGAAAACAGAAAAGAGAGTTTGAAGGCAGATCTCCTGCAAGACTAGACAATGCCAGTCTTAAAAGTAATGGGTCACAAGGAAAAAGGAACACTAATAATACTAGGTGCAGGATACCTCTATAGGAATTGTTGATCATGGGACCTCCAAACAATGCAGGCTCTTACCTGTTTTGGTTGACCACAAGAACCAGCTGATAAGACCCTAATGCTGAAGACTCCTCACATTTTGGATACAAGATATAGAGAAATGAAGCTGGCACTCAGCTGAATGTTTCTGCTTTTTCTGGGTAGTTTTCATAGTGCTGGATGAAGACATGCAGGCTGCTGAGGTAATAAATCAATCAATGGTCTTACTCAGCTATGAACTCTATGAATCATAATATCAACATGTCAGGCAAAATGTGCCTGTTGTTGCAAAAGTGGCTTGATTGTTATAGGGGTAACCAACTGTTCTATGATTGAATTTGAGGTCTGCTCCACAAGAACAACTAGGATGTCACTGATGACACATTACAACGTCCACAATGAAATGCTTGTTTGTTTGTTTTATTCTTTACTCTTTTGGCGGGGGGGATTTGCAAGAGTGGAGAATGGATATGAAGAGACAGAAAGATGAGTGGAATTTTGGGTACATAATGAGAAATTCACAAAGAATCAGTTAAAAGGTTTTAAAAATGGCTCATAGACTCATATTCTCAGAGCTGCAACCAGACAAGCATTTTT
The DNA here is from genome assembly GCA_907164525.1 of Lophiomys imhausi. Lineage (NCBI taxonomy): Eukaryota > Metazoa > Chordata > Mammalia > Rodentia > Muridae > Lophiomys > Lophiomys imhausi. Next base: position 19,579,004 of record CAJQZJ010003646.1, read on the forward strand.
CTGACCATTCTTGTATCTCAGCTCTTGCTTTTCCTTCTTCCTGGAATGTCCCCAACCACTCTCTAAATATATCTCCTCAAGTTCCAAATATCTGCTCAAAAGTACCTTTCTCGGGCACTCAAGATGCTTGTAGCATGTTAGAAAATTTCTTCTCTCTCTGAATTTTTCTTATGATGTATATTTTGCATCATGGATTTTTCATGATTGTTTGATGAATTCCTATCTCTTTTGAAAATATTTATTTTGATAAGGCAGCAACCACTTCCATTTCACATACCATTTTAAAAACTTTTTACTAGATTGTATGTTTGGTTTATTTGGGCTAGTTGAAAGAAAGTGATCTCTTCACTTTCATATCCCAATACCATATTATTTTTCCACATAGGAGACACTCAATAGTATTAATTGAATAAACAAAAAAGTTAATTTATTCCTCAAAATCCCTTTCATAAGACAATCTCATGACCAAGTGCATCTAAATGCAAATATACATATACTAGTCCTTGTCAACATAACAAGGGGGAAGATCAGGTATTATTATGGCTCAAACTCAAAAATTATTCACAGTGTTCTTTAGTAGGACCTGGCTAGAATAAAGCAAAAAGCCAATCAAGGTGAGGAATTGAAGGAAACAGTCACCCTCATGTTTATGCAGGTGACAATTCTGTACTTACAGCACCCAAGAACGAGTAGCTCTTCAAGTTGGCAGCTGGTATTCCTCATCCTATTAAAGTGCCCTGCCCATTGACATGCCAAAAGCTCTGGATGCCTGCTGGAGTCAAATGGTTTGACTTCTACCCCAAGACAACCCAAATATATTTGAAGATATAGTTCTTTCTTGTTGTTGTTAATACCTATTAAACTCTCATAGAATCGGTACTCTGTGAAATGAACTTTTAAAATGTATTGTTGTCATATAAGTGAATAAATTTCAATTCGATTTTGCCTTTGCAAATAGTAGCTGTAATGTAGAGAGTAGAATTTTGATGAAAATGTGGGTCTCTTTCTCAAAACTATCTCTGAAAACATACTGAATGTTATGACAGCCAGGGAAATGTCTAATTATGTTTCCATACTTTTTCTGGCCTCCCAAAGTAGTTCTTAGAGGAACAGCTACAGGGAGAGCCATTCCCATTGGTGAATGATTGGGTTTTCACCTCTGGGCAAACAAGATGTGTTCCATACCCTCAAAGACAAATAAAGTTATCAGTGTGTCCAGTAATAGGAATTGAATGAGAAGAAAAGTTCAATTACTGGGGTGATAACCTGATGGGATAGGTCAGTGACCCCACTTAACACTGTCAAAAGCTTGTTCTCTACTTGTCCATCTTAAAAATACGCATCTGACATTATCTGAATGGAAGGAATGGGATGTCTTCCTGGCTGGTTCATATAATCATATCCTCATATCTCTTAGGTAATGTTCTTTAGAGTCTGCCTGTAATAAAAGGAGAATTGATTTTTTTTTGACAAATAGAGAGTCCCTGGTAGAAATTTAAGGCTTAACAACTGAGTGTAAGTCTTGTGTTCTCTTAGTCACCCAGGACTTCCAAACTCTCTTACACACACTAGCTAAGGAAGCATCATAATTCAGTGAAGTTGCCCATGAATGGCTGAATCAAGGAAGGAAGGCTATGGGATAAAAAGACACCATTTCAGTAAATAAGTAAATAAATCTTCTTTAAAAAGAATATATGGGTATAGGGAAATAGTTAAGTTGGCAAAGTACTTGCTTGGCAAACATGAAAGCCTTAGTTTGATCCCCAGAAATGCACTAAAGAGAAAACAAAATAAAACAAAACAATCAGAGGTGGTGTTGTACACTTAGCACTGGGGAGACTGACACAGATGGGTTCTTGGGGCTTGCTGATCAGTTAGCCATGTCTACTCAGTGAGTTTCAGACCTATAAGATCCCTGTCTCCCCCCTCACACACACACTCCAAAAAAAAAAAAAAAAAGAAAAGAAAAGAAGAAGGTTGGAACAGTTTCTGAGAGGCAGCTGAGGTTAACTTCTGGCCTTCACACACAAAGATGTACACAAGTTCATCTGCATACAAAAGCACACCTATGTACATACACTCCTCCAAAAAAGTATTATTGGATTACTCTAGACTTTTTTTATTTTTCGCTATGATTTAGAGAGTGGCTGGAGCAAGTCTACACAAATCCCTAGTCAGCTACTCTCAAATAGACCCCGAGTTTAAGATCTGATCATATATGATTGCTACCCTTAAAAAAAAAAAAGAGCACAAAGGCCATTAGAGATTCATCTTTTGTGAATTTTCGGTTTAGTTCTGTACCCCATTTTTCGATTATTTGGTTTCTTGGTGTGTAATTTCTTGAGTTCTTTGTAAATTTGGATATTAACCCTCTGTCAGATGTGGGGTTGGTGAAGATCTTTTCCCAATCTGTAGGCTGCCGTTTTGTTCTAATGACAGTGTCCTTTGCCTTACAGAAGTTTTTCTGTTTCAGGAGGTCCCATTTGCTGATTGTTGGTCTGGAAGGGTGGAGGCAGGGGGGCTGCAATGGAGATTTAACGTGAATTAATAAATAAATGTTTAAATATTTTTTAAAAAGCACAAAGGTTAACTGGGCCCCGAAAAGTCCTGAACCTCAAGAGATTAATGCTGTTGTCCTCAGTGAAAAATAAGACATGGAGTCCAAACAAGTCAGTGAACATTGGGGGATCCAAGATGGCGGTGGCCGGCACGGACATATTTTGATTTCAGGGTCAATAGTCACAAGGCAGCAAGTGTTGCAGGATGCTGTACAAAGGGAACGACCCCTTCTAAATCTCACCCAGCTACACAGGGACCACGGAAGATGCCTGGGCAGGATGCCCCTTCCAACTCTCAGACACGCTAGGAAGCCTCTGGACCCGGGAAACCCCATCCCCCCAAAAGGAGAAATCCCTGGTAAGTTCCAACCTAATACCCAGCAGGCAGATTCAGAAACCATGAAGAGATAATCCCCACCCTGCTGGGCACTCCCAGGTCTCACACAGACGATCCAATTATCTGGGAAAGGTTGTGACCCTTGGAAGTGAAATAGCTCTGCTGCAAAGCACCTTCAGATCCCAGTCTGTGATGTCACTGGCCAGCTTCCAAGCCTCGGGAGTGGCAAGGCTATTGGAGCTGAACTGCAGATTTACCCCCTACAGGAACCAACCCCCGGCAAACTGTGAGATATTTGAAACTGTCCTATATCGAACTTTTGTACTAGTAAGGGCCCTTCCAGCAGGGAATCAGAGCTTACTTGTACACAGCTCCGCCACCTGAATTAATTAGGTCCCCACCTGGGAGGTGGGGCTGAATGACTCACATTATAGGGGTGGAGTAAGGCAACTCCTACACCACAGTGCCCCCTTTGGACCCAAGTCCAGAAGACAGCAAAAAAAAAAAAAATTCCACATGGCCAGAGGCCCAAGACAAAAAAAAAGAGCAAAATGTCTCCAACAAAAGAAAGCAACGCTATTCTGTCCAGCCCGAACCACCTCACCACAACTGAAACACATGAAAACGATGACAATTCTACATTATGGAAAGTGATAAAGTCCCTTCAAGAAGAACTTAAAACTATGAAGGAATTCAAAGAAGCCACAATTCTACAGGTCAAAACAACGAATAACATCATTAAAGAGCTCCAAGCCAAGGTGACCCAGCTTGAACAGGAAAAAGATAAGGCAATGAAAGATCTCCAGACAAAAACAAGCAAACTGGAGAAGGAAATGTACAAAACGAACACTACCATTCAAGACATGAAAATAGAAATGGAAACAATAAAGAACACACAGTCAGAGTTAAAAGAGGAAATGGAGAATCAAGAGAAGAGAACAGGAACTACGGATGTGAGTATGAAAAATAGGATGCAAGAGATGGAAGACAGGATCTCAGGCATGGAAGACTCGATGGAAGAAATCAGCACAACATCCAAAGAAAATGAGAAGGCTAAAAAAATCTCTCACCCACAACATCCAAGAAATCAAGGACTCAATGAAAAGACGGAACCTAAGAATTATAGGCATAGAGGAAAGAGAAGACTCCCGACTCCATGGTCCAGGAAATATCTTCAACAAAATCATAGAAGAAAACTTCCCAAACCTAAAGAAAGAGATGCCAGTAAAAATCCAAGAGGCTTACAGAACACCAAACAGATTAGATCAGAAAAGAAACTCCTCTCGCCACATAATAATAGAAACTCCAAATGTAGAGAACAAAGAAAGGATATTAAAAGCTGTAAGAGAAAAAGGCCAAGTCACATACAATGGCAGACCCATCAGAATCACACCTGACTTCTCATCAGAATCTTTAAAAGCTAGAAGGGCCTGGACGGATGTCCTACAAGCCCTGAGAGAACATAGGTGCCCAGCCAGACTACTATACCCAGAAAAACTCTCTATCAACATAGAAGGAGAAAACAAGATATTCCATGACAAAATCAAATTCAAACAATATCTCCTCACAAACTGAGCCCTACAGAAGATCCTAGAAGGAAAATTCCAACACAGAGAAGATAACTACACCCAAGAAAACAGAGGAAATAGAAACCTCCACAGCAACTAAACAAAAGAGAAACACAAGACAGCCAGCTATACCAAAATAATGGGAAATAACAACCCCTGGTCACTAATCAACATCAATGGACTCAACTCACCAATAAAAAGACACAGACTTAAAGACTGGATCCGTAAACAAGACCCATCTTTTTGCTGTATACAAGAAACACATCTCACTATTGAAGATAAACACTACCTCAGAGTAAAGGGCTGGGAAAAGGTCTTCCAAGCAAATGGACCCAGGAAACAAGCTGGAGTAGCCACCCTAATATCAAACAAAATAGACTTCCAATTGAAGTTAATAAAAAAAGACAGAGAAGGGCATTGCATACTCATTAAAGGAAATACACATCAAGAGGTCATCTCAATATTGAACATCTATGCCCCAAATACAAAGGCACCTGCATTTATAAAAGAAACGCTTCTAAAACTTAAATCGCACATCAATCGAAACACTTTAATAGTGGGAGACTTCAACACCCCACTCACAAGTATGGACAGACCATCAAGACAGAAGCCAAACAGAGAAATAATGAGTCTAACAGAGATCATGAACCAAATGGACCTAAGAGATCTCTACAGAATGTTTCACCCAAACACAAAAGAATACACCTTCTTCTCAGCACCTCACGGAACCTTCTCCAAAATCGACCATATAGTTGGACACAAAGATAGCCTCAACAGATACAAGAAAATTGAAATAACCCCTTGTATCTTATCAGACCACCATGGAATAAAGCTGGACTTCAATAGCAAAAGAATCAACAGAAAGTCTACACTCACATGGAAATTGAACAACTCTTTACTAGAGGACCACTGGGTCAGGGAAGAAATAAAGAAGGAAATCAAAGACTTCTTAAAATCTAACGAAAATGAAGACACAACATACCCAAACCTATGGGACACAATGAAAGCTGTGCTACGAGGAAAGTTCATAGCACTAAGTGCCTTCAAAAAGAAAATTGTGACAGCTCATATTAGCACATTAACAGCTAAACTGGGTGAATTGGAAAAAAAAGAAGCAAACACTCCCAAGAGGAGCAGAAGGCAGGAGATCATCAAACTTAGGGCTGAAATCAACAACTTAGAAACAAAAAGAACTATACAAAGAATTAATGAAACCAAGAGTTGGTTCTTCGAGAAAATCAACAAAATAGACAGACCCTTAGCCAAATTAACTAAAAGACAGAGGGAGAAAACACAAATCAACAAAATCAGAAATGAAAAGGGTGAAATAACAACCGACATTGAGGAAATCCAGAGAATATTTGGATCCTACTTTAAAAATCTATACTCCACCAAATTTGAAAACTTAAGTGAAATGGACAATTTTCTTGATAGATTCCACCTACCGAAGCTAAATCAAGATCAGATAAACAGATTAAACAGCCCTATAACCCCTAAGGAAATAGAAACAGTCATTAAAAATCTCCCAACCAAAAAAAGCCCAGGGCCAGATGGCTTTAGCACGGAATTCTACCGGACCTTCAAAGAGGAGCTAACACCAATACTTTTCAAACTCTTTCACAAAATAGAATCTGAAAGAACATTGCCAAACTCATTCTACGAGGCCACAATCACCCTGATTCCTAAACCACACAAAGAACCAACAAGGAAAGAGAACTTCAGACCAATCTCCCTCATGAACATAGATGCAAAAATACTTAATAAAATACTAGCAAACCAAATTCAAGAACACATCAAAAGTATCATACACCATGATCAAGTAGGCTTCATCCCAGGGATGCAGGGATGGTTCAACATACAAAAATCTATCAACGCCATTCACCATATAAACAAGATGAAAGAAAAAAACCATATAATCTCGCTAGATGCAGAAAAAGCATTTGACAAAATCCAACACCCCTTCATGCTAAAAGTTCTAGAGAGAACGGGCATACAAGGGCCATACCTAGAAATAATAAAGGCAATATACAGCAGGCCAGTGGCCAACATCAAAATAAATGGAGAGAAACTTGAAGCATTTCCTCTAAACTCAGGGACAAGACAAGGATGTCCACTTTCACCATATCTCTTCAATATAGTACTTGAAGTTCTTGCTAGAGCAATAAGACAACTAAAGGACATCAAGGGGATAAACATCGGAAACGAAGAAGTCAAATTATCCCTATTTGCAGATGATATGATAGTATACATAAGTGACCCCTAAAATTCCATCAGAGAACTCTTACAGCTGATAAACACCTTCAGCAAAGTGGCTGGATACAAAATTAATTCAAAAAAATCAGAAGCCCTTTTTATACAACAAACAAATGGGCTGAGAAAGAAATAAGGGAAACAACCCCCTTCACAATAGCCACAAACAACATAAAACACCTGGGGGGGTAACTCTAACCAAGCAAGTAAAGGACCTGTACAACAAGAACTTCAAGCCCTTGAAGAAAGAAATGGAAGAGGCCTTTAGAAGATAGAAAGATCTCCCATGCTCATGGATAGGTAGGATCAACATAATAAAAATGGCCATCCTACCAAAAGCAATATAAAGATTCAGTGCAATTCCTATCAAAATACCAACACAATTTTTTATAGACTTGGAAAGAGCTAGTCTCAATTTCATATGGAACAACAAAAAGCCCAGAATAGCTAAATCAATCCTGTACAATAAAAAAACATCTGGAGGTATCACCATCCCAGATTTCAAGCTGTACTACAGAGCAATAGTTGTAAAAACAGCACGGTATTGGTATAGAAACACACTAGTAGATCAATGGAATCGAATTGAAGATCCAGATATAGACCCACACACTTATGGCCACCTAATTTTTGACAAAGAAGCCAAAACGGCACAATGGAAGGACAGCATCTTTAACAAATGGTGCTGGTCCAACTGGATGTCCATTTGTAAAAGAATGAAGTTAGACCCATACCTATCACCTTGTACAAAACTTAAGTCCAAGTGGATCAAAGACCTTAACATAAGGCCAGTCACACTAAATCTACTAGAAGATAAAGTGGGAGAAACCCTCGAACTAATTGGCACAGGCGACAACTTCCTGAACAGAACACCAACAGCTCAGGACTTGAGATCAACAATCAATAAATGGGACCTCATGAAACTGAAAAGCTTCTGTAAGGAAAGGACACTGTCATTTGAACAAAACGGCAGCCTACAGACTGGGAGAAAATCTTCACCAACCCCACATCTGACAGAGGGCTAATATCCAAAATCTACAAAGAATTCAAGAAATTAAATGCCAAGAAACCAAATAATCCAATCAAAAAATGGAGGACAGAGCTAAATAGAGAATTCACAAAGGAGGAATCCCTAATGGCTGAGAGACACTTGAAGAAATTCTCAACATCCTTAATCATCAGAGAAATGCAACTCAAGAAAACTCTGAGATTCCATCTCACACCCGTCAGAATGGCTAGGATCAAAAACTCAAATGACAGCACATGCTGGCGAGGGTGTGGAGAAAGGGGTACCCTACTCCATTGCTGGTGGGAATGCAGGCTTGTGCAACCACTATGGAGGTCAGTCTGTCGATATCTTAGAAAACTTGGAATAGCTCTGCCTCAGGACCCAGCCATACCACTTCTGGGTATACACCCAAATGCCTCTTCACGGAATCATAAGGAAGTTTCCTCATCTATGTTTATAGCAGCCTTATTTGTAATAGCTAGAAACTGGAACAACCCAGATGTCCCTCAACCGAAGAATGGGTTAAAAAACTGTGGTACATCTACACAATGGAATATTATTCAGCTATCAGGAACAATGTAATTATGCAATTTGCAGCCAAATGGATGGAACTAGAAAAGCTCATCCTGAGTGCGCTAACCCAGATTCAGAAAGACGCATATGGCATCTATTCACTTATAGTAGGATTTTAGCTATATAGTAGAAGGTATCAGTACTACAACTAACACACCAAAGGGAACTTGGACATAGACTTCTTATTTTTAATTTTTATTTATTTTTATATATTAGTTATATTTTTCCTATTTTTTAGTCTTTTTTATCTATTGTATGCTTATGGCTTATGGATTTGTTTGTTTAGTAGTTCTCTCTTCCGGGCAATGAGACACTTTTCACTGATGGTACTGCTTCGTAGATCCCCAATGAATGAAGAGGCTCTTGGCCCTCATACGACCTCTCAACTGAGATGAGGGACTGTTATATAAGGACACCCCACCCCAGAGAAATGGGATGGAAGGGTTAGGAGGTAAAGAAAAAAAATGAAATGTGATGTTTCAGCCTTTTACTACTAACTGTCATAAACTGTTTAGGATAATTTCTTAGTATTGGAAGCTGCAGGCCCTGCACTTCCTATACAATCAGATATATTTATCCTTCTCAGCTCTCTGAGGTGGTTGAAGAATAGACAGCTTGAGTCTCATAGCTAAATTTTGAGTTGTTTAGGAATCAAGACGGCATTCTAGATCTAAGAAGATGGTTATAATAGTGATGCAAGTTAGTATGAAAACTAAGTCAGTTATAGAACTTTAAACTCATGGAGATGGTTAAAAGGTAGAAGGTTAAAGTCAGGGGCCAAATATGTATGAACTGGACATTGGGAAGGTACACCGGGCCATTTAACTCTCATAAATGTGGCATATTTAATTCTGCTGTTTTGTATAGAATTTACTGTTATAAGAGAAAGAACCATTTGTTGGAATGAAAAGAGAAGCTGTTGGGGGGGGGAACAGGGTGGAAGGGTGGGACAAGAAGGGGGAATAGGGAAGGGTTTGTGACTGAGATGTAACTTGAAAAAAAATAAAGTACTTATTTAAAAAAAAAAAGAAATGCAAACTAATGGTTATGCAAGCCGGTCATTCTGTTAGGTACTATGACAGCCTATTATAGTTACTTTCTAAGCTAATCAGAAATAAACCTGCTAAGAGACAAGCAACATCTGCTTACCCTAATATAAGAGATAGATAGGGCCTCTTCAAAAACCTCAAAAGATCTGCAGAATATGGCATTCAAAGATGTTTCCGTAACTTTAGATTTTTTTATATCAAGACATATCAACTCCTGACAGCACCCCCTATTCTCCTCCAAGTAGAAGATGAGCATCAAAGAATCTCCAGTGGGAGATGATTGAATTAGTTGCAAGCCTATCTCTTGGTAGGAAAAGCCCCTTGCTCCAACTGTAGACAGAATGCTGTCCAAAATGGACAAAACCTGGAAGCAGGTAAGTCGACAGCCTAGCTCTGCCAAGACAGGGTAGGTAAGTCCTTCATAACCCCTGCTCTACAATCAATGTCTGTCAGAGAAGCGGGGCCAAACAACTGAAGAGTGATGCTGTAATGTATGGAGAGAAAATGGGAACTGTCCAGGCAGCCACTGGTATGTCATTTCTTAGTTTGGGAAGCTGCAGACCCTGTACTTCCTATAAAATCAGATATATTTATCCCTCTCAGGTCTCTGAGGTGATTGAAGAACAGATAGATAGAGTCTCATAATTAAATTTTGAGTTGTTTAGGAGTCAAGAGAGTGTTACACATCTAAGAAGATACTTTTAAAATTGTGTTGCAATTAGTATGAATGTTGAGTTAGATATAGAACTTTAAACTCATGGAGATGGTTAGATAGTAGAATGTTAAAGTCAGGTACCAAATACATATGGACTGGTCATTGGGAATGTACGTTAAGCCATATAACCCTCATAACTGTGGCCTAATTACCTCTGTTGTACCGTATTGTATTTATTATTATAAGAGAAAGAGCCATTTTTTAGACTGAAAGGGGAAACTGTAGGGGGAAATAAGATATACTTTAAACTTAAAAGAAAAAAAAAGGGAAGAGGATGGGGGATTGAGGGTGGGAGGGTGGGACTGGAGGGGGAATAGGGAGAGGACTGCGATTGAGATGTAGCTTGAAGAAATAAAAAATAAAGGAAAAAAAAGTCAGTAACATTATGGACAGTAGATCTGAGCAAGGATCAGGATCAATTCCAGTGATTACAATAAGGTCTGCAACAATTTTTGTGAATCTAAGTGGAATGCTGAGTTTCCTTTGAATCACCTGATGGATGGGTGGCCAGTCCTAGTTAGGCATTCACCATTGGCTTGTACATGGTCCTTGCAAAACTGTTCTATGTGGGTCATTTTTGTGTGACTGAATGGAACTAGTAAGTTTCCCTTGCTTTTGGGACCTATTTTTTTCCCTTTACCAAAATCCTCTTATTCTCAAATGCCTAGGGTAGTTGCAATGGCAGCAATTAAACAGGAGAAGTGAATAAATAAGCTTGTGTTAGAAAGACACAGTAATCAAGTTGCCTGACTATGCCAAGACTTCTCTTCCTGGCTCTCAGCATATGCTACATTGCCAGCTTGTGGTTCCCAGACTGACTAAGCCATACAAATGAAGTCATCTGTTCGTTCCCAGGTCTTCAAGTGCCTTTTCCTCCTCAGGGACCCAACAGGAGGTTGTCTCCAGGCATCAAATTATAGCAATCAATAAACTTTCCACAGCATGACTCATTTAGAGTCAGAGACACAGGCATTTTGTTAGAAGAAACAATGATTACCTGTCATTGGATCTGCAAATCATTTTGTTATTAGAGGTCAAGACTTTGGGCTCTTTGTGGCCAAATGCTAAACTACCCTTTGGTCCACAATCTGTTCTCTGTGCAATTTTGCAAATGGTACATTTAATTAAACAAACCTAGTTGTTTGAGGACAATCTTCAATTTCTTCCTTCTTTTCCTCTCTCTCTGTCCCAGCACTTACTCAGATATTAAGAATTCTCTCTTCCCCTTCTTTGGTCCCTCCATTGGCTTTTCAGGGTCATCTATTTTACCCCAAGTCCTCAGTTGGCGTCTATTTCCTGCCACCCCTTCTTCATTCTACATTTAATAGCAAGAATGAACTTTCTAAATTTGTTATCTGAATGTGATTCCTCCTACATTATCTACACACAGATAACCCAGCAAGGAATTCTTTAGTATACTCTGGCACTTGGTGAATACTGGAATGGATTGACTTCATAAAAAATACATAAAGAGATGAAATACATAAAGGGATGACTCAGCAGTTAAGAGTGTTTTATGCTCTTACCAAGAACTGGAGTGCAGTGCCCAGAACCCATCTAGATGATCATGCAAGCATGCCCCCAAAGTTACATAAAACATAGCAAATCTTCAACAAAAGCACATTCAGTGATAAATCAACAAGCCATGCAGTACACAGAAAAATAACAGTGTTTCATCAGATGCTAAAAATGGTGTGCCTTGCACCCCAGCAACCAACTGGATTGTTCCATGTTTTTGAGTGCCTCTATGTTGGCTAGTAATCATATTTAGATGGACATCCTCTCGGTCCAACCATCTGTCAAGTCCCAGATCAAATACCAGCTTCTCAGATGGACCTTGCATCTATAAGCTTGATAGAAGACAGTGATGCCGTCTGAGCCAGGGCATAGTGACTGGTAATGAAAATCTATAGAGGTTGCCTCCTTGCTCTGCCCAGACAGCTGCAGGAGTTTCAATCTTCCTAAAGAGCACTGAAGTATGAAGTTTCAAAGGTTTAGATGAGCATTCTGGAACTCTTGACAATTATTCAAACTAGCCAACCCTCCCAGGGTCATAAATCTCCAAGAAAGTTTTCCAAGAGTGACACACTTCACTGTAAAATATGTGTGTAACTGTAGCACTGAGGAGGCCTACAGTTCCCCTCCACTCAAAAAAAGCCATGTGTGTGACCTAGCCTGATAAAGTTAATACCCCCACAGTCCTTCACTCTTGGATACCTCTTAGTCTAGCTTTAATGAGCAAAATATTTTAGGACACCATTTGCCCAATTATAGCCATGGTTCAGTGAATGATCACTAAGGACTCAAGATGGTCTGTGAATGTTATTTTATGTCAAAGATTAGGCTTTTTACTAAACTGGAGAAGACTTTATGAATGTGAGCCAGAATATAACGGTAACTCCTGTCTCCATATCATATACCACAGACCCCTCTATCTTTCATCCAGAAAACATAAGCATCCAAACTGGCAATGTGTTTACTTCAAGTGCAACTCTTGTACTCCACTTTGCACAGCTGAATCAGAGCGTTTGGAGGCAGGGACTAGAAATCTGAAATTTCACAAACTCTTCTTTGGGCATTCTAAATCCTGAATGGTGAAGAATTTTTATCATTATTCCTATGATGCAAACCAATCATGTTGCAGATGAAGGATGAGGTCGAGAGTGGTGAGCAGTCCTGCCCAATCAATGTCTCATATCCAGCTAACATCAAATGCCACATGAGGACCTGAATCTGTGCTTCCCAAGGTCTCTTCTTGATGCATACCATCCTCACCCTCTTCTTGTAAGACACTCACTGTGGCACAGCACAAGGTTCTAAACAGACTGCTTCAAGGCTTGTGAGCTATCTTTTAGGTACAAGATCTGAAGGCAAAAAAAAAACTCAGCTGGACAAATTACATTCCAGTTCAGCTCAGGGTGGCATGTAAACAAAACCAAGGAGGAAGTATGTTTGCTTTATCTAGTTGTCCCCTTCAGACACTGGATGCTCTGCTGCTCTGTCCTCACATGATGCTCAGGAGAGGGTCTGATATTAGTCATTTGTTCTTCTGTGTAAATAAAGTAAAGAAGTGTTTTACTTGCCTATGCCATTTACCAGGTGGTATTTTCTTATTTGCTCTCAGACAGATGCCTTTCCTAAATTTCTGTAGCGAACACTCCCAGACAACCTTTCGTACAACCTTCCATTTTTGGCATTTGCACTCTGCATGACTCTTAACTTGTTTGCACATCTGTCTCCTGCACTCTGATCAGCATCGAGAAGGAAAGAGCTAAGTCTTTCATTTTTTCAGCTTGATTACCCGGACAATTCCCAACTTACAGCCACTGATGAACTTGAGGGGAGGGGAAGATGTACCATGTGTTGTGGCCAAGTACTTGATAGGGAACTCTTAAGGGAGGAGATGGGTCACAGCTTAATGGATCCTTAGTTGCAAGGATGGCCTGGAGGTGGGAACTATCCATGGTAGCAAGTGACTGCTTGTTGACATCTTACCGGAGTAGGAAACAAAAGCAGAACACTAACACTTAGCTGGTTTTCTCCTTTCCCCCTTTCCATTCATCCCTAGACCTTTCCCCTTTTCATTCAGTCTATGGAATGGTACCAACCCACATTCAGGCTGTGTCTTCTCTTTTTAGTTATCCTCTCTGGAAAGATCCCTACAGACACACCCAATGCTGTGCCTCATAAAGGCTCTCTGTCTAGGCATTTCTTAATTAAACCAAGCTGAAAATCAAAACTGACTGTCATATATATCACTCAGAACGTTCCAATAAACAAACTGGGCAGCTAGAGCCAAGCTGACTTGGAACTGATTAAAATTAGTGAAAGGGGGATTTGAATGGAATTTTGAATGATTCCTAGAGTTGTTGCTACCTCCAGCAGGTAACCAAGTTCTCTCTCGCCACCAAAATGTTCTCTTATTTGCAGATTGCTGGTATTTTTAATCAACTCTCTAATTTTGGGAAAAGGAGTTCTGCCCCATTGCCACAAATGCAGTGAGAGAAATGAAGGGAAAAATTGAGAGTACATTTAAAGGAAAAAATACTAAAATCCACAGTCAGAAAGTCTATGGTCTATAGACAGAGCAAAATATAGGAACAAGTTGAGGTAAGTGGTGCTGACTGAAGCCTGAAAGGGGAGCTTATTGCTCAACATGCTATGTGTTCAAGACACTTTGCCATTGAAGAGATCTAACTTTTAGGACCAGAGAAAGCTCCATCAATTCAAACATGTAATGCCTGTTAGAGAAAGTGACCTAACCTCAAGACATCAGACAAGCTGTCCCTACCTCACTGATATTCATGCCCTAGGTGCTTTATGCTCCCTATTGGGGCACAGATCAGTACATGATGGCTGGCCAGGAAGAAAAAAATGCATGGTGGGTATGGTGTACAAACTCATGAACAAGGTCTGCCCGGGGAGTTAAACAATGATGGCACATCCAATATTTAGAATAGCTCTTGAACCAGATTCTGGTGGTAGAACTTCTTTTTTTTTGTAAAGACAAGGTCTCACTATGTAGCTCTGGCTGGCCTAGAACCCATTATGAAGACTGGAATGGCCTTAAATTCACAGAGATCCACCTGCCTCTGCTTCCTGAGTGCTGGAATAAATGACATGAGCCAGCACATTGTGCCCAAAGGCTTCCCTTTGACACCAGCATTTGCCCATGATCATGAAGCCATTTAATTACTCATTTACACTGTCATACACACATGTACCATTCCCCATGTAACAACTACTGTCAGGTATGGTGTTAAATAATGAGTCATGGTGCCTTTTCCCAGTATGAGTTGAGAAGTGAGATCAGAATATGGGAAATGCCACTTTTGAACCAGGTACAAGGCAAATATTGGAGATGGACAAACATTCTCAAAGGACCCATAATAGGAGACTAGGCCGGACAGCTCAAGTGTGGCAGAGTGAGTATTGAAGTGGTTTGGGAGGGCAGAGACAACCCTGATCACAATGAAGATACATGAATTCATCTCTAAAACTTGTTTCTAACTGACAAATAATAATTGTATATATTCATAAGATACGATGTAATCGTTGATCTACAGTCATTGTCAAAAGAATTAATCAGGATAATTACCATATTTGTCATCTCATGCATAGGAGTTTTCTATGGTGAGAATTTAAAAAAATCTGTTCTTTCTGCAACTTAAAATATTCAGTGTAGTATTAGTCACTCATTCGCCTGCTTATTATCATATGTCTTCTAGAAAACTGTATTGGTCCTTCAGTTGTTCACCTCTGTGCTCTATGTGTCTGACATTCCTAGGGACATTTCCAGCATGTTCTTTGGAAGATGGTATAGTTGGGATAGTGAGGAAATTCCTATGCAGTATATAGATGGACAGTGGTATTCTATGCTACCAGCATATTGTCAGGTGACTTTCAGGAGAAGGCTGATAGACAGGGACTGCTGTAATGGAGCCAATCTCAAACCAACATATGTCTTTTTTATGTTTATTTATTACTTCAGGTTACATCTTCATCACAGTGCTTTCTTTCCGCCCCTCCCAATTCCATGCTCCCACCCTCTACCCCTCTCCCTTCCATCCCACTCCTCCAGAGTGGAGTGTCCCTACATATCAGTCCCCCACCCTAGTTCAGCAGTCATATGAGGACCAAGAGCCTCCTCATACACTGGGGGCCTACAAGGCAGCACCACCAGGGAAAAGTGTCTCATTGACAGGTAACAAAGTCTATGTTCATGTTCCCTTTGGTGCATTGGTTGTAGTATAGTTATCCTGTACTATATGGCTAAAATCCAATTATAAGTGAATAGATGCCATGTGCATACCTCTGAGTCTTGGTTAGCTCACTCAGGATGAGCTTCTCTAGTTCCATACATTTGCTGCAAATTGCATGATTTTGTTGTTTCTGAGAGCTGAGTAGTATTCCATTGAGTAGATATACCACAGTTTTTTTATCCATTCCTCGGTTGAGGGACATCTGGGTTGTTTCCAGTTTCTAGCTATTACAAATAAGGCTGCTATGAACATAGATGAGGAAATGTCTTTGTGGTTTAGTGAGGAATCATTTGGATGTATACCTAGAAGTTGTGTGGCTGGGTCTTGAGGTAGAGCAATTCAAAGTTTTCAGACTGATTTTCATAGTGGTTGTACAAGCTTGCACTCCCACCAGCAATGGAGGAGTGTTCCCCTTTCTCCACAACCTCACCAGCATGCGCTGTCATTTGAGCTTTTGATCTTAGCCATTCTGACAGGTGTGAGATGGAATCTCACATTTGTCTTGAGTTGCATTTCTCTGATGATTAAGGATGCTGAGCATTTCTTCAAGTGTCCCTCAGCCATTAGGGATTCCTCCTTTGTGAATTCTCTGTTTAGCTCTGTTCCCCATTTTTTTATTGGATTATTTGGTTTCTCGGCATTTCATTTATTGAGTTCTTTGTAAATTATGGATATTAGCTCTCTGTCAGATATGGGGTTGGTAAAGATCTTTTCCCAATCTGTAGGTTGCCGTTTTGTTCAAATGACAGTATCTTTTGCCTTACAGACACTTTTCAGTTTCATGAGGTCCCATTTATTGATTGTTGGTCTTAGAGCCTGAGTTGTTGGTGTTCTGTTCAGGAATTTGTCACCTGTGCCAATGAGTTCGAGGCTTTTTCTCACTTTCTCTTCCATTAGATTTATTGTGTTGGGCTTTATGTTAAGATCTTTGATACACTTGGACTTAAGTTTTGTGCAGGGTGATAAGTATGGGTCTATTTGCATTTTTTTACTTGTGGACATCCAGTTGGACCAGCACCATTTGTTGAAGATGCTGTCCTTTACAAAAGATAAATGGGCTGAGAAAGAAATTAGGGAAACAACACCCTTCACAATAGCCACAAGCCACATAAAACACATGGGGGTAACTCTAACCAAGCAAGTGAAAGACCTGTATGACAAGAACTTCAAGTCCTTGGAGAAAGAAAGTGAAGAAGACATCAGAAGATGGAAAGGTCTCCCATGCACATGGATAGGTAGGATCAACATAATAAAAATGGTCATCCTGCGTAAAGCAATATACAGATTCAATGCCATTACAATAAAAATACCAAGACAATTCTTTACAGACCTGGAAAAAAAACAATTCTCCGCTTCATATGGAATAATAAAAAACCCAGAATAGCTAAATCTATCTTGTACAATAAAAAAAAGAAACATCAGGAGGTATCAACATCCCAGATTTCAAGCTGTACTACAGAGCAATAGTAATAAAAATAGACTGGAACTGGTATAGAAACAGACCAGTGGATCAATGGAATCGAATTGAAAGACTCAGAGATGAACCCACACACCTATTGTCACTTAATTTTTGACAAAGAAGCCAATACCATACCAATATATGTCTTAATCTCCTAAGGCTTTAAAGATTATTTTATTTCTTGGGATTATAATAGAATTGCATCCTTCTCTTTCCTTTTCCTCCCTCCAAACCCTCCCACTCCAAGTAACAGGAGCTTCTATCCAAAATCTATTTGTAATGTCACCCTGTTTGGTAGCAAAACTGGATTGCCTTTTTTTTTTCCCCAGAAAAAAAGAGCAATTAGCTCCTGGAAACTTTGGGGAGCAATGGCTGCCACAGCTGTGCCAGAAGATTAGCCCCTTTGTGCAGCTGGGTACCCTAAGAAAGGGCAACCTTTGTGAGCAACTCCTCGTGAATATGAGGAAGCTGTGTGGAAAAGAGAGTGCCGAGGTTCCATGTAATTACATGATGAAGCTGAAAACTGGTGGATGGAAACGGGCCTGGCAGAGGAATTAACCAAGTATTGCCAGTTGTCGTTGTACGGCATTTTCAGTCAGTAGACATTGCTCTGTTGTGAAAAGTCACATATGGCAGGAAAGGGACATGGAGGGAGGAAGGGAGAGAGAGAGAGAGAGAGAGAGAGAGAGAGAGAGAGAGAGAGAGAGAGAGAGAGA
>CAJQZJ010003646.1:19634523-19653171 GCA_907164525.1 Lophiomys imhausi
AGGAGGAGGAGGAGGAGGAGGAGGAGGAGGAGGAGGAGGAGGAGGAGAAGAAGAAGAAGAAGAAGAAGAAGAAGAAGAAGAAGAAGAAGAAGAAGAAGAAGAAGAGAGAAGAAGAAAGCAAACATAGTCTAGACCTAGACCTCCCCTATTCATATATAGATGATAGGCAACTTGGTTTTCACACAGGTCCCTTAGCAAGTGGAGGGGAGGGGGTGGTCTCTGTCATGGACTCTGTTACCTATTAGTGGGACATTTTACCCTAGCTGGGATGCTATGTCAGGCCCTAGAACAAGAGGGAGCTGATAGCTCTCATGTGACTGATGAACTGAGGGGGTTGATGTGGGGGAGTTAGAAGGTAATTAATTGCATGACTGGATAATGTTACTCCTAGAAGACACAGAATATTTAAAAAATTCCAGTAGTAGGTATGAGATATCACCTTATGAGTTACTGGTCAGGGAGGCCCCAGAGAACCTCCAAACAACATAGACTCTTGCCATTCCACTTGGTTGCCTACCAAAACTAAATGATTTTAAGGCTCTATTGCCAAAGACATCACATACTTTGGTTACAAAACATAGAGAAGTTGAACTGGAACTGAACCAGAAGCTTCCTCCTTCTGACTAGCTTTCATAGCATCCAAAGATACTACGCCTGCTGCTAGGGAAGGAAAAGAATCAGTGGTCTTATCCAGCTGTAAGCCTTATGAAACACAATACCAACACACCACACAAGCTGTACAATTGGTGTAACAGTGGTGCAATAGGTATGGTGATAAATAACCGCCCTTAGATTGGATTTGAAGCTTACTCCATAAGAGAGAAATTCATGGTTGGTACTATATTCCCAGTCAAAAACCCACTGCTGAGGAGGTTTCAGTCTGGGGTCGGGAAAAGGTGGGGGGGGCGGGGCTTACTATTGATGTTAAGCTAAATTGACGTGGCACCAAATTCTCTTTAAATATTTACAGTTATACCCGCAGTCAAAAGCTGCTCGTCATCTTAGAGAAGCTTCTCTTTGCTGTGAGTGGCAGTGATCGCAGAGACTTGTGACTGCTGAAGATGATGAGAATAAGTGACAGCTGGGTAGGACTTATCAGCTCTAAACAGAGCATTTACACCACAGTATTAAGACTCCCGGGAACAACACAGGAGAGGGAACAGAAAGCATGTAAGGGAGAGAAGATCGAGAGGAAGGCTGGGAAAGGCTGCCATCAGGGCATGGTATAGCTTCTGCAAACAGGGTCTTAGAGCAGCTGTGGCTGCCTGCACATGACTGGGCTGGTCAACAGTCAACCAGGGACTGAGGAGGGGCTCATGGATCCTATTACTCTCTGTTGAGCTACTGGATATTGATGGATTCTGGGGGAGGGAATGTATTCACTAAGGAGTCCAGGAGGCTGAAATGGACACTTCTAAACCTATCACCACACAAATGGCCCTGATTAAAGTCAACAGGCCAAAGACATAATTGTGGGAAAGGAACTTGTAGGGGAGGAGGGAGGATGGCAGAGGTGGGAGAGAGATAAGTGGGTAGGAGGTGAGAGTAATAAAAATGTACTGTATGCATATATAGAACTTTCAAAATATCGTTGAAAAAGAGATGGGACTAAAGAAAAAAAAAAAGAAATCTTGGTCCTAGTCATGTTTAGAGGAAAAGACGGTGTAAACTGAATTGCTGAAAATGCTCAGTTTTATCATTCCTTGTTTTTTTTTTCATTAATTAATGAGTTGGACACGATGTAGTAAACATGTTCATTTGGAAGTCAAGGGAGAATATTGCTTTCTTATTTTATCAGCACTATAGACTGAGAAGTGTCATCCATAGTCCAAGTCAGATGTCTTAAAAGGTTGCCATGAAAGACTTCAGTGTTTCTTTCTGCACAGCTGGAGATGGTGTTAGTTTCCTGAGTAAGTTCTTCAGGGTAGGCATGGAGCCTCTCTTCTACAGCATAAGCACTAAATGGGGATGTGGTTTGTTGAGGAGGAGGAAACCACAATCTATGGCTACCCTGGGAGTTTCTCTCTGGAAAGCACCTTCGATAAAATCACGTAAGACATGAGGAGAGTTATCTCTGAGGAAGAACATCAGCTTTTATAAAGAGAGTCCTTGAGGCTGGATTACTTGTGTTCTAGTTACTAGTGTTCAGAATCCGGGAAGGTCCCTCTTTATATGGAGTGTGAGGAATATGGATTTTTTTTTGTGTTTGTCAAATCAAGTTATTAACATTTTATTAATTTCTTACAAATTAGAAATTTGGCCTCTGGACTTATATATTTGCCCCTTGTGTGATGAGTCAATTCTTCCAGGTCCTGTCAAGTATTTGGAAAAAGCCAGATTGCTTTCATTGAAGAAGCTGGAGTCTAGACCAGGCTCTGGTTAGAAATCTTAAACATGAGAAGTCTCTGTAGACAACAAAGGAGGCACCTCTCCATCCCTTACTGTTTACCTCTAGATGCATGAGGAAGAGGTATGGCTGGCCACTGGACTGTTTCCACTCTTTACTGGGAGAGTCAGAAAGCATTTGTTGTTCCTTTCTAAAGTCCGAGATGACAAAGGAAGGTAATCCCCATGTTCTCAGAGAGCAAATAATTAATTTCTTACGAGGTTAGTAAGAAGTCTCTTGCTTCCTTCCTTGGACATTCAGTTTAAGGAATCTGTTTCATGTTCACATACATGGCACAGCCTTGACCTTCCTCAACCCTGCTTTGAAGACTATGGATGTTGCAGGCAGGTGAGATCTCAGAAACCCTGCACCTATGAGGGGAGGTACCTCTACTATCTCCTGTTGCTCCTGAGGAGGCCAGAGGGATTATTCTGCTAAGCACCTGAGTTAGGGTCACTTCCCCCAGCCTCAAGGACTCTCTCCATAAAAGCTGATGTTCTTCCTCAGAGATAACTCTCCTTGTATTTTATTTGAAGATTTGGCTGAAAATATTTTCTGTAGAAAAACTCACAAAATAACCATAAGTTGTGATTCCTGCCCCCAGCCCCCCCCAGCAAAAAAAACCCCACATAGCTAGTTAATGTTTTAGTGTGGGAGTGAAGTTCATGCCTACCCTGCATGACTGAGTTAGAGGCAAATGCCTCTCCGAAAGTCAACTCCATTTTGTCTTTCCTGTCTATAAGGCCAGGTTAATTAATAAATAAATAAATAAATAAACAAACAAATAAATAAATAGATAGATAAAATTATTTTACAAAACAACAACAAAAAAAGACATTTTGAACTGTGCAGACACAAACACTGAAATCTTTGGAAGCAATGTTTTCAGTTCCAGTGTTAGCAAAGCAGTACAACAAATGATGGAGTGAGGGGCTTAGATGAGCATGCAAGCAAACCAGTTAACACACGAGCTCTGGAATGGGCCACCGATGTGGCCAGCACACAGCATCGTTCCAACAGAACAGTGAGTCTTGCCATTTTGGAATTATCCTACAGCTGTGTCAAGGGATTCCCAGAACTCCCACTCTAGCCCTTTCTGCATCAGGTGCTTTTCTCATCAGCGTGATCAGACACCTGACAGAAACAGCTTGAGAGAGGTTGGGCTTGCCTTGGCTCCTGGTTTCAGAGAGCTCCAATCCATCGCACCACAGACGGCGCTGCAGCGTTACTTGATGGAAGTGGGAGTGTGTGATAGAGATGCCTCACCTGGTCACCAGGAAACACAACAGAACCAGAGCTGGGTACAACCTTCAAATGCCTTTCCCTAGAGATCTCCAGCTAAGCCCCAACCCCACACCTAAAGACTCCAGGGCCTTTAAATGAGCACTGCAAGTGGGCAACCTAGCCACCCAAACATGAGTTTGTGGAGGGCTTTTTAGATTCAAGACGCAACAGTGTTTCCTCCCATCATTAAACTGTCATGTGGCTTTCCATCTCTCCTCTGACTTCATCCTCATAGAGTGTAGCCTACTACTTTTCAGCATAGACTATGAATGCACTAAATATGAGGAAACTCCCTCCCGTCGGGACAGTTGGCGGTTATTCAAATGGATGTGGTTTGTACTGGGGAGACATGGGATTCAGAGAGACAAGTGGACCCCCCCTCTCAATTTCATCTCCTTTCATCTGGATATATCACCAGAGAAGTGCTCGCTCGGGGCTCTTAGTTGAAAACTGAAATGGTTTCTTCAAAAACATCATTTGAACCAGTCAAGAGCTGACAGGTTATTCTTGACAGACAGTTAAAGACAGGCCATGGACAAGGACAAGTTTGCAAATAAAAGAGTTTAATTTCAATGTCATTACCTTAATATTGAAGCAGCACCTACCGCTGACCCCACCCCTCTCCCCTTGTAGTTATTAAATCCAACAGGAAGAGGAGGGCTCTTATTAACTTCAGAGCCAAGCTGTGACACACAGAGAAGATGGTGGGGGTTCATTCAATGGATGTCTGAAAGGATGAGGTGTGGAGAAGAAGAGTGGGGTATTGGTGCTGCCTCCATGGTCCTCTTCACTCATAATGGTTGGGCAAAGAAGGAATCCCTCCTCTTCCTGAAAGTATTTATGAAACAGAAGAACTTGAGTGTCGGAAGGAATCTCTGCGGAGCTGCCATGCCTTTGCCAGGTGACTGACAGAGCAAGAATAGGTAAGATTAGGAAGTGTAGGCAGGAGCCAAGGTTTCCCAGTACATGATGTCAGGTAGGTGTTTCAAGATCAGTCGCGTTAACTGGAAGAAGATTTCTTATTTACTGTGGTAAAAGTAACCATCATTTAACATCAAATTATTTTTAAGTGCATAGCTCTGTAGCGCTGAGTATGATCATATTGTGGCATAACCATTACCATCACTCATCACTGAAAATGATTTGTCTTCCTCACTAAAATTCCACGCCCATTAAACACCAGCTCCAAAGCTTAAGCTCTATGTAAATCCAGCTTGCTGGGTTCTTGGATAAAACAGGACTTGCTTTAGGAAGATAGTTTTTGTCTGTCTGTCTGTCTGTCTGTCTGTCTGTCTGTCTCTCTCTCTCTGGTTCTCACTGATAAAAAACATCACCTTGATATACAAGCAGCACCTTCTTCTGACTCCATCTGTAGCAGACCTCACTCCTCCCCTTCTGGAGCTACTAAATACAATAGGAAGAGGAAGGCTCTTATTAGCAGCAGGGGCCTGACACATGAAGACGGGCAATCTTCTACTCAGTGGATGGGAGGGATGATGTTTAGGAAAAGAAGAATGGGTTATTAACACAGGACAATCGAGAACAGGGAGCAGCTTAAGGAGAAGAGGAAAGGCTGGGAGATAACTGGTCTAGACACACATGTATGTATAATCACTGTTCCTCTGAACATGAGGACTTAGGAAACCCCCGTCCCTTCAGAAAGGTTTGTTGTACAGTGCCGGCGTGGAATCTAGTTCAAAGTTCAAATCAATAGACTTGATTCTGTTCATGCTGCTTAAAAACATTGTGGATCTAGTTATTAAAGTATTATTTTCTTCTTCTGAGCCCCAGATTGCTCATCTGGAAAATGGGGGGAGGGAGCATGTCTTCATGTGAAAATCAAATAGCCAGTTGCAAAAATATCTCTCCTTTTCTTTATAGGCATATAACTAGACTAGGCTGCTCAATTGGCCTTGCTGCTTAGAGTGACTGGGCTATGTTACTGAGTTCTAGTAAATGGTTTCAGCTAATGCTTTTGGAGATCCAACATATCCCCTTTCTGTTTCCTGGATGCAAATGAGTAGTGGGTGAGCTCCAACTACAAGGAACCTGAGCACCACCCTCAAGGGTTACCTCCACAGTCTGATTATGTAGCCTTGGCTAGTCTGGAACTAGCTGAGGAGACCTGGCTGGCCTCAAACTCAGAGATCCACCTGCCTCTGCCTCCCCAGTTATAGAATTAAAGGCTTGCACCCCACACCCAGTGGAAACCTGAGTTCTTGAATTATGAAGAAACAGACATTGACTTGAATGTTTTTAACTGCATTTGTTATATGAGCAAGAAACAAACTTTTGTTACATGGGTGCTCTTTGTTACTATGGTATCGCTTTTCTATTCCTTTTGTGTGTGTGTATGTGTGTAGGTTGGCAGAAGATGCCAGTGTCTTCTTGAATTGCTCTCTCCATTATGTTTTAAGACAAAATCTCTCTCTGAGCTCTGAGTTCACTACTGATTCAGCTAGACTGACTGGCCAATGTGCTGAGGGATCCTCTTTCCTCCTGTGTCATCTGTCCCCCAGTGCTGGGGTTATAGATGCATACAGCTGTGCCTGCCCTTTACATAGGTACAGGGGACTACAACTCAGGCCCCCATGTTTGCACAGCAAGCCCTTTCCCCACTAAGCCATCTCCCTAGTCCTCTGCTGGATTGTTCTAGCTAGGGTAATCACAGAGTTCAGTGAGAAAACTTAAGCCAAGGGCCTTGCACAGGTCCTGGAGCCTGGCAAGCAGTCAGTAAATATTATCTGCTCCTCTGTTTTTTATCAGAGACAATGAGGCATGAGAGTCTCAGGTTCAAGCTAGGATTTTGGTTATTTAGCTGTGAATCTTATATTATTTTATACAAAGCAGAATCTCTAATCCTCACTTATGAAGTATGACAATATTAATGAAAGGGAAAAATATTAAAATGAAAGAAGCCACGTCCCCCTCTCACTTCATAAGCCCTCCTGATTCCTACATTACTTTAACATTGCTCTCTACACTGTGGTATTGATTACAGATCTCAGGTAGGATCAGGGATCAGAGGTGCCATTTACTAAGGTGTAGACTAGAATTCCAGCATCATATAATTGAATCAAGAGAGACTAGGAAGAGTCTTCAAGCTTCCTGTAAACTTTCTGAACATTTAGGCAGAGTGAATGATTGACAGGCCCAGGACCAGCAGCCCTGAGCCCAGGAGGCCATGAGGAAAGCATTTGAATCTGGACAGATTTCAAGAAAATATAATATGGACATCCGTGTCCCCCACCCTTCACAATTATAAAACAGTAGAGAGGGAGGTAATGTTGCTTTCAATTGCTCTTAATTATAATCCCCAATAACCCTGAGCATAGATAGTAACAGTCTCTGCAATTCCAGTTGCCTGTGGTTTGCATGCACCAACCCCCCCCCCCACACACACACACCAAATGTCGAAATAGCCTATGGGGAGTCTAAGGGTGAAGCTCGCTGCTATCGATTTGGGTTTTTATGGAGGTGAATGGGGGCCACTGTTAAGGACTGAGATGTTGGGGGTTTAAACTGAGATGGAGTATCATCTCTCCCATGCAATAAAATCCAGATTTGCTACAGAAATTCAGCAATAAGGAAGACGAGTACACTTAAAGGATGTAGGTAGGTGAAAGATAATGGGTATGATGCAGGGGTGCATAAGTTAAGAACCATGTGGGACTGGCAATATAAGTCAAAGGCCCAAGGCAAACTGAGAACACACAAGCAGGGGTCAAATCCACTGGACAGTGGAGTATCATTTTGGCTCAGAGGGTCCAAAGCAAAACAGTGAACTTATAGAGAAAATACAATTTCAATTCAAGACAAGTCATACATAGAAGGGGAAGACATAGATAGTTGGAATAATAAGGGGACAAGTGCAAAGGATTTTATAGAGTGGCAAGAACAGCACACATGCACACATGTATGCTCAGTTTTGTGTTAAGATGGCAGAAAAAAAATAGCCAAAGGGAAGGGACCAGTAGCATGTTATCTAGTTTGGCAGGGGCAGTAGGAGGTGGTATTTTTTAGTGCATGCTTAGCAAGTGTCTGGGTCCAGCACTACATATGAGTTATTAGAAGGGAAGACTCCATTCTCACTTGATCTGAAATTTTGACTTAACAGAGGACTTTAAGGATCATGCAGAAGTCCCAACTTTGGGACTATCTGGTGGCAACTTGTAAATATGACTGTTTTAAGTCAATCAGCATGGCAGCCAAAAAGGAAGAGCTGAAAGACGAAAAAAATAGTCAAGGGCAACAGTATCATTGGGGGTCGATTTTGATTTGTACCTGGCATTCCTTTCCCACTTTCATGGGATCAACTTCTCCTTTAGCTTTAGAAGGCCACTTCTCCTTCCTTCCTGTTACCTCTGATTACCTGACTACGTTTTGTCCATGCCCACCTCACCATGACCTACCTCAGTTAACAAGGACCTCTTGTCTGCCTAAGGCATGGGAGCTGGGGTCACAGAAACCACAGTTCCTCATCCCAGTCCCTCTTTAGTGTGACTAACTGTCATCAAGAATGTCACATGAACTTTATAAAGGGGAGTCTCCAAGTTGCCTGTGTGGCTGAGATATTAGAAAAGCAGACAGAATCTGACCCTTTTAAAAAAAATGTTTAGTTATTACTTCAGGTTACAGCTCCATCACCATGCCCTCTTTCCACCCTTCCCAGTCCCACCCTGTCACCCTCTACCCTCTATCCCCTATCCCATTCCTCCAGAGTGGAGTGTCCCTACATATCAGTACCCCGTCCCAGTTCAGCAGTCATATGAGGGCTGAGAGCCTCCTCATACACTGGGGGCCTACAAGGCAGCACCACTAGGGAAAAGTGTCTCATTGACAGGAAACAAAGTCTATTCCTGTTCCCTTTGGTGCATTGGTTGTAGTATAGTTACCCTGTACTATATGGCTAAAATACGATTATAAGTAAATAGATGCCATGTGCATCCTTCTGAGTTTGGGTTAGCTCACTCAGGATGAGCTTCTCTAGTTCCATCCATTTGGCTGCAAATTGCATGATTTCGTTGTTTCTGATGGCTGAGTAGTATTCCATTCTGTAAATGTACCACAGTTTTTTATTATCCATTCCTCGGTTGAGGGACATCTGGGTTGTTTCCAGTTTCTAGCTATTACAAATAAAGCTGCTATGAACATACATGAGGAGATGTCCTTGTGGTTTGGTGAGGAATCATTTGGATGTATACCCAGAAGTGGTACGGCTAGGTCTTGAGGTAGAGCTATTCCAAGTTTTCTAAGATATCACCAGTCTGATTTCCATAGTGGTTGTACAAGCCTGCAGTCCCACCAGCAATGGAGGTGTGTTCTCCTTTCTCCACAACCTCACCAGCATGTCCTGTCATTTGAGTTTTTGATCTTAGCCATTCTGACAGGTATGAGATGGAATCTTAGAGTTGTCTTGAGTTGTATTTCTCTGATGATTAAGGATGCTGAGCATTTCTTCAATGTCTCTCAGCCATTAGGGATTCCTCCTTTGTGAATTCTCTGTTTAGCTCTGTTCCCCATTTTTTGATTGGATTATTTGGTTTCTTGGCATTTAATTTCTTGAGTTCTTTGTAAATTATGGATATTAGCCCTCTGTCAGATGTGGGGTTGGTGAAGATCCTTTCCCAATCTGTAGGCTGCAGTTTTGTTCTAATGACAGTGTCTTTTGCCTTACAGAAGGTTTTCAGTTTCATGAGGTCCCATTTATTGATTGTTGGTCTTAGAGCCTGAGCTGTTGGTGTTTTGTTTAGGAAGTTGTCACCTGTGCTGATGAGTTTGAGGGTTTCCCCCACTTTCTCTTCTAATAGATTTAGTGTGTCAGGCTTTATGTTAAGGTCTTTGATCCACTTGGACTTAAGTTTTGTG
Organism: Lophiomys imhausi; assembly: GCA_907164525.1. Lineage (NCBI taxonomy): Eukaryota > Metazoa > Chordata > Mammalia > Rodentia > Muridae > Lophiomys > Lophiomys imhausi. Next base: position 19,644,062 of record CAJQZJ010003646.1, read on the forward strand.
CAAGGTGATAAGTATGGGACTAATTTTTTCTTTTACCTGTCGACATCCCCTTTAGTATAGGTGATTCAAAGTTCTCAGTGTGAGCATGTGGAGTTTGTCAAGATTGTTCTGGCATGGTATTTCCCCTTAGTATCAAGTAAATTATGGTGTCAATACATTCTTCCTGATGGTGCTCCCCAACCTTCTATTTCTCTATGAGCCCCCAATCTGGAAGAATCTATGGTGAACACCACATTGTCTCTAAAAAATTATGACTCATGTAGGAGCAGTATGTTGGTCAAATCAAAGGAAAGGATGATTACCACATTTTATTGAATTGTTTTTTGGAGAGTATTTTTTTCCTTAATGGAACATCAAGTGATTCAGTGACTCAGACCTCATAAAATATCTTCCATGTAGACATTTTTCTTGTTAAATGTTACAGTTACAGAAAATGAAGCATTTTGTTTAAGAGTTAAAAAAAAATGCTTATCATGGTGATTTATTTTCTAATAAATCAAATACAAGAGGAATGAGTTCAAGAGACATTCAACAACTTGACATCCACAGAAAGAAATGTATTAAAGAGAAAGAAATTATAAAACTTAAAAATTCATGATTTCAAAGCTTTTCTCTAGAATTAAGGAAACTATCAAGTACCGATATGTGAGGTTTCTACTAGGAGAACTCAAGGGCCAACTTGAAGGAGTTTTCATTGCTCAAATATGGAACTATGTAATATGCTAGAGAATTAATAATAGCGGAAATAGTCTGAAACACTCATATAAAAATCCATGAATTCTTAATAACACCAGGGGCATTTTCGCCAGAAATCAGAACTTGAATTTGTTCGGGCCCCAATGACCCATTTACAGGAAACAGAGAAAACAGAAGTGCAGCAAGCAATTCAGCACAAAGCAGCCTGTTTTTTTTCTGTAAGGAAACCTCACATAAAACTAAACTAAATATACAAAGAGGAGTCAGCAACTAGCTCATTAAAGGGGCCTCATTTGTGTCTTGGACCTTGTTTAAAGCATAATATAAAACCACAACAGGGACTGGTGGGATGGATCACTGGTGACAGTGCTTGCTGCACAAGTATGAGTTCAAATCCCCGGCACTCATGTAAAAAGCTGTGTGTGGCCTCAAGTGCGTTTACCCGTTACCCCCGTGATGTGTGGGTGAGGCAGAGGAGGAGCTGGGGAGGCTCGCTGCCTGTCAGCCTACCTCCAGATTTAGTGAGAGACTTTGTCTCAAGGGAACAAGGTGGAAAGTGATATAGCAGGGTACCCCACCTCCTCCCCTGGCCTGAGCACTTGCTTAGGTGTGTGTGCCTACACACATGTGAGAATACACAACACACGCGTGCGCGCGCGCGCACACACACACACACACACACACACACACACACACACGCACACATAAAAATAAGAGAAAGTCCAACTGTTCCATAAGTGAGTGAATCAGTAGGAGAGGGGGGCATATGTCGATCTGATGGCATTAAGGGTTAATATTCTTTGGGTAAGAGATGAGTCTGTGATTGTGTTCATTGGAAGATCCTTCATTCTTCAGTGGTACATCCTGGAGTATTTTCACGTCAGGAAATATGGAAATATGGTGACTAAGATAGGGCCATGGCATAGTGTCGCTTCGCCAATGGCTTTTTTTTTTCTTTATGGCTTTCTATTAGTAGATTCCCACAGGTCTTTAAAACATCATCATTTTATGATATAGCAAAAAAAAGTAAGTATTTTATCTAATTTGAAACATCTGTTCTTTTCCCTGGTAATTTTAAAAGAAATAAGAGATGTTGGGGATTTTTTTTAATCCCAGAGAGCACTGTATACATTCTGTCTGCTTATTGAGCTTCAAAGCCATTGCTGTGATTCATTTCATTGGTCTGGATTCATTTCAAAATGGCCCAAAGGTATGAGTGTGGGGCAGGGAACTTCAAGGAGTGGATGACATGAAGCTGGCCATTATTAATGAATTCTAAAGCTGTGTGATGGTATTGGGGGTGTGGGGGGGGTCATAGCACTTTTAAAACATCCTGTGTATTTAAATACTTTCATATTAAATAAACAAATAATCACTTTTGGAAAATGTCATTTAGTCAGTATTTTGACTTTTATCATGGAGGGGAATGCTAAACAAACTGATCCAGAAACAAACAAATGAAGAAGCAAGCCAGCTAGTTACTTTAAGTTGCTGTCCACGTAGATGTTGCATAAATAAGAAGGCAAGGCATTTAAAGATTGTATTGGGACAAAACGTTAATTGTTAAGTTAGGATTTAAAAATCTAACCTGACAGATGGCCTGAGAAATTCACTTTTCATTTTTGTTGGTTGGGAGAATAACACCCGTGTATGATCAGAGCTCCTGTCTGCAGCATGGCATTGCTGTATTCGAAGAAGGCCAGCCATGTTAGAATTTCATAGCCGCCCTTGAAGCAAAATAACCAATACACATAAACAAAAGGCTGCACAAGAACCCATCCCATCTTTCAGAAGAGCTGATTTCACAGTGACCAGGTGAGTGCCACTGTAGGGTTGGCGTGTCAGTGGGTCAGCGGGTGGTGGGGCCGGCTCCTCACAATGAGGCTCAGGCACATCCTGCCAACCTCCACATGTCACGTTTACTCTTTCACAGACTAATGCTGGAAACAGTTACTGCACGTGAACGCCAGGCTAGCCCTGTTACTGCACGTGAACGCCAGGCTAGCCCTTCTCGATGTGCAGTGAACAAATGGTTACTGCGTGGAGAGGCAGCATCGGCAGGGAAGACAGAGACATCTTCAGGAAGACTGAGAAAGATAGAGCATTCTGCAAGGAGCTTTATGGATTTGAGTTTGATCCCCAAAGTCCACATTAAGTAAAATGGCCAGGGTGTGGTAGTACATGTTTAATCCTGGCACTGGGACAGTGTAAACAAGCCTATTGCTAGGGCCCACTGGCAAGCCAGCCTAGCCTACTTAGTGAGTTCCTGTCCAGTGAGAGACCTGTTTTGGTTTTTGATGGTGGACAACATCCAAGGAACAATAACAAGGTTTTCCTCTGGCCTTCACATATATGTAAACATATGTGTAAGAATGCACACATATGCATATAAACAGACACATGTGCTCACACTCACTTCCCACAACTGTTAAGTAAGTATAAATGAGGCTAGTAAAAAACACCCCATAGATGTTAGAGCCACCAGGAAGGTTTTCTGTTACGGGAGGAGACTGGAGAGACTCAAAAGCAAGCAGTTAGCTCAAGGAAAAGCAGAAGAATGAGGAGGGCATCCCAGGCTGAGAAAGTTCAGCCTGGGTCTGAGCACTGGGCAGAGAGAGAGAGTGGTAAAGAGGAAGCCAGGAAAGCAGGGGTGCAGTATGGAAACTAGCCAAAGCTGTCAACGCTTAATCCCAAGTGTGATCGATGGAGCAGGAGCGTGAATTCCATCAGGAAACATGAAAAAAGATGCAGATTCTTAGGCCCATTCTATACCTCCTGGATCAGAACCCTGGGGGTTGGGGTGAAGCTCAGCTGTTGCTATTTTCACAAGCCCTGTAGGCATTGTGAACACGTCTGGAGCTTTAGAACATTGGTCTGCACCAGCAGTTCTTAATTAAAAGTGATTTTACCCTTTAGGGAACATTTTTCAATGTCTAAATATACTTTAGCTTATCAAATTGATGAAAGAGAGTAAGAGAGAGAGAGAGAGAGAGAGAGAGAGAGAGAGAGAGGAGAGAAAACACTAAGCAGTGCATAATACACAAGATAGTTCCCCAGAACAGTACCCAGAATGCCAGCAGTGAAGATGCTGAGAAACTGGCCCTCCCTTCCAAGCTTCACTCTTTGGTACTTTCCTTTTTTCTTCCTGTATCCTCCAGATCCCTCTCAGTCCTCATTTCTGCCTCCTTTTATTTTCCATCTGATTATCTACATATCCATCTCGTTTGAGTTCTTGTTCCTACAGAGACCACAGAATTCTCAGAAAACCCACAGAGGGCTCCTTATTTACACTTTTATTCATTCAACTCACCTAAACCCTCTTTTTTACCCATTCAATAACTCCCAATGACAAAATGCCAAAGGAGGTGCTATTTTACTCTTGACCCAAGGAAAACAGTTTTCCTCCTGGACTGGGTGAGCACAGCTCAGAGTACAGTTGCTAATAGCCACCTGTCCCTGATGCTGTAGCTCTTAGGCATCTTGGAGAGGAGTTTCTATCAAGAAGCTCAATCAGAAATCCCATTTGGGGGGAGGGATGGGGCATGAATGAGAGTTTCCAGAGGTTGTTCTGAAATAACTTTGTTTTTCATAAGAGATAGAGGTAGAAATAAGATTTGTCATTCATAACATGGAAGTCATCAAGTTCACTGGCAGTTCAACCACAGAGTCCATACATGGTGCCTTTAAGCAAAGACACACAACCCTAAAGAGACTAGGACTAACCAAACAGATGGGATTCTAACCCTGAATGATAAAACTGCAACTAAAAGAATTTTGTCCGGCAGAACAAGGTCTTTAGGGGGAACAGGGTAAGGGGAACACAGTCACGAAGGCAAATGGCAGCAGAGCCTACGGTGGCTAGTGTTATCTGTCAACTGGACAAAGCTGAGAATCAACTGGGAGATGGTCTCCCGGGCATTCCTTTGGAGGATTATTTAATTGTGGACGAGGCTGCACCGTCTAAGGGTGGAGGCTCTTAGAGCTGAGCACTACCACACACGACTCTACTCCCTTCTGACTGCAAATGCAATGTGACCAGCTGCTTCGGGTGTCTGATGCCCTAACTCTTCCATCATGACGAACTGTAGCATGAGACTGTGAGCCAAACACTTTCTCCCTTAAGTTGCTTTTTTTTAAGTACTTTTATCACAATAATGGAAAAGACACCAAGACAGTGCCCATCTCACTGAGAATGAGAATGAATCTCCTAAAAGGCAAACATGAATGGTTATTCCGAGTGGTGAGTGGACCACTCCTTTTATCCACATGTGGAGGAGGATGCTCTTGACCTTCAGAATCTGAAGCCATTGACTGTCTGAGTCACCCAGCATCCCTGTCTGTGCCCTCAGGCTCGGTTTACCATTCACCTTCTGACTTCTGTCTTCTTTCTGGTTTGCTTGCAATACAGTGCCCTGGAGAAGCTTATGGGACCCTGAATCTGCTTGATAATCATGTTAATCAATTGGACTTTTGGCTTATATGCACTTTCTGTCCAATGAGTTAGTCATCTTTAATGGATAGAGTCAGATGTATGGTATTAGCAATGAAACTTCTTAAGCTTCTGAGGTCAAGGGCAGACCAGTTCATTGACCACAGTAAGTGTTCCCAGGAACAGACTTCTGATATTCAATCTGTTGCCTTCCTTTCATGAGTTCTGACCCTCCCAGTGCACAAACAATCCCCCTTCACATTTCTATATTCCCACAGTTCTCAAGGCATTTGTGATAGATTAAAAAAAATGGTCCCAATATTTTGCAATTCCTTCCACAAAGAGGTAGAATCCATTGTGTTTGAATCTCAAGTAGGCATGCTTTGGGTTCTCGGCTGTGGAGGAAGTAACTGAGTTCTTATCCTTGCCCTCAGAGACCTTGCAGCTTCTGTTTTGGCCTTTTGGGACCCACAGTTACTACACCTAAAAGCCTAAGCTGGTGTGCATGATGGTAAGAACTCAACTACCCTCCTCCTTTATACACCACCACTGTGTACAACAGCCTCCCGTTCCCTAGAAGTCAGTCACCTTGTTCAAGGGTAACAGACCACAGAAGCCTAACAGAAATCAAGCAAGCCCAGTCTAGGGACCACCTAAATTGGCCCAACTGAGGTTGCCAATGCACAGAGTTATAAGCTAAACATGCTTACTATTTGAAATGGCCACACTTGGGGGTAGGGCAAGTAATATATTACATAACAACAGATACTTGATGCAGAAATATTTCCCTTCCAGAAACTTCCAATTATACTCTGAAGTTATTACCACATTTTGTTTCTGAGAGGCCCCAGGCTCTGTCCTTTGATATAATACATTAGGATTTATTTTGGGGCTATTGTATGAGCTGTCAATAGCTTTGGCAGAAGAAACAGCCTCTCTTTCGTTCATTAAGATGCTAAAAGGTGAGAGAGTTGGAAAAGCAGCACATTTTGTGTGCCAATGTTCATGTAAAGAGAAGGAGGGTTTAATTCACATCTCTTGGATATAGATCTAACCTTCAGCCTGCGGTCTGGATCTCCGCTGCAGAGAGAATTTACTGACACTTTGAATGACTTCCAGGCTGGGCTTAAGTTATTCATCACAACCTGGGAAGAGAAAGACATGCATAGTGATTTGAAGAGGAAAGGCTTGACATTTTCATACTCCAACATGCAAACTACTTGAGAAGCCACAGAGATGCTTATGAAAGGGACAAGTGTCTGGAACAGGTAGCTTGATGAAAACTTGAGAGTGGTGACTATTTTAAGAGTGGCCACAGAGTAGGTCATTATGGGCGGAACTGCTGTGGCCACTGGCTTGGATGTTGTCTCAGGAATTACGCCAGTGAGATTGCCCAGCACGTGGACGCAGATGACTCCTTCTATATCAAAAGGCCTCGGGTTGAGGCGAGGCTGCCTCTGACCACTCATAAAGGAGTCCCCAGTCCTGCAGGACCATCAGTCTTATGGTATGATTCCTTTTCCTTGGAGTCAGCACAGGAAAGGTAATTGGTAAGAGTGGAGAGTTACAGGTAAAGAATCACCACCCCTAGCTGAGGGGCTATGAGCAGTTAATGGTTGCTGGGATCAGGGGAGTCTTTCAGCCCTGTGGTGCAGCCCCTGGTGATTGCCCATGCTCCAGTAAATAACCCCACAACCATGCTCATGCAAGCAGTCCTAGTTAAACTCAGCGGGTCATACAAACACACAAGACACGGGAAGTAGGGACTTGTTCATCAGAAGGCATCCAGTAGGAGTGGAAGAGGGCTAAGAGAGGCTGATGAGTTTAGGTAAATGACAAAAATATATGATATGCATGTATGTATGGCATGAATCGACTTATTTATGTATAAATGTGTGTGCTTATCATATAAATATGTACATTGATATATTTATGTGTATATAAATATACTATTTTATATAATTTTATGCATAACATGTACACACACACACACCCACACACACACATCTGGAAGAGCTTTGGTAATCTGTGACCTTGAGTCAAATCAGATGGAGAGTCAAGGAAACTTTCTTAATGAAGAATATGAACTTTTACATTAGCTGATCACCATCTCAATTAGAGTATATAGAAAGACATAACATGACAAATCTTCAGATTATACACTAAATCAGTAACATAGCAAGTTCTGTTTAAAATCAGCTTACTGATCATGGACTTGGATAAATACGGCTCAAGAGTCCATGAGACTTATCCTGACTTTGTTTTGTTTGAATGCACAGCTTGGTTCAGTGTGAATAGATGGTTCCTTTGTACCAAATATGTGCTCTAGGCAGGGGCTACTGGAGCGTGGTTTCTGGACCAGTAGGTGCTATGTTACTAGGGACATTTTGCAAACACAAATTCTGAGCTCCACCTAGTCCTATAAAGAGATACTTTTGAGGGAGGTATTCCAAGTTATCTGGTGAACAAAGCCTAAGGAGACACATAAATAAATTTAAATTGTTCAATTGAATTCTGCCTGTTACTCTTTTTTCTTATGAAGTTTTTAGGTAGAAGTCTTTGTGGGTTTTTTTTTTAATTCTGTCTCCAAATAACATAATTATTCCTAAATGATTTCCACTTCTACTGAATACTTACTATAACTGTGAATTATTGGCTAGATCACAGATTCATTATTAAATTTATTTTAATATGTTAAAACACAGAAATAATGCTCCTTTGTGGCTTGGTCTTGTCTCCTGTTACCCTGGGCATGATCAAATTAGTGTGAGAAGGAGAATTGGATAATACGGCCTGTGTTTATTTTAATCTCTCAGATTTACTAGCAACATTTTTATGACAATGTTAGGGCATGAAGATGTTTGGGAAAAACCAATAGCAGATCAAAATTTCAACAGAAAATTTCAAATCTCTATGCATGGATGCATGGGTACACGCGTGTGTGTGTGTGTGTGTGTGTGTGTGTGTGTGTGTGTGTAAGTAAGAGGAACCATCAATGCTATGTTGTTTGATCTATTAGAAACCTTTGTAATCAGTTCCAAGAATTCCCCATCACTGGGATAGGGAACAGAAATTGCAGAGTTTCTTAGGAACAGAGAAATTTCCCAGTATCTACAATTAGAGGCACCTGACAGGAGCCATGGAAAGGAAGATCTTAGGAGAGAAAGATTCCAACAATATACTGTTTATATATTTTCTGCTTTTTCCCATTCACTGCTCACAGAAAAGTATGAATGGACACCCCTACTCAGTGTTCCCCAAAGTTTATTTTACCATAGGAATCTTTATATCAGCAAGAAAAAATATTTGGTGATGGAACAGGGGAGCACTCAAGGACCCTGTACTTTCTACCCTTCAGTCGATTTTCCAGGGGCTGGAGTCCAGACAATCATATTGTTCTTCAGCATGCACAAGACACCCTACTTATATAACCAATTCTATTCACTTTCACATTCTTTAATTAAATACTTATTTTGGGGTCAGCCATGTGCCAGATTATATCTACTATTGGCCCATGCAAGACTATTTCATTCTTGTCAACCTTAGGAATGGCAGGAGACTCCCCCTTTGTTGTTTCAAGAAAACAGAATTGAATTGACAAAGTAAGATGGTAGGAATATGATGCTCCCACTGACAACCCATGAAAATCATGGCTGTTCCCTCTCCCATTCCTTTGCCGTTGACACATATAGGTTCTTCTCTGAGCTTCAAGTCAATCGGCACAATTACTCCATTTCCTTCTTATAGAATTCCTCATGCTCTGGCTTGCAAATCTAATAAAAGGACAGAGATCGGAGTTGGTTGTATTCATGACTTTTCTTAATACAATGAGAAAACAGCTGACCGAAGCAACACAGGGCGGTTGTTTTCTCATTGTAACAGGGAAAGCATGACAGGAGAGTACTAGATCACGTTGCGTGTGCAGTCAGAAAGCAGAGAACAAGGGGGTGGGGGCAGAGGACGTTGGCACTCATCCTGCAGAAAG
>CAJQZJ010003646.1:19668959-19728272 GCA_907164525.1 Lophiomys imhausi
TATAAGAGAAGGAACCAGCTGTTGGACTGAAAGGGGAAACTTCTGGAAGGAAGAGGGTGGAAGGGCGGGTTAGGAAGGGGGAATAGGGAGGGGTTTGTTACTGAGATGTAACTTGAGGAAAAAAAATAAAGTATTAAAAAAAAAGAAATTAGCTAATGACAGGAAATACTGCACCTAGAATATGTAAAATTTAATTATCATATTCTCTGGAAATAAAAATGTATTATAAAAATCATTTAAAAAAAAAAAAAGAAAGAATTTAAGATCCTGCCCATGGGAGATACCACCTCCATGGGAGTAGCAGATGGGAGTGGGGAGGGGAGGTGGAGGAGAGGGACTGAGAGGAGAGGAGGGAGGAAAAACTGCAGTCAAGATCTAATACATAAGAGAAGAATGAAACAAAAATTCCAACTCTGAACTAGCTGTGGTGACACTTGTCTTTAATCCCAGGACTCAGGAGGTAGAGGCAGGTGAATCTCTGAGTTTGAACCCACCCTGGTCTACAGAGAGAACTCCAGGACAGCCAGGGCTATACAGAGAAACACTGCCTGAAACAAACAAACAAAAAAAAAACAAGACAAACAAATAAACAAACAAATTCCGATGTTGAGGGGGAGGGGCTCCACAGGCCTCAGTCTCAGTCCTAGCTGAGGTATTGGCAGCTCATAGCTCCTTGGGGAGCAAGTGTCATTTTTCGGGTGTGGAGGGTTGGTTATTAGTAAGCACCCATGCCCCAGTGAATAGCTCCACCCCTGTGTGCATACAGGCAGCGTTAATTGGACTCAGTGGGTTACAATTATTTTTAATTAAAATAAAACCATGAAGCTGGGAGGGAAATGTGCTGGCAGGGGTCCCGAAGGGAGGCAGAGGGAGGGAGTCGGGGTGGATATGATAAAGATACATATGTGCAAAATTTTCAAAGAATAAATAGGAGAAAAAGCTTCTAGATTTGGTAGTATAGACTTGTACTCTCCAAACTGGGGATGCAGAGACAGGTGGACCTCTGGGGTTTGCTGACCAGCCAGTTCAGCATAATAAGTAGGGTCTTAGTCTCAGTGAGAAAGTTTGTCTTGAAAAAGAAGATGGGTGACTACTGAGGGACAATATTCAAACATGTACACATGCTCTCTCAGTCTCTATCTCTTACACACACACACACATATGCTTACTTTATAAGGATTAAAGTCTCTCCTGATATCCCAGGCAGCCCTCCTTCCTATACACTCTTATTCATACACTAATAATCATATCTCGCACATCACTATAACATTATATGTCCTGTAGTTTTTCCATTTATATTGAACTTAGACAATGAAGTCCTGGCTTGTGGTGTGAGGGCAGAGTGTCTCCTTCCTAGAACCTTTATCTAATGGACACCCAAAGCAGTTTGGCAAATGAACGATGAATGAAAGAGTAAAGAAGGAAGAAATTGACAAATAAGAGAGTGAGTGTAAATACTGATTCTTACTCCAGGGAGGTGGAGTCCTGGGTAAATAATTACTGATGTGATGTGGTCTTTGGCATAAGGATATATTTAAAGGGAAATCATAGATATGATATGGTCAACTTGGGGGGGTCTAACCTTTGTAATGTGTAGGGCCTAAACAACTTTCACACACTTGCACACACACATATGCATGCACACACACATATACACACACTCAGGGCTAAGTGGGTATAGACTGACATGGGATCAAATCTTCAGTACCACCTACTATCAGGATGTGGTAGCCATGGAAACACACCTTGCAAACTCCTTCTGTAGGGAATGGAAATGAACGAGGGTTACAGGCTTCTGAGCTTGATGTCCTTCTTTGCACTTGCATTGTGGCCAGGCAGCCTAGGGCTACTCTGTCCAGTAAGAAAGTGCATAAGGGACATTAAGGTAGGCCTTTGGCTGGGAGACACAGCTCTAGGGCTTCCCAGTGGCTTTGCTGAGCCTCTCTTGGTCTGGGTATCATTCTAGAGGACTTCCACCCATACTCCCTCATCTCTCATTTGGGGGTCAGAATTTCGTCATGATTTGTTAATTTCCTCCCAGCTTTCCCTCTCTGCAACCCAGAGGTATTTCTGCAGATGCAGTCTTTGTGTCTTTAATTCTGCCTTGGTACCCATTACTCAGGACCTCTGAACTGTGACTTGGAAGAAGCTCAGACTAGAAACTCAGTTTTTAATCTCTCTCTTCACCAGTAGTAACACTACCCATCACATGGGAACTGTGCAAATGACTAAATGAGACAGTGCATGCAACTCTTAACCCTAAGCCTGGCAAAGCACAGATGCTCACTGATGTGTCATTCTTCCCTTCATAACTTCTCTTTTCCTTTAGAATGGCCCTGACAAGAGGGGAAAGTCATATTTTCTTGGGCACAGCTGACCTATAGCATTTGGAAACGAATGAAGACTCGGTGTTATCAAATTGTCATGTGTTAATTATGGTCTGTTCCCCTTTTTCTAAACTGCTTCTCCATTTGGGGAGAACCTCACCTTCCAGACCTCTCTGAAGTCTTTTATGTGTTTAATAATGTGGGTTGAAAGGGGAAAATAGCTGCGAGGAGGAATCTGATTAAACTGTGTGTCCTGGCTTTATTACTTCCTTCAATGAGGTCGATGCGCGTAGTTGTTTACCTTATCATCCAATTTCCGCGCATTGAATGCGAGCTCCACGTAGTCGTCATTGCCTGATAGTTCTTCCGCAATCACCTGAAGGACAAGCACACATCAGCTGCTGACCTCTCAGCCCAGGAGCCTATTGGCACTTTTGGGTAATTTTGGTCTCAAAATGAACAAACACAGACATTGGGCAAGAAGTTTCTCCACACTGCTTACGCTTGTGATGCACCATTTCCAGCCCCAAAAGGGAGCCCACTAGAATACACAGCAGTGGGTGGATAACTTTCAAATGCTGGGTGTGAAATCTGAGATGGAACCCAGGGTGGGAGTAGAGCTATCAGGAGCAGCAACTAAGGAAAGTTTCCTTGCTGGGGTGGGAGATGCATGTTTTTCATCCCAGCGCTTAGGAGACAGAGGTAGCCAGCTCTCTGTGAGTTCCAGGCTATCCTGGTCTACATAACAAGTTCCAGGTCAGCAAGGACAACATAATGAGACCCTGTCTCAAAATTTAAAAAAATATATATATATATGTATATATATACACACACACACACACACACATATATATATATATATATACCTTTTCTTTAACAAGTCAGTAGACTCATTAACTATTGAGCAATTCATTCATTCATCACTAGTGTCACAAAGGAACGGAATTTGGGTATTTGTTTTGTTTTAAATAGAGAATAAATTTGCTTAAATAGCTACTGTCTATGGAACCAAGCAAAGAGCTCCAATCTGTTGCTCAATGAAGATTGTTAAGGCTGGCCTCTTCTTGGGCAGCAAACCAAATCTTGAACTAAATGCTTTAAAAATAAAATTATTTTCTAGGAGAGAGAACACTTTACCCATCTGAAAACTCCAGCCAATTCCATGTTCTTTCTGTGTTAAACAAAGTCAACTAACTTCCTTCTCTTTCATACTCTGTCTTGTGATTTCTAGCGTGAGTGCAGAAAGTGAGTGATCTCACTTTCAAATCTACTTTCCTTCCCATTTGCCCTAAGGGTAGAGGATCAAAAATTGTTTTATCAAGAAAGAAAAAGATGGAAAGGGGGAAAAGAGAGAGAGAGAGAGAGAGAGAGAGAGAGAGAGAGAGAGAAAAGCCTTGGGTTAATTTCCAGCATGCAGAGGGGTTCACCTCCCTAGTGACTCTTTTGGATTAGTGAGGGGTCTGACCCCTGTGGTGGCCGCCTGGCTGACTTACCGTAATGGAGGATTTCCCCGCTGTGTTCCCATGCTTCAGCAACGACTTGGAAAGCTTTCTCTGGGATACAATCTGCAAAAGGAAACAAAAAGAAGATGCTACATATGTGACTACAGGCCTATTTTAAACACTCTACTTTGCAAAATGCTTTATCCACAGCTCCACCTGAAATTATCTATATCAATTTATGAGTCCAGCTTTGTTTCGAGGCCTCTCTGAATATAAATTAACCCTATTTCCTCCTTCAGTATCTGTTGAAAAAAAAGGGGGAGGGGTTAGATAACTCATTTGGGAGGTGGTGTAATGACTGCCTAGGCATTTATATCAGAATTAGGAGGGCAGCGTGGAATGGCGTGTACATCAAGACAACAGAAGAGAGGCTTCAGAATCATCAGAAATTAGCATCAAGTCTTTGTAAAGTAGGTGCAAGGAGGGGGTGTGTAAATGTATAATTTCTGTGTGTGTAACCTCTGGAGTTCTATTTTTAATATATTCATCAGGGAGCTATAAGTCTCATCAGGAAACTGATGCTCAGACAAGCCCACAGCAGTAACTGGGGTGCTCTACACGACCCAGTGTCAGTGTATGCATGCAGGGACAGCTACACCATCACATTGGAAGTTATTCTTAGAAGAACCTGCTTGTCCCTCTGATTGCTCCCACCTTTTTGTCTGCTGTGAAAGGTAAGCTTGGCAAGGCATCACTGTAAGGGCGCATAAGCCATGTCCGAAAGGGGAAAGGAGCTAAGAGAATCAAGTTGATGCTGTTCCTGTCCTAATGGAAAATGACATCACCCTATTTGATTGGCCGCTTCTATCTAATATTGCTTCCTGGTGTGGTGCAATTGTGTGAGTTCTTCCCTTGAGTATGGGGCAGCACAGTGAATAGGTTCTAGTCTCAGAGCACCTGAAGAATGGAGAGGTAATATACACCTTTGAACTCCCATCTCTCTTGCTATTCTTGGGGACACAAATTACTCAACTGTAAGTTAGCCCCGTGCAAAGAAAGTCTCATGCAGAAAGGAACCGATGGCCCCTTTCAAAGGCCAAGTTCATGAGCCTGGGAGGAAATCCACTGCTAAGCAGAGCCCAAGAACAGCAACATGCTGACTGCATTTTTGATGGGCCCTGTCTAGAAGACCTAGAAAACCACACCCTGATTCTGGAAACAATAAATAGTGATACAACAAAGGCTTGCTTTTGTAAAGCTATCATGTTTTCGGGTAATTATTTTCTTTTTGTTAATCACAGAAAGACAGGAGAGGAAGGAAGGCACTGTGAAAGGCAGGGAGACAAACCCATTCTCTGAAATTCTCATACTGTGTGTTTTCTGTCTCTCTGCTAAACTAGTGAAAATACAGAGTATCTGAGTCAGGAGGAAGAAGTCTAGACATGACATCCACAGGCTGAGCAGAGTGACTCATTGCACTGTGGTCTAAGAGCAGAGAGTACTTCCAACATAAAACCGCCGATATCAGGTCACAGTGATGATGCTGGTAACACCGAAGACAATGGCAATGCATCAAAGTTCCCCGCTTAAGGAAAGCATCGTTGTGCCATTTATCTAGTCCCCACTGCATGTGTGACTTCATGCCAGGCACTAAGAATAGGCACAAGAAAAACCTGATGTCACACCTGACCTCACAGAACACAGTTTCTTCCTCTGAGTCCTGTAACAGGCGAGTGGCAAGGACAATAAGAGTAAATGATGAAACAGTGATTATCTGTGAGCAACAAGTAGGCCAGCATCCAACTGAAGACAACCCCAACTTTCCAAGTTAATTTGCTATCCAGAGGTATCTTTTTCTATTGTCCTTGTGATTCATCCACAGTGGTTATGTACCCTAGTTCTAGTTGATCCCAACAATGCCCTGGGTACTCTAAGAGCCACTCACAGGGGCAAGTAGATTCTCCCCACAGGTTGGGTCTTATAAGACCCACATATCCATGCTTTAAGAAAAAGCAAGGGAAGTCAACACACAGAGACCCAGCTGGACCATAGTGTACTGTCCTCAGACTTGTAAGTGTGGGTACACACATGTTCACATGTGTGGAGGTGCCTGGCTGCATGTGGTCATAGAGCTTAGAGGGCAATTTTGGCTGACAGTTTTTGAGACAAGGTCTCTCACAGGCCTGGTACATATCAGTTCAGCTAGACTGGCTGGCCAGCCAGTCCTGGAGCTCTGCCTACCCCAGCACTGAGATTACAAGTGTGTGTACTTCCACTCTTGGCTTTTACTTCTTTCTTTTCTTAACGTGGGCACTGGAGATAAAGCTCAGATCTTCATACTTGTGAGGCAAGCCCTATACCCACTGAGCCATTTCCCCAGCCCCATTTGTGATTTGCACTCTTATCTAGACATTATTTGCAGGGTGTGAAGAGCCTGCTACTGTGTGTCGGTCCTGCATTCTGAGTGCTAGGAGGTGGGCATCTGAGATACAAGTGGCTAGCCCTAACTAACCAAGCAGGTGAGAACAACCTGCTTTCTAGTCTCTAGGCTCCAACTTAGCTTCAAAGAGCGAGTAATAAGTAAGGGTTCAAAGCTTTCTTGGTAACAATGATAGACATGCAATGGGAGGTCACTGATGTTGCCTTTCTTAGGGGCTCTTGGGCAAAAAAAGTAGGGATGCCCAGCTGGGGTTGTTGATCTGCAGAGAAGTCTGCTCACTGCAAACCCCACTTACCACACATGCTCTGTTGCTTTGTGCTAGGCTGGAGGAGACCTTAGGTCATGCTGTGGAATGAGGAAGTCAGAGTGACAGGGATGCACCCTGGCTGCAGCTGACATTTGAGGGCAACAAATAATAAGGTTTGCATGCCACCAAGGCTAAAGGGGGCGCACCTGCCAGAAGGCCTCTAATTTGATTCTTTTCACCCTGTGGCAGGGTCACAGCTGCAGACCTTAGCATACAACAAAATGTGATATATAGAGAGGAAATGGAAGCTGAAGACCCCTTGGGTTAGGAAGTTTGGACCAGAGGGACATTTGCACCACTAGGAATCTGGTCTGCAACTACCCCTGGATCAAGGGGGAGGGCAGACTCCTCTAGTGAGAATGACAGCAGTGTCCAACAGCATAGGTCTCCAATTTTAGTAAAGCCCAATGTTAACAACACAGGTCCCCATTTTTCAGTATAACCAGGGTTTCATTTAAATAATAGGAACAAAGCCAGGAAAATAAACATTTAAGCCAGCGCTGTAGCAAGTGTATAATCAGCTGTATTTCAAAAACAGTCATTTGGAGACTAGACACGCATTTGTCATGAGGCTGTTTTTAATGAAAATATTCTGAGAATTCTTCTTATAAACTGCTTTGAGATTGTTACAATAGCAAATATTTATTGAATATCTTCTGTGTGTCAAACATTGGCTCATAGGGGACAAGGGTGGACAGAAATCAGTTAAAATATAAATATAACATTTATTTTGCTTTGTCTTTGTTTTGTTGGGGACAGGGTTTCTCTGTGTAGTCAGGCTGTCCTGGAACTCACTCTGTAGACCAGGCTGGCCTTGAACTCAGAGATCCACCTGCCTCTGCCTCCCAAGTGCTGGGATTAAAGATGTGTGCCACCACTACCTAGCTACATTTTTAATATTTTCAATTTAAATAAAATTACATCACTTTCCCTGGTCTTTTTCTGTCTGCTAGCCCCTCCCAGCTACTATCCCTTCCCCCCCCCCGTGTCCTCCACTTTTTTCTTTAATTATTGTTATATTATTTGTATTTATATGTATGCATGTATATATACATACATATTTATATGTATGCATGATATATACATATGTATATGTATGTACAACTATGTATAGATACAATCTACTGAGTCAGTTTTTCCTGTTTTTGTGTACATGGAATCAAGGATGACCATTGGGCACTTGACAACCAATAAGGGGGATCACTCCTGGGAGAGACTGATTCTCTCCAGGCAGCCATTAGTTGACAGTAGGTCTTTGTCTAGCAAGAGTTGCATAAAAGTGCAATAAATGGGACTCACATATCTGTGTCAATCAACCGCTGTCTAAGTGGGCTTACGGTCTACACACAGGTAGGAATCATGCCTGGTACTAGAAACCTACCCAGCTTCCTGGGGCAAGAGAGATCAAGGAATTTAGAAAAGAGTCTACATCAAAAACTTGACTAGACCAACATAATTCCTTACCACATTCTAAATATTCTCCTTATGCCCACAGGTGAGTGTAGCTACCACCTCTCATCAAGGAAACCTCCCTCTACACCAATGGAAACCATCACAGAAAAGCACAATCCACATTGAGCCCATCCAATGCAACTATATCACAGCTTCTGCATCCATGGCTCAGGGAACATCTCAGAAAAGGAGGAAAGATTGCAAGAGCCAGAATACCAGGAAGTCTGCTGTGATACAGTCTCTCCTAGAAATGGCTGCACAAATGACACCCAAACAATGGCAGTATCAATGGACATGTTAACATGGACGAGGGAAAATGTTTACAGTATTTTGTAATCACTTCCCTATTAGCCTGACTGATAATCTCTAAATCAAGTGTTATGAAACTTGTAATTGTTTCAAAGCAAGTGCATAGCAAATAAGACGTGTCTTTGTGAAACACAACTGGAAGTCACTAATTACAGCAGGTTTAGCATGCCAACCCCAGGACATTTTTGAGCTTTAGCTGTGAGTCCTTGAGGACAAGCACGTGTGTTGTTTTGCATGTAAAGCACTATACATAGGTTCAGGGAGGAGAACATGGATACTGGGTGGGGAGTAGAGTGATAATGCTGTGTGCCTGTGTGTGCATGTGTGTACATGTGGTGCGAGTGTGTGTACATGTACGTGTGTGTGTGTGTGTGTGTGTGTGTGTGTGTGTGTGTGCATGTGCACTCACCAGAGATCCCCATTTGGTGTCTTCTTTCATCACTCTCCACCTTAGTTTGGGGTACAGGGTCCTACACTAAAGCCAGAACTTACTGGCTCCTCTGGACTCACTGGCTGGTCTGCTCCAGGGACCTACCTTCCTCTTCCTCCCCAGAACTGGGCTTTCTAACCTGTGCTGCCATCTGAGCACAGCTTTTATTACATGGGTGCTAGTGACTGTACTCGGGTCCTCACATTTGTACAGGAAGCACTTTACCAACTGAGCTATCTCTCCACCCCTGGCTACTGTCATTTGTTTTTTCAGCTCCCCACCTTCTCACGTGTTCACTACTACAATTTCTAGGACCACATATACAGAAAAATCAAAACCAAAACAATGCGTCATGCAGTTTCCTGCAGTAGATAGGGAGCCTGACCAGAGCCTCTCAGGCTTTCCTCTTGTAGAGCTGGTCAGTCTTCAGCCACACTCGCCATCTCTCTGTGCGAGGGCTTTGAGTGATACTCACACCTCCTGCCCACAGGCACAGGAGACAGGAAGTAGGAGGAACTAACATTTTTGGGAGCAGCCTTCAACCAACGATGGGTGGACTTGGTGCATGAGCACCCCACCTCCTTTTTTGTGAACTGGAAATTGAGAACACAGGTGGACTAATAACTTCAGTGCATACCATGATCAGATTTTAAAGATGTACTTAAAGGGGGTTTTAATCTAAGTCATCCTGGTGGAGTTTCACCAAGGAGAAAAACTTGTAGGAGTTGAGAGGCACAACCGCCTCCTCCATCTTTGGTCCTGTCTATTAAAGCTAAGGAATTACCTCTGAGTTATATTGCTCTACTTCAATTTTACTTTTTATCTTGAGACAGGCTCTCAAAAAGTGGTCCAGGTTGTCTTTGAACTCAATCTATATATAATTCAGGCAGGCTTTGCCCTTTGAGTCTCTTGCTTCAGCCTCCTGAGTAGTTGGGATTAGAGTCAGATACCACTAGGCCAGGCTAAAAAGACACTCTGAAGCTTTCTTGGGCATGCAGGGGAGAGGGGAGCAGTGTATCCATGTACTTATATGAACTAAGTACAGTTATCAGCCTTTCAGTCAGTGGTTCTCATCCTGTGGGGCGTGACCCTTTTAGGGTCAAATGACCTTTTCACAGGGCTAAACTGAGACCATCTGCACATCAGATATTTACATTATGATTCATAACAATAGCAAAATTGCAGTGACGAAGTAGCAGTGAAAATAATGTTATGGTTGGAGGTCACCACGACATGAGGAAGTGTATTAAAGGGTTACAGCATTAGGAAGGTTGAGAGCCACTGCATTCAGTGGAGCCCACCAAAGGACCATCCTGGGAGAAAGATTCAGAAGGATAGAATGGGTGATGGTATGCCAATGGGTGATCTATTGGTTTGGGCTTCCTGCCTTAAGCTTTCAATTAAGTGGGATTCTAATTACTTCCGTGTAATTACATGCTTTTATCCTTTCTCTGACTTCATTAGCAAGAGTTGGAGTTCGGGGAGAGTTTGAGAGAGGGAGAGGGATTTAAGGTTTAAGTCCTTCTGTGCATTAATTACTCACCTTTGCCTTACGTAAGTAAGGCTCCATTATTGTCACAAATGACTCAGTTTACTGGCCTGTCAGAAGCCACTTGCTCCCTCATCCCAGCCCTGCCTGCCACATTATAGGCAATCAGGGAAGGACAAAAGCATTGCACACCTAGCTCAGTGTCCTGGCCAGAACATTATATCAGGTGAAGGGCACACTACAGCTTTCAACCACCGCCTTTGGCAGTTTGAAACTTGTCTGTGCCAAGGCCAACACTCTATGGACTTTGCATTTTTTTAAATGAAAGCTATTAACCCAGCTTTGAGGTAGATTACGTGTCCTTATCATTACCAGTTAAAAGTCATATGACTATTTAAGAGTCATAATAAATACAACCTAGAGAGAGAGCTCTGACCAAGTGGCAGATGCTGCTACAAGGGCCTCTGGGTACCGATGGGCTTCGTTCTCATGGCAGCCAAGGAGGCACTGCTATATGCTCATGCGCAGATGAGAAACCTGAGTTGTGGAGAGTCTGTGGTCTGCTAAGGCTGACAATGTAACAAAGAACTACAGACATGATGTTTACAGCCATAGCAAATTACTCTCTTTGGGACCCCAGAGGGTAGAAGTCTGAAACCAAGGGGTTGCCAGGGCCACACTTCCTCAGAAGATCTCGGGCAATTGTGAATCTTGTCACTTCAGCTTCTGGTGGCCCCCCTGTTCCTCTGGTTGCAGCCGATTCATTCTTCTTTGCCTTTAGATGTCCATTTACTGTTCTGTGTGTCTCTCATGAAGGCACCTGTTAATGGATATGGGATTCACCTGGCTCACCCAGGATCTCCTCATCTTGAGATTGCTTACTTCAAACTTATAAAGGGGTTTGATAATTGGGATCATGCTCACAGCTCACAGGAGGGCTATTATTTAGACCATGAAAAAAAGGTAACTTACTCAGATTTTCATGAGCCAGTAAGTAAATCTGGGAATTAAATCCAGGCAAAGGAGTTACAGAGTCCATGTTGATCAGACTGTTATGGCTTCCATGGATGACAGAAGCACAGCTACATGACATTGCTACACAATCTACACCAAGAATCACTCAGGAGACTCTGGATCCCAGCCCGGGTATGGGGCCTTAAGAAGCTTCATCAGTTGTACCTCAGTTTTCTGATCTGTGACCTTGTGATAATATTATGCATTGCATGGATTTCTCATGTGCATAATGACCATTGACAAGACTCCAGAACCAGGTGACAGGTGCTTAGAAAATGCTACTTCTTTCTTCCCTTTTATGTCATCTAGTCAGTACCACTTAGAGATAATTACAGCCATCTATTGGCTCGGAATGGGGCCTGGAGTTAGAAGGGGAGATGAATGAAGCTAAAGATTTAAAGGCCTCATCCCGTGGACACGGAGATGATATAGGCTTTGTGGATGTTCTTTCTTGGGAGTCAGCAAATCTATAGAGCTTGTGCTAAAAGTGCTATCAAGGAGGGTAATGGTTGTGTGTCAGATGCAAAAGTTGCTCTGTTGTTGAGACACAGATATGCTCTAAAAGTCAGAAGGCCCAAGGCTGAAATCATGGCCCCTGCATTTGCAAGCATGTGGACTAAAGACAGTTACTTTAAGGTTCAAGTGTGTAGCAAACTACAAAGAAGTAATGGTATCTCCTGAAGTTTTATGAGGATTAAATGAAATAATTGATCCACACATTTCAGCACTGAGTCTAGAGATATTATCAGTTCTTGGCCTTTTTTTGTTAGCATTTGATAAATGTAGTATTCAATATGAGATGAATGAATGAATATATTAGCATAATAGATCCATGCCAGGGGGAAAATAGGGCAAAAATACTCTAAGTTGCTCAAATTCTCTGATCTAGAAGTATTTCTGATAAATATTCACAAATGGAGTGACAGAAAGCTCTCTGAGCTAGAAGAAGCATTTTTTTTTTCAGAGACAGGTGTCAATTTATGAACTTGTGGGAAAAAGTGTCTCATACTTGGCCTCTGTGACCAGTTTCACAGTGGCAGTTTTCAGGAAGAACTGCACATTATGCTCCAAATTTACAAAGGGTTGGGTTGGAAAGATGGCTCAGCAGCTAAGAGCACTTGTTGTTCTTCAGAGGACCAGGGTTCGATTCCCAGCACCCTCATGGAGACTTGACTATTTGTAACTCCAGTTCCGGGGGACCCAATAGGCATGCACATGGTGCCCACACACGCATGCAGACAGAGCACTCATACACATAAATTAAACTCAAGAAATCTAAAAATATTTACAAAAGGTTGTAGAAATTGCATTCCATTTGGTGAGTGATGTGGTATAATGGAAGGCACATGCTGAAATCAGTTCAGCTTAGAGTTGAGTTGGAGCTATGCTTTCAGTGTGATCTTGGGGGAGGAAGTTGAGCTGCCATGGCTGACTCCTTATCCGTTAGGGACAATGTGGTACTCTTATTTAACACAATACTTTGTGATAGAACAAGGCTTCATGGAAATTGGTCTTTTTTTTTTTCTTCTACTTAAGACGTATGAGGAAGTCAGTGGGAAGATCTGGGAATTTTGAAAGGGCTTCAGATTTTTTCTCATTAAGGATGTGAAACAAGAGGCCAGAGATAGTATAGCTTAGGGTTACAGGAGAGGAGCAGCTTGGAATTCTGTGAATCCAAATGTCTGTGCCAACTTAGAGGGTTGTATTCTTGCTCAAGTGATGATGATAATGATGATGATGTGATCGAGGTACCAGTGATGGTAGTTATCATCATTTGGTGATGGCCATGATGATGGTGATGACAATGGTAGCAATGGTATTGATAATAATTACTGATGGTGGTTGTAGTTATGGTAGAGCGGTGGTGATGGTGGTGATAGTGTCAATGATGGTGGTGATGGTACTAGTGGTGATGATAATAACAGTAACAGCACCAAGACCATAAATGGCCGCCAGACCTAAGATCAGCTCTTTGAAATAGTTAGCTATGGATATAATTTACTTCTATGAAGTCACCACAAAAACATACTGTCCAAATTGGGACATTTTTGAAATGAAAAGAAATGTGATTAATTAAAACAATGTAATGTGCTTAAGTTAAAATGGCTTGGGCACATGGAGTGACAGGCTACACTCTCATTATATGGCTCTGTCATAAGAGAGGGTACAGTTCCCCCACCCCAACAGAAGTGTTAGGGAGAGGGCGGGAGCACCAAGGCAGGAGAAGGCCTGCTTTGTTGGTGGGACTAAACTCAGCCCTGCTTTTATCTCCTCGGTTCTCAGCTGTCTGATTCCACTGGGGCCCTGTCAGCAAATGAACTGTAACAGCGTATTTCTTGCTTCGAATTTCAACAGATGGGACAGGGTTTGACAGGATTTCTGCCCCTTTGTTTCTCTGACTAGTGAAGTCAAGAGTCCTGCCCTGAGCTCCAGGTGGGCAGATGCGAAGGAAGCAGGAGTACAGAGTGTAGTCAGCTTACTATAGGAACTTGGACTGAGGAGTATGCACCTTGGACGTCCTGTGCTAGTGTATGGAGAAGCCCCAGAGGCCTACGTTCCATGCAGAACAGAGCTAATTAATTCATACCTGGCCTCATTTTGTCCTTGGATCTAAATCGAAGACTCTTGGGAGTGACTTTGTAAATCTAGCAGGAAAATTTTCTCCCCCTAAACTTTATTAGAGTAATTCAAAATACAAATATTATGTTTCTCAAATCTGCTTGAATTGGTTCTGGAAGAATTTCACAACCTCTATGCAGATCCAATGACAGTTCTTGACTTATTGGTTATTAGTGTCCTAGACTCTCTCCAGTGCCTCTGTAACCAAACGTAATATTACAAAAGCTGAGAGTCAGGTTAGCCAGGCCAATTCTGCTTCCCATGGGCACAGGGTTAGAGAACAAGGTTTTCACAAAAACATCTTACCATTATTTTCTCAAAACTTTACAAATACCTCACTCAAGAGCTTTTCCTACTGACATTCTGGGTTGAAATTTTTTATATACTGTAAAAGTTCATCAGTAGTTTAAGAGCCTCTCTCTCTCGCTGTGTGTGTGTATACTTCTTGCATATGTGTTTGCATCTTTGTGGCCATTCATGTATAGGGGGTGATTAAGAAACTTCATAATGTATATTCCTTCCTCTTTTGCTTATTTACGAGTTTATGATGACATTCTTTTGCTAACACCCATTGTTTCTCTGTATTATGAATATGTGTGGTATATGGTTGTATATGTGCATGTGTGTGCACATGCGCGCGCACACACACACACACACACACACACACATCACTCACACATGGATGTGGAAGCCAGAGGTTGATATCAGATGTCTTCTTCAATTTCTCTCCATTTTTTTGAGGCAGGGTCTCTCAATGAACCTGGACCTCACTGTTTGTCTGGTCTGGCTGGCCAGTGAGCTCCAGAGTTCTATCTGTCTATACCTCCCTAGTGACAGGATTATAGAGACACACTTACTAACCTGGATTTTATGTATGGGCAGGCAACCCAAACTCTGGCCTTTATGCTGTGTGGCACACATTTTACTGACTCCTGAGCTCCTTTGTTGTACTGTTCCTTTTATTGTGTGTATACCATACATTCACTGTAGGAAACATAGGAAAACACAGTGGAGACATTACAAACCAGTCATAATCCCACAACCTAGAAGCCATCACTGTTAGCACCTAAACACTTATCCTCTGAAGTCTTTGTCTTTTGAAGAAATGAGAAGCTTAGTGACTATCACCATATTTTTCTGCCACTTTGGGAAAAAAAACACAAAAAAATGTTTAATATTCTTATGACTGCATTTGGTATTCAGAAACATTCATCATCAACACTAACTACTAACTAAATTTCATTCATAGCTTGAAGAAGAAATCTGAAATAGTCACAAGTTTTAAGATAACTGTAGTAAACTTTGTAAGGTTAAATTTTTTTTTAGTTTTAATACATAAAACTATTTTTGATAATGGCTTAGGGGAAACAATTTGCTAAACTAACTTTTTGGTTATTGAAGTTCAACAAATCGATGATTTGGCATATTGATAATTCTGTTCATGGTGATACAGTGTCTTCTGGCTCCACGCTGGGACAAGGACAGGGAATTTTTACCTGAGACTTATTATGGTGATATTTGAGAAGGATATCAAGATAGCATTTTCAGAAGAAAGGCAAGAGGCAGGTGGGGGAAGACTATCATACACACATCATAGAGACAGGGAGACTGCATGGACAGCCAGTTCTGAGCTGTGTGGACTTGAGAATCTAAGGAAAGGTGGTTAGGAATGTAAAAGCAGAGCTGGAGTGGTTCTCAGGTATAGGTACCATGTGGCTCATTGTGTGGGTAAGCTGGTTTGGGAGCTGAGGACCTTGTACTAGCCTGGCTTAAAGAGTTAAGGCCAAGGCAAATAGGCAAATACCCGGAGTGGGTTTTCAGCACTGAGGTGGAAGTCCCAGCAAATTGTCATTCAGTCCCAGCTCTCTTACCCCTCTCCTCTACATCAAATAAGGCTAAGACAGATATCAAATAGCTGAATAGATGTGAAACAGGGCCCATAAACACCAGCCCATTTAAATTGCCACTGAATATATCTTTTTAATAGTGTCTTTGAAATTGAATGGGCACAGGATTGCTTTCTCTGGGGAAGTGGGGGGTGCTAAGGTAGAACAATGCCATCTGTTACTCAATGGCATCTAATAGTTATTACCAGAGGACTGTTGAGTCACAGATGGGATGATGGAGTGCATGTCCAGTATGTAGTGGGGACCTGGGTGACTGTTTTTTCCAAATGAATGAGTCCAGAAAAGAATGCTAATTTCTGAGGTGAGAGGTGAGGAATGAGTGACAGCCACTGACTTCAAATGTGAAGGAACTTAGAAAGAAAATGACCCAAAGCCTCTTATACAGATAGGCGAAGTCTATGGCCCACATATCACAGAGGTGTTAAGCAACTTGTCAGACACACAGGGACTTGGTGGCAGCTCCCATAGGTAGTGTGCATGACTCCAATTGCAGTCCCCCTAAAGGAGGTGCAAACCTGTGACAGAAGAATTCCAGAGGAAGCAAACACCGTCCTAGGGTCTGAATTTAAGGTTCCTTGTCTGACAGAGCTAGCAATGGAAAAGGAAAGAAAGGATTTTAGTCTCCTTGGAGAGGTGGGGGCTTGCTTGCCCACCATCACTCTGAATTCCTCCTGTCTGTGTGCAGAGCATCAGCAGTAGGGGCCAGCGCTGTTTTCCAGGCTTCCACAGCTAGCCCAGCAGAACTAAATAATGACGTTTGCCTATCACATCATTCATCACTGAAGCAGTTGCCACTGCAGTGATTCTGCAAAATGAGGGAAGGCTTTTCCTCTGAGAAAGAGAAGGGAAATGAATTGCTTGCTATCATATGTAAATTTGACTTCCCCAGGCATCAATCTTAAGGCACAAAAACACTAGATATTATGGAACCAAATGCTGGTCTTAGAACCTTGCTCTGAGCACTACAGTGAGTTTGAATGGCACTTTTGGTGTACACAAATGGGGCCATTCTGACCCTAGATCAAATTCCCATAGATCATGACAACATGAGATCCATTGGTCTTTCAAGGGACATTGGGCTGATATAATCTGGACATCTATCTGTGTCAGGAAAAAAAACATAGTCTGGATAATAGGTCCATTTGACTATATTTAATGGCTAGCGGAGATAAATCGTGGTAGCCAAGATCTCCATCAAGGGCTAAGGGTATTTATAGCTCAACTGGCAATGTGCTTGCTTTGCAAGCCTGAAGATCTAAGTTCATCCCTTTTTAAAATGTGGATTTAAAAAGCCAATGATGGGCTGGGGAGATGGCTCATGGTTAAAGAGCTTGCCATGAAGCATATGGACTAGAGTTTAGATCATAAGAAAGCCAGGTAAATATGAGGTGAGCATGACACCCCACCCTGTAATTACAGTTGCAGAAGGCACAGAGACAGGGGATTCCATGAGCAAGCTGTCTAGGGAAACTAGCCATGTGGGCAAATTCCACATTCAACTGAGAGACCCTGACTAAGTGAATAAGGTGGAAGAGAACTAAGGATGCTCTCTGACATCTATCTCTGGGCCTCCACATGCAGGTGCACTGAAGGTGCTTATACCCTCTACATACATATGATCCCATACACATGCAAAGGCATGTATACATACACAATAAATGAAAGAAGAGGAGGGGTGAAAAAGAAAGAAAAGCCAGTGTATATATGCAATCCCAACACCAGGAAAAGGAGACAAGGGTGAATCCTTGCGGTTTACTCATTGGCCAGCCAACCTAGCCTACTTGATGAGTTCCAGGCCAGTAAGAAATTTTATCTCAAAAAACAAAGCAGATGGTTCCCTAGGAATGACACCTGAGATTATCCTCTGGCCTCTACCAGCACTGACATACATAAGCACTGCTCCCCCATAATATACACCTGAACATGCATGGACAGTGTGTACGTGTGCACACACACACACACACACACACACACACACACAAAATCTCTATCACGAACATAATCCATGAGTCATATGAGGTTCTGTTGTAGAAATGTAAACTTTATGATGAACTCTTTTTCTTGCTTCTTGGTCCTTAATTTCTGTAGATAATTTCATACATCACTGGTGTCTTTCAACATTAAAGCTGTTGATAGAGACTGACTCACTAGCAGGCATGGGATTCTCAGATTGTACTTTCTGGTTCAGCACAATGGGTATTAGTGAGGAACTTGGAAATTTTGATCACAGGATCTCACACTAGATTCTCAGAATCAGACACTCTTGGATAGGCCCAGCAGTCTGAATTTTCATAAGTTTCTGGATTAGGGGCTAGAGAGATGGGTTACTGATTATGCACCCTGGTTGTTCCTGCAGGGACTGGGGTTTGATTCGTAGCACCCACATGATATCTCACAACCATCTATAACTCCAGTTCCAGGGGATCTGATGCCCCCTCGTCAGGCCTTCATAAGCACCAGGCATGTATGTTGTGCACAGACACACACGGAAAGTGGTGTGTTATCTTTCTGTAATGAACAGGGGCCAAAGAACTCTGTGACACTGAGTCCAGTAGCCCACGATGGCTCACATAGAGTTCTCAGTTTTAATAGCAGATCAGGATTTTGGAGAATAAAACACATTGAGGAGCAACCACATGGCAATGAAGAAGGGGAATTTCACGTAAATGTTGCTGAACCATAGAGAAGAGAAAATGCCTGTTAGAAATCATGCAATGAGTATGTTCAACATGGCTGAGCATGGAAGGGATTCTGGCCAGGTGGGGATGCTCCTGGGTGCTGGTTTTGTAAGATTCCAACTTTAGACGATTGCCAGTCATGCCAACACTTTTCAAGAAGCCAATTTGCAGTCTTTCAATTTTAAGATTCATTTTGTATGTGTGTATATCTCTGTAACTGGGTACAGGTGCCTGTGTATGACAGAACGGAATGTTGAATCCCCTGGAAATGGCGTTGCAGGAGGTGGTGAGCTGCCCCACATGGGTGCTGGGAAATGAACTCAGGTCCTCTACAAGAGCAGTAAGTGCTCTTACCTGTTGACTCATCTCTCCAGCCCCTGTACTATAATCTTAAAGCCAAGGTCCTCCTTGAGGGAAGATAACTAATGCCATGTTTTTGCAAAAGTGTTTGCAGGTTGTCTATATAGAATCACTAAAGAAATTTAATTGGAAAAAATGCTCCACCAAACACTACCAAGGTCAATTCTAACTTGGCTTTGCACTAATACTATTTTGTAATTTATACTAGTTAGTGATGAGTTGGCTACAAGAATAAATGGAAAGGTCCATAAAGGGCTAGTGACTCTAGACAATGTACTTGTCTTACTTGGTCTTATTTTTCTCAACTTTTTAATGACAATGACAGTAGTGGGAAGTGTCTCTCTCTGGTGGGTACTGAGATAGTAAGGGAAGTGAAATACAGAAACTCTCTAGCCCAGCAGCTTGGGGAAGTCATTTTTGTTACTTTCGACCATTGTCTTTGGTGAGTGAAGAAAGGTATATACAGATAGGAGTGGATGAATTAATAAGCAATGAAAGAGTTAAAGAATGCCAGGGCAAGGGACAGCTTGCTCTTCTCAGTAGTGAGGGATCCTATCTTTCCTGGTGAACCCTCAGTAGGATGTAGCAGAAGATGGGCTTAGCTGTGTGTCTAGTTTGGGGCAGGATGGTCTCCAAGCTCGCCCAGAAGGAAAGCACAGATTTCTGATCACATAGCGTCCTCGTGACTCGCCCCCCTCTACCATCTGTTGAGAAGGGACACTTCTGCCTGGAGTCCTCTCTGAGGACATGAACCTTTCTTGGCTTCATTTGGCATTTCTGCTCAGTGCAAAGTCACTTTCTGTGCTTGAACCCAACTAGACAGTCCCTGCCAGTTCCTAGCCTGCCGAGGGCTGCAGCTTTTCTTTCTTAAACCAAAAGTCCAGCTGTTCGTGGCAGAGTAGGCAGGATGCTGCGAACTCAGGAGTCATCGCAGGCTCCTGTGGAAAACTGGGGAATAGGGGACAGTCTCCACACATGTGACTTCTTGTGTGGTTTTGGAGAATTCATTTCATCTGGTTGTGGGTCTTAGTTGTAGCAAGATACAGGTTGAAATACCTACCCAGATTATTTCAACATTCTTTTTTTCATTGTTGGGTTTTTGTTTTGCTTGTTTGTTGAATGGGACAGGGTTTCTCTATGTAGTTTTGGCTATCCTGGAACTTACTCTGTAGACCAGGCTGGCCTCAAACTCACAGAGATCCACCTGCCTCAGCTTCCTAGTGCTGGGATTAAAGGTGTGGGCCACCACCACCTGGCTATAAAATTTTGTTAAAAAAACTTTTTTTCCACATAAATTATCTCTAAAAGAAAGAATGCTAGAGCATGCATTCACATGAGCCAATGTGTGCCTTGAATCCTTTGACTGAATGAAGCGACAAATAAGGTGAAATTCTACATTCAGTATTGGTGGCCATCCAGGACACAGACCCTTACTCTTTATAACTCTTCTTTCCCCTACCCCCAACAATGCTAATTCTTCCCATCCTTCCCTAGAGCTTCACCACATGAACAATGGTACTCACTTAGCTTCCTCTATGCCAGGGGATGTGCCCAGCATTTTATAGGCACTGTCTCATGAATTATATTGGTAGTCATATGTGAGCATGGATGTTCATAGGTACATGTTTGTATGTGCAGGTGCATATATAGGTGCTCACATTCGCATACATGTGTACATGAGTGTGTGTGATGTATGCACCAGTGCGTGTGCACATATGTGCCCATGCATATGGATATGGAGTTCAGAGGACAGCCTTAAATGTCATTGTCTCAGGCACCTGTCCACTTTGCATTTAAAGAAAGGGTCTCTCACTGGTCTTGAACTCACCAATTAGGCTGGCTGGCAAGTGAGTCTCCATTTCCCCATGCTAGAATTAGAAGCTCATGACCCACACTCAGGTTCTTTTCCTCCATTGGCTGAGGATCAAACTCAGGTCAGTGTGCTATACTTGCATGAACTGAGCTATCTCCCCAGACCAATCCTCACAATACCCCAGGGCTAGCCCTTTGGCTTTTCCCATGGGTAATTGAGGAACTGGGGCTTCCATAGTGGGAGGGATTTGTCTTTGGACAAACAAACTGAGAACACTGAGCTAGAATCTGTCTGGGACCATTAAGACGCCATTAGACAGTATGGTGCTTATACTTGATCCTTAAGAAGCCGCACTTGGGACCCTGGCTGTGCCATTCCCAAGCTTGTTTGAAATCTAGCCATTCCTTCCTGCCTTAGCTACACAGGACAAAAAAAAAAAAAAACTCATTTTTACCACCACAGGTGTCAAAAGGAACATGGTTTTTCATTTTTGCTTGCTCGCTCATACTGAAGGTGGCAGCAATTTTGAGAAAGAAGTTGTAAGCTGTGAAGGATAAAGGTATACCCCTGCCGTCCCACCAGTCTCAGGACAAATGCACCTGTCTGGATTGTTAGTCCACATGCAAAGGACACTCAGCAAGGAAAGGCTTTTGTTGTTAATTTTAAGACATAAAGTTCAAGCTCTTATCTGAAAGACAACAAAGAAAGATGGCCTTAATATTCAGTGAGCTCTTAACAATCCTTTGACTCATTCAAATATGACATGTTCAATGGATTTCCTTCCACAAATGGAAAGATGCATCATCTCACTCACTGACCACTTCCGTGCTACTCACTATCATCTGTCAGGAGTTCTCCTAAAACTACATCATCTACTCCCGACACAAGTGGACAGTGGCCACTGGCAACTCCTCTGTTTTCTGTACAAGCATCCTGAGCTTAGTTACAGGTAGGTATCATATTAGATTCCTCACTCCTCCCTTGTATGATTATCCTCAGGGACAGGCGAAGCGCTCCTCTAGTTACCTGGCAGAAATACTCTCCCTCACACAGTCTCCAGGCTTGCTGACCATAGACTCTCTCCTGAGCATTACCCTCTGGGTCTCCTTCACTATGGTCCCCTTCACTCCTTTGCTATGACATGAATCTCCTAAGTGCTTTCCTTACCACCACATCTCTCTTATACTTACCTGGCAGGGGAGATACCATGATCACGAAGGTGGTTTTCCCAGGGCGAGGCTTATCCATTGCACCACCACATCTCTCTGTTCCCATGCATCCTTCAGGAGTGTGCCAAGTTCTCTTTCTAATACACACATCCAATCTTGTCTTTCTCTTGGTTACCAAGGCCTCACTGTGCCTAGTCTAAGCTCTTGCAGTTTTAGAGAAAAAGCACTTAAAGTCACATAGGCTGGCTCTTCCTCTCATGTCTTGCATCTTTGTCTTCTTCCCATCCCCATTTGACCATGCCTGGCCTCTTCAGATCTTTCTGCCATCACCATGACACCCCATGTCACTCTGTCTTTGCATGTTCTGGTCATTTTGTTTGGAAAGTCCTCCCCGCCCCCCCAATTTTTTTTTTTTTTTTTTTTTTTTGTGCTGGCAAACTGCTACTGAGTTCAAGTTTCAAGTTCAGAGCCATCTTTCCCATGAGTCCTCTTTGATTCCCTTTGGGCAGATAAGTCTTTATCCTGCCACTCCACTCCTGGAACACATTTCTATTGTAGCATGTAACCATGTGCACTGTGATTATTTATCTACAGGTTGGTGTCACCCACGTAATTATAAGCTTCTCAGGGACAAAGTCTCTATCTGCTTTGTCACCCTAGCCATAAAAAGGGGGTGGTGCTTTGGTTGACAGAAGTCAAATGGTGCAAGCACAGATGCGTGGGGAAAGCCAATCCTACCAATGGCATGGTCAATAATGAAGTAATTATAAGTAACACTGTCCAGTATGTCACCTGGAATTGGCTTCAGGGGCAGCAGGTCAAGCCTGTGCCACCGTGGCTATCTTTAGTTTTTGGTTGCCTGAGGGCTACACATACCCCCAGTCTTGCTGCAAGACTGCTACAGTATTCCTGGAATTTCAGGCAAAGATAAGCAGTATTTATCTGTGTCTCTAGGATAAGAGCTTTCAAATGACACTCTCATGTTTTACTAGTTAGTGGTGGCTACAGGCATAGCCATAAGCCAAACTCTGACAAGTGAAGGGGTGAGATCTGTGGCTGAGCTTACTCAGGATTCCCTTCTGAGACAGAGATGGAAGCTATTTTCTACATGGCCACGTGTAACAATCCCAAACATGATCAAGGTATGATTGGCTAAGAGAATGGGTGACTGAGTGTTGAATAGGAAAGCATAGTAAAGAGAGAGAGAGAGAGAGAGAGAGAGAGAGAGACAGAGAGAGAGAGAGAGAGAGACAGAGAGAGAGAGAGGGAGAGAGAGAGAGAGACAGGGAGAGAGAGAGACAGAGAGAGGGGGAGAGAGAGAGAGAGAGAGAGGGAGAGAGAGAGACAGAGAGAGAGAGAGACAGAGAGAGAGAGAGAGAGAAAGAGAGAGAGAGAGAGAGAGCGCGGGAGAGCGGGAAAGCGAAGCTCCCTGTTTCTATCACCAGGCCCATGAAATGAGTTACACACATTACTGGCTTTTGAACACCAGCCCCTGAACTTGTTTGCTTGAAGCTTCTGCCAATCCTTAAAGCCTCCTTAGCTACCCAAGCAGTCAGCTAGGAATGCTGGGAGCCTGATATCCCCAGCCTAGGAACAGCCCTCCTGCAATGACTACCAAGAGCTAGTGGTTTCAGTCACTGTGTGCAGGAGCCTCGTCCCTAGGGAGCACACTCTGGTGTCTGGCTCTGCACTGGCTTCCAGAATGTTCCTAATGGAATTGAGCTCCAGTTACCTACTGTGGCAGCTGGCTTGCCCACACACCCTTGAGGGCTGCTTTTTTCCCCCCACTGGTTCACTTCTACAGAGCATTCTGGTGCTGTCTCAATTCTTTCCACTTCCTATTTCAGAGCTACAGTGTTGGCAAAATCAAACAAAGGCGCTGCCTTCCATGTGGCCAACTCCTTGAATTCAGGGGTTTGTGTGTTGTCTTCCCATCTGTGGGGAATGTGCTTCTTCCTCATTATTTCAGTGTAAACACCACTTTCCTTGGGCAGCCTTCACACCCCACCAACAACAACAACACATACACTTAATGCCTCCTCGTGCCCAGTTTATGTTCTGTAATTCCTCATAATGGTTGTGATTTTCCTGTTTAATCCTTTGCCCCCCCCCCACCTTTAATGGAACTAGATTTGACCTGCTTGAAGGCATGGATGCTGTCTTCACTAGCCTTTATATTGCTGGCATTTGTATAGTGGTGGACACAAAACAGGGCCACAGGCTTACTGGCTTTTGGAAAGAAGAATCTTGTGAGGAGCTTAAATATAGTTCAGGGTCTTTTCACAGGTAAAATGATCAAAAGTTTGAGTAAAAAAAGACATTTATCCATATGACTTCTATATAGATCTACATTTATTTCCCATGATAACACAGCTTTTAATCGTATGAAGAAGCCTAGTGTCCGAGGGAGAGTCTTGGCATGGTTCTTTAACATCTATAAAAGATACCATTTTAAATCATCTTTTGGTTTTTAACATTTATTTTATACTATTTCTACCCCTCCTCCTCCAACTCTTCTGGTATCTCCTTACTCCCTCTCAAATTCATGAACTTTCTTCAGTTATTATTATCACACATAATAACATAAAAATTAATGTGTGTGTCAGTATATGTGTGTGTTAGTATATGTGTGTGTTAGTATATGTGTGTGTTAGTATATGTGTGTGTTAGTATATGTGTGTGTTAGTATATGTGTGTGTTAGTATATGTGTGTGTTAGTGTGCGTGCACATAAATTCAACCTGCTGAGTTGACCTAAAGTTGACCATATGTGCCATGTTTAGAGCTGACCACTTGTTTTAAAGACATACAAACAGGACTACACACTCACTCATTTAATTTGTACCTAAAAGCAATACTCTACAATTATCATCTATGAACTCTTGAGAGGTCAGCAGAGTGATTCTATCAAGGAGGAGAGGATTCTGTTCCATCAGTTTCTCTCTCTGCCTCCTCTTGGGTGAATTTCTCCATCCAGCCTTTGGCTTTCTTTAAGGAACTAAGGTGTGTTCCTGTGGAGGCAAACACTATATTCCACAGAAAAGGCTAACAGGGATATTCTGAGTTGCCTCTATTCTCCCCTGAGAGAAATTTCTTCTAGCAAGTGGCATGCAGAAAGGCAAGCATACACACCAAACCCAGCAGCTTGCCCTCGAGGCAGACCTTTTCTCAGGGATCCTTTCTCCTAAGGCAGAGAGAGTGAATGCAGGCTTGCTGGGGTATTAGGTTTCTATAATTTGGAGTTTCTCTTTGTTGGAAAAAAGCAAAAAATAAACATGCCTGCAACTCTACAAATAACAGGGCACTGCACAGCCTTAGCAGGAGGCCCAGCTGCAAAGTGCTCTGAAGCTTAATCTTCACTGGTTAACAGAGAGTCTGTGGCCTGGATAGGTGCGAGCTGGTTCCTCCTACCCCATACTCCTGCCATATTCACCTGGCCTTCAGGATTTGTTCACACTGCTTTCTCACTAGGAGAGTCTTCCTCCTTCCTCTGCCACCTCTGAACCATGTTTTTATTTTTGTTTTCCCACAAAGTTTGGTCTCACAGAATCTTGACTCTCTTGTACAAAGGCCTCCCTTTCCTGAAGGCCCACGACACTAGGAAGGGCCCAACATACGACATCAACTGATACATTTGAGTAGGTATGGGGGTCATGCTTTCTCTCTCCACATTGCTCATTTCATTTTGGAGGCTGAGAACAAGTTTTGCATTTTGACCCCACTCAGTTCTAAAGAAAATCCTGCACCCCTAAACCAGAGATATTAAATAGACCCAACGCTTCAGAAAACCTAGCATGGAATTCTCGAAAGCAACCAATCACATCTAGGGACCCAATGTCTAAAAAACAGACAACTCTGACGTTTCAAAAAAAAAAAAAGAAAAGAAAAAAACGAAAAAAAAAACCCACTTGATCTAGAAAAGCAGTTTCTGGGCTTGGAGAAACCAGACCGTCCTCCTCCCTTCTTGCCACTAGAAAGCAATTAAACACAACACAACAAACACAGAGATTCTCAGATCCTGTACAGCTGGCGTGTTCTCCTGTATCCTCCAGTATCTAGCCCCAGGGTTTGAGGACACTAACCTCTCAGACTAATAAAAGTCAGCTCTCCCGTGGCATTTTAAGGGTGAGCTGAGTCTACCTCATGTTCTTCCACTGACTTCTTTCTTACACTCTGCTGCCCTCTGAGTACAGCAGAAGGGGGAGACAGAAAGGAAAGGGCAGCGGAAGCAAAATGATGGGCTTTGGTACTACCACTGGCTCTGCTGCTTACCAGGGTGGGTCTCAACCTTCCTAATGCTGCAACCCTTTCATACAGTTCCTCATGTTGTGCTGACCCCCAACCATAGCATTATTTCATTGCTGCTTCATAATTGTAATTTTGTTACTGTCATGAATTGTAATGTAAATATCTGATGTATGATACTTGTAGGGGTGGTGACCCACAGGTTGAGGACCACTGCCAGGTCACTTGAGCACTCTGAGCCTGATTTTTCCCTGATCAAAGGAACACAATGACGATATTCATTTCACATCCCCACTAGGATTAAATTAAAGTATCCATTTAATCACCAAGAATTTAGTCCTTTTCTTGGGTCATTTTATTTATTTTTTTGTCTCCAGAGACTTGGAATAAATTTGAATGAGGAATACTCTCTGTGTGGGAGTCTTACAGTTCATTTGGGAGACAGGACATTTGTAAAGGGAGAGAATATGGCTCCAAAAGACACAAGAGTAGAGGCTGTAGTAAGTGTCCAGTATACAGTTGTTGCAAAAATGACCAACCCAGTGAGGACACTCAGAAGGAAGATGCTTAACTGTAAGATAAGTAAGTTCACATATTTGTATGATCACCCCCTTGTAAATATAATGATTTGACAATACCTCAGAAGTGCTGGAAAATGCTATAATTTAAAGAAAGTGAAAACTACAGGAAGAAGAGAGCAAAGATCAGATGAGAGGAGAAAGGGCTGAAGGTGGGAAGGGGCAAGGGTTGTCTCCAGTCTACCTGGCCAAGCGTGCACTCCATGCCACCCAGGAAGTCAGCCTCTTTCAGCCCATTGTGGTTGCTGCTGATGTCATGGACTTCAAACCGGAGACGCTGAACCTCTTCAAAGTAAAAGTCCACCGTAAACAGTTTTGAGTACACTGGGTTTATGCAGGTACGGATCACCTCTGTCCTGTCCACCTGAAAAGAGGAAGAGAAAACCCACAGGGATTAGGGTTTTTACTATTAAACCTTCAAGTTAACCTTGTGGGGCACTCCCTTGTTCCAAACTATGGATACCCTCTGAGAGTCACAAGGGCCAGCAAACCAAAACTCTGCAAGCCACTTGAGGGAATGAACTAAGCTGTCATTAGACAACTTTACGGAGATTTCAGTCATGTTCTGTGGATTAGGTGACAGAACAAGATGAGCTCATCATTAGCAGGAGAATCTGCAAGAATATCTGGACTCAGTAGGAAAGCCATCTGTAATCAATTAGTGATGTCTGCTGGGCACAGTGATAGAAAATGGTAGATTAGCTGTCTCATTTTAGCCAAGACTACTCTAATAGGAGTTACTAACTCAAGATTCCCAGGATAGGAAAGAGGAAGTCTGTAAATGTTGTTTTTATTTCCATGGAAGAGGGGATGAGATGAGAGCTGTACCCAAGCTTTACTAATACATGACTTCATCTGAGCCCAGACTGTTTCTACCTAACTATCCCTAGGCCTAAGCCTGGAAGCTTCTAGCCTCCATACAATTTAATCTTCTGCAATCCCAGACCTTGAAGGCTTCAGCTTCGAGCCTCCATCTGCTAACCTAGGCCTATAATGTTTTCAGCCTACTAGACTTACTGCTGAATAAGCTCACCCTTTCTAATTCTTTCTGAACTCTGGATGGCTGGTTCAACTCAGCTGTTCTGGCTCAAAATTCCTCTCCAAGCTGACTGATTCAATCTGGCTTCTCTCCACTTCTCACTGAATTGTTCTGCTTGGGAAAACTGTCTCTTTACTCCACAAACTGAACTGCATGAACTCAATTGCACTCAACTGAATTGTACCGAACTACACAGAAATGTTACTGTATTCCTGAACTCTACTGTAGTGTCCACGAACTCCCCTGCTCTCTATGATGTTCTGAAGTTGTTTCTATTTCCTGTCTGTTCTCATGAGAGTTGGCATATCCTATCTCTGACTCATTCTGTCAAAACTTTCTCTGATTCACCACTTTGTCTGTCCCTCAACTACATGTCATTGTTTTGGATTAAAGGTGTGTACTAAAGGTATGTCTGTACTCCAGCCATAGAGATTAAAGGTGTGTTGTCTCTATATTCCAGCCAGAGGGATTAAAGGTGTATACTAAGGGATTGTCTGTATTCTAGTCATATCACACAGACCCAGGTATTTGGGTGTGATCCCTCGCCAGAATAGCCATGTTGTTGCATTAAAATTCCTTTACAGAATGCCATGAGACTGAAGATCAAGCTGCCTTTGTTTTCAAGTATGCTCTTCATTAGGTAGACATTTACCCATTTATTATAATCTATGGCTCTTGGTTTTCTCATGAATAAAATGACAAAATGTCAAAATTAGCAAAATTAGAAGAATTCTTTCCCTTAGCATTTGTCACAAATGAAAGCACACAAAGCCATTAATATTTTTAGAAGCCTAAAGAAACATCTCCCAGATCCTAAAGCACCTTTCAATGGGAGAAAGCAATTCTTCACACTCCACAGATCAGTTGGAGCCTTCAGGATGTTGGCTTTCAAGTAGAGATGTGGTCTGCTGCCTGTCTCTCGAGTGTTGGCTCTTAACACAGTTATAATACCATGTCTCTTACTTTCAAATAGGTAAGGAGAAACAATAATCTTCCAGAGGGAAAAAGTCTTCCACCCTCCACCCATGCCCATGCCACTCCACACAGAGTCTGATCCTCATCCCGTCGGCCCTGCACAACACCTAGGTGCAATGCCTTGACCCTGGTCCTAGCCATTGGCATTCTTATGCTGGATTGTGTGAGAGCCTGTAGATGAAGGAGACCACCGGTCATGGCCATGCATGGGTGGGCGAACAATCCGAGGTTCAAGGAAAAGAAAGACACAGTCTTTGTCATGACGCTATACAACAGAAAGCCTTCTCCATTCTACCATACTTAGGATTTTACAAGTTGCTTCTCAGATTGGTTGTTATTTGACTATTCCTGCATCCCATCAACACTCTACTCCTATTTTAGCTGAATTTCACACTCATACACATATGTGAACTATACATACATGTATGTATATTCATTCATCCATCCATCCATCCATCCATCCATCTACATACATACATACACACACACACACACACACACACACACACACACTCACTCGTTATAGTGGCAGGGCTGATTCTATCACTGACTTTGCTAGTACAATAATTTACTGGCATAATTCTTGACCTGATTTTTTTCTGGTTTTGAGTAACGGTGGAAATCAAAGTTTACAAGCTTGTGAGAAACCGGCTAAATGTGACACAAAGGTAATTCTTTTCTGCCACTCAGTGTGCTTTTTCCTTCCTCTCCATTGTATAAAGGGCTGTTTCCATTGTTCCACATTTGGAAAAAGATATTTAGACATATGGCAACCCTCCTACATTCCTAAATGATCTGGGACTTCCACACCAAGACAGAGTATCTACACCATAGGCCTGATATGTCCTTCCACATCCTTCTCCCTTGTGGAATAGGTCCATTTGGCCCTGAAAGACCTATTTTATTTTAACATCTGGTCCAAATGCATAAATTATGCAAATTTAAAATGAGTGAATGAATCACAAAATGAGAGGTTTAAGTATACTTCTGTAGAATCTTGTGATAGAGAAATGGGTTACAGGTAGATCTGACATCATCAGGGAAGAGAAAAAATACATTCTCTTCTTGTGGATGAACAAATTGCATCTTGGATAGGCTCAAATGATGAGAGGCAGGAGATTAAAAACTCTGGTCTTTGTTACTTGTGTTAGACACTTCAGTTGACACAAATGGGTCACTTTTTAATTTTCAAGTGTAATTCACACATAGAAATATGGTTCATGTTGGTATTAAGCCACATATCTCAGGCTATCCAAGGTGGGCCACTAGCATGTGACCCCCATCCCCAGGAAGTAAGAACATGGAAAGAAATGAAGTAATACTTTATACATTGTGTATTATGTAAAGTAATACTTTACAAATTTTCTTTATAAAGATATATGATTCCTAAGGATAATCAGCAGCTGCTCGGAACCCCAAGAGCATCAGTGCTCAGACCAGCAGGAAGGTAGCGAGGAGAGTGCTCACAATGCCAAAAGTGTAGGAGAAGGTAGTTTTAAGCGCTCTGCATCCCCAGTCATTTTGAGACTGAGGACAGGGTTCCCCAGAGCAACAGCCCTAAGCTGCTCATGATTTTTTTTTCATTTTTTTATGTTTATTTATTACTTCAGGTTACATCTCCATCTCTATGTCCTCTTTCCACCCCTCCCAGTCCCACCCTCTCACCCTCTACCCCCTATCCTTCCATCCCACTCCTCTGGAGTGGAGTGTCCCTACATAACAGTCCCCCACCCCAGTTCAGCAATCATATGAGGACCAAGAGCTTCCTCATACACTGGGGGCCTACAAGGCAGCACCACTAGGGAAAAGTGTCTCATGGACAGGAAACAAAGTCTATGTTCATGTTCCCTTTGGTACGTTGGTTGTCGTATAGTTATCCTGTACTATATGGCTAAAATCCAATTGTAAGTGAATAGATGCCATGTGTATCCTTCTGAGTCTGGGTTAGCTCACTCAGGATGAGCTTCTCTAGTTCCATCCATTTAGCTGTGAATTGCATGATTTCATTGTTTCTGATAGCTGAATAGTATTGCATTGTGTAGATGTACCACAGTTGTTTTTTTTTTTGTTTTGTTTTGTTTTTTATCCATTCCTTGGTTGAGGGACATCTGGGTTGTTTCCAGTTTCTAGCTATTACAAATAAGGCTGCTGTGAACATAGATGAGGGGTGTCAAGTTCAAGGCCAGTGTCTCCACAGATCCTTACTGCCTAGAACTGACAGCTCATTCTAAAACCTAAAAACCCAACCCCTGACTCTGATTTGACCAGTAGAGGGTAGGACGCAGCAATCCAGAGTCTTAAAAACTATCCCATGCAGTTCTGTAACTCCTCGAGGGTTGGGGCTGCAGGAGCACACCACCATTCCCTGTGTGTCCCAGGCAACTGTGCTGTGGGTTTGCCAGTCTTTATGGCATAAACTGTTCCCCTGGGTGGGGGGGGGGGGTGAGATTCTTCTTGTCATTGCTGAAGTGTGGTTTTATCTTGTTTGCTCTCTGTCACTCACTTTGTAAAGACATCAATACTTGTGTAGCCCTTCTTTTCCACTGTCATCATGACTGACATATTCATACTGCTTAGAATTATAGCACATGATCTTATCCATCTAAATAATTTGTAATGTTCATTTCTCTCTCTGTGTATGCATGTGAGGGCACTTGTGCAGAGGTCAGAGGTCATCTTGTAGGAATCAGTTCTCTCTGCTTATTATGTGGATCTGGGGAACTGAACTCAAATCACCAGGCTAGGCTGCAGGTGCACTTTACCCACTGAGCCACCTCTCCAGCCATCGGTTAACTTCGGTTCTTGCAGCAATCATGTGCAGTAGCTTTATACTCTTTTCCATATGAGACAATCCATGGTCATACGTGCAAGGTGACAGATGTCGTGTAGGCTCTTGAACTCAGCCTGCTGACTGACTGCATCGCCTGGCCCTTATGTCATGTTTATTCATGTCCATCTCTGGAAAGGCAAATGTAGCTAGGCCATGTGAGATGTGGAGAGAACCCAGCCTCGAATGATCACAGTTAATACAATAATACAATATTTTTTGGAAACATTTCATCTCAAATGTTGTTTTTGTTAATACAATGTATTTCCAATAACTAACACTTCCAGAAGGCTTATCATACCATGGACACTCATTTAAAAGACAGTCATCATTATTGAGACATAATTGACACTAAGAGAAGTCAACATTTTTATAAAGTTTATTTTATGTGTGTGCTCTAGTATATGCATGCAGTGCCTGGGGAAGCCAGAAGAGAGTGCCAGATATCCTGCTTAGAACTGGAGTTACAAGTGGTTTTGAGTACTGGGAACCAAACTCAGGTCCTCTGCAAGAATGATAAAAACTCTTTTACTATGGAGCCACCTCTCCAGCCCCAAGAACTCATCTTTTTATTTTAAAGTATGCAATTCAACGTTTTGATATATGTACATATCTGTAAGACTATGACAATGGTCAAGGCCATGAATGTATTCCCATTTCTCCAAGTGTTTTCATTATAACTTCCTCTCAGCTCCCTATTCTCACCTACCCCATTCTCAGGAAACCAGCATGTGCTTTCTGTCTGTAGAGAATGCTTGTAACACTTATATCATTATACAAACCGGATACAGCATGCGTATCACACAAGCATGTCATGTATCTTTTATTCTTTCAGTCAGCATATTTATTCTGAGTTTTGTCCATTGTTGTCATATCGGTGGTTTACCTGGGGGCTGAAGATAGCTCATTTGAGAAATTCTCACTATGCAAACATCAGGTCCTTTAGAATCCACCTAAAAACCTGGCATTTACAATCCCAGTGCTGTGGGGAAGGTTGAAACAGGAATATACTTGGTGATAAGCCCAGCTTATTAGACACTGCCCAGTCCAATGAGATATCCTATCTCAAAAGAAAAAAGTGAATGGCACCTGGGGAACAATGGACAAGGTGACTTCAGGCTTCTACATGCACGTGTATCCTCACACACGTGAGCCCCTGAGTAGTATTCCGCTATTGGTCATTTGGAATGTTTCAAGTTTTTGGTTATTACACATAAAACTTCAAGCCCCTTTATGTGCAAGCCTTTGCATGGACATACAGTTTTTCTTGTAGATAAATACCCAGGAGTGGAAGAGCTGTGTTTAAGTTTTCAAGTTCATACAGGTAGGTCGTGCTTTTATTGTGGGTTTAATTTGCATCTTCCTAAAAACAGTGATGCCCGCAATCTTTTCACGTGTGTGTTTGTCATCTGAATACCTACCTTGGAAGTACCCATTCAAATATTTGGCTAGAAGTTGCTTAGCTACTCATCCTTATGATAACACTACCACATACTCACTAGGAGAAAGCCATAACTTTTCTGTGTATACTCAGCTCCGCAGTAACAAAGGTGGATTTGAACCCAGGCAGTCGAGCTCTGGAACTCAGGTGTTTACCTCTCTGTTAGCCACTGGTCTTGAAAACCTGAAGCTGTTCTTCATAAAGGCCCTTGCCAGCAAGCTTCAGGACATGAATTCTATACCTAGGACTTACATGGTAAAAGGGGAGAATTGACCCTTGCAGGACATTCTTTGGCCT
Organism: Lophiomys imhausi; assembly: GCA_907164525.1. Classification (NCBI taxonomy): domain Eukaryota; kingdom Metazoa; phylum Chordata; class Mammalia; order Rodentia; family Muridae; genus Lophiomys; species Lophiomys imhausi. The sequence goes on from CAJQZJ010003646.1 coordinate 19,702,117, forward strand.
CTATACACACACTGTGACATGTGTGCTCCCTAATAAATAAATGTAAATTTTAAAAATTCACTGGTATGAGTGGGAAGTGTGTGAAGGTAAACACCAACCACTGAGGCCAGTCAGGATGCACTGGGGTTTCCGGGAGAATAAAGACCCTTGTCCCTTCCCAACAGGCCCTGGTGAAGAATGACATCATAGACCAGAGGACCTCACCATGTTCTCAGGGCAGGCTCAAAACTAGATACTCCCTCAGGCTGACATTATTTAAGTACCCCCCTCCCATATTTATTTAGGGTGGATAGGGAGAAACTAATTTTCTCCGAATGAAGAACTGAAGAACGGATAAGCTTATGTGCAAGAAAGAAAGGATTTATTGCAAGCAATTTTTCAAACCATATTAACTTCCAAGAAGGCATATTAAAGCACATAGAGTTTCTATAGTAAAACAGATGGCTGGGCTACCAGAAAAAGTGCCACTCTGTCTTGGGACCTCAACTGTCACCCAGCACCTTCAAGAATTCATGTCTTCTTTAAGTCACCCACCTAGTGGTGCTTCTTAAAGTAACCCTGGAAAATGAATGCACCCTTCTTTCTAGAAACATCCAGACTGGTGCCTCTCAGAGATTCCTCTCCAAACTGGCATTCTACTACCATGTGGGTAAACCCTCCAGCCCTCTGGAGCAGACTAAGCAGAATGTCAATGGGCTTTCTCTTGCTAGCAATTCATTGAGCCCTCCCTTCGTGTCCTCTGCTGTGCACGTGGACATCTCTCAGCATAGGAGCTTCTGGTGCTAGAGATGTTCTGGGGCCCTGGAATCAACCTGCTGTTGGACACGGAGCTGGGCATTGCTGTCACAATGGAGACCGCCTGGGGCTCTGATGTTGTTCAAAGCAGCCAACAGAATGATACTGCCTTCCCTGGAAGTGTGGTTCAACAGTCAGCGACATGAATGCCACTTGGCTGGTGCGTTCAGAGGTATCTACAGTGTCAGGCAAGGGCTTGGGTGTCCACTCCCTTCATTACCAGCCCTGTAGATTACAGGCTATAGGCATTTGGAACATCTAATTGGCCAATGGGCTGGCATATGCATGAGGCCTCAAATATGTCTTTAGGTGCTGAATGCCTCTTCCTTCCCCAGTTCACTTCTCCCCCTCATGGATGTTCAGTTTGTGAGGCTCGGGTTCCCTGATTACAGTTCCAAGCCTAACTGTCTTGAGGCTCTGCTCACTTAGCTTGGAGTCCTGCCACTGTCTTACAAGTTGCTTGATAGAACTTTCCATGATGTTCTGTAGGGTTCAAATGGCAGCAACTAGCCATATGCACCTTTTTAAACTTAAAATGCAGCCAGTGGGACATAGGAACTAATTTTTAAAATTTACCTGAATGTAATTATTTTAGACTTAAATACTCATGGGTGGACAACACAATTCTAGCTTGTGTCAGCTCTATCTTCCTGTGGCTCAATGAAAGCCTGTGTGATATGCATGCACTTGCTTAATGAGGCTGGAGATTCCCAGCTGATTTCAATATAGGGCAGTAATTCTCAAGCTTTGCTATATCTTAAAGCCACTTGGGGAATCTCCAGACCAATTAAATTAAGATTCTCTAGGGGTGAAATGTAGTCACCAGAAGTTTATAAATCCACTTAGGTGATTCCACTGTGTAGTTAAGGTTTGGAACCGGTAACTTACCATTAGCTGGGTTGACAAAGCTCCAAAGAGAAAAAAAAAAAAAAAAAAAAAGAGTACAAGTCAGACCTACTGTGTGTGTGACCTACTGTGTGCACCACACATGTACACTAATACATTCCTACATCCTTGGAAGCTAAGGAAACAGTCAGGCTGGCAAATTTTGCTTGCTTCCTCTTTTCTCTGTGTAACAAATTTGGCAGTGACCATGTCCCCCACTCCATCACACCTGCAAGCTCTGCTGGCTGCCATTCTGACGGGGTTCCCGGAATAATGACACCTCTGACCCCCCCCATGGCATATCCTAGTGAGAGAGGCTTCTCAGTATTGCTATTTCCCAATGATTCCTTCAATCTCCTCTGCATAGCTCAACAGGAAACCTTCACTACATCTTTTTTTTTTTTTTTTTTTCTGGAACCCCAATAAGTTCTATGATACTTTTACATTTTGCTGTCCACCCATAAGCATTTAACATCCCAGGGATCAAACATAAGTCTTGTGAATACCGACACAAGTAAAAGTGTGTATCTGGTGGCTCTCAATAAATTTATTGGCCTTTAAGATTTGGAAACATCCACCTGTGATTTCCATGGTCCCTTCCCTTTAGCAGCAGTACTCTGGTCCCTAACCAAGTTCAGAATGAGCCATAAAACACATCTGCAGAGCACTTAGAGTACATCACAGTTGCTCTAACACTTTACATACCTCCTCCCACATGGCCATCCCAACCTGGTAAATCAGCACTGTCTCTGTTTTGCACAGGAGGAAACAGGTCAGAAAGGTTAATTGTGAAGCAGACCCAACTATTGAGTGATGGGATGTAACTAGAATTTCCCTCAGAGCTCTTTCCTGAGGCATGGATCCATTCCGGAAGAAGACAAATCTACTCAGGTACTGTCTTCCAACAACTGTTTCAGGCAAGGCTGTTTTGATAAATCAACATTCCACACGCTCTCCGAGAGAGATACATTTTCCTCCCTAACTCCAGCTGAGCAGTTGTCCCTTAAAAGTCTTTTCAGTGTGACTACCGAATGTCCAGAAGGGCCTTTCTGGGTCTTGGATATATTAACCTTTCTCATCCTCCTTCCTCCTCCTGATGTATTTTGCTCAAATTCTTCTCTCTCTCTCTCTCTCTCTCTCTCTCTCTCTCTCTCTCTCTCTGTGTGTGTGTGTGTGTGTGTGTGTGTGTGTAGGTGTACCTGCCCTTGTGAGTGCATGTGTAAGCCAGAGGATTTCTTCTTTGACTTTAGGATTTCTACCTTAATCTCTTCTCTGTCTTATCTTCCGGATCTCAACATTACAACCAGACTGGTTGGCTAGCAAGCCTTCGGGATCCTCGCCACATGCTGGAGCCTCAGAGGTATACGACTTGCCAATCTTTTACATGGGAGCTATGAGGTCTGATCTTGGGTCCTCGGGTTTGAGCAGCAAGCAGGTTACTTACAAAGCTATCTCCCTGACTTGCCTTCTCAAGTTCTTCCTGTTTAGATGGGACCTCTCTAGGATGGCTCAGGAGAAATGCAGATGCTCCAGGCCCAGAATTCTGCTTACTTAAGAGAATTCTAGCACAAAAAGAAGAGTCCAGTTTTCAGTCTTAAATTAGCTATTTTTGCTTGCTCATTGCAAAGAATGGACAGAATGGATCAAGCAAAGGAAGGTGGTGGACCATCCTCACACTAAGTGCAGCCAGGGTCAGATCCTCAGCCCAGGAGAGCATGGGGGCTAGCCCCACTCAAATATAAAAGCAATGCTCACTTCATTCAGGATGCTGGCTAATAATAGGATGTTCCCAACATATCGACTCTTTACCACAGCTGCAGAGTCCTTCAGAGAGGTCATTCGAGGGTGGAGAGCGTTGGCTTTCTTATTAATTGGTATTTGAAAACAGTGCAGCTACTCCTCTGCAGGATGGGGCATATACATCTGAAGTTCAGGACACTCACCAGGCACCAGGGTGTTGAAGGTGAGATAGCTGGGGCCCCCTCACCACAAGTGTCCTATGCAAGGATGAGGTTCTGGAACCATCCTGTAGCTTATGACTCTTCCTATCCCAAGACCTTTAGAATAGTCATCCATTCTGCCTATGAGTCAGTTCCTAACTGTCCAGATTGGCAATCAACCACAGGTCCAAATGGAGCCATATAGGGTGCCATAGAGTAAGGAAAAACACATCAATTGTATGCCCACTGCCCTTCCCCATAGTACTGTTATCTTTCACCTTTTCCAGATGGATCCTACCAGAGAAACAGGTCATATATATATATATATATTTTTTTTGTAGTGGTTTATTTTGTTGGTTTTATTTTTGAGACAGGATCTCACTATGTAGTCATCTGGGCTAGCCTCAAACTCATAATTCTCCCATGGTTTTATAATGCCTGGATTACAGGCATGAGTCCCAACACCCTGACTTGCCATTAAAAAATTATTTATGATTTTATTATTTCTGTGGAGCGGGGCCTGGATTCCAGTGTGTGTACATATCCTCCTGCCTTCCCTCTGTGCCTGGTGAGGTCACACTGCTTTGGCAGGTATGTGTCACATGACTTGTGCATCTAAGTGTTTTGCCTGTGTGTAGTCTGTGTACCACATGCATGCCATGCCTGGTGCCTGAAAAGGCCAGAAGAAAGTGTTGGATCCCATGAAACTAGAATTACGGTTGGTGATAAGCTGCCCTGTGGGTGCAAGGAATTAAATCCAGGTCCTCTAGAAAAGCAGCCAAAGTTCTTAACCACTGAGCCATCTCTACACCTCCTCAGACTTTGGATGTATACCATTGATAACAGTTGTTTTAGGTGTGTTATTGAAGCCGAGAACAACAGTGGGTTTATCCTGCTCCTTAGTCCTGAGTGATCAGTGGGGACTGCAAGTCTGGAAGGTACTTGTGAGTCTCTTTTGTGAAAAGAAGTATCACTCAGCAATGTAATCAGAAGGTGGTTAAATGGCTCCCACACCACAAGTGTGTCGTTCCTCAGGCACTGTTATGATTCCATTTTCAGTGGAGGAAACTGAAACCTACAGAAGTTGGAATTATATTCTTAAATCCTTCTAGCTACACACTGACATTTGGGCTAAGTCGGTTCCCTGACTTCTGGGAAGGTGTGTTCTCAACCTCCCTAAACCTCTTAGTCCATAACTTTCTATACAATGAGTCCACAGGATCTGGTGGCTAGAATTAGTGCTAAACATAAATGCATATATACTTACAGTCAGCTTTTTTTGTGGGTTCTGTCAGTGAAAACTACTCTCCTACAACATACAAAACGAATTAAAAAAAAAAAAAGATTGCTTGAAGGAGGCAACACCATGGAAACAGGCAATGCCAGAAAGTAGGGTCCCACAATGGGCCAGATTAGTCACCTTTACTATAAGAACAATACAGGAAGAGGATCTCAAACTAGATCAGACTGGATGGCCAACTGGCAGAGTGCATGGGTAGGTGTCATAAGTGTCCTCAGAGAAGGGTGCGTGGTAATTCAAAGTCCCACTGACTCCAGTCGGAACACTAGTCCTGCAAGCAGCTATCAGTAAAGACTTCTGCTGTTAAATATGTTGTGAAAGCCTTTCCCACTGTGCCCAGATCTCAGAAAGTCATCAGGCAGGATACGTATGTTAAAATATGTTGAGTTCTACAGCAAATAAACACTCTACCTTTTCTAATATCTCCATATTTCCATACATATTGATCCCTTTTTCTTCTTATGACATATACATATTAATATTGAAATACATTTAAAGGAGTTCACATCAATATATTAGTGAATTGTGTATCTCTATTATATATCTTAGGCATTTTCTGAGAGTAAAAATATTTTAAAAATAAGTGAGGCCAGTTAATTTATGTGTCTTTCATATACTGTCAAAAAGCATAGTTAGTCAGATATTTTCATATCAAGGCAATAAACAAATGATTATTAGCCTATGAGTGCATCCAGTATTCTGTGTGGTCCCCATATCTCCTGCCTCTAGTCTCTCCTGACCAACTTCTTCCCTCAACTCCTATCTGAAGCCACACCCAGTTAAAACAACTTGTTATCATGACATTCAAATGCAAAGGTTAGGAGCCAGTTTCTGTGGAGTGGAGCCTGAATTCCAGTGTGTGTACATATCCTCCTGCCTTCCCTCTATTCCTGGTGAGGTCACACAGCTTTGAGAGTTGTGTGTCACATGACTTGCCCAAGTGACAAATCTAGGAGGCACCCATAGAACGGTCACTAACTCTGTACCTGGACTTTGTTCCCATGGTGGCTCAGTAACCCACCCCTCCTCCCTTTCATTTTATCCTGTGACAGTTTCTTTTACTTATTTATGAAACTCGTTCCTGGGAAGTTAGGAAACTTACATTTTTGCACAGTTCCTAACTTAGAAGTTGTGGCTGTCTGTGAAAAAGCTGAGAGAAAGCATGGTCCAGTACAGACCCAGAGTTTAGGGGTTTCAGGATTCTCTTTCTTGAAACCTGTTTGTCTGACATGGTGCCTAGCTCATGACAAGCTTCATGAATATTTGAATGTTCTAGACTATTACACATGATAATTCCTTCTTCACTAAGGTGTTTTAAGCTGTTCCATAAATCACAAAATTCTCCAAATTTATCACTTTTTGAAACACCAAAGATGGTCTTTGATGGACAAATAGGGTGGGTAATTATGACATTAATTTCAATGGAGTATTAATTCACGGGCAGCCATTCAGGCAAACGGAATCTTTGCAGCAACGATCCCAAGATTATCATCAATAACATCTTTACTAGAAGAAGCAAGAAGTTGCTTCTCCTTTTCCCATTTTTAACTGTACCTTCCAAAGGTTGAAATATGCACATATATCTGGTCACAGATCAATTGTTTAAAGTCTTTCCTTTTGCTGTTTTTAACACAATGTCAATTCTACCAATAAAGACTTGGGAGGCAGATGCTGAGGTAAAAGCCTGCTAGCTCAGAGAGGCAGAGAAAGCACACAGCTGACCTTCTTCTTCCGCTGACATTCTAGAAGGAAAAGCCAGTTCTACACTGTCTCAAAGGCCCTTCAAACTAAATGTCTCTCCTTTCTACTTCCTCTGCACCTATTTATCTATCCTCCTGACTTTTTTTTCCCTCTCTGTTTTTTTCTTAATAATACTATGTTTACTTCCTGTCAACTGGTTGCTTGCTTTGCCTCTTGACCCATGATTGACTTTATTTAATCTCCTTATTGGGGACATAGGAGACAGGGAGGGCATATTGGCCTGAGAAGACGTTTGCAGTTTATCAAATAACAGAGATGAGTGTCTGACTAGGAAGGCAGGATTGAGGTTTGGCAGACCCTCTCTGTTGTAGACACAACAGTTATGTTCTTATCATCTTTCTTAATGTCCATTCAACTTCCCACTGCCAAGTGTGGGAATGTCAAATGATTCATAAGCACATTACTCTGTTTCCCTTATAGCCAAAGCCTGATTATATAAGTCTGTCCTGACCAGACAGACCAGCAGGAATGGAGGGGTTAGCCACTGGAGGATTCTCACTATGCCTGTCTGCCCCCTCTTAAAAAGAACATGTATGCACAAGGAGTGTTTTTCATTTACTTCCTTTGAATGTTGTCTTTGTTGTATGAGGATGTGATGTTTGAAGGTAAAGCCGACGTCTTGCAACCGTAAGGGATGTGACGGTTAACTTTCTGTGTTACTTCAACTGGGCCATGGGTACCCAGACACATGAACATGCACATGCACACACACACACACATGCAACCGCACACGCACAGCACATGCACACACACATGCACAGACAGATGAAACCCAACGATAGTCCTTTGAAAGACAAAATGAATAAGGTCAACACCCAACATTCTGGTTATAGATAAAAGAGAAAGAACAATAGCAGATGCAGGAGGGATTAAAAGAATATTATGTGCAAATTATTCCCTAAAGGAAAATTATTTTTTAGCAAAATATAAACTACTTAAATGTATCAAAGGAGAAGTGGAAAACTTGAATAGACCAGCAACTACAGCCTGTAAAGGTGATTAGATCCACTGCTGAAAAGGACACTGGGACCAGATGGGTTCACATCTGAGATTTACCTAACCTTCACAGAATGGATAATTATGGTGTTACTCCAACAGTTCCAGGCCAGAGAGACAGCTCACCAATTAATTTCATGGCACAAGAAAAAATTTAATAGCCAAATCTGATAAAGAACAGGAGAAAATAAGAAAGTACATACCAGTCTCATTGGGAATATAGATGCAAAACTATGGTAAAAGGGAGTTTTGGGTTTCAGTAAGGGACACAGGGTTAAGCCTTAGGGACTTTCCATGTGACCACATCTGTAGCTGTGTAAACAATACTGAATAAAATATGGGGGGCTGGAGACCACTTTAAATAACCAGAGGCAAATCACACCTAAATAGAATAAACAAAGCAATACAACTATTATAATTAAAATAAGCAATTAGTAGGAACACTCACTATTCTTATTCTTATTGTCTAGCCTGTCATTTGAAATCAATATGGCAAGAAATTTTAACATAGGCAGCCCCTTCTAAAAATAGAGCTAAAATGATTTTCCAGTTATAGAATTGTACATCTATTAAGAGCCAAGATACTCAATAAGTCTGTCAGGATTCATAAAAAGGATCTGGCAAGGCCCCAGGGAGGAACATGGGAATAGTAGTATATATTAATGTCAATAAAAAAACTTAAATTTCACAAATAAATTTTAATTAAAATTTATTTAATTTAATAGTAAATTTGTATTCAATTGCAAGATATAATTTTAAAAATCCCTTGTCAGAGCTAAGCAGAGAATTCACAAAGGAGGAATATCTAATGACTGAAAGACACTTGAATAAATGCTCAGCATCATTAATCATCAGAGAAATGCGACTCAAGACGACTCTGAGATTCCATCTCACACCTGTCAGAATGGCTAAGATCAAAAACTCAAATGACAGCACATGCTGACGAGGTTGTGGAGAAAGGGGAACATTCCTCCATTGCTGGTGGGAGTGCAAGCTTGTACAACCACTATGGAAATCAGTCTGGCAATAGTTTAGAAAACTTGGAATAGCTTTACCTCAAGACCTAACCATCTACTCTGGGTATACATCCAAATGATTCCTCACCAAACCACAAGGACATTTCCTCATCTATGTTCATAGCAGCCTTATTTGTAATAGCTAAAAACTGGAAACAACCCAGATGTCCCTCAACCAAGGAATAGATTAAAAAAAAAAAAATCTGTGGTACATCTACACAATGCAATACTACTCAGCCGTCAGAAACAACGAAATCATGCAATTTGCAGCCAAATGTATGGAACTAGAGAAGCTCATCCTGAGTGAGCTAACCCAGACTCAGAAGGATGCACATGGCATCTATTCACTTATAATCGGATTTTAGCCATACGGTACAGGATAACTACACTACAACCAATGCACCAAAGGGAACAGGAACATAGACTTTGTTTCCTATCAGTGAGATACTTTGCCCTAGTGGTGCTGCCTTGTAGGCCCCCAGTGTATGAGGAGGCTCTTGGCCCTCATATGACTGCTGAACTTGGGTGGGGGACTGATATATAGGGACACTCCACTCCAGAGGAGTGAGTTGGAAGGGATAGGGAGTAGAGGGTGGGAGGGTGGGGCTGGGAGGGGTGGAAAGAGGGCACTGTGATGGAGATGTAACTTGAAGTAATAAATAAACATAAAAGAAAAGAAAAGAAAAAAATTTAAAAATCCCTTGTCCTCTTTACTTAGTTTCCCCCAACAGTAACCCCCTGTAAGACCATAGTATGTCATAAACAATGTATAGACTTATATTCAGTACTGCTAAGCCTTTCATTTGCATTTTTATTGCCACTTTCATTCTTTTCACACCTTTACCCTGTATGTATATGTGTGTGCATGTTTATTTGCACACACTTGGGTGACATTCCTCCTCAGGCACCATCTACCTTGCTTCTTCTAACAATGTCTTTCAATGACCTGGACCTTGTCAAGTAGGCTAAGCTGGCTGGCCAGCTAGCCTCAGAGTTCCTTTTCTCTCTGCCTCCCCAGCCAATGGGATTGCAAGCCCATAGCACCACAACCAGCTCTTTAAACATGGATTCTGGGAATCGAACCCATATCCCCATGCTTGCAAGACAAACATTTTATGGGCTTTCTCTCCCTCCCACTCACCCTCATTGTAACTGCTGGCATCCACTAATTTGTTTTCCACTTCTTTACTTTTGTACACTAGAAATGTTATTTAAACAGATTCATGCAGGGTGCAAGCTTTGAGGTGCCTCTCTTTACACAATTCTCTAGAGCCTCATCCAGGTTGTCTGAATTGGCAATTTGTCCTTTACTACAAGGAGGAATGGCAGTATGTACATGGCATAATAGTCTAACCATTCACCTGTTGAGAAACATCTGTTTCCAGTTTGGAGCTAATCAGGATAATACGTTATAAACACTCCTATGCAAATTTTCACTTGAGTGCAAATCTTAATTTCTCTGGGATAAATGCCCAGGAGTGTAATTGCTGAGTCATGTGATAGTTTTGTGTCAACTTTTGCAGAAACTAACAAATTGTTTTTGAGACTGTCTGTCCCACTTTACATTTCTAGCAATGTCTGCAGGATCCAGGTTTTCCCCAAACTCTCTATGTAATTTGTTGTCATTTTCACATTTTAGCCATTCTGATAGAAATACTCTTGTAGTTTTTGCTCTAATTTCCCTAATTTCTAACACTTTTTCTTGTGCTTAATTGCCGTCTGTACATCTTTGCTAAAATGTTTCTTCAAGTTTTCTCATTTTCTAGCTGGATTGCTGCTTACTTGAGGTTTGAAGGTTTAATTAAAAATTGTTTTATGCGTATGGATATTCTGCCTACATATATATGTCTGTGTATCTCATGGGAGTCTGGGGCCAGTGGAGGTCAGAGGGCATCAGATCCCTTGGAACTGGAGTTACAGACAGCTGGGAGCCACCACGTGGGTGCTGGGAATTGGACCCAGGTCCTCTGGAAGAGCAGCCAGTGCTCTTAACTGTTGAGCTATTTCTCCGACCCTGGCACGTTTTCTTTAAGAAATCATAATTAATTTTGCCCTTAAATTTTTGATTTCCACACATTTTCTGTTAGCTGCAAGAGAGCATCGAGGTTTTGATGAACTGACTTTTAGTTATAGGAATTTCTTTGCAGATTCCTTGTGACTGTTTACACAGACATTCATGTTCTCTATAATAAATAGGACAGTTTTATTCCACCCCCTTTCTTTCTTATGTTCTTTGCTCATATCTTTGCCTTGCTGTCCTGGCTAGACCTTTGTCACCATGTTGTGTACAGGCTGTGGAATGAGCATCTTCGCTGTGTTCTTATGTTTGAAAAGTACTCAGCCTCCCTCCACTGAGTTCCATGTTAGCTGCAGTACTTCCGGCTCCTCATCAAGTTCAGATACGTCTTTTCTGATTTTTTTGGGGGGGAGGGGTCAGGACAGGTGTTGAAGTTTGTGCTCCTCTACTTTTTCTCCTTTTGACATTTAATATAATAATTTATCATGTTATGTTTGATTGGATTTTCAGTTTTTAACCAATCTTACATCTCTGAAATGAATCTTATTTGGTGTGGTACACCTTTTTTCTTTTTTTTTTTGTGCTATACAGTGAATTCTATTTGTGAATTCTAAAGGTTTTCTATGCACTTCTCTAGTTTAAGTTTCATTTCTGATGGTATAACAAAACACCCAGACTGTAGCAACTTTAATGGAGAAAAGGTTTATCTGGCATTCAATTCCAGGTTACAGTCTGTCATCGGGGGAAGTCAAAGCAGGGACTTGAAGCAGCAATTATATCCATACTTAGGAGAGAGAGATGAATACGTAAGTGTCTACACCCAGCTTGCCCTTCCACTTGGTTAATCACCATAACAACATGAGGAGACCCTATTGGTGAAGACACAAGATATTACACACTATGGCTACTATCCAGTAGTATGTATGTAATATCTAGTAGGATATATGGAAATTAATTTCAAATTAATTTTTAAAAACCCAGGATACTTTCTCCCTGCTGGCTAGCTCTCTTACTGCTGGAAAATACTATGCAGGGTGCTGGGAAGAAAAGACATTAGTGGTTTTATCCAGCATTGGACTCCATAGGCTGCAATGCCAGACAAGATGTGCCTGATGGTACAATGGTGGCATGACTGTTATGGGGTAAGCAAGTACTTTCTTATTGGATTTGAGGCCTGCTCCACAGGTGGAAATTTCATTCTTGGTACTATAATTAATCCTGCTCTAAAGCCCATGGCTTTGGAGATCATGGTCCTAGGGTAGAACATGTTATTGTTATTTTGTCAAATGGTTATGGTGGCAAATTGCCTTCTAAATGTTTATGCTTAAATTGTGGAAGAGGAGGTAAGAAGAATGTAAGAACCAGAGGATGGGGAGGAGTGCTGTGAAATGCTGTCTTCTGAACATGATATTGATAATGCAACCATGAACAACAGTGTGGTTACATGACAAGATCTATACAGGAAAAAGCCAGCCAAACCGCCAGCATAGACAATCATCTCCAGCCCCACCCCTTACTGAGGAGCTATTGGTAGTAGGTAGCTACTGGGGAAGGGAGAATTATTTTTTGTTTGTTTTTTGTTTTTTTGAGGATATGGTGACTCATAGGCTTCCCATGTTCCAGCGGGTGCCCCCACACCTATGCATATGTGGTCAGTAGTAACTGGACTTAGTGGGTTATGTAACAAAGACATGAGATTGAAAGTGGGACCAGTTGGGTGGCACATGAATACAATTAGAGGGGAAAATGGGGCTTAGGTATGATCAGATTTCATTGTACACGTATGAAATTTTTGAAAATAAAAAAATTAAAATGTTAAAAAGCATTTAGTTCCCTTTCTATCTAAGAGCTATTTTTCAGCCCCTCTCTTGGTGTAACTGCTGGCCCTGCACTCTCCACTTTTGCCTCAGTACGAGGAGTGTCTTTATGCCCCCTTCTGAGGAGTGTCTTTATGCTCCCTTCTTGTGCAAAGCATGCTTGTTTTTAACCAAGGACAGAATTCTAGGTTGACAGGCCTTTTCTTTTAGAAGTCAGAAGCCATTGTCATTTCATTCTCTCTTGTATGTCACTTGATGGGAAAGTTTGTTGTCATTCAAATTGTTCTTCAGGAAGTGTTTCTTGTTTGCAGCTGTTGTCATTTGCTTTCCCCTTTTCCTGGTTTTCCAGGGATGAATTGTGCCTCTCGGCATTGTTGTCTCATTGTTTTCTGGTGGATTATTGAGCTCACCTCACTTCAGAATTTGTAGGTTTTTTAATCTCCTCAGACTTTGAAAACTTCCTGCCACACTGTCAAATTTATTTTTCAGTTCTGCCAACCTCTCTTCTCCTTTACTCAGGTAATGTCATGGACATCTGTGAGTTCCTGTGGTGCCATTCATTATTTTTCCAGCCTGCTTTCCTCTTTATCAGATTGGTTGACTTTCTATTATATCTTTCCAACTCACCTGTCTTTCACCTGAGCCTTCCATCCTGCTGGTGAGATTTTTGTTTGGTTTTGTTTTTTAAATCTCTCCCTTCAGATCTTTCAGCTCTGAGGTTCCTGTTTTGTTCCTCATTACATCTTTTCCTTCTCTGCTTAGGCTTTCAAATTTTTCATTTACGTATAATTGCTTTTTCAAGCATTTTAATTACAGCTGTTTTAAATCTTTGTCAGATAAATTTAACATCACTGTCATCTTAATGTTGACATCCATTAATTACCTTTTTAAAAAAATTGGCTTGAGATTTTTTCCATGTTTGGGGATGACAAATAAAATCTAAGACATTTTTATGTTACAAGACTTTGGATTTTGTTTAAATTCATTGTTTTAGTTGGGGCTTTGTTTTTTGTTTTTTTTCCTGATACAGATAGGACATGAACTCACTATTACTGGGAGAGAGAAATTCTGGTCTTCTGCTTGCCTCTGTAAATGCCTGAAGGTGGTTTCTTGTGAATACTTGTCAGGAATAGTGTTGTGGATCTCCATTGGTCTTGATTGTCCACTGGACAATGGGTACAGCCCTGAAACTATACGAGTCCTCCTCTGATGGCATCCTAGTGGGGAGGGGATGGGTACCTACCTGCTTCCTACCCTGCAGTGCGGAAACCTGCATCCATCACATGGTTTCCAATCCCACAGCAGATTGGAAAGCTACCACCAGCTAAGAGGTAGGGAAACTCCAGTTTCCCAATAGAAATCTCTGACAGGAGCCTACGTGAGGTGTTGGAAGCCTGCTATGGCCTTTGTTTCCACACAAGGAATGGAACAAAGTTTCATCTGGCAAGTTTAGTTTAAACATTTATTCCTCTTTGCCCTCTGAGCAGGCGTTTGTTGAGTTCTTCCTCTGTGAGGTTTAATGTTTTTAGGTCACAGACTTTTGGTTGTTTGTTTTGCTTTGCTTATTTTTTTCAGCTCTAGTGCATCTTATTCTTTCCAATCTTTAAAGTCTTTTGTGTGATTGCTTAATATTATATGTCTAGAGTTTCTTTTTTTGCTATAATTAGAAGAAAGGTAAAATACATCTATTCTATCTTCAGAGTGGAAATGCATTCTTTCAACTAATTTTAACATGAAAGACACAATATCTCTGAAAAAAAGGGACAGACTCTAATAGGAAGGGCAAGATCTGTCCACACCACTGTTCACATTCATACTTTTCATGTCATTCTGAGTCTACATAAGAACAGCATTAATACAAAACACCAGTGAGAGAAAATTTCTTCACCAGACATTAAAGCATATTACAGAGCTGATACTGATCAAACAAAGACGCTCTCAGTAGAGGAATTAACAAATAGATCAGCATCACATCACTAAGATGTCAGAAAAAAAGAATTTACACATGATAGAATTCATTTCAGTGGAAAGAAATATATTATATTTTAAACTCTCAATTGCTATTCCACAACCTGTCCACAGTGTTTGGATTCACGGAAGCTCAGCTGCCTTTTCCCGGCCAGAACCACTGTGCTCCACTCATACAATGGAATACTTACTACTCAGCCATCAGAAACAAGGAAATCATGCAGTTTGCTGCCAAATGGATGGAACTAGAAAACTCATCCTGAGTGAGCCAGTTCAGACCTAGAAAGATGCACATGGCATAGATTCACTTATAACTGGATTTTAGCCATATAGTACAGGATAACTATCCTACAACCAACAGACTGAAAAGAACAGGAACATAGACTTTGTTATCTGTTAGTGGGACACTTTGCCTTAGTGGAATTGCCATGTAGGCCCCCAGTGAAAGAGGAAGTTCTTAGCCCTCATATGACTGCTGAACTGAGGTGGGCTGATACATAGGGCACCCCACACTGGAGGAGTAGGATAGGTGGGAGAAGGGGGAGAGGATGAGAGGGTAGGACAAGGAGGGGTGCTGTGATGGAGATGTAACTTGAAGTAATAAATAAACATAGGAAAAAAACCCACCAAACCAAAAAAAAAAAAGATAAATTCTCAACTGTCTGATAACTTAAGAAGCCTGTCTGTCTCATTCCATATGAAAAATTTTTTAAATGCCTAAAGACATTAAATGCTTAGCTGTAATGAAAAAAAATATTTCAAGAAAGTCAATATAACTACACATGTCTAACAGTGAAAAAGGAATCACTCATGGTTAAGTGTATAAACACAGATTTTAAAGTGTGTATAGGTATCACTGTAGAAAAGGGAGTTGGAAAACTAAGAGTCAGAGGAACAAGAAGTGTGCTGTGAGATTGTATCTCCTAAAATGTCAGAAGCTATACACAGTGTCTCACCAACATGGCTGCCTACACAAGACCTGGACTGAGCAGATTGTATTTATGTACTTAGAAATATGCTCACCCTCCCCGCAACATACACAGCATATGTATTTATAACAACAGATAAATACAAAGAAGTCATTAATTTGAGAGAAAGAGCATGGGGGTGATTAGGAGGCACTGAAGGGAGAAAATAAAGGGGAAAAAGATGTAATTATATTAATTTTTAAAACCAAAATATTACTCAAATCCCAGTGGATCAAAGACTTCAACATAAAACCAAACACACCAAATCTAATAGAAAAGAAAGTACAGAATAGCCTTAGACACATTGGTACAGGAGACAACTTCCTGAAACACCAACAGCTCATGCACTCAGATCAATAATTAATAAGTGGGACCCAATAAAACCAAAAACCTTCTGCAAGGGAAAGGACACCATCAACAGGATAAAACAGCACCCTACAGAATAGGAAAAGATCTTCACCAACCCTACATCTGAAAGATGTAGAGGGCTAACATAATTCAAGAAGTTAAACACCAACCCCCCCCCAAAAAAAACAATTAAAAAATGGGTACAGAGCTAAATAGAGAATTCTGAACAGAAGAATCTCTAATGGTCTAGAAGCACTTGAAGAAATGCTCAATGCCCTTAGTCATCAGGAAAAAGCAAATAAAAATGACTTTGAGGTTCCATCTTATACCCGTCAGAATGGCTAAGATCAAAATTTAAGTAAGATCAAAAATTAGGTATTACTTGTGTTACAATGTAATACCAGTGGAGGGAGGTGGACACCAACCCACCCAAAAAAAAAAAAACAAACAAACAAAAAAAAAACCTTCAACTTAAAATTTGTCCTGCCTACAAGAAGTACAAGGATAAAGATGGAGCTGAGATTGAGGGAATGACCAACCAATGACTGGCCCAACTTGTGACCCACCCCGTGGGAGAGACCAAACCCCTGACACCATTAATGACATTCTGCTATACTTGCAGACAGGAGCTTAGCATAACTGTCTTCTGAGAGACTTCATTTGGCAGCTTATGGAAACAGATACAGAGATTAGATTTTTGGCACTTGTTTTCACTGTGGGACAGGAAATGAGGATGCTGGTGGTGGATCTGATTATTACTTTAGGGTTTGGGAGACTTTACAGTGACCTGTAAGCATACACACTCAAAGGTTAAATAAATATGATTATTAAGGAGAAAAATTAAATTTTTTCCTTAAATTTATGTGTATAACTTTTATTAATGGCCTGGCCAGCAGTTTGGATTCAGTTATTTACTAAATGGAGTAGTTAGGCATTTCTTTTAGACTAGACTCTTATGAGAAAAATCACTGATCAACTAAAGGACCCAAGGGTGTCATGTGCTAAAGGATGCTACAAACTATGTCATTGGCTGAGAAGTAAAAGAGCCATGCCAACTCCCATGGGAAAGGAGGCAATGCCTATAACCACTAGGAAAAAAGCTACGTGGGCCTGCGACAGATGGCCTTTGCTTCGGTGACATAAACTCTTCCCCTTTTGTGCATAAAACAAAATTAAAGTCCTACAAGTACCACCGTTACCCTTATTCCTACTCACTACAGGAAGCTAATTGATATTCCCTCCACTGCCTCCATGATAACCCGTAGGAACGAAGGACAATAAAATAATTACAAATCAATTACTGCTACATTGGGGTTTTCCACAGCCATAAATCTGAGAGCTGCTTTGCTAGGAGAGGCGATAACTTTGACAAGTTCCTTAATATTCAGGAGCCAGCCATCAGATCTAGTCGGAATTTGCACATTCTATTGTTGATTACTTCCTTTGTATGTTTTGTAACGGGAATAATCAAGTACAGAGGCCACTAGTCTACCTTATTATACTATGATTAAATAAACCACATTAGGATCATATGTCTCCCTGCGTTAGTCATTCTTAGGCCAGAGACTGGTGGGGGTGCTACAGGGTTCTTGAGCATCTTTCAGGGAGATTCCCCCGAACTAATAAAAATGGAAAACTTCCCTGGGGCAGCCAAGAGACACTCTGGATATTGCACTTGAATGAAGCCCCACTCCCTTCTTACAGAATGCCAATGTGCTCATCCAAGTGTTCATGATCCAGTTATGCCAGGGCTAGCTAGGCACCCCAGAGTAGCACACGGTCTGCCAAGTGTTACGGGTGGCGATAGATACTGGGTAAAATGTGACAAAAAAGCTGTGGCATTTGAAACACGTGGCCTCTCATGTGCCACACTCAAGAGGTGTTGGTGTAGTCTTGGTTATTTGACCTCAAATCTTCCTTAGCACCCCAGCATCAATGAACTCAGAATATTAGCAGCCTACACTTTATTTGCTCACTGTTCTTAAAGTACCCTGTGCTGAGAAAAGCCTGTGTTTTTTTCTACGTTTAATTTTACTTTATTACTTTATTTTTATTGTTTATTTTGTGAATTTCGCATTATGCACCCTGCTCCCTCTCATCTCCCACCTCCCCTCCAACCCATTCTCCACCCTTGAAAACTCTCCCAACATTAAAAAAAATCTCATTGTGGAAGCTTTAGTGTGTCCCACAATATTCCATTTTCTTCACGCTTTTTTGCTTACAAATGTTCATTATAATGATTCCTCCCTTGGTCTGGTAGGAGACTTCTGGCTTCTGCTACTTTGTCAATGCTGGGACCTCACTGGGACTCCTCACAGATATACTGTTGTTGCCCTGTGACATGGAGATCCTGTACTTTTGGATCTTGTAGTTCTGGTCTCTTCATGCACTCCAGCAACTCATCCATGGGGTATGTGTTGGGTGGGCCAACTCAAAGCCCTAGTTATGGGCCTGCAACTCCTACATCCAGGGCCAG
Source organism: Lophiomys imhausi (assembly GCA_907164525.1). Classification (NCBI taxonomy): domain Eukaryota; kingdom Metazoa; phylum Chordata; class Mammalia; order Rodentia; family Muridae; genus Lophiomys; species Lophiomys imhausi. The sequence goes on from CAJQZJ010003646.1 coordinate 19,720,404, forward strand.
TTCTATTGTGCTACCTAGGTAAGGTGCAGGGCCTGCTCTCCCAAGTGCTACACCAGTACACTAGGTAAAGGGCCAGACCAGTTCTCCTCTTCTCATGGATCCATCACGGCCAACTCTTCCACCTGCTTACTGTGTCAAGGGCATCAGAGAGTGGAGGGGATCTTTCTGTTGCCAACACCATCAAAAAAGCAGACAAAAGGCAGGGCTGGCTCTCCCAACCTCAAACCCTTGGAGCCAGTTCACATACATCCCCCACATCCAAGGCTAGTTGTACTATGCTGCCCAGGCAAGGTGCAGGGCCTGCTCTCCAGAGTACTGCAGCATGTGAGGGGCAGGGGCAGGGGCAGTTCTCTGCTCTTGTGACTCCATTGGGGCCAGATCTCCTGTCTGTGGTGGTGAGGGCAAAAGAGAGGGGAAGGGATCTTTTCTTGCCAATACCACCACAAAGCAGACAAAAGGCAGGGCTGGCTCTCCCACACTCCCTCCCTCAGGGCTGGCTCACCCACAACCCCCACATCCAGGGCCAGGCAGAGTTATTCTAGTCTCTGGCTTGCTTTCTGTCCTGGGAGCCCATCCGGTGGTTGCCTGGTGCTGGACTGGTAGTCATCACAGGCTAGCTCCCTGTCCAGGCCCCATGGTGCTGAACTGGTATTAGTCTCCACCTTGGTTTTTTCCAGGAATGTTAGGCTACTATTCATTCAGATGTCCATAGGTCAGAACACTGAAGGTAGATACAGCCTCCCTCTCTCTGCCACCTACTGATGCACATGTGACACAGCAGTCACATCTGCAATGCCTCTAGAGGCAGGTATTTTATTTTTTAAGACACTGTTCTTAGCTCAGGCTCCCTTTCCTTTCCCTTGACTTTCCTCTTTCCCTTCTCTCTCTTACCCTTCCCTCCTCCCTTCCCTTCCCTCTATTTCCCTCCTCTTTCCTTCTATTTTTTCTCTTCTTTATGTTTTCTGGGTTTTTTTTCTTTGAGACAGATACTTATGTAGCTTGGGCAGACCTCAAACTCAGTATGTAGCCCAGGTTAACTTTAAACTCATGATCCTCCTGCTTACGTCTTCCAAGTGCTATGATTTCAGGCAAGAGCCATCATATTTGGGGTTCAGATTCTCATTTTTATTTCATAAACTTTAAAGCATTAGTGTCCAGCATCTTTACACAGGACTCTGCTTGAAAGGAAACCACACAAATATAGAACCAGAGTCTGCTAGGACTACCAAAATGCAATGCCTTTATTTTTTCACCATCACAGTCATACTAAAACACCTTCACCTAGATATGTGAGTTTCACCATTATTTACCCATGCCTTGCCTTGGGAAGGAAAAGACAAATGACCTGAGTCAGTTGGTCAGCATCATTAGATAATTTGGGTGAGGACATAGCAGAAGAAGGTCATCTCAGTGGGAAAAGCTACGTTTAGTGGATCCCATCTGCCTCTAGACCATTGGTAGTCTTTCTCATTGGTTTAGCAAGTCCTGAGTTAGAGGAACAGGGTTAACAGTTGAAACATGCATAACCCAGAGGTAGTAGGTAGCGTAGGACTACCAATGGGAATCTAGTAAGTTTTGGTCATAAGAATGGAATGCCAGAAAGTAGAAGGGGCCCCATAAGGAAGAAGAAATAAATCAGGCATGATAGCCATAGCACAAGTCAGTGGGGGATGGAATAATTCGGATGGATGCTAAAAGCTGCTGGGCTTGGCAGAGTGTGGACATAGCCTGTTGGTTTGAAAACCACTGTGTAGGTTTGATATCTGCTGGCTCTTTGCAAGGTGGCCCTCATCAGACACCTCACCAAAGCCAGCCTACTATGGCTCTCATACCTAAAGGCCAAGAAACTTAAGTCCTTGAAAACTCCTTCCATTCTCTTATTCCCTACAGCCAAGCCAAGGCACCATTTCCTTCTCCTCCACTAAATCTCAACTCATAGTTTATAAAGTAGAGTTTTCATACTCATCTGATAGGAGAGCCAACCATCCCTGCCTTGCCATTCAGACAAGTGGACAACCATGGAACTATCTTTTTAAAAAGTGCATGTGTGTGAGTGGGTTCATGAAGGTGTCTGTGGATGCCAGAACAGGGTGCCAGATCCCCAGGAGGTGGAATTACGTGTGGTTGGGAATCACCTGATTTGGGTGCTGGGAACCAAATTTCAGTCCTCTGAAAGAGCAGCAAGTAATCTTAACCACTGAGTAATCCCCGCTATTCCTAGTATGAAACTTTTAACTCAAAGAAGAGATAGATAGAGGGAGAGAGAGAGAGAGACACACAGAGACAGAATGAGAGACAAAGAGAAAGACAGAGAGAGTGAGAGAGAGAGAGAGAGAGAGAGAGAGAGAGAGAGAGAGAGAGAGAGATTGGCTACCAGAGAAGATATAAAGGAGAAAAATCCAATGGGGTAGAAATGTGTACAATTGGATCTTGGGTATTGTACTTATCAAGCTACACCAACTGTGTCACTATAGAAGGATAATGAGTAGAAAGTTGAATACGCACTTAAAGAAGTGCTTCAAACATACCTGTAGGGAAGTTCTTTTGAAGAAATGATTAACATTAACAAGAAATGAAAAACCTTTAGGACTATCTCTCTGGGAAATGTGACTAAATCTATGAGGCTCTTCCTGGGGCATTCCGAAGGCAGCACTTTAATGCTCCTTAAGTGCTACGAAAACCAGGAGATCATTAATACTATGACATCATCAAACATTCATTTTACTCCAGATGGCTTTGTTACCTTTGAAATACTGCTTTCTTCATCACAAGGAAAGTGACCTGGTCAGTATGTCACACCATGATACCCATTTATCTAATAATCTTTCTGATATCTTTGGTACATTTGGTCAGAGTGCAAATAGTGTGGACTTTTAAAGGAGGGTCAACTACTTCAGTAATGGAACTGTCATTGTTGCTATTAAGAAGTGTTTGGTTGGAATGAAAAGCATGTGGACAAGCCCTGCCTCAGTTATAATAGGGACTTGTCTGAATAATGCAAATACTTTTGTTGAGAGCTTAATACATATTTATATCAGCCAGCTCATCCTCACCCTGATCTTCTACCAGCAGAAAGAGACTCAGCAAGAGTGTAGGACTGGCCAAAGGCTGTATAATCTCAAACTCAAGATTCAGTGTTAGACTCTGACCCCTGTTGAAGGAAATATTAATATTTATAATTTATGCTTATGGTTATTAGGGCACTGGATTTATCCCTTAGCCCACTTATCCCTTAGCCACAGAGATACCTGATAGATTTTTAACAAGCCTTAGCCTGAATTGCTCAATCTTAATCCATCTAAAGTATCTTATGATTTTATCCCCAAATAAAACCCTATAACATATACATAAGTTCCCTGGGCTGTGATTTTCCAGGCTATGCCGATGTTCCAGGCCATGTGGAGATATATCTTCCATTAACCTATTGGCTTTTCCCCTTTTTTCTCCCTCGAGCTTCTTCCTGTCTCCAAAGCCTGTCAACCTTCCCCCCCCACACACACACCTGCCTACCCCTCTTCTACCCAGTCCAGGCTGCAGCAGCATTATTCAGCCAATCAACTCCAAATTTTTGGTAGAGCAAGGTTCACACAAGCAAGACAGGTATATGTGACAACATCTTCGTCATGACAATGTCCTAGTTTAATTGGCAACCAGATTCTAGGGCCAGTAATTAGCAACAAAATACAAGCAGCTTTCAGATCACCCCAACAGACCCCTTTGCGCTAAGTAGTTGCAAAAACAACAGAGCAACCAGCCAACAAACAAATGTATGCCAGTTCCTCAGTCATGAGTCATTAGCCCCAGGCTCCAATGTATTGTGTGTTCCTATGCTCACTTGAGGTAGCCATCTAGGCATTAGATGTAACAGAAACCCTGATCATCTTGGCTTTTGTTCCACCAAATCACTTGATTCACATTTCTACATACATATTTCATGGGAAGAGGTAAAATGTATCACTTTGCCTACAAAGAGAATTTGATGAGCAAAGCTTTTGATACTATCACTTATATGCTGAAGTGCCAGATATATGATTCCCAAGAAAGCTTAAGTATGTAACAATTCTTTAACATTACAAAATAGTAGCCCTTTGTCACAAAATGAGATGGCCAGTTCACCCTGCACTCATGTCCTAAAGTAGTGACTGTGTCAAAAGAAGAGCAAATGAGATTGGGGCGTGAACTTGGTCAAAACAAGTCAAGAGATTTAACAAGACAATTTAAACTTTTTTCTTGAAAAAAGAAAAACAAGCTTAAGTTGCATTAGTCCTCATATAAGAACTCTACAATGTAAGTCTTCTGGGACCTGTGTCCTCTGCTATGAGACACTGGTGTGGGTATTCATAAGGAAGGGAAAAAAAGAAGGAGAAAGAGAGGCAGTCCGACGCTCGCTCGCACACGTACACACACACACACACACACACACACACGGAATGGGGGAGGGAGAGGGAGAGGTAGATGACATGAAGAAGAAAAAGAAGAGGAGGAGGAGGAGAAAAGAGCAACTCTCTCGGGTAACGTTTCATCTCTCAGTATAGAACGCTCCCATAGTGTGTGAAGGCGCACTGTTAAGAATCCAGTAATAGTGCTCTGTTCTGTTTTGTTTGTCCAACACCGATGGGGAGAATTGGATGGTTACATTTTCTTTGCTGATGGGTTGATAGATAACTCTGAAGGAAGGAACAGGTCCCTTCAGAGGGAATGCTGGGTAATTCCTCTCTGGGAGAGAAGCGGAGGCTTTAGGGCTCTAATGAGGATGGAACTATTTACCCTGAAACTTGGGGTAAGATTTGTTTCTTTCTTTAAAAGGAAAAGCAAAGAAAAGGAAGAACAGTCAGGTGGAGGAAACTGGAAGAACAGAATGTAGCAGAACTGTGAGAGGATTCTCTCATGCTACTTCTCACCCAATTGTTAATTTGTTACCAACGTTACAAAATAAGAGGGAAAATGAATTCTTCTGTATGAAAAGTCTTAGTATATTGTCTGGAAGGACAGTCCCGATACAGGAAAAGGACTGGGGCTAAAGGGTCAAAACTGCAGAAGAACATGTACTTCTACTGAGTCATTTGGCAGGGTGCGGGGGCAGCTCTAGACTCCCATAGGCTACAAATGGCGTGGGTCATGTCTAACCCCACAGTTTACAAAAGGCGTGGGTCATGTCTAATGAGTCACGTGGGGTTACCACCTGTACTTCACAGAATCATCGCAATTCTGTGCCCTCGCTGGTCTGGACCCATTTGATTCTTATCTCCAGGGTGGTTTTTGTTTGTTTGTTTGTTTGTTTGTTTGTTTTGCCAGAAAATCACAGGTTAACTCTCAATAACACCACAAAGAGAAAAAAGCCAGAGCATAGTGTAGAAATGGAAGCAGAGGGGATGCCTGGTGGTTCGCTATCTGAGGGGAAATAAAAACCTATATTCAAAGTGCCCAGGCAAACAAATTAGGACGTCTTTTGTGTAGAAACAAATGACTGGATGCTATTTTCAGTCAGTTAGAAAAGAAGCACACGATAGCAGCCAGGAGACTTTCCTCGCGTAGCAAAGTGCAAATGGTGACCATTCCGAGGGCCATTGTATAGAGCATCTTCTTAGCAACTTTACTTTAAAAGGAAACTTCACTTCCCTCTCCCACTCCCTCTGGTAAAACTTACTTATCATATGTAAGAAGCCTTGGTTGTCCCTTTCCTCCACACATCACAGTATGCCCCCAAAGATCACAACCACATTGCCTTATGGTTTTGTTCATTTGTTTGTGAGACAGAGGCTCACATATTCTAGACAGGCTTCAAAATCACTATGTAGACAGCAATGACTTTAACACTGAACGCACTTGCCTTTACTGCCAAGTGTGAGGATTACAGGCAGGTGCCACCATACGTCCAACTATGTCATGACTATTCTCAAATTCATCTAAGTGTACCTAGGATACGCTGAAAGTAATATCAATTCATTTTTTCCAGGTTCCATACTACATGTTTTATATGCCCCATCTCATTCAATCTCTAGAGAGAAGGAAGTTTTACTCTTGTTTTGCTGATAGGAAATAGAGGGCCACCATGGTTAACTTAGCTAGGTCATTTATAAAGTGCTTACTGTGCCATCCATCATCCATGTTGCTGAGAAGACAATAGTGAAAATAAAGACCAAAGGCCCGAGATTTGTGGCAATTACATGCACTGGGAGATCAAAACATCACATAAAATATAAGATTTGAAATAGACAAAGAGGTAAGACACAAACTACAGTAAGTTATCACCTTATATACAAAGCATGAATAGAGGGTGGGAAGCATTAGGGACAGGATAATTATTAATGGATGGATAGGAAAGACATTATTGAGGCATATGACAAGTGAAACATCCTTCAGCTTCCTGGAAACTCCTATCAAAAGGGTGGGGCTATTTATACCCCCTTGAACTTGGGGGGGGTGTCTTTATTATCCAACATCATTTAGTGGAAGCTATGCTCTGAGTAGCTTGTGGGTATAGTTTAAGATGACTAGAGACTTCCACGCTTGTGTCTTGAAGCTCTGAAGTAACGCACTGTGGTGAGGTCAACACTACACACCAGGAGGCAAGGGAGTAAGAAAACACATCCTCTCTGTGCCTTTCCCAGTTTCCTGACTGAGAATCATAAGCCACAATGATAACAAGTTCCTGGTATTTAAATCATTGATATTTCAAAAAAAATTTTTAGTAGATTAATTTTACTATTTGAGAATTTTACAATGCACACAATACATTCAAATACACTCCCTCTTAGCTCCCTCCAAATTGTATCAACTACTCCCATTCCTACTAGTCCCTTTCCCAGGTTCACGACATGGGGGGTTGTTTTGCACCCATGTAGTTTAACTAGGGCCATTTTGTGTATCCATTGGATTGGAAGTGTCAATCAGATCATAGGTGACATTATAGGCTGATTAAGCTCTGAGTTGAAAAGTATTTTACTCATTTAGTGGGGTGTGGAGTGTATGGATCACACATGTGTGGAGATCTGAAGACAGCTTGGTTTGGAGTCGCTTCTCACTTTCTACCATATGGGTCCTGTGTACCGAACATAGGTTGCTAGCCTTGGCACCAAGCATCTGTATTCGCTGGGCATCTTGCCAGGTCTAAACTATTGATTTTCGATCTATTAGACAATGTCAGATCAGCAGAACAGAGATAGCTTTGAGAAACAATAGAGGAATAGAGTGAGCCACGTTTTTGTTATCATCTCTTTTTGTTGTTCTGGCTGGAGTTAAGTTCAAGTAATTCTCCTTCCTCTGCCACCTGAGGCGCTAGAACTGCAGGTACACTGCACTGGGCCTGGTTGGGGGTGAGCTGTTTTAAGTACAGTCTTCTAGGCAGAAGAAACTGCATCCCCAGAGATTTGGAATGGAGAGGTGTCTTCAACAAATGGCAAGGAGGCCATTGTGATTAGACCAGACTTAGTGAAGGGGAGAACAGGATGAAGTAGGCTCAGAAATACAAAACAGGCAGGACATCATGCATGGTCTTGCAAAACATTCTAAGGACTCCCACACAATTTGTAAGATGAGTGATGGTCATGGAAAAGTTATGGTATCACAAATACCTCCCCACTGTCCCTTAAAAAATCTGTAAGGCAACAGAGAGTATATACTGTCGAGTAAAGCTAATACTCTAGCTAAATGGCAGATCCAGGGCACAAGTCAGAGTGCCTGTTACAACTAAAGATTGCACCTTTAGTCAGAGATGGACCAGCTCCCCCACAAGTCACCTTTCTTAGCAAAGGTGTAGCATCTGAATGCTTTGTTTAGGAATGGATTGTTTTTTTTTTTAAAACTTGAGTTGAAAATTAAAGTGTGTGTGTGTGTGTGTGTGTGTGTGTGTGTGTGTGTGTGTGTGTG
>CAJQZJ010003646.1:19728282-19748518 GCA_907164525.1 Lophiomys imhausi
TGTGTGTGTGTGTGTGTGTGTGTGTGTGTGTGTGTGTGTGTGTGTGTAGAAACCAAATGGAAAAAAAATATCCATCAGAGTTCACACATTTTTGCCACTTTGGGGGGAGCATTATTGTTAAAGAAATAAACAGTTCATGTTCAAATCTGTCAGGTATCTTGGGCCATGGGTTTTGAGATATTAGCTGACCAAATGTTCCATTTAAAGTGTATCTGGGTGGGTGCATCTGTTTGAGGGGACGCTATGCTAAGTGGAGCGTAAGTTAAATATGTTATGTTCACTTTTAGAATATCTGCACCACTAATGAACAAATTAAAGACTCTGATGACGTCTGTGATGCACTTGGAGGTGGCTTGTCATGAAAACACCTCTGAGCCCCCAAAGGCATAATTAATAATCTTCTAGAATGTATACTTATCTCGCTGCTGTGAGTCGAGGTTAAATGATTCATCACATACTCATTAATCATTGATATATTGCCGAATGTATCATTTATCGTGTAGCTTAATCGCATTGGCTTGTGTGTGTAGTGAGTGCTCAGCGTGTGAGCGGGCGCTCAGCGTGTGTAGCGGGCGCTCAGCGTGTGTAGCGGGCGCTCAGCGTGTGAGTGGGCGCCAGCGTTTTGTTTCACCTTTCTCTGGCTGATCTTAGCACACTTTTCTAGAGCTTTATTTCTTGAATAATAAGCAACATGACAGTCCATGTTTGGTATGTTACAAACGGCAGGCAAGTTTACTGTATGGATGCAACTGCGTCTTGGTGTCTTCATGTGTGTCACCTGTCTGCCTGTGTGGTTTTGGGGCTGGCAGATCAGGGACAGAGGCTGGACAATGATTTCCTGTGAGCCAAGAACTCCAGTCTCTCTTCAAATGTTTTTTTTTTCCCCAGGCAACGTAAAAGGGCAGTGTGATGAGGTGCTTGTTCTAACATTTTCTCCCCTTTGGGACTCAGAGGCACCTGACCTGAAAGGGGTTAGCTAGGATACCAGAGGGCTTGACCTCTAGGTAATACCAAGCTCAAACCAGAGAGCTGCTCTTTCAAATAAAAAAAGATTTGATAAACACAATTTCATTCTCTTTGCAGGAAACTTAGGGGTGGTAATATAAAAGAAAATAAAATGCCTTTCTACTTTTTTTTATACTTACACATTATTTTTCTCTCAACTGTGTTACACTAAGGCCAAAGGTTCATTACTGTCATTTTATCATTACAATTAAAAAAAAATTTACATATCAAAAGATGGAAAAAAGTCCTGACCAACCTCACTAAGATTTCTATGGGGCAGGAGACAAGACATATCAAGATCATATATAACACAATGTGGTTTCCTTAGGGAAAAAACATATATAATCTTCTATGCAAGATGTAATCAATTAGCATTACCTTTAGAAAGAGTGACATAGATTCACTCAGAATGTTCTGGAACTTTCCATGTGTCTTTGCTTATAACAAAATGGTTGCCATTTGATTCAACTGCACAATGAGTTTCTACAAGGAAAAAGATCATAGGCCCATACTAGAGTCCCACGAGGAATGTAATGTCACAACTAATTCAATAGCTGAGGTATCAGGGACTGTAGTTGCCATCTTCAAGCAGCCTCATGTGCCAAGCTAGGTGACAACATACCCTTCTTAAGGTATGCTATGATGAACATGTCCCAGGCTATCTCTGCCCATGTTTACTTTTAATAAATCAGATTATTATTTCTCCAGATCTCCCCCCTCTTTCTGAGATGTCTCACTCTAATGTGGCTGATGTTAATGATAACCCTAAATGCAATATTACCAGTTATGGTTTCTCCCCTCATAGCAGTGTCTAAGTGGCTAATGTTCCCTGGTGTAGATAACATCCTGGACAGGCTAATGAGGAGATGATGATGATAGGAAGAACAAAGAGGCCACAGGAAATTGTGCCCCTGGCTCTGCGATCACATCATATTTGCTTCTCAGACTTCACATCTTTCAGGCATCAAGGGACTGGAAGGAAATGAGTTGCTAGCTCATGGAATGAACAGTGCTATCTCATACCAAGCACGGGATATTCTTTTTGGAAGAAAGTATGTAATAGAAGCCTCAACTATTGTATGTTCTTCAGCTTAATATTAAGAAATTTATTTTAAGAAATGTTCAGAACATTCTATAATGGAGGGAAAAAGAATAACAGTAAGGTCCAATAACACAGACTTAATTAAATTATTACAGTAGACCTATTATTGTCTGTAGCAAGCACTTTCACGGTGTGTCCTATGTGGAAGACTCTCTAAGACTTGTATATTTCCATTTATTTATACTACACACAACTTCAGGAGCAATGCCGCTGAGTTCTATGTGTCACAGATGGCTAGATGACTCATGGAGATCCAATAACCCACCCCAAGTCACACAGTCACTCTGTAGCTAGCCTAGTGGTCAGCCAGGGGATTGTTGTCAGCAGTGAGACTCCACCATTAGCAGGCTTTCACTGTATCTGCTTTCTCAATGCAATAACCAATGGAATAATGCCTAGGAGGTATGACCGAAGATATGACATACTGATATGTGCAAATATGTTGTAAAGAAGCAGAAGAGTGGTAAAAAAAAAAGAAAAGCACGTTATAAAATAGGTTGATATTTATATCTATTGTTTTGTATAATACTTACTGTTATAAGAGAAGGAACCATCTGTTGGACTGAAAGGGGAAACTTCTGGGGGGAAGAGGGTGGAAGGGCGGGATAGGAAGGGGGAATAGGGAGGGGTTTGTTACTGAGATGTAACTTGAAGAAAAAAAAAATAAAGTATTTAAAAAATAAATAAATAAAAGAAGTAATACACACTAGTGAAAGGAATGCATGTGTTGAGCCAAGCCAGTCTGGACTTGTATATTTATCACTCAGTATGTAATAAGAAGGTCAAGCATACTAACACCAAACTTTTATGAATATTTGTATGAGTATTTAATTCTTATTTTCTCTACATATTATGAAGGCTTAAATGGACCACAGTTTCTCAAAAACCATGTTTACCTTCTTATTTCTATGTAAGGACTATGTAGGTCTAAATTTATTCTTTCCCCAATGTACCAAAATTATACTCTGAACCAAGCAGACATTAAATAAATGCTTGCTGAGTAAACAAAAAAAATAAAATAAAATAAAATAGGTTGAACAACATGTCCTCGAATTTATGGTTAAAAGAATAGTGTATGGAAGGAAAACAGAAGTCTACTGAAATGTATCAAAATATTAACAGATACATAAAACTAATAACTGATACTTTTAATAGAATCTTTTGGTACTTCAACTTCTGTATGCTAATGTCTTCATTCCTATTATTATTAAAAGACTATGTGTTTGATTTCAAGCCACCACAGATGTCAGAGTAAAATTTAAATAGGCAAAATATTATAATTAAATTATTCATATATGTGTACATATTTACATATACACATACCAGCATAAATCTAAAATCTAAAGCTAGTCATGTTTTGGTGTATTCCTGGATTAATCTTGGCAGTGAAAATACTGACAACCCTCCACAGGGAGTTAACTGTCATTATAAAACAAGAGCCAAGAAAATGTTCACTCTGGTTACCCTGTAGTCCTGCTTCCAGAAATGATCCCATGATCAAAATTCAGAAGAAGAGAACTGCCACATGCCCTTAGCAAGAGCTACAACACAATACCATTCATTAGTTTATGCCTTGGAAGAACACGGAGAACTAGTTACCAGGACTCCTATTTGAATAGCCCCCCAGTAAACCCACAAGGAAAGATAATTAGGCTCATTCAAGAGCCCTAAGACAGCTCAGCAAAGCTCTTATGGCAGTGTGATGGTGTTCCTCCATCTGGGAGATGCCCCCAGGAAACCTCAGTGTGGAACTAAATCCAGGATGCTGGTGGCTTGGGAGAAGAAGGAACTCCTACATCAGATGACCTGTGCTGTCATTGTCGCTTTTCAAGGTCTTGGCATAAAAGTTTCTAGTATGCAGTCCACAGGAAGTGGAAAGGCTACAACAAATGCAAAGTTGTAACATGGGAGTCACTGTGAGAAACCACAGTATGCCTCCTCTTTGGGAGCCCATGAAAATTAGTGGAGAAAGCCTCTTCAGCAATGAACTAAAAATATCAGGCTTTTCCATTGTGATAATGATAGTGGGAATGAGAATTGGGCTTTCCCCCCTTTTGGAACAAACAGAAGGCATTTAATAACTCTAGGAACACTTGTATTTGGAAGATGTGAACCTGAACAAACACAACAGCTTACTTATGAAGACTAATGGTTTGCTTGTCAAGACAAACTTAAGGCCACTCACTCATCAACTGTCCCCACCCAAAGGAAGGTGAATCCTGAACCCTCCCCTGTCCCAGCTAGATGCCTGTCCCCACAGACTGACTAAAAGTCAACTAGGCCAGACCCAGGGTATTCTGCCTCATGCCAGTAAATCAAACTAACTTTGACGCTGGATTTCCCAGGTGTCTTTGGACAGGCAACAGTTGGGTCTTCCCTACATTAAGGAATGGAAGAAGAGACTAGGGGAGTATAGGTGTAAGAGATATTGCTGAGGATGAGGTAAACCTAGAAGCCTGGGAAGGATGGCCACACATTGGTAGCAGAGCAATGAAGAACTATGGATGAGGAGTATTGGGGACATCTGGGGACAGGGAACCTTCCCTAACTCACTTATGGTGGTGGTATGGACACGGTATCCCTTACAAAGGCTCATGTGTTAGAAGGATGGTTGCTCTATTCAGGGGTGGGAGGTAATGGGGGACCGTTAAAGAATGGGTGCCTATACTTAGAAAAAACAAAAGCAAAAACCAGTAAGCCAAGGTCTCATGTAACTTACATTGGGCTTAAAACTCACAATGTAGAAAAAGACAACCATGGGTTTCTGATCCTCTTGCCTCCATTCCCCAAGTGCTAGGATTACAACCACGTCTGCCTTTCCATGTTGTGCTGAGGATTGAACACAGGGCTTCATGCTCGCTAGCCAGGCACTCTACCAACTGAACCACAGCCACAGCCTCAAGTTTTCATGCTTTTTGATGCTATTGTGCATGCTGTTTTCCTTCTTCAATTGATTGCCATATGGTTAACAACAGTGACAAATGTTAAACTCACTTTCATTACTAGAGTAAGTGTAGTCATAATGGATTATATATTATCAAATATCAAATACGTATTTTTGATATGTTACTTTTATTTATTAGAGTTAGTTGAGAAGTATTTGACTTATAATTTTTTCTTGTTTACTTTCCTGAAGGCAGTTAGGCAGACTCCAAACCTGTAAGCTAAGTAAAAAAGTAAGGTATAAAAACTTCAGCTTTACTTGTAAAATGAATCCAAATAATAACTCATTGGGACCATCATTTTATGGCTGAGTTAAGGCAGCTGACATTGTGTCTGTCATGAGAGAACTAGGCTGAGTGTTTGCCTTCACTGAAGTGCTATTCTGTCATGACCACAGTAATTATCATCCTTCTTATGGTGGGATCTCACCAGACTCTGAAAGGGAGGAGATTGGGATGCCTGGTCAAACTCACTCATCATGGTTGTATTAGTTACTTTCCTGATTATTAAAGCCAAATACGTGAGAAGACACAACAGGAAGAAGGAATGGCTTACAGTTCTAGAACAAATACTCTTGTAAATATATATATATATATATATATTAGTATTATATACAATATAGAATCTCCATTGTGACAGAGAAGGTGTAGTCACAGGAGGGCAAGGCAGCTAGCCACATTGTGTCCCAGTGAAGAAGCAGAGAGAGAGAGAGAGAGAGAGAGAGAGAGAGAGAGATGAATGCTGGTATTCAGCTTGCTTTCTTCTTTTTATTCAGCCTCAGACCACAGCCCACAAGGCTAGAGCCCTCACATTCAACGTTAGTCTTCCCACTTCAGTTATATCTTTCTGGAAATATCCTCAACAACAAGCCCAGAGATGTTTTCATTGTGATTCTAGATCTAGTCTAGTTGACAATCAAGATTTACTGGAACAGGAAAGTCTTGGAAATAAACACTGGTGTGGTAGAAAACCTGTAACACTTGCCAACTTTCCTGGCATAAACGTCTCCAGCAATGTGAAATCAAAACAACAACAACAGCCATAAACCCAGCCTTACGTGACGCTCCTAAAAATGAACAATCCAGTCTATGAGGAGATGGACAGCCACATGCTTCCTTGATTCTAACACAGGTTTGCTAATACTCTGTGACTGACACGTGACTGCTGGACTTGCTGTTGTGTCTTACTTGTCACCCTCAACGTTTGCTAATAGATCAGCGCTATTCATCACAAGCAGTGTTGTTCCCAAACCAAGGATGAATGACAGATGGAACAGTGCTGGCTTTGGGATAAGAGTGGAGCAGCAGAGAAGAGAGAAAACTGTTTGCTGTTTCAGGGCTGTGTGTAAAGTTCCTTCTCAGTTGATGAGAGTTAGTGTTGCCTGTAACACAAAGCAAAACAGGAAGATGAAATTAGAACCCAAACCTCGGCACTGATGCATATGTGAAAGGAGAGGAAAGCCCTTTCTTTAATTTCCTTTTATTTTCCTTTTTCCTCTTTCTTTCTTTCTTTTTTTGTCTCCCATTACTTTGGTCTTTAGTCTATAATTTATCTGTAACTTCCTGACTATGTGATAATAAGGACAACGGATCAGAAGATCCTAAGGCCTAAGTGTGCTTGGTTCTCTCTCTCTGTATGTGTGTGTGAAACCCATGTTTTAGCATTATTTAAAGCTGTGCCTTTAAGAAAAAAATGAAGGAAAAACCAGTTTAGATTGAAAAAACAGAAAACTAAGAAGGGTTCAGCAAGGGTGATTTGCTTCTGTGAGCTCTCCAGATAGTATTTTTCACCAGCAGTTCTTGAGGGTGGCTGGGGTACCAATGGGGGTGTCAGAGACATAGCTGTTCCTCACCCTACTTCCCTATTGGACAAGGGGAAGGGCATCATTCAGACTTTGTCAAACTTAAGGAAAGAATATATAGCCATATTTTTGTCTCTGTTACTTCGATGAACTACTTTTTCAAAACAACAGCTTACTTTCCAATCTGTCACACAGAAGATAGCTCAAGGCTACAGAGATTTCTTCTCAGTTCTCTGAGTCCCTTTGCCATACCCCCCTGCCCCAGATTTCATGTTTTGGTTGAGTGTGTGCACATGTGACATGTGCCCATGCACACATTCATGTGCTTCAGGAAAAACAGGATTTGAATGCTTTCATCCATGAAATCAAGCACTTCCATCAAACATAGCATGTGTCAATCTGGAATCCAGGATTCCAGTTGGCAGGTAATCCGGGTCTCAGGCATTTTGTTTCTTTTAGAGTTTTCGTTATTGCGATCTCCAAACTTTCTTTTGGAATATTTAAAAGGATTTATTTTATTTTTTATTGAGAATAATTCTTTCCCCTACAATATATTCTGATCACAGTTCCCCTCCCTTAACTCCTCCCAGGTCTAAGGCTTTTGTGATGGCTCCCTATGTCATTACTTCATTCAAGTCTAGTTAAGACAGAGATTTAAAAATGAACAAAACAAAACATAATAAAACAAAACCTCCTGATGCAGCCTCAGCTGGGATATCTGAACCCCAACAGCTAGTAGAAGATAAACTTGAAGTTTGTGGGTGTAATTAAGCTTCTGTAAGGTTTATGCACCAGAAAATCTAATGTTCTCCTGCCCCAACAATTCCTACAGAAAAATAAGGGCTGGTTTTAGGTGTATTTTACCCACTCTGTCTAGAGCCAATTAGATTCCTGGTGCCTGGCACAGGTAACAAAGGAAGCTCAGCCAAAGAGATTCTGTCTGAGGTAAACAATTTCAAATTTTCCTCTTGTAAGGAGAACTAAACTAGACACACCAGAGATGTGGGTAAAAATCCTATCATAAATAGAATATGCTGAGCCCATAAGGACTCCAACCATTAAAGTGGAATTGACTCGGGAATCCACCTTTGGGTAAAAATGCCATTTGTGTTAATTTTTTTTCCATCCAATGCTGTTTGGGTATCCAATGGAATCTTAATTTTTAAAAAATCATGGAGCCCTGCCCCTAAAGGAATTGCAGATGTGGCTGCTATGTCACATGTGTATCAGTAGGTGGCAGAGAGGAGAGAGGAGAGAGGCTCCTGTAGTGTGCTACCCATGCAAGGTGTAGGGTCTGCTCTCCCTAATGCTGCAGCATGTGAGGGGCAGGGACAGCTCTCCTGCTCTTGTGACCCCATCTGGGCCACATGAATATCTACATTCAGTGTTCTGACCTATGAACATCTGAATGAATAGTAGCCTAACTTTCCTGGAAAAAAAGCAAGCTGGATACTAACACCACTTTGGCGCCATGGGATAGCCTGTGATGACTACCAGACCAGTACCAGGCAAGCACCAGATGGGCTCCCAGGCAGAAAACAAGTCAGAAACTAGAATAAATATTCCTGTCCCTAGATGTGGGGGTTGTGGTGACCCAGCCCTGGGGTGTGAGTATGGGAGAGCCAACTCTGCCTTTTGTCTGCCTTGTGGTGGTGTTGGCAAGTGATAGATCCCCTCCCCTCCCTTTTGCCCTCACAACCATTAGCCAACAGGAGATCTGGCCCAAATGGGATCACAAGAGCAGGAGAGCTGTCCCTGCCCCTCACATGCTGCAGCATTAGGGAGAGCAGACCCTGCACCTTGCATGGGTAGCACACTACAGCTGGTCCTGCATATAGGGGTTGTGGGAGAACCAACCCTGCCTTCTGTCTGCTATGTGGTGGTGTTGGTGAGGGAGAGATTCCCTCCCCTCCCTTTTGCCCTCACCACCATTGGCCTATAGGAGATCTGGCCCAGATGGAGTCACAAGAGCAGGAGAGATGTCCCTGCCCCTCACATGCTGCAGCACTTAGGAGAGCAGCCCCTGTACCTTTACATAGTAGAACTGGCCCTGCAAGTAGGGGTTGCAGGTCCAGAACCAGGGCTTTGAGTTGGCCCACCCCAACATCTACCCCATAGATGAACTGCTAGAGTGTAAGAAGAGGCCAATTCCACAACTCAAACCTATAGGATCTCCATGATACGAGACAGTTACAGCATATCTGAGAGAAGTTCCAGTGAGGTTCCAATATTCACAAAGTAGAAGAAACCAGAGGTCTCACACCAGACCAAGGAATCATTACAGTGAAGATATGCAAGTAAAATGTGTGGACAAAAGGGAATATTATGGGACACACTAAGACACACTGCGGCTTCCACAATGAGATTTTATTTTTTATGCTGGGACAGATTTATTTCAAGGGTGGAGGGTGGGTCTTAGGGGAGGTGGGAGATGAATGGGAACAGGGTGCATGATGTGAAATTCACAAAATAAAAATTTTTCAAAAAAATCATGGAGATTAAAAGACCTTGTACTGGCCATCACTGAGTTATCAGCAACAGCTGCATTTCTCAGAACTTTCCTAATGGATGCTGGCTAAACAGCTTCATCACAAGTAGGGCAGGATTGGCTCCCTGAGATCGCCTGTCCAAAGGTCTAGGAAAACAGAACTGTTTCCTTCTGCCACTGTGGATGGCTGTTTTTATCCTTTGCTCCAGGAATCCAATATCACCCTTCCCTGCAGTGTAACCAGATTGGACATGAATTCTGAATGAGAGCTTGGAATGGAATTTAAGCTCCAAACATTCTACCTTTCACACTCAAAGCAATTTTCTAATTCTAGAAAAATGCTGATTCACTTTTCATGATAGAAAGAGGTGTTTCAAATATCATAGTGCTGATGATTATGTGAGGGCAAATTATTATAAAATATACTATAATATTCAAACTATAGCATGAGGGCATGGGTTTTTATTGAGTATTGGAAGAATTGATCATATCCTAGTTGTATCCATCTATTGGTTTATCAGATACACAATGCTCTGCTGCCTATGGAACCTTCCAGTGCTTGCAACTTCTCAAGTAGTAGGAGAGATCGTCAGACAGCAAACTCTGAGAAGGGCTCTAAAATGAACTTAGTATATAAGTGGAAATACAGGGCTAGTGCTGGTGGCTGTTCTGGGTTGTGGAAGATATGAAAAACCTTGCTAACCTCTGACAGTGAGACCTGACCATCTGTAAGTGAAGGTCTACACTGATGCAGTCAGTCTAACAGTCCATATGTCGTAGCCAGCTTGACTGTGAACATAAATTGTCTGCATCATAAAGAAAAATAAAACACAGAGGCATCACATATTTTTTTCACAAGTTGTTACTTCATTTTATCACCCAAACCAGAACACATGAACACCTATTTATTAGCATGAAGATAATGTCTGATCCAGAAAGCCTTCACCTTCATCATAATTCCTTATTGAGATATCATTTTGTTCATATTTTATTTCTACCAAGGTTTAAGCTCTATGAAAATGAGAAGCATGTTTGACCTCCGTGTTGTTAGGCTCCACCCACAGTGTTCAGAGAATAAATTATCACATAAAATACTCATGGAAAAATCAGATAGATCTCTAAAATGTTGCTAATGCATGTATGCATAGTGCAAGGCATGTATACTTATTTATTTGTTGCCAAGGACAGAGACATTTGAATGTGAAATGTAATTGATTTATTCTTATTTTTTAAGTCTCTGAGTATTTTGCCTGCGTGCAGTACCCACAGAGGCCAGAAGAGGGTGCTGATCTCTTGGAACTGCATAGTTGTAAATTGCCATGTAGGTGCCGTGAACCAAACTTATGACCTCTTCAAGAACAGTAGCTGCTGAGCCATCTTTCTAGTCCTCTAATTGATTTTTTTTAAAAAGTCTCTTCTGCTCCTAGGTATCCTATTTGAAGATGACTTCACACATTCTCCATTCCACTTTGAACCCAGGATACACAGACTTTTCTTTCCTTTGTCTCCATCCCAACACACACATTCCCAGATGTGATCATTCACCCATATTGAGTTTGGTTGATTCTTTTGTGATCATATGTGTATATCCATGTGGTATATACATGTACATGCACATAGGTGCATGCATGAAGAAGCCAGAGGAGGGGTGCTGGGTGTGCTTCTCTGTTGCTCTCTGCTTTTCTTCTTTGAGACAGGATCTCTCCCTGAACTTATAGCTTGCCATTTTGAGACTAGGCTGGTAGCTAGCAAGCCTAAAAGATCATCTTATATCTTCTTGCCCTGGCATTTGGATTACAGGTGTACAGGCATGCAAGGCCATGCACCTGACTTTTTATGTGGATTCTGGGGGTCTGAGGTCAGGTCCTCCTGCTTATATATCATTGAACCATCTCCCTGGCCTTGATTTCTATTGATTTTAAGAAAGTCGGGGTCCAGCCGGGCGGTGGTGGCGCACGCCTTTAATCCCAGCACTTGGGAGGCAGAGGCAGGTGGATCTTTGTGAGTTCGAGGCCAGCCTGGTCTACAAAGCGAGTCCAGGACAGCCAGAGCTGTTAAACAGAGAAACCCTGTCTCGAAAAAAAAAAAAAAAAAGAAAGAAAGTCGGGGTCCATTTCTGAGCTTCCTTCATCATCAATACACAAATGATCAGGAAAGAGATGAAATTCAGTTACCACCAAGTTCAGAGAGAGAGAGAGAGAGAGAGAGAGAGAGAGAGATGCACTGGTAAGTTTTGTCAGGCTTCTTGTTCTTCAGAACAAGTCCCTTGCTCTCTCAAAGGATTTAGACCCCTATAGGTGGTAGCGTTACAAGGGGTTGGCTGAGCTGTTTTCAATTCTATTGAGAGGAAGAATTTACAAACACAAAAACAGGCATACCTGGCCCATACTTGCATCACACCAATAAGTGCCTAGCATGTGGTAAGGTGTTCAACAAATGTATGTTACACAAATGGATGAATGGGTGGGATATATTGTATTGATTGGAATTAAAAGTAGTCTTGCCATAATAAATATGCTGGTAGAACTTTCTTCAGACAAGGTTCACAGCATGTGAGCTATGAGGTGACATTTCCACATTAATCATGGTCAAAGGAATTCACTTGGGGTTCCTTGACAGTATCAGAATCTCAGGCTGCATCTCCTCCTGTCACAGGCTCCTCAGATAGCCACAAATGTCACAATTTCCTCCCCGAGAAAGAAGTTATTGATGCCATGTCACCTGGACTTTCTCCTCACATTTTGTGAATCACAGATGGCCTGGTAATGCCCTGTCAGTGGAAAAGAATGCACCGATGGGGAGGGATGTTTATGCCAAATCTTACTGTGTGTGATATATTAGCACATTTCTTCCATTTGCGCTCCTGTCGGCATTTTGTTCCTTCCTAGGACTTGTGATTTGCAGACTACATCATTAATATATAAGAGAAAATCTCAGAGTCAGAGGGGCCCATGAGCTGTTCACTGAAAGTGGAGGTAAACCTGGACTCAGGCATGCCTACCTACACCATTAACAGACAACACCTGGCAACCACTGGAGAAAACATCCTTGTAAGGACTAACCAGTGTTCACTTATGTAAAATTCAATTGAAACCTCCTTAGTCTCTTAGACTTAAGGAAGAGATGTGTTATATATAGATAGAATTATGTAGATACAATATTGTGCCATATTGAATGCCATTTGACACAATGTGGGGAAAACATTCTCCACTATCAATTTGTACTTTCCAAGTGAGGTCATTTGTACCTACCAATAGAGGTCAAACCATGGTTTATCTCTGTAGGGAGAAACATAAGAAATTTTAAACAAGATTCTGCGTTTTTAGGAACATGTTAGTTTAACAAGTGGCCATAGAAGTAATATTCACTGATCATGTAAAAATACCTATTCAGTATTAGGATTGTTCTCTTGTAGAATACTGTAGCATCTTTCAGTTTTATCCCCTACTCCAGTCCCTCTGTGTGTGTGTGGGGGGGTGTAGGTACTTGGTAATAATCATATGAATGTGTGCATGCTAGGCAAGTATTTTCCCATTGGGTTATATTCCCAGCCCTGTTTTGCTTTTGTATACAAACAATTAAGTCAAGTGGAGACTGTCCTGGACTAAATTCTTTGGTAACTATATTGGTATCCCAGAAAGCAGTACTTGAATCTGTGTTCATGACAAGAGGAAGAAGTAGATTCCTTGGAGTTTTGATGACAGAAGACCCCTTACCTTACAAATGATGACCCCTTACTTCATAAGAAGAACAGTAGAATTTCATATATAAAAACTAAGCCTTTATTTAATATTCTAGGGAGTCAAAATGACAATGAAGTTGATAAATAAATTATTTTCCGCATATCTTGCTGACTTTGTCTTGTGTTGAGCATGAAAACACTTGTGTGACATTGGTTTTGCCTCCCGAGTTTCAGAGAAGGAAGTTGAGGCTTGTGATCATCAGATACAAGACTAGCAGATAACTTGTCTAATGGCATCCTCCCACAGCTTCTTGCTAAAAGCAGGCAGAGCCCTCACAAAAGGTAGCCCCTGTGTGGAAGTGAATTATGATTGATCAAAACTCAAAATGATAACATCATTCTGTTTGGCCAGTGACTGGCTCAGAGATGAGCCTGAATATACTCCCAGGAAAAAATAC
This sequence comes from Lophiomys imhausi, assembly GCA_907164525.1. Classification (NCBI taxonomy): domain Eukaryota; kingdom Metazoa; phylum Chordata; class Mammalia; order Rodentia; family Muridae; genus Lophiomys; species Lophiomys imhausi. Next base: position 19,741,762 of record CAJQZJ010003646.1, read on the forward strand.
AGTGGGGCTAAAAGTCTGTTGAAGATATTTAAACACATTTCTTGCACTGAGTGAAAAAGAGATAAACAAATAGGAAGGTTTCATTTCTTCTGCTGGGCAAGGGAGAGTCAGAACAAAATGCTGCATGCTCTGGCTGCCATCTTGCTTCAGGGTGGAACCAGCTTGAATGTGAACCCCAGCATGCTTTGGATGAAGGAAGAAAAGGATGAAAGTCTCTGCACTCATAGGGACATTAATAATTAACAAAAAGTTGAATATTCTATTACTTGCAGTCAAAAGCATTTCAGCTGCTTCAGTGACAGAAATGAGATTTATACCCAAGCCTGACTGAGCACTAGATCCATGAAATTAGCAAGACAATGTGGTCTAGTGCCCCCTGGGATTGTTTTTCTTAGGTGCTTGAAGGAATGCAATCAGATCTTACCATAGAAGATTCCATGTGCTGTAGATGGTGGTTAATGCAGAAACTCACAACTGGTCAAAATGCAGGAAGCAAGTGTCAGTGGAGTGCTTAGCCACAAATGGGACAGCTGTATCACACAACCCCTTCCCAAGGCTCAAGGACCACAACAGAAGAGGGGGAAGAAAGATTGTAAGAGCCTGAATTGGGAAAAAGCAAGAACAAAACTGTGTCTACTGGACATGACGGGACTGTCATGAACTCACAACGGCTGTGGCTATGTGGTTGCCCACAGACCTGCACAAGATCAAGCCAGTCAACACTTTAGCATGGAATGGGGAGGGCCCAGGAGCCCTCCCTGCAAAACTGAGGTCCTGCATATGGTTGATGGCTTTTGGGGAGGGAGAGTCAGTTTTTTTTAAGGGTGTGCCTCCTGATAAGTCGAGCACGATCAGTGGGTGGCCGTACACTCATGAGTGTAGCACAAGCTCGAGTGGATGATGGGTTATTAACTAAAAAAAAAGGAAATAAATTTGGTGGGAGTGGGAAGGTGGATTCAGATCTTGGAGGAGCTAAGGGGAAGAGGGAGTGCATGGCGGGCTATGGCTGTTCATTGTCATGGCAGACAGAAGGCAGAGTGGAGTGGTAGAAGGGAAGGGCCAGAACAAACTATGGCTCTTAAGGGCTTGCCCTGGGTATCCTTCACCTAAGTAAATCCTACTTACCACAGTTCTATCAGTCGCCAATAGTCTACTGAAAATTTAAATCCATTAATGAACTGAGTCATCCATAGGATCAGAGCCCTCGTGATCTGTCTCTGAAATCTATTCCCAGCCATTACATTATTCCCAGTACTTTTTCTAATCTTCTAGACCAGTAGTTCTCAACCTTCCTAATGCTGTGACCCCTTAACACAATTCCTCATGGTGTGCTGACCCCAACTATAAAATTATTTTCACTGCTACTTTATGACAGTAATTTTGCTATTGTTGTGAATCGTAACATAAATATCTGCTATGCAGGTGGCCTTAGGAGACCCTGTGAAAGGGTCATTTGGCTCCCCAAGGGGTTGCAGTCCACAGGCCGAGAACCATTACTCTAGCCGTTTCTCAAGCTAATCAAGTTCATAGTGAAGATTAATCACACAATAGACTCATCCTTATGTGGATTGTGGTGGGATTTAAACTGACCTCTCCAGATTACGTCTGGAATACAGCTGGGAGAGGGGAGGCCAGATGGGAACAACAGAAATCTGGGGATCCTGGGTCCTATTTTCTGAGGGTCAGGCTTGCTTCCGACCATATGCACAGGTATACAGAACAAGCCAAAAAAAAAAAAAAATCAGAAATGGTCTATCTGACAGTCAAGGAGAATGCAAGGCTCTCCCATTTCCCTTTTTTTCTTCATTTGTCTCACCCTGCACACTCAGGTCTCAGGACTATAGGGGAAGAAAGCTGCACAGTGTGATGGCCTGTCTATATTTGGACCAGAATGTGCTAGGAAGGAAAGCCTTGGTGGACTCTGCACACCCTACAAAGAAACACACAATAAAGCACTAGTCTAAATACAGTGTCAGCTCTCCTCCACCTTCATGCATGAATGAGACCCATTAGTGGATAACGTGCAGCATCACATACATCCAACGTGCTGAGTCCAGGTGTCCTCCTTTGGACTTGAGACGTCTTCCTTCTGAGCACTTTACTCTGGTTTACCCTGGAGATCCCTGCCATGCTCACGGCCTCCATCCTACTTCCCACTGAAACAGCGTGTTTCCAAATGAATGAAGCATGCTACTCAGCTGATGACGGTTTGTTATCTCTTCCGGTTTACCTTTCTATTCAGGATCTCATGTGTTTCAGGTTGACTTCAGTTTTGCTATGGAACCAAGGATGACCTTGGATGTCTGATTCCCCTGCCTCCATCCCCTCCTCTGTCCCCCAGATGCTGGGATCACAGGCTTGTACCACTACATCTGATTTGATTGTAATTCAAACCTACAATGAGCTTGTCTTTCTTCTCATAAGACTTAAGGATCTTAAGTAACAAGGAGCAGACTAGGATTCCAACAGGAGTGGAGTTGGGGTGGGGTGGGGTGGGGTGGGGGATCCAGGCACCTGTGTTATTTTCATGGCCTGAAGAACTGTCAAAGTCCTTTTATCAGGCTCTGAGAAGCCAGACCCATGGACTAGAGAGGGAGGAGGCAGATAGCATCTTTGTTGAACACTCATTTCAGCTTCCTGTCACCGCCCACAATAGATAGGGCGAGACTGTGATAATGGGAGCTTCATTTCAGACAAAACCGTTCCAGTCCGCTTGAAATTGATGAAGGAAAGCCAAGCAAGAGCACTACCCCTGGAGATAAAACAGATGCCAGTTTGGGAAAGGCCCCAAACAAAAATGCTTTGACTAGAAGCAATCAGCATTTCTACGAGCCAACATTTCTTAGACAAACCACTGGAAATGGGGTTGTCTCATATAACACAACAGATCTAATGCATCTTGTTGGACAATGACTTGTTTATCAGGATTTGAGAGTTGATTAAATGCCTTGCTACAGGAAGAAAATGGCTCCCCATCTTCAACCTCTACCTGCCATAGAGATATTTAGGGAGACCTGGTAAACATTAACAAACACTTTGAGGGATGGGTATAGACCAAAAAAAGGGAGTGTCAGGCTGATGCATTGAGTTTTATATTAGTTACAGCAACTCCAATCTCCTAGGAGCTCATAAAGGCTGGCAAGAAGCTGCTATGTTTTGTTTCTTTTCTTTCTTTCTTTTTTTTTTTTTTTTGTTAGAAATGCATTCCTCCTTCCCTCAGAGATTCAGTCATTGGATTATACCCTGCCTGAAGAGTCTGATCATTCAACATGCAGTTTTCAATTAAATTTGTATTTATTTAGTGTGTGCGCACATGTGTAGAGGTTACAAGACAACTTGTGGGAATTGCTTCTCTCTTTCCATCACATGGGTCCTGGGGTTTGATCTAAAATTGTCAGGTTAAATGAGAGGTGTCTTTATCAGCTAAGCCATCTTGCTGGCCACCAACATGCATTCTCTAATGTATCCACTCAGGCTGGAGAGATGCCTCAGTGCTTAAAAGTATGTGATACTCTTACAGAAGACCCAAGTTTGGTTACTAGAACCCATGGAGGATGCCTCACAACTGTCAACAACTCCAGCTCCTGGGGATTTGATGCTCTTTCCTGGCTTTTGTAGGCAACTCTTCTTACACACAGCTACCTACCTATAAGCAGATACAGGTACCTACAGATAATCAAAACTGAAATTAAATCTTTTTTTTAAATGTTCACATTTATCCTCAACAGCCCTTTGCATTAGGCAAGATTCAGCTTTAATGTGGGAATGCTTTTTCTTATTTTCCCCTGAGAAAAGGATGGTAAAGTGGAATTCTGGTAACTCATGCAAGTCTTACTTCTGTGATGACTTCAACCCAACTCCTCCTTACCCCAGAGTAGAACTGCCAAGATGTGTTCCGCTAGGGCTGTAACTTCAGGAATGCACAGAAAAAGATTGGTGGTCAGCCTTGACTTTATCAATAGACTTTGAATCAGAGGCAATAGCATCTCAGAAATTTTGTTTATTTATTAATTTACTGAGTGTGGTGGTTTGAATGAGAATGATGTTTGTTGGCTCATGTGCTTGAATACTTGGTCTCCAGTTGGTAGAACTGATTGGGAAGGATTTGAACCTGTGTGCTTCTTGGAGGTGAGTCACGGGGACTGGGTATTGAGATTTCAAAAGACTCATGCAGTGCCCAGTGTGCTCTTCTGCTCATGGTTGTGAATCATGATGTGAATGCTCAGTTGTTCATTCACTCAGCCCTCATGGACTCTAACCTTCTGAAAACTTAAGTTCAAATTAAATGCTTTTAAAAGGAAGTTTCCTTGGCCACAGTATTTTATCACAGTAGTAGGAAAAGTAACTGCTTTAGCTGGTTAGTTAGTATTTAGTTAGTTATGTAGTTGAGTTTAAAGAGTTCAAATGCTAAAAATAAAGCCTATTATAAATAGGACCGGTTATCCCTATTATAAATAGTGAGGGATGATCCTTGCAGGGCTAGTTAAGAGTGTTCCTACTGCGGTAGGGAGCACATTGGAGACAGAGAGATCCAAGGGGAAGAGTTTGCAGATGTGTAAAGAGTTCTGTTCCTTAGCAGGCATGCAATTTCCCTTCCAGGGAAGATGTATCATCATTAGGGGTTCCAGAGACTTGCTGCCTACTCCTAAGAAGATGTAGTCCTATTGGTCCTACACTTTGCAGCAACATCTAGAGAACAACATTGCTGGGGATCTTTCAAACTCCTTACAACCAAGACTGGCCCTTCTCACAGGGACAGATGGAAAGCACTCAGCATCTGTTCCTGGGCTTGGGTGAAAGGAGGCACGGAGGACTCCTTGTGAGTGTCCTGGGGTGGAGTGTTATCCTCTATTGTAGTTGTAGTATTGAGGAGTCATCCATGCAGTGTTGATAGGATCGATTGATGATGCTTTGAGGGAATTCCACAGCTCTATTTTTAGCAGACAAACCCATGTGGACTCATGGGAGTCTGACCCTGTGGTCAAACCAGGCCCTCTAAGAAAGATTGAGGTTTGAATCTCAGAGATTCTTCAAAAAACTATTTCCACAGGGAATCTGGCTTGTTCTTCCTCTCCACTCTGGGGTCAGAATTGGAGTCTGAACTCCAATATCAGGGCTATTCCTTGAGGACCAATGCCTTCTGGAAAGCCTCTGGCTGTTTACTCCCACCCTTAAGCTCTAGGGACCCTGGGCTGCCTTGCAGTTCCTGACCATTGCCTAAAGATTCTGGCTGAAGGACAAGAGAATTCCTGTCTCACTCACCCATACAGGGAACAACAGGATTCATTCTGTTTCCTTCAGGCTGCCCAACACCACAGGGAAGGAGCAGAACTACTCAGAGAAAACTTTCTCTGCAAGTATTTTTTGTTGTTGTTGTTTTGTGTTTTATTTGTTGTTTGTTTGTTTGTTTTTAATGCTCAGAGTAGATGCTGACATCTCTGGACAAGCAATATAGATTGAGGAAATATTTAAGGTCACAGACTCTCAGGATTGGAAGTTTCTTCAAAGTGACCTGGCTAATTCAACTGACCAATATTGAGATTCTGAGCAGTGAGCCTCCTGCCAAGTATTTTTTATGTTGAAACCACATTAGTTCATAAACCACTTGTTCCTACTTTTAATGATTCCAATTACCAATCAATCCTTCCTTTCATTAACTCAATACAGTTATCCACACAGTGCTTTCTCATTGATCCCAGCACTGATGTCTTATATAAAATGAATAATTTGTACTAACTCTAGATGTTTTTGATATGGTGGTTTCTAATAGCACCCCCATCCCTTAGAGCAGTCAGCTTCAACTTCTGTTATAACTGTAGTACATAGATCAAGCCCCTGATTAATTCTGCTGCTTTTCAGCCTCTGGATTTTCTCTGAGGTTAGGAAATTTCACATAGAAGACAATCTGATAACAGGAGGATGTCCGTTCCATGGGGAGGAGAGAGTTTGCTTATCTTATAACTTGTTGTACATCATTTGAAGAAGTTAGGGCAGGAACCTAGAGATGGGAATTAAAGCAGAGGCCAGAGACTATTGCTTCTTACTGGCTTGCTCCCCATGGTTTTCTCAGCCTGCTTTCTACCATCTTATACCAGCAGCCCAGGGGTGGCACAACCCACAGTGAGCTAGTCCCTTCCACATAAATCATCAGTCCAGAGAATGTCCCACACACTTGCTCACCGGGCCAATGTGGTGGGAGCATTTTCTCAGTTGAAGCTCCCTCTTCCCAAATGACTCCTGCTTCTGTCAAGTTTTCATAAAATTAGCCAGTACAGTGGTTTACAATTCCTAAAGAGAGTACTTAGCCTGAATATTCCAGCCTACCAGGCTTTGCAAAAAGAATATTGGTGTGTATCCTACACAGTTCCCCACATAATCTCCAAGGCAACTGGACTCCCACTGTCCAGAGTAACAACAGCCTTTTACTATCCGAAAAATAACAATAAAACAAAACAAAACAAAAACAGTGTCAACAGATAGTGACAGTGGCAATTGACCTTTGTGCAGAGTTTACTTTGTGGCAGATACACGCTAGGGACTATATATCATATTACTCAATTTAACCACAGAAGCAACTATGAGGTATACACTATTATGGCTAATTTAGAGAAGAAGAAGAAGAAGAAGAAGAAGAAGAAGAAGAAGAAGAAGAAGAAGAAGAAGAAGAAGAAGAGGAAGAGGAAGAGGAAGAGGAAGAGGAAGAGGAAGAGGAAGAGGAAGAGGAAGAGGAAGAGGAAGAGGAAGAGGAAGAGGAAGA
>CAJQZJ010003646.1:19748528-19763997 GCA_907164525.1 Lophiomys imhausi
GAAGAGGAAGAGGAAGAGGAAGAGGAAGAGGAAGAGGAAGAGGAAGAAGAAGAAGAAGAAGAAGAAGAAGAAGAAGAAGAAGAAGAAGAAGAAGAAACTGAAGTCAAGAGTAACTTTCTATGGTCACTCAGCTGGTTGGTGGCCAAAGGACCTAGAATAGAGTAGTAGTTGAGCCACAGAGGTAATATCGTAGGTCAGACTTTAGATAGGATATGAGAGTATGGCCTATGGAAAGTGGAGGTGACATCAACACTCACTGTGAAAATTAATCTTTTTCAATATATTTAGGAGGTGTCTGGTGTGACGATTAGCACATAGTATATCCTGCGATTTTTAGGTGGCATTATGTAAAACTCATGTACAAATCACTCTTGTCTTGTGCCAGGAAAATAGAAAACACTCTTTGGATGTGGAGAAATGATGCCTTGCTCCACCTTCAAGTTCTGAGTTCTGAGCACTGAGCATCAGCCACTGAGCTCTCCGACTGCCGCGGGCTTCCCTGCACACTTTCCATGAGCACAGCAGCTATTACTGATTCGAACTTCTGCCTCTCTATTTGTATCTTCACATATCTTGAATTCAAATGACTTGCTAATTGATTTGTCTACCACTCTGTTCTTATTTCTTAGTATACCGTAGCCCTTTGTAATCTCTGCTCTGAAGATACCCAGAGGACCAACTTTCCATATTGTTCCAGACCATTACACAGGGAGGAAGGAGATGGTAGTCGTAGATGGACTCTGGAGAAGCAGATGTTGAAGAAGACTTGGGAACCTTGATGTTTTGGGGGAGGTGGGTGGGGATTAGTGCCTTGGAGAAGAGGGCAAGAAGCAGAATTCGGAAAAGAGCAGGAAGGATGAACTCTTTGCCAATCTGCTACTGGACCTAGGGCAAATATGATCAGAGTTGCTCTACCTTAGTTAGACCCACATGGTGAAACTTTTACACTGCTTGCTTGCTGTATGGCACAGAGAAGACATGCATATAGGAGGTATCTTGTAGAGCAGGCACAGCCCTGAAGATCTGGTAACTGAAGGCTCCCTGCTCATCATTCTCCCTGTAGCTAAGCATCAACTATCCACTAAGGGATCTGAGTGAGCCCCTGTGATACAGATGGTATATCTCAGATCTAAAATGTGACAAGTGAGTCCATCAGCCTAACGGAAGTGCTTAGGTCTCTAACACTTCTTGAGAGATGCTGCTTTTCTTCTCTCTCTATTCTGGTTCAAGAGTTACTTTGGTATCTAACAACCCCTCCCCTTGTTTATGAGTTCCTGGAAAGTTAGGGATCATGTATCTGTAGACTCCACACTACATAGTGCAGTGTCCTTTGGACCATGAAGATGGAGTAGAGTTTATTAAACAAATTGATTAGAAGAGAGTTATAACAAATTTTAAAGGGAAAAGGATGGTTCTGTATATCAATTTTAAATAACTACTTAGCTGAAAAGAAGCAACATTATTCACTGGTACCTCTACATAGCAATTATATTAAAATTACAAACATAATTGAAATCATAAATCTCAGAAGACATTGGTAAGTATGACTCTGAGTTTTGAGATATCTGAATGTTAAAAGCAAAGGAGAGATCCAATGAGAATATTTATATCATTTTAAAATGTCCATAAGTTATAAAACATTTAAAAATTAAGGAAAAGTGAGCCATTTGGGAAAAATTGTAACAAATTAAGCATGAAGAATTTATGCTCTTTGGTTGGACTAACAAAAAACCCCTAATGGAGAAAAAGGGGCACATGAGATAGATGCACAGTTTCATAAAGAAAAACAAATGAGTAATGGGTTTGAGAAAAGGGTGAGCCTGTTTGTTAATCAATGGGTTTCAATTTTAAAACTGAAGAGAAAGAGTCTCATGTATCTAAGTGGCAGATCTTGAGAGTATAATACCATTGGCAGAGGTCAGTGAGATAGAATTTATATCTTATATAGATTTGGGGGTGGAATCAATTCCTACAATCTTCTTGGGGACATTTTGGTCACACAAATAAAAAGATTTTGAGCCAACCATACTGCTTCTGAATATTTTGCCTAAAGTAGTCATCTGAGATATAAACAGTGATAAATACCTAGCAATGAAAGAATCAGAGGGAAATAAATTAGTTTATTCACTTACTATGCAGCTATTAAAATTCACCCTGTTGAAGAATACTTATTGAAATCAGGTTATAATATTAAGTTGAAGAAATTCAAATATAAACAAAACAAATCAAAGCATATTTATGAATATTTGTCTGTACATCCTAGATGAATAGAAATTAATCACTATATCAGAATGATGATAGGTATTATTTTCTCTATTTCCTTCTTACTTCAAGATATTCATATTCTGTACATATTAGCATGGCTTAAGATAAATCAACCAGGTCATTTCTCCTTCTTCTCAAGTTCTCCTCCCTCCTTCCTACCACCCCAAGGCTTGTGAACAAGACACCAAGAACAGATGAAACTTTACTGTGGTTCTGTCCCCTGCTCTGGTCATCATCTCAGGCTACCTATCCTGCATCCTTGAATAAAGGATGCCCTAATCTTGTCATTTTTCCTCAGTCAAAATCCTTAACTGTTTTTGTGCTGAGGAGGCACAAACTGCTCTGTGGTATAATGAACACAAATTTGGAAACTTTCATGTTTAATTCCAACTCCCAGACTAGATAGCTACATCCCCGAACTCTGAGACTCACTCTCCTCTTTGAAAAAATGAAGTTATGAGCACCACCCCATGTAGTCTTGTCACAGGAACATAGACCCAGGACCAGACTGCCTTGTTTCAAATGCTGTCTTTGCTGCTGACTGTAGAACTGGGATTATGGCCAAGTTTTTCTCTTTTCTGTGACTGACAACTCATTTAGTATGAGATAGTGGTATCACTCACTTCATTAGGTTGTTGAAGCATTTTGACAATTATCAAGCACTCAGAGCAATCCCAGGACCTGCTGCACTCTAAGCCAGCACATGGCACCATTATGCAGTTGAGGCACATGATGCAAAACTCGTCACAGAGAGACAGTTCAGTTAATCAAGCACTTGAGGACAGCTATGTGCCAAGCTGTATGCTGAAGGACCAGAGCATCAGAGAGCCCCACCTTCTTGAAGGTGAAGTGTGTACTTAACGAAAACAATGCAGGCCAGGTGGAAGAGATCAAGTCAACATTCTGCACAGGGCACCTTACAAACTCTGAGAGCAAGCCCTCATCCAGCACAGGAGTTCTAAGAAGGGGATGATCCCAGGAGAAGCTTGAAGCACTTAGCAGTAGCCACCCTGTATCTTTCTCCCTCTATTTTCTTCTAACTACCTCTCATCAAACCCTTAAGTAGTGACAGAGTGACAAGAAATAACAGAAAAAAAATGGGGGGGGGGGGGGGGGGAAGGGAAGAAGGCAAGGGTGTTTTTCTTCCCAATTCTACTTTCTCCCTCCCTCTTAAAGCAGCCTGGCAGAACTATACTGCCTCAGATCCACAGCACACACTTGGAAAGTTCAAGGTCCTTTCTCAGTTGTTGTCATCCAGGGATGGGAATTATGTACTTCTCTCCCTGAGTTGTTTGGACTTTTCATGAGAAGTTATGTTCACCTCCCCCTGTCCCCACCCAATCTCATAAGAATAAATAAATACCCAAGTCTTGCTGTCACAGAGTTTTAGGGACACCGAGACATTGGAGCATCAGACAAAGCTCATTTTTCCCGAAGATTCTTTAGTTCTCTGAAGGCTCAACAGTGCTGCTGTCTGACTACCAATCATTCCAACACACCTGGTTTCAATTGCACTCCTTCCTGCGTTCTCAGCGGGACCTAACTTAAAGTGCAAGTTTCTCAAACATAAGTCAAGAAAAAACTGAACCTACAGAGTGCTATGGCAGGGGAGGGGTGTTCCCCATGTTTTAAGTTCCATTCTTCTTTATCTGATTCCTACTGGTCTTCTGAGACTGCCTGGGACACTCTAAAACTTGCCCTCGACTTCTCTCCCTTGTTCAATTATCATCTGCATTTACCCACTGACAGCACTCAAGGGAATCTACTGGCACCTATTGACACCACCCCAATGTAGTCTTGTCATAGGAACACAGACCAGGGACCAGACTGCTTTGTTTCAAATCCTGTCTTTGCTGCTGACTGTAGAATTGGGATTAACCCAAGTCGTCCAGGGTCCTGAACGTGGTTACTATGCCTCCTGTCTGCAGCCCAGAGCCAGCATGGTGGTGACCTCACATACAGTTGGTGTTTAATCAATGTTTGATGAGATGTGACTGAGACACTGAAGTTCCCAGATAGGTCAGATATGTTAGTTAAGGTAAAAGTAACAGATGGCATTCTAGGATAAAAATATCTTTATAGCAGTCACGATCCTAATTGTGTCTCTAATGTGTCAAAGTCTGATCCTCAGTCATGAGAGCTGAGCATGTAGCTTCACCTCCTATGGAAAAATGTGTCAAACTTACTTTCTCATTTTATATTTTCCTGGATAAGTAACACACAGTTACTATAGGTTAAAAAGAAATAGCACAAAGAACCCAATCTCTGATAACATTTTCAAATCAAATTCTAAGACTTGAAGGCCAAGGAATATTTTCACATGGGATTTATTTGGCAGCACAAAATAAAAAAAAACTCTCAGAGTTGCACAGAAAACAAGGAAAAGGTTTTCTATGCCTAGCTTGCTCTAAAAAAGTCCATCAGAAAATGAAACTTATCAGTGATAACTTTTGAGGTCCTATCTAAATTTATATACATATTATTTACATGCTGGCAGTAGATGTCCACCAGTGTGAAGGCTCTTAATTGGTATCAAACTGTGCACTTAAAAAAGACTGAAATGGGAAATTATGCTATATCTTTTTCTACATATATGCAATACATATGAAGTATGTGGGCATAATTCCTGGTGGTCATTTTCAAATTATTCTGATTCAAGACTCTTTTCTGTGGTCATATTGCTGGAAAACGTCTCCTGTGATTGCTCACTGACCCAAGGAAACTTATTTAGAGTACAGAGTTGTGTTCTTGGCTGAAGAGGAAATGCAAGGCCAATACAAGTATCCATTATATGCTCTAAGAGACATCTCCCAGCCTTCTTAATTATATTTCCATTAGAGAATTCTTAAAAGCCACTGACTCCTTCAAACACTTCAAAGCTGCCATTTAAAATATTCCATCTTGTGTTTCATCCATTGCAAATAATATAATATTTAGTATATTTGGCTTCTACCTTCTCATCTATTTGAACTCTAAAGGCAGACCATTGATGCCTCAGTGATTTAATCCTGTCATTGACTGAAAACAAAACACATAGATGAGTTCTTCCCTCATGAGTTTTGTTACCCTTCCTTCCCCTTCAAATTGTATTTCCTTTTTACTTTACTCATGAAATTGAAGCCAAATGAAAATTATAATTTTTACACCTTAAAATGCTTTATTGGTTGGTCTTTCATATCTCTGTGACATTTGTAAATATATCTTTTGAAGCACAATTCTGCCAGCCTAAGTACTAAGCATATCATTTGGATTGAGCTGTCATAACTATGAGTGCAAAGTTGGTCAAAACAATGGATTACAAAAACATTGATGAATCATTCATTATTAGTTTGTTCAAATTGTTTCTTAATGAGTCACGTGTCAGCCCTTCCCATGATTACTTCATATATGTGTCTGTGAAGAGGAGCAAGTGCTACAATAAGTGAAATTCATCCTCACACTTCTCTTGTGAGTAAAAAGACACAAATAGAAATTTCCTAATAGCTGTGTCATTCAAACTTCTGTACCCCCTCCAAGTTGGACATCAAAAATCTCATGGTGATTTATCATCAAAAATATTTTTAATAACTTACCAAGTGATGAGTTAATTAGGTCCATGTTAAGTTTTGAGAAAAGAAAACAAGTAGAGGCCAAATCTTGGAGAAAGATTTGTTGATTACTGAGCTAGGACAGTTATCTGCTTTCTCAATGCCTGTAGTGCCTTAAATGGCCTACACTGTCTCCTTGTTCAGAACTTGAAAGGTGTTTATAAACTGTGGCATATTGTATCATGGAATACCTCAGCTCTGACAAATTTTCATATTGCATAAAGTGTGAGAACTAAACTGTTGTTGGACAGTTCATTTTCTGAAAACAGTTCAGATGGAATTTGATGATCTTCATATCAAACCCACATTTACTGTTTGAGAATCTTCATGTTTTCCAGGATTCTCTTCCCAAGACTCAAGGTGGCTGCTTGAGGTCAGCCAATCCATGGGCCACTGGGGAAGTAAGTTACTGGAAGGCAGAAACTCATCAGAAGTCCCTGGAAGGTCTTCTCATGGTCACATATGTTCCATGGTCATGCTGGTGGAAGATTTCATCTCCCTTACATCATCTGCCGGCAGACCATGTTTTTACCATTATTTCAAACATTACTTCTCTAGAAACAAGAATCATTTTAATTATTACAGGTATCTCTCTACTATTTTGAATATCAAAATATGATTATTTGGTGACTGGACTTGTAGTTTCCTAACTGGGATAATCATTAAAGAATCCAAAGAACCAAAAAAAGCACCTAAGAATTTCTTGCTAGAGGTGGAGTACCAGCCTGGGAAGAGAGGTGGGGCAGGAATTGATTCTAATAACTTATCTAGTAGATGTGCCTTGGAATGTCACTACATAAACAGATCCTGAGAGGTCATTACTAAAGTCTTTAGTTTTCCTTTCACCCCTTTCCATACCTCATAGCTGTTTATATTTAATTTTTTTCTTAAAAGGAAAATAAATTGACTAGAGTTTACATACAACAAACTCTTAGTTCAATTTTCTTCTATTTCAGTTATTTTTTAATTTAATAAAGATATTTTGATACTAGGATGTTCAGCACAGAGCCATTACTCTCAATTTTAATTCATTCAGAAGTACCTGTATGCTGGAATCTCCTAGAGAAGCAATGTTCTTAACTTGTGGGCTGAGACCCCTTCTTCAAATATCAGATATTTATATTAAAATTCATCACAGTAGCAAAATTACAATTATAAACTAGCAACAAAATAATTTTATGTTGAGAGGAACATCATCACATGAGGAACTGTATTAATAGGTCACAGCCCATTAGGAAGGTTGAGAACGATTGTCCTGGAGGGTGACAATCCCTCTCTCCCCAAAAGTGTGTCCAATTTTGCTTTTAAGGAAAGCTCAGTTCATGGCTTGAAATACCAACGCTATATCACAGAAACACACAAATTCTCTGCATAATTTTGATCTCTTTCCTGAACCCCTCAACTGAATACATATGTGCTGACCAGACAACAAAAGTTGTAACTCTTGAAGCAGAGTTAGAGGGACAAAACAAAGGTGTCCTTTCTGAGAGGGTGACTTCTTATTCCAGAAGACATTGTGAAGAGAAAAGACAAGAAGTCACAGGGGCAGGCATCTAAACAAAATCAATAGAGGAAAGGGAGGAACCAGAGGCCCTATAAATTTAGTAAGTGCTTAAAACAGCATCCATTTAACAGACTTCCAATATTAGGTTTTCCCCAAGGTGTATGAACAAACCTGTTACTTTCCAGTTCCCAGTGGCTTGGCCCTCTGTTCTTTCTGATTGTTCATTTCTCTGTCTGTGCCAAGGAAGGAACTCTACCATCCCGGAGACAACCTCTGTCACTGCCCATTACAACCTCACATGTATCTCAGACATAACATGCAAGAAACAGAAGTTTTTAAAAGAAAAAAAAAGGGAAGAGGATGGGGGGTTGAGGGTGGGAGGGTGGGACTGGAGGGGGAATAGGGAGGGGACTGCGATTGAGATGTAACTTGAAGAAAAAAAAATAAAGGAAAAAAAAAGAAACAGAAGTTTTCATTTTCTCCTCCTTATACAAAAATATTTAAGAGCCTCAGCTTCCAGAATTGTCACAATATACAGAGCTATTCCAATCAAAACTCCATTAGTCATCCATCTTTTACCATATTCTAAAATTCAACCCATCAGCAAGTAAACATCATAGATGGAGGACCACAGCATCACACTGCTTTGCATTATCTTCGAAATTTTGTTCACCAGATAAGTCCATCCAGTGTTTGCCATGGCCAGCATGTAGCTTCTCTCATCCATGCCTCCCTTGACCTTCCAGTCTACTCTGTGGATCATTTATTTCAATCATAGATGCCACGTCATATAATCTAGATAGAATTCTTTCCCATTGTTCCTTTCTGTCTTGTCCCTTCTGCCCCTAGAATTGAATGTATCCTAGGCTGGCCTTGAACTTGCTATGTAGCTGAAATTGACCTTGAACTTCTGATTCCAAGTGCTGGGATTACAGAGGTGAGTCACCACACTCAGTCAACATTTCCATTGTTCTTAAAAATAAAATCCCAAATTCTTACCTAGCTGATAGGACTCTGCATCAGTGATTTTTAGTCTGTAATTAGAATTACCTGGAGAACTTAAAATAACAATGAGAGAGAAGTAGCAACAACAACAAACCCAAGCCATTAATAGGCGGTTCCATCTCACCCTAACTGCCTGAGGATTTCTATCGATGCATTTTGGATATGCAGTGGGGGTTGACAGTCACTGCCCTGACCTCTGGCCACTGTTCTGTGTTTTCACTTACTATTTCAGTCATTAAAATCTGAACATAATGATTTTTTTTTTAATCTTGTTTCTTGTTGTGGATATTTGAGTGTGCTAAAATCTTGTGGTGGCCCAGAATCTGTAAAGTAGTTCTTTCCACTTTCTGGGATGCTTTTGCCATTCAGGACTCAGGTCAAACATCACATCTTCAAAGAGGTGCATGGGGAGGACAAGAGATTTGTTGATCTTCATAACTACACACGCGAGATCAGAACCCTCCCCTACTCAAATACTCCCAGCTGCGTTTTTCTGTACTTATTGCCAATAGTTGCTCTTCCACCTCTGGCTGTGCTGCACATGTGCCCTGACAATCACTGGGATTACCACATTCTTAACAAGCAGAAACTACCAGTGATTGCCTCTAAGGATGACACTGGTCCTAGGGTACCCCTGACATGCACAGCCTTCAAATCATCCATCGATTGCCTTTCTTGAGAACACACTTGGTGAAAATCCAGTTCAGTTTTGGCAACTACTCCTTTAGGAATACAGTTGACAAGGGTCTAAAGAATGAGAATGAGTAGAGGGGGTTTGAACTTTGAACCCGAACACAAAGTTACTCTAAGGAATCGCTCTGTGGTCCGTCGTTAGTCATGCAATGTGGGTACTGGGAATTGAACTCAGATTCTCTAGAAATGCAGCAAGTGTTCTCAAGCACTGAGCCACCTCTCCTTCTCCTTTACCCTCTCCCTTAATTCTATGGGTGATTAAGGCTAACACCGGGTTCATGCATTTGAATTCATAGCTAATGTCTCATAAAAGTGTACATGGAATGAAAGCTTTAGGGGTGAAATCTAGTTGCAAGTGAGGGAGCTAGTCAACCCAGAGGAAACCATTCTCAAATTCAAACAGGAGAAGTAGGATTTATCATTTCTTCCAGGGTGCCAACTGTGGTGACTCCCCAGTAGTTGGGGAGGTACTGTTTTTATTTGTTTTTTTATTATTATTTTTGTTTTTGTTTTGTTTTGTTTTCCAGACAGGGTTTCTCTGTATACTGCCCTGGCTGTCCTGGAACTCGCTTTGTAGACTAGGCTGGAACTCACAGAGATCTGCCTGCCTCTGCCTCCTGAGTGCTTGTATTAAAGACTTGAGAAAAGACTGGAGACTCTGTAAAGAAAATACTTTCTTCACCCTCATCACAGCTGTCCAAGGTTATGTGACTAAAAGCCACTCTGGGAGGCAACTTCAGCTACATTAAGCCATTCTAGAATCATCTTCAGCTTCACTAACTATACAAGGCGGTGGTTTGACCACAGTGCCTTCCTTCTTTATCAAACTTGCTGTTGAATTGAATCCCTAACTTGAAGCCAAATGTCCCATCCCCAGGGGCTTAGTTACAAACACACTCATTGATTCTGTGCCTGTTCCCTCAGGTCAAGAGGACACAAGTACCCCATAGCCTTCTCCAAAGGGGGTCATGTTCTTTGAGCCTTAAGCCTATTGTGTCTGGGGAAAATACCATGTTGGAGGAAGCACACAAATGCAAACATTTTCTCTCAATCATCGGTCATGGCCACACCACATGGTCCCTTCCTACCCAACCTCCTCCTATCCCTACCCCAAGACCCTCTGTCAATAAATGGATTAACCTCATTTGCTGCTCTCTAGGGAGAAGGCATTCAACCTGGGCTTCCTAAGGTGCTTCTGTTCCTGGTACAAAAAGCTGAAAATGTCATCGCATTTGCAAATGAACAGAAACCTCCCACTCAAAGAGCATCCAAGCCACAGTGGCTTACCAGGGCAGCCCATAGGAGCCTTCCTCAGGATGCCATTCCTTTCTTGTTAGAATAATACACACATATTCTTTTAATCTAACTATGTTGGGTAAGTCTAACTTTCTTTGCAAAGGTAACAACTTTCTCCCTTCTGACCATAAGATTTGCTCTCTTGTTGGAAAAGGGAAAACAGTACCCTTTCAAGTTCCCTATTGAGCTAATCACCTTCAGCTTCTAAGCATCTCTTACTTCAGCTTCATTCCACACTGAAAATTTAAACTCGGTAGGTCACAGTAGGCTTGATATTCTTTTTTTTTTTTTTTTTTTGAGGCAGGCCTTCTCTGTGTAGCCCTGACTGACCTGGAACTCACTCTGTAGACCAGATAGGCCTCAAACTCACAGAAATCCACCTGCATCTGCCTCCCAAATGTTGGGATTAAAGGAGTGCATGACCATCGGCCAGGTAGCCTTGGTATTCTTAAGCCATGGAAGTCTGAATTCTGGGCCAAAATTCTAGCCCCACCAAGCTGGTCATTACCTATTAATATCATTGCCAAAAAGACATGAGCTCACTCTTTGTCTGCAGGTGTGGGACTTCAATAGGTTTTAATGTTTATATTCAACTCAGTATGTCCCGAGCTCTGATAGAACAAGGCATCTGGGACAGGCAGGATAGAGTATCTCCAGTTTTCTAAGGACCAGCCCATGACCTCTTGAACATAAATGAACCATCGTGGTGCCTAGCCTCATGCCACTGGCTAATCCAGCCTGGTGGTTCATCCTGTCACAGAGACCTCCCTCCCATAGTGTAGCCAACAGTGTTCACCAGAGGTTCTGTTAGAAAAGTTTTTCTTCATTTGTAAGCTTGCCATGTACATGTCTCAGCAGGATCTGAGCCCAGGAGGGCCACCTATCACATGTTTTTATCTTGTGCTACTAGAAGGGAACATGGAAATGAGGGGGCTCTGGTTGCAAACTTTACTGGAGCCTTCAGGTTCAATAGGTAGAGAAGCTGGGTTAATTACCACTCCCTGGCTGCCAATGGCGAAATGAAAGATCCTGTTCGTTAATGATTGAATAGATGCTTTCTGATAGGTAATTATCCTGCTTGAATGTCACAGAATAATCTCTCTCTCATCGAAGCCCACTGAGCAAGTTGTGTAGAAGCCTGCCTGCATGTGCACCAAGCAAATGAAATTGCTTAGAGCATTGGTCAGCTCCAGAGGCTAAAACAAAACACCAGACTGGGCACTTTAAACATCAGAAGTAAATTTTCTCATTCTCTGGAGGCTGCGAGGTCCAACAAGGTATCAGATAACTTAGCTCCTGCTGAGAACTTGGTCCTGAGAGATCACTGCTACCTTTTCCTCTTGTGAGGGCCCCAGCACTATGAGATCAAGGCTTCAGACTTGTGTCCTCACCTAATTTTTATAGCCTACCTATGAACATGATCTTCAAACATAGTCATATTTGGGTGCAGGGTTTCCATGTATGAATTAGGGAAGTCATAGGCATTTGGCTCACAATGCCCAGTAAATGGCGAATTAAAGAAAATATTACCTCAGCTGCTCTGTCCCTGGACCTTTGCTATAATTATGTGAGGGATGTATTTCAAAAGCATGGACCGGACACTGTGCCAAGTAAGATGCAGCTACAGAGATGGGGACAGCATTGATTCAGTCACCACCAGGACCATCTACACTGACTGGTGGCCTGGCTCTTCTAGACAAGGGGAAGATAAGTTAGACATGGCATCAACCCCAAAGCATATCATATGAAAGTTAGACAGACACTAAAACCAGGTAATTACACACACACAAATGGTGTAGGTCTAATGTAAGAGGGTTATTGTGAGGATTGGAATGCTGTGAAAATTCACAGCCAGGACTATCATGGGATCTGGCCAATGGTGGGATCGAGGATAATTCCAGGCAGATGTAGTCTTTTGGTTGAATCCAATGTGACAACTTATAGAGAACTTGAAGGTGCCAAATGAGGCAAATGTTTGAAAGCAAAGGGATAGTTCCAATTGTCTCCTCAACATGATCAAGTCATTAGCTGAATCTGGGACATGTAAACGAACATTGAATTATGGGAAACTAGTGACATTTGGTCATGAGGCATTGATGCCAGGAGCATCACAGCTCAGATTTCATAAAGCAATGACACTGGTTTTAGTTAACATTGCTCTTTAATATTTTAAGCCAAAATCCAAAAGAAAATCAATATGATGGAATTGTGCAAGGTTTAACTTAATTCTACTTTAAAATTTAAATTGAACTTGTGTGCCCTACAGTCAATTAAAGACACTTTTCTCCAAGACATTTACAGAGATTTTCAGATGTACTTACTCATTTTGTAGAGTTTGAAAAACTGCTCTGCGAGGAGCAAATGTCATGAATGTTACTGTGGGTGTGTTTTTCACTTTTCAAGGTATCTCTCGAGAGACTGGATATAATTGAGTTAGAAAAGAAACAGAGGGTTGGACCACAACCTCTCCTCAAAGTTAAGATAAACTCATGTAAGGTTAATGCTGTGTTTAAGCCAAAGTAATGAACATAGCTATTATTCTAAGTGGGGCCATCATACTAAATATATCCAAGGTATAACCCCTGAAGCTGGGTTATGCACATAACTCTCTCACACATTTTTTTCAGTGAGCATTCTGTCCTCTCTCGCTGAGCCTGTCCTGTCTCGCTGAGCCTGTCCTTTAGGCAGGACTTGTCTGCAAAATTGTGCTTTATGCTAAAAATGATTCTGCATGCTCTAATGCTTTGTTTGGTTTTTGATGATAATCTTGCTTATAATGTTTGATCATTTCTGCTCAGTCTCTGTGTTTCATCATGAAATCAACTGGAATCATCCTCAGGAATGAACTCCCTCTTGTCCATCACTCAGTTCTCAAGACTGACCCTCTGCCATTAATTTGGCTTACATAACCACCATTTTTTTCATAAATACATAAGTACAACCTGCTCTCTGTATAATGCTACTTGTATGTATTTTTGGAGGGCTTAGACCGTTTGGTATTAGAAAACCGATTGGTGTGGTCTTCCCTGGGGAAGATTGTTTCTCCTGTGCTCAGCAATCCTTACTACAATCACTATTTTCAATAGGAGCCTAGCTCCTTTCGTGTGGCACAGTCATTAGAAGGAAGGCCAATGTGATCCTCCAGGACTGACACACGCAGATTACCTGTGCTTAGTAAGAAGTGGCTGGTGGCAGCAGCTAAGGTCCCTGCTTCCTCTCTACCACCAAAGTACAATACAAAGACCAGGAACAGAGCAGGCTTCAGACTCAAAAAATCCTTTAACTTTGGATCTGAGTCAACACGGGCACTACCCCTTATTGATCCATGTACAAGTTTATTAACTTACTGTCTCTTTTCAGAAAGCTTTCCTAGAGTTTGTGACACCCGTAATGTAACCACTAGGATGGTTCCTGCAGCTCTCACATCTAACAATTACAGAAGGATCCCACCTTAAAAAAACTAAATTTAGAGATTTCTACCTCCACTAGACAGCAAGCTTTTAGGGGGTCTACTCATCAGATCTTTATAGTATGGGATCATCCAAAAAGATTCTCAGACAATTTCCATTTCAGTTGTAAAGAAGAAAACAGAGACGAGGAAGGGTAAGAGTTCACTATACCAGCAGGGCCTTAAGTCAATTACCTAAGTATTCAGAACCCTGAACTAGATTCTGCTACCTGAGTATAATTCCCCCAGAGGCACATGCAGGCAGCCCCTATCTTATGTTCCAAGGACCTTGAAGAAATGGCCTGTTTTTATTGGTAATGGCCACAGCAGGCCAATCAATCCATACCCAGGCAGTGCCTGGGATTTTGTAAAAACCTCGTGCTGTTTTCCTGATTGAAATGGGGTCAGGTTTATTTTTGCACTTTGCTGCATTTTCCAATGAATTCCTGTCCAATCCCTGCCGACTTTATATACCATTTTCTGAAGAGCTGACTCTATGAAACCAAGGCAATAAAAAAGCTGCCTTTTGACCGTAAACAGAAACAGAAGTGGAATCAAACTCAGATGTCTCAATAGGTCTTCACTAAGGTCACTGGTCAACAGAGGACAAGCTGGGACACTGACGAGCTCTGGGTTCTGGGTTCTCATCAAAGGTGACCACTCAGTCACAGGTTAATTCTTTCAAATGCAGGGCATCACAGTGGAAAACATCCCACAGCATAAACTGTGGCATGCTTAAGTAACATTCTATTGGGCTTTGAGGGCTGATGAAGGTACATGAAATGCTTCAGGTCTGTGCTTAGTCTGGGTACATTTTTTTTTTTTTTGCCAGTCTAAAAAGTTTATTCCAAGAGTGTGATAGGGGTGGATATTCCATGAACATCCAGGTACCTACTGTGCCCAGTAAGAAAAGACTTGAGAGCGAGCCCCTGTCCACCTACTTCTTGGTGCCTCCCACCTCCCTCCAGACGTAATCACTACCTTCAACTTAATGTGTCCTGTTTTATTTGGAGTCTAAAAAAATCCAGAGTAAAAAATGAACATGGCTAAAGGAAAACAAGCCAGTCCTCATACAGTGAACTCAGTGTAATCATATACAGCTTGTACTGTGTATCACACACATGATTATGGTCTAGCTAGTGCAATCCCACACAGCAGTCCTGTGTGCTAAGAGCTGCAGCCTGTCTGACCCACATGGCACAGCTCAGCCAGACAGTGGTCACATGGCAGCACACAAGGTCAGTGCCTGGGCAGAGCAAAAGGTCGAGGCGGAACAGATGGTGGTTCAGAAACTACTGGCCAGCAGAGCTTGGTGACTCCTCCAGCAATCACAGCCAACACTTGGCTAAAAGATCTGAGCAGGAAGTAGGACAAAGAGGAGTGCTGTGTGCCACAGGGCTGTCCTGTCAGTGGGAGGGAGGGCGAAGCCACTAGGCATTGTATGAAGAGGATGAGACACTGCCACCATGGCCTGTCCAGTTGGTGTGGATAAATTCTCCTGGTTTGGCTAAGAGTTCATAGGTGTGAGCCCCAAAGTAATCCCGTTGAGCCTGGATGAGGTTGGCTGGCAGCACTTCATGTCTGCACCCATCGTAGAAAGAGAGGGCGGTAGTGAAGCAGGGCATGGGGATGCCTGCCCGCACCCCAGTGCATACCACCCGCCGCCAGGAG
>CAJQZJ010003646.1:19764007-19806126 GCA_907164525.1 Lophiomys imhausi
TTGGAAGCATACAGGGCCTTGCAAATGTCCTCCAGGAATGACTCCTTACTGCCTTCCAGCTGGGCCTCCTGGGGGCCCTGCAGCTTTCTGCTGGCCTCAACTCGCTCCTCCTTCAGAGAAGACAAGCACCGAGCAAAGACAGCTTCTCCAATGAGGGTGACGGGCACACCGTACTCCAGAGCTGAGATGGTGGTCCACTTCCCAGTGCCCTTCTGCCCGGCGCTGTCCAGGATCTTTGGCAACAGCTCTTTGCCATCAGTGTCCCGGAACTTGAGAATATCAGCGGTGATCTCAATGAGGAACGAGTCCAGCTCTGTCTTGTTCCATTTTTCAAATGCCTGGGCCATCTCCTCGTGCGGCATGCACAAAACATCCTTCATCAAGTGGTAAGCCTCGCAGATCAGCTGCATGTCGCCAAACTCTATCCCGTTATGCACCATCTTCACAAAGTGGCCTGCCCCGTCCTCTCCCACCCAGTCACAGCAGGGTTCTCCGCTGTCTACTTTTGCAGCGATGGCTTGGAAGATCGTTTTGATGTGGGGCCAGGCGTCTTTGTTTCCTCCCGGCATGAGTGATGGCCCATGTCGAGCCCCGTCCTCACCACCACTGACTCCACTCCCTACAAACAAGATCCCTCTGGTCTTGAGGTGCTGACATCTTCTTGTTGTATCCCGGTATTCAGAATTTCCTCCATCAATGATGATGTCTCCAGTGTCCAACAAGGGTACCAGCTTCTCGATGAAATCATCCACAGCTTGCCCAGCCTTTACAAGAATTATGATCCGGCGAGGCTTCTTCAGCTTGGAGACCATGTCCTTCAAGGACTGTGCACCGACCACTTTGGTTCCCTTTGCCTCATTGGCCAAGAAGGCATCAACCTTGGAGACAGTCCTGTTGAAAGCACAGACCACAAATCCATGGTCATTCATGTTCAAAATTAAGTTCTGACCCATGACAGCCAGTCCAATCAGTGCAATGTCAGCTTGGGCCATGGCGGCGGCAGCGGCAGGCACAGCAGAGGCGATGGAAGAAGAAGCACAAAGAACTGCCTGGGTACATTTCTTAATGCCACTGTCACCAATCTATTCTAGACACCAGAAAGAAGTAAATCAAAAGCCAGTGGGAATGGAAGGAGGACATGCAAGAGAGAGGGAAGCATCAGTAAGACCCACAGATGAGATGTCAATAAAAATCTGTCAAGAGAATAGGATGAGAGGTTAGGAAAAGGACAGAAAACAGATTGGGTTCATGTCAAATCAGAATATATATGCACACAACAGAAGAGAGGAAAAGAATCATACAGAAAATGACCCAAAGGGATTTTGGTGAGAATCCATTTCCGAAAATTGGTTAAATTAATGAATAAGAAACTTCTTTTGCAAAAGAAGTGATATTGCAGAGAAATGCTGTGTGACCAAGGCAGGAAATAGCCAAGAAGACAGGAATTATTATACAAATGTCCAAAACCATCTAGTTTTGGGCCTAGAACACCAGATAATTAGAAGCTTTTCAGTTTACCAGAACAAAAACTGTTGACAAACTACCCAGCTGCTTCTTCTCCAATCCAAAATGGAAGCGCAGGGAGGCAGCCATCAGAGGCTGGCTCTGGGCTGAAGTCTGCTCAGATGGCTCAGGGAAGTGCTGACAGGTGTTATTAAATGTGAAAGCCTAAAGTCACAACACACTGAGCTGCTCCCAGCAAGACTGTGAATGACATTACCAGGAGTCATCTAAACTGAGCCCATTAGCAGCATCAGGAAGGCACAAGTGTTTGCCAAGGGCAATCCGGGAACCTCCCCGGGAGCTGCTAAGATGTCTGAAGGTGCAGGACTGAATCACCCTGACATGTTATGGACACAGGTGAAGATGCTGTTCACTAATGACCGTAAAGATGGACCAGGTCATGATAACTCAGAGCCTCAAATTACTCTAACAGTCCAGCCGCTCAGAGACCATCATCCTGGATATACATTTCAGGCTGTTGCTTTGGGTTTAATATTTTGGCTTTGGAGTGGATGCATACAGGAGTGTAATTAGGTACTTTGTTGGAGAATACTCTTTTCTTTTTATTCTTTTGAGGCAGGGTCTCGCTGTGTAACTCTGGCTGTCCTGGAAATCACTACATATGCCAGGCTGGCCTCTAATTCATAGAGATCTTCCCGTCCCTGCCTCTAGAGTGCTGCAATTCAAGGTCCACACCACCATATCCAACCTTCTCTTTTTTGTTAGCATATATACATGTTATTTTTTATTGTCAACTGGACACAAGTTAGAGTCACTTGGATGAAAGGAACCTCAGAGGAACAAACTCCTATCAGATAGGTCTGTGGGACATCTGTGGCATTTTTTGATTGCTGATACTTGTAGGAGTCCACTTTGGGTAGTGTCATGCCTTTCCAAATGGGCTTGGTTATATAAGAAAACTGGCTGAGCATGAAAGCTGGGAGCAAGCTTGTAAGTGGTGTGTCTCCGTTGATTTCTTCTACTTCAAGCTCTTGCCTTGGCTTCCCTTGATGATGGACTGTAACCGAGAATCTAAAATATGCCCTTTCCTTTCCATGCTGCTTTTAGTCATGCTGTTTATCAGAGCAACTTCAATAAATCAGAACAGTATATAAGGTAACAGGTTCCCTTGTTATATGTACATATGAAAACGATAAAAATTTCATCACCCACAAGATAATTCTATCATCAGTTATCATATAGATGTATCTATTACTCTCTCGTTTTCCCTGCTTTCTTAAGATCTTTTCCCTTCATAATCCATTTCTACTTTCATGTACCCCCATATCTATACACACAAGCACATAAACACATATTTAGACCTATAGTCTGCATATGAGAAAAAAACATAGACCATTTGTCTGAGTTGGCTGTTTCTTTTAACATGGTGCCCTCCAGTTCCATCCATTTGCTGCCAACATCATGCCTTTATTCCCCCCCATGGCTGAATGAAATCCCATTCTATGTATCATATTTTCTTTACCCACTCACCTGTACATTGACATCTAGGATGGTTATATTTTACCTATCCTGAATAGTTCACAGTAATAGGCAAGTACTGTTACAATAACACTAAAGTTTAGGGTTCTGCTAAGGCCCTTTAAGGGAAATTGTTTCCTCCTAGACAATAAATAAATAACATAAATTGACTTCTGAGTGGAGACATACCATTGTTCTCTCCCCTTAATATTATTCTATCAGCTTTCTGTGTTTTGAAGTAGAAAGAACCAGCTTCGCATTTCAAAAAAAAAAAATCAAACATGTTGTTCCTTTGAGGCAGCAATTATGAAAGTCAGGATTTCTTTTAATTTCATTGACCAGCAATTAGGCATGATCAGTCACTGGATGTATTTGTCCAACTGACCCACTTACATAAAAATGACTTTTTTTTCCCCAAAATTGTTGTCAGGGGAGGGGTTCTGCAACCTGAAACTTTTCTTATTGTCCTTATGTTTAAAATTATGTCAAATCATTCTATTTAATGTGAAAAACACTGTTTTATGCAGAAAATGTAATTTTTTAAAAAATGACTTAGTTTAGTTGACTCAGTCAATCACCTGGCCTCGGGAAGTCTGGCCCACCTTAAGCCATGCTGAAAGTATAAGAGGAACAATTCTCCCTTTAATGATATAATAATGTATTCTTCCTTCCCAGAGCCCACTCTAGTGCTAAGGGACTACTCCACCATGAAGCTCTGTTTGGTCTACCTTTCTGAGTCCTCAGTCTGAAAGGCCTAACTTTCCCTTTTTTTCTTTTATATCTCTGTCTTCCACATACATAAGGATGGCTAAACTGGCATGCCCTCTCTAGCCCTTTGGGCTTTGTCAGTCGTTCTCCAAAGGATTCTTTTCTTCCTCTACTCCATTTTTCTCCTGCAGTCAGCCGCCGAGAGGTACAGCTTGCTCGCCATGGGTTTCATTCTTTTAAATGGTAGTAAAAGTGTCTCCAAGCTTTCTTCTGTGTCCACCCTTAAACTTGTTTATTAATGAGAGTAAGAACTCTGAAAAGGACCTCAGTTTCCCCAGTAGTATGTGCCACCCCCAGCAGGGATCCACAAAATTTCTAGCAATAATATTTCTGTACTATGCTGACTTACATCTCTTCAGGTGCATACCCAAAAGTTATACAACTAAGTCATATGGTAATTCTATTTTTAGGTTTTTGAGGAAATTCTCTATTGATTTCCATGCTGGCTAAACTAGTTGATATTCCTATCAGCAGTGTATAACGGTTTCTCCTTCCCCACAAGTCTTTTTTGTCAAAGATTTTCTTTTTTCTTTCTTTATTTTTTATTTCTTCAAGTTACATCTCAATTGCAATCCCCTCCCTACTCCCCCCTCCAGTCCCATCCTCCCACCCTCTTCCGCCTTAACCCACTCATCCCCTTCCTTTTTTTTTTTAAGTTTAAGGTATATCTTTTCCCCCCACCAGCTCCTCCTTTCAGTGCAACAAATGGTTCTTTCTCTTATAATAATAAATACAATCAAAACAACAGAGGTAATTAGGCCACAGTTATGAGAGTTATATGACTTAGCGTACATTCTCAATGTCCAGTCCATATGTATTTGGCACCTGACTTTAATATTCTACTATCTAACCATCTCCATGAGTTTAAAGTTCTATATCTAACTCAGTTTTCATACTAACTTGCATCACAATTTTAAAAACATCTTCTTAGATCCAGAATACTCTCTTGATTCCTAAACAACTCAAAATCTACAAAGAACTCAAGAAATTAAATGCCAAGAAACCAAATAATCCAATCACAAAATGGGGGATGGAGCTAAATAGAGAATTCACAAAGGAGGAATCCCTAATGGCTGAGAGACACTTGAAGAAATGCTCAACATCTTTAATCATCAGAGAAATGCAACACAAGATGACTCTGAGATTCCATCTCACACCTGTCAGAATGACTAAGATCAAAAGCTCAAATGACAGCACATGCTGGTGAGGGTGTGGAGAAAAGGGAACCCTCCTCCATTGCTGGTGGGAGTGCAGGCTTGTGCAACCACTATGGAGGTCAGTATGACGACATCTTAGAAAACTTGGAATAGCTTTGCCTCAGGACCCAGCCATACCACTTCTGGGTATACACCCAAATGACTCCTCACAGAATCATAAGGAAGTTTTCTCATCTATGTTCATAGCAGCCTTATTTGTAATAGCTAGAAACTGGAAACAACCCAGATGTCCCTCAACTGAAGAATGGGTTAAAAAAACTGTGGTACATCTACACAATGGGATATTATTCAGCTATCAGGAACAATGAAATTATGCAATTTGCAGCCAAATGGATGGAACTAGAAAAGCTCATCCTGAGTTAGCTAACCCAGACTCAGGAGGATGCATATGGCATCTACTCACTTATAGTAGGATTTTAGCTATATAGTAGATGATATGGATACTACAACCAACACACCAAAGGGAACATGGACATAGACTTTTTATTTTTATTTCTATTTTTAAATTTTTTATTATTTTTTTAATCTGTCTGCTTATTTGTTTGTTTTTTAGTCGTTGATTTTCTTAATGATAGTCAAGCTGACTGATGTGAAATAGAATCTCAATGTAGATTGGGTATACATTTTTCCAGATAGCTAAGGATGATGAATATTTTTACAATTATTTATTGGTCATTTGTATTTCTGATTTTTAGAACTATCTATTTAATTCAGGTATTGATTGGATGATTAGATTATTATGATGTTTAATCTTAACATTTCAAGACAAGCAGAAGCTGACACAGTCTATGAATACTGAGTCAGCACTATAGAAAATACTTAAGGGAATATAAACAGAGGAGAGAGAAAGACAATCTCTATCATGACAGCATAAGAAAAGAGGGTGTTCTGGATCTAAGAAGATATTTTTAAAATTGTGAGGCAAGTTAGTATGAAAGCTGAATTAGATATTTAAACTCATGGAGATGGTTAGATAGTAGAATGTTAAAGTCAGGTGCCAAATACATATGGACTGGACATTGGGAATGTATGCTAAGCCATATAACTCTTATAATTGTGGCCTATTTATTTCTGTTGTTTTGTATTGTATTTATAGTTATAAGAAAAAGAACCATTTTTTGGACTGAAAGGGAGAGCTGTTGGGGGGAAAAAGAAATACCTTAAACTAAAAAAAAAGAAGGGAAGAGGATGGGGGGTTGAGGGGGAGGAGGGTGGAAGGGTGGGACTGGAGGGGGGAGTAGAGAGGGGATTGTGATTGAGATGTAACTTGAAGAAATAAAAAATAAATTAAAAAAAGAAAAATAAAATCATGAGAGAAACAGATGAAAAAAATGAGAACTAGAATCATGTGACACAGTAAATCAATGAAGTAATGATATTAATAATGAAGGAGGAAATGAACAAACAATAATACAGACAACTAGAAAAGCAACAAATAAAATTAGAAGAAGTAGTAGTCCCTCTCAATACTAACTATAAATGCAGATGACCTCAACTCACCACTAGACAGATGCAGACTAGGTGACTGGATTGAAAAATATGACACAGTATCTGTTATCTTCAAGGAAGCCCACCAGCAAAGGCATCCCAGGCTACAAACCAAACAAAAGAAAATATCAAGCAAGAATGTGCTTGACATAGGCCCAGTAACTTTGGTATCTAGTAAAGTAGAATTCAACCCAAAAATTAGCCAGGAGGCATAAAGGAGACAACTACATATAAATAAAGATAATTCACCAACAAGATACAATGGTTGTAAACATATAAGTTGGTGGGTTTTCTAAGCTGTATATTCTATTTGAGTAAGGGAACAGCCGTCTGGGAATTTCTTCTTAGTAAACAATTTAAAGTATGAGGAACATTCTTCCAGGCTAAAAATAAGCCACTAAGAAACCCAGCTAGGCACCTATTTTGTGCCATCCAGTTTTCTTGGCATGGGAGACACGTAGGTAGATAGCTCTCTGCCTTCCTGAAGCTCATATGCAGATGATAAGAACACACTGTGTTTGGAAATGTTGATGGAAGTGCTGCTTCTAGTTAAAAGAAATGAGACATACAACACCAGTATTTATTTTTGGTTGTGAGCCTAGCCTTTAACGGCTGAGCCATCTCTCCAGCCCACAGCACCAGTATTTAACCAGAAGAATGTCGGTTAAGCATCCAGTTCTAATGGCTGGGCCATTATACAGTGACTAAGGTGACGATTGTGAAGAGAATGCGCAGCATAAATAAGAATCTGTTCTTGAACAGGCAGCACAGGTTCCTGACAGAACATTTGCCCAGCATGCATAATGTTCATTCACCAACTGCCGCCTTCAAAACTAAAGCGATTGAAGTTCTAATTCAGACTTGACGTGACCTCTAAGCATCTGAGTTTATAAGACCTGACTCTTGACACAATAAATCTTAATTCCTTTACTTTACCCCTTATCTTTTCTATGTCTCACACTGCCTAGATTAAATCCATCTCTGCCTCTGATTCTAACACACTGATCAGTCTTCCCCATCAGAGAAGTGACAGCTGAAGTTCCCTGCCAGCACTAAAGATTTGTGACTCTTGATTTCTGTCAGCAAGAAGAAGTCTTGAGAGTCATACTTCTGGACCCATTCACATTTGGTTTTATTGTTAGCAGAATTTATACTTTATAAAATGCAATTGGCTGCTATCAACAGAACCCAGATGTAATGGGGCACTGGAGGAGAGATTTTAATAACAATGGATAGATACATATAAAAAATACAAGTCATAAATGTCCATGGAATATGTTATTTTAAAAGTACTCACAAACATAGTTATATTTCTCTTAAGGATGATTTTAGCTTTATGAATAAATGTCTACCATCGCATTATGTTTATCTGACCCAGAGAGCTAGAAGCATGGCCAATCAAGACTACAGATAAAGGACTTTAATAGGAACTGTTCACTGTTCTCTATGGGCAGGGTCTTCCACAGTGTGTCCTTTAACACATCTCATGAAAAGAGATAATGGCTTGGGAGAGGCAGAGGTGGCATACACCTTTAATCCTAGAACTCAGATCTTTGAGTTTGAGACCAGACTGGTCTACAGAGAGAATTCCAGGACAGTCAGGGCTACAGAGATAAACCCTGTCTCCATATATATATTATATTACTTTATAGTTCTCTCAGAACTATGGCATTGTCTCATGACCAAGGCCAAACTAACCTGGTGGAGTTTAAGAGTCATGTGGCTTAGTCATCCCCACTTTCGCAGTCATTTGCCAAACTTTTTCTGCAGCTGAGCATCAACACAAGGTAAATTCCACACAAGACCACAACAGCCCAGCTGAGGACAATCTCAACTGCTGACCTCAAAACAGTGAGACATATTAAATAGCTATTGTTTAAGCCAGTGTGTTTGGGGATGATGTAACATTGAAGGAATATATCTAGAAGCAGTCTGGATTCCAAATGAGAGAAGAGGACTAAGCCTCTGCCACTCGCAGGGACTCATGCAGAAAGGTCACACTTGAAGAAAGAGTGGAACAGAAGATGGCCTCACAGCCTGCTTTCAAAAGTAAAATCTCACACGTTTGCATCTAAATCATGGGAAGACAGAAAATTGGGAGTACTTTCACTTTTATGGGCTTACACCTGGAATCATGCTACCTGGTGATGTAAGGTACTGAATATTCTGTGGCGATAGCCAAGCAGGTCTCAAATATAATTAGATCCTTGAAATTTCATCTGGGTCCTCTAAAAGCATCTTGGAAGTTAATGAGAACCTTTCTGTTGGCCCGATGCCATCCTTCCACATACAACTGAATGACATTTAATTTAGAGTATGAACTTCACCTTGAGATATTAATCAGAACACAGTAATTTTATAGCTGTAAGCCTCGGGCATGAAAACACAGTCACCTTGATCAGCTGATATTAAGACTCAGGTGTAGGGGGAAAAATTAAATCTCATAGGCAGTCGAGAAGACAGAAAAGTACAGTGCTTTTCAATGATTTTCCTGCTCTGGTCTGATGTCCAGCAAAGGGTCTGAGCCGTGTCCTTTCCCTCTGAAGCAGGATCTGGTAGGAGAGAAAGAATGACCAGCGAGTCTTCTTGGGTTTGCCTCTCAAACCATAACTTTCATCCAGTGAAGTGGACTGGGAAGGAGAAAGTTTATGGTTTTCAAAATTTGTTACACACAGAACAGAGTCTATGGAGGTTATGGGGGCCTTCTTACCTACACTAGAGGTTTTCCAAGATTAAAAAGAAAAAGATAAGAGAAAAGAAGAAAAGTATTCATATCACCAGAGCAATGGACCTGCATTCCTAGCAAAGTCAGGGAGGCCTGGGAGAACTGGGAGGTCAGGAATTATGTCCACACTACCAGTGCCCTGGGGGGCTGGGGACAGCACCTCTCTAGCAGGCAGGTGGGTATGGCAAGTAAAGGTAGGAGGAGCTGGACACAGTGAGCAAAAGTGTCTCTGTCCCAAGCAAACACCAAAGCCTTAGAAAGTCCTGAACTCTGTGAATATGCTGTCCAGGGCAAAGGGTGTTTTGGATACTTACAAGCTACTGAATTTGTGGTAACTTGATATAATAGCAATATAAAATGAATATGACCTCTCCCCTTATCTACAAAGCTTCAATAAATACTTAGAGACAACCAAGATATCAGAAGACAAAGGGTCAAACCACAACTGTGTGGTCACAGAAATTGAATAAGAATGAAATGAAAGTACACCAGGGTTAATGAAAACCCAACAGAACGTGTGCTAATGAGAAATTGAAAGTGGACAGATACCCAGAAGTGTCTACTTGAGCAAGTGAGAACAGGTCATAGTCATCTAGCGGATAGTATAGAACTTGCGAACTATAATACAGAAGTGCAGTAAGCAGTTCCATCTGGACTATATGCTATGAAGTCATCAAATGAGCAGCTTAGCTTGGGCTAGGTAGTCAGCATTTTAGACTGCATTCCTGCGTCTCCAAAATCTCCTTCTCACATGAGCGCACACCCACACACCCACCCACACCCACACATGCATGGGCGCACACACAGGCACACACACACACACACACAGAGAGAGAGAGAGAGAGAGAGAGAGAGAGAGAGAGAGAGAGAGAGAGAGAATTCAAAATGTGGTTCTTACGGGGAAATGAAAGAAAGAAGAAAATGCTGCTGGTGGCCAGGGTTAGGAGGGGAAGATAACAGGGAGGTGATAGGTAGCAAAGATATAAAATTTCACTTATACAAAGCATAATTTATAGAGATTGACTGGATTGACAGCCCAGGGTCTACAGTTAATGATACTATATTATACATTTAAAATTTGCTTCAAAGGCAGATTTTACGTTCACTGTTCTTACCACATATACACAATGTAATAGCAATAGTAAAGGGGAAGAGAGTAAACTTTGGGAAGCAATGGTGGGTGGCAAAGAAGCCTATAAAAGGGAGTGATATGACCCTATGACCCTGAGACTGATAGTTTCTTGGGTTGTAGAGTTTTCCCCTAATTTATAGTGTGTGTGTGATGCTTCAATAAGTGTATATATGCTAATTCCTGGAAATAACCTAAGTGAATATGTTAGGTCAGAACATTGAGAAACAGAAAGAGAAAGGAAAGCCAACTTGTGGCTTCACACCCAGCAAGAATTTGTCCTAAGACAAGCCCAGCTTTCTATTATATTCAAAGTTCCATGTATACGAGTCTGACATTCCATGTTTCCTTCTGTCCCAATCCTGACTCTTACCATTTCTAGGAGGGCACTATTCAAATTAGCCTTGATATAGAAATTCTTAGGCCCCTGATTGTGTTCCACAGGGAGGTTGTTATGTAGATCTTTGTCAAGCTGACAATTATCACAGTGAATCAAGATGAACACATTGCAAAATAAAGAGGACACTTATTGCTCCAGAAGGAACTGTGTCCTGTCAGTTTCTGGCTCAAACATCTAAATGTTAAGTGCATCATCTCATGTACCTCATTTTTACGTGATCAACAGATCCATCAAAAAAAAAAATGGAGTCTCAAAGAGATTAAGAAACTTGTCGAAGGTCACAACACTATTGACTGACTAAGGGAGGGATATGACTTTTCAGAAAGACAGTGTCGAAGGGTACCACTCACTGTTCAGGTATGGGAGAGTGAGCCTCCTATAAAGGATGGCTTGGAAATCAATTGTACTCACTAGGAATTTCAGCTCGCGACCTGCCTGGGTGTCTTTGGGTCAATAAAGAACAAATTAAAGACTCTTATCCCTAGGCCATAACTTAGAGTCTAAATCACCCAGGACTGCAATTAGGATGCAGTGTTTGTGGTTCCCAAGGGGAAACAACAGAGATGAAAATTAAGACAGTCAAACTGAAGGAAAAGCATCAAGCCCGGTAAGTAGAGCTCTAGTCAAAGAATCTATAAAATTAGGGATAAGGGGGTGAAATCATAGGAAAGACATTTAACTTCCAGAGGGGAGAGGAAGAATAAAACAAATGCTAGAGAAGTGAGTGTGTGTGTGTGTGTGTGTGTGTGTGTGTGTGTGTGTGTGTGTGTGTGGTGGGTGGGGGGACTCAAAGATAAATAGTCAGTACATATTTATTTGATGCAAAGCAAGGCAAAGATCCAGGCTCATGGGCAAACCCAAAAATACAGGAGCCTGCTGTTTTGTTGATTAGCCCAAAGCACACTTTCTACATCTTCAAATAAAAACAAAGGAATTCAAGCTTCTCTGAGCTCTGCCTGCGGGGACACACAGCCCTGGCAATGAACATCAGATATCATGTGGGACTGTAGGTGCCTGAGAGCATGCACCATCTTTTATTCATTGTGTTCCACATCACGGTTTTGGTTGTGAGGAATTGCTCAGGTCTAAGCTCTGGCAGCAGCACGGGTGGGAGAACAACACCCAGCCCTTCTCCTACAGTGTAGAGGCCAATGGAAACAGACCCACAGATAGAATACGCGCGAGCTATGGAAGGTTATTGCTTCAAAAATGGCTCACGGTTGCAGGAGAGACTGACCCGGAAGCTGGATCTAAAGGAGTGTATGTACACCTTTTCATATTAAGGTGTAGGTATAGTTGTATCCTCTCTGAGGACAGAGTCAGTCGGCTGTTTCATAGTAATAAATAGAGTTCCAATCTAACTTTTAAAATCCTAAGGGTATACTCCTCCTGGTTACAGGGGGAACATAATTTGGCAGGACCTTTTCTGTGCACTGTTATTACACAGGATTCAGACTAACACAGAAGCCACTACCTCAAACATTAGTAGCTGCTGTTCCAGAGAGGAAAACAACACCCTGGAGTCTTTGACTGGTTTGAAAGTGACCCGTTAGTCATTGTTCACTGGCTGGAATTAGTCACCATGGAAGTTCCACCAGTTACAAGGGCCGGGGAAATGCAGTATTACTTGGCTTCTAGAAGACAGAACTGGAAATGAATAACAAATGTCACGCATGACTACCTTAGGAGTCCTTCTTTCTGCATTGCTTGTCTTTAATTGAGGTACAAAATACAGAGATGAGATTCAGGCAATGCCTTCTGATGCCATCTCAGAAATTTTATCTGCAGGAGCGCAGGGCATCAACAATCAAGAAGAGGTCTAAAGAACAGCAACACAATTTTAAGAAACTGGTGAGTCTGGAGGATAAAGGAAGATTAGGAGAATTAAATATGCATAGTTTGTCTGAGCAGACCCAGTAGGGAGCCACAGTGGGTGGTGGAGGTGGACACACTTGCAATCTAAAAATATCTAGGAGATAGAAAGATCAGAAGGAAGAATTATTTAGCATGAAAATCAGAAAATATCTTTAGGCAGCACAGAGAGAGCTATGGAAGAGGCTGGGGGGACCCTGAAACTGGACAGACAGCATTGTAGGTAAAGCCAAAGACAGAAAATCATCCTGGGTTACTTTATACTTGAGAATATTGAGAGGGTGAGACCTACTGCCTAGGAATCCACACAGGAGTTGACTCTGGAAAGACATTCAGGCATGGAGATGGGCAGGACTCATCTCATTTTATTTTTATTTTCTGAAACTTGTTAACATGAGAAGTGATCTATCATTTACTTTTTCCGAGCATGTTTTCCAAGGAAAAAAAAAAACATTTTTTTCTTTCTTTAATATGAGAACTGTGTGCTTCTAGAATTAACAGGTTATAATTCCTGCATCAACACAAGAATGAAATACAAGAGTCAGTTCACTTGAGAGCCAGATGCTATCAGGCTTGATGGACATAAGGCTCAGCCCCTTCCTTGTATGACACACCCTGTAAAGCCAAAGTCTGGAACTCAGGATTTTACTGGTAAGGGGAATAAGATCCAAGTCAAACCCTGGCCTTGGAGGCCATCTTGAACTTTCAGGCAGGTTATTAATTGATAACCATCTATATCTGGCTTGAAGAGCCCTAACCCTTATGGGGTTCCTGTCTCATAGGCATCTTTCTGTAAAAGAGAGAACAAAGACATACCATTGCCCTCTCCTGAAGAGTCAAATGGATGTGTCAATTAGGGGACACACAGCTCTCCTTAGGAAAGCTGTCTGTCTGACAAAAACATAAATCAGCACAATGGCTTCTCAGGTCACTGTCCACTTCTGGGCTCTATAATGGCGCTTTATCCATTGTGCACACTCACCCCTTAAGGTTAGCCCACTTTACTCTTTAGCAGAGAGACCACATGACCATCTAGCCAAAGGGAGATCACTGTAAGATCCTGATGATAGCTGTGCCATCAGTGGCGGTAAACAGGAAGAGAGGTAGAAGGGCTCTGGAAGAAAGAAACCTTATAGAGTCAAGGCAGCATTGGAAGACTGAGCTAACATTGTTTCTCTTGCACCTCACAAGGAGGTGGCAAAGGGGCAGAGCCCAGAACCAGAAACTCAACATCTGAGGAAATCATGGCAATGGAGCACCAAAGACCAGCAAAGAAGGAAGACATTTAAAAGGGCAAGCTGGAAGCACCTAGAAATTTCAGGAAAGAAGCCAGGGGGCTTGGGAAATGGGAAATGGTATTGCTGATGTTTGCAATAGAGGTCAGTAGAGAAAAGCACTCTTCTCGATCCCAGGAGGAATGCAGAAACATCCTTCCTTGAATAAAAAGGCATTTTCCTACCACCTCGAAATGAAGAGTACAAATAAAACAAATCCGCCTACCTACATCTGAAATGTTGCCAACTTCTGTTTTGTAAGATTCTGGCTCCTCGTGTGACTAATGAACTGAGGGGATTCGATATGTGTGGGGCCCCCTCACCTGAGGAGAAGGAAAGGAGGGAGAGGGGGAAGAGGGTAGGAGGGTAGGATCAGGAGGGGAGGAGTGGGGGGGGGCTGTGATCAAGATGTAGCTTGAATAAATAAATAAATGTTTAAAAAAAAGAAATCTGGCTTTTTTTTTTAGGTGGGGGCTACCTCCTGATCTTAATTGCATCATGTCACTTTATACAGTTCCAACCATGCAGGTCTCCTAAGTGCCTGAGCTGCAGCTCCCTTTTCAAATGAACACCCCAGATTCAATTTTAAAGAAAGAGTCATCTGATAAGTGGATCAGAAAGCACAAATTTCTCCATGTCACACTGTCCATGTTAAGAAACAGTTTCTTTTCAGCAAAACGTGAAATTGTTTTATTAGTTGGGTATAAAAAACACTACAGGATTTCTGTTCTTTCCCCCCAACATGCACTTTGGTAGCTCCCATTAGTAACAGCAGGGATTGTAACAGCCCACACAGGAGAAAACAGAAAGCTTCGCAGGGTGAGGCTACAGTAAGCAGCAGAGAAAGCCAGTGGGGTCATCTTGCTGTCACAGGCTCTGCTCGCCTGGGCCTCAGTTGCTGTATTTGGCTAATGATTCTGAGGTCTGTGCTTTCTGTCCACAGGGTGTACTGTATGGCCTAGTTAAGGACTGATAGTAATAGCTTCACATGCATTTTACACACGTGCATATGCAGACACACACACACACAAATTCTCATAATTCCACAGGTAGCATAGCAGTACTGCTTTGAACTGGGAGGTTCTCAGTAACTCATAACCTAGGGATGGGATGTTTGTCCCTAACTTGTTGAGTTACAATCTGTATTTTCATAAGACCTTCATCTTCTTCACTAATATATGAGAAAAGAAGCACAATGCCAAATAAGTTTACTTAATGCCAAATGCAGGGCTGATGAGAAGAGTCAGTGTGTAAAGCGATTGTTCTGTATACATGAGGACCTGTGTTCAAATCCCCCAGACCCATGTAAAAAGTCAGGCATGACTACATGACCCATAACCCAAGCAAGTAGGGGTTGGAGACAGGCAGATTTGGAGAACTTGTTGACCATCCAGCTTAGTCAAAAGAGCACATCTCGCCGGGCGGTGGTGGCGCACGCCTTTAATCCCAGCACTTGGGAGGT
The DNA here is from genome assembly GCA_907164525.1 of Lophiomys imhausi. Classification (NCBI taxonomy): domain Eukaryota; kingdom Metazoa; phylum Chordata; class Mammalia; order Rodentia; family Muridae; genus Lophiomys; species Lophiomys imhausi. The sequence goes on from CAJQZJ010003646.1 coordinate 19,779,325, forward strand.
AGAGGCAGGCGGATCTTTGCGAGTTCGAGGCCAGCCTGGTCTACAAATTGAGTCCAGGACAGCCAGGGCTATACAGAGAAACCCTGTCTCGAAAAGCCAAAAAAAAAAAAAAAAAAAAAAAAAGAGCACATCTCTGGTTCCGAGAGAGACCCTGTCTCAAGGTAATAAGGCAGAGAATGACAGAGGAGGACACCTGACATCCAGCTCAGACCTGTGTGTGTGTGTGTGTGTGTGTATGTGTGTGTGTGTGTGTGTGTGTGTGTGTGTGTGTAGGGGGGTGTTTGGCAGGTGGGCATACACACTTGAGAATGTAGGTGCACATAATCCCCCCCACCCCACATAGATGTGAATCAAATCTATGTATAGATAACATTATTCCAATTTTATGGATCCTATGAGGTAGATGATATTTCTAGTAATGCTTTATAACCTAGTAACACATGTGACCATACGGCAAAGCGGAGGGAAGACATATGGGGCATAACTGTACTTAATTTCCTTTCACTGTTCAAAACCCACAGAATAGGGTCACGATCAGATGGGGTAGGACATGGATGACAAAAGACAGTGTGGTCACACACATGTAGATCTAGGAGAAGTAATGAAAAGAGAGAAGTACAAGAAGTACTTCCAAAGACCACACTCCTTTCCCCTGCATGCCTCATACAGTTCTCTCTCTCCCTCTCTCTCTCTCCCTTTCCCTCTCTCTCTCTCTCTCTCCTCTCTCTCTCTCTCTCTCTCTGTCTCTCTCTCTCTCTGTCTCTCTCTCTCTCTCCCTTTCCCTCTCTCTCTCTCTCTCTGTCTCTCTCTCTCTCTCTCTCTCCCTCTCCTTCTCTCCCCTTAAAATCAAATCCTGCCTGGCATGAATATGTATAATTAGATGTTCCCTAGGAGTGAGAAGTAGTAATTAATTCAGTGTTAAACATCACAATCTATTACTTGAACTCCATGGTAACCATGGTTGCCAATAGAGAGAAAACAAAATTTAGGAGCCTATTTTAAAATAATTACATTGAAATTTTTGAAAATGTGTAAAAACTGACGTTTTCTTTTTTTAGATTAAAGCAATAGGCAGTGCCTCCAGGAGTAGAGATAGATATCCAGAAATAAAAGTAAAAGGAAAGAAAAATCTCGTCTGAACTGACCAAAATGGTGATATAGACCATGTGACCCCGACCTGGTCCAATGCACAGAGCCCAGCTGCTCACTCTGGGTGGGATCACTGCTCAAGTCAGAAGGAGATGTATTAATAATTTCCCAAGAGACTGAATCTTTGCAGTCCATCTGAACTAGATGTTAATCCCAGATCTCTCACTTGATGATTTTATTCAGGCAATTTTCTTACCTTTCTGAGCCTCAGTTCCCTCACCTATCAAAAATGGGGGGCAGGGGGGAGTAGGCAGGTGACTTCTAATTCTTAAACATGTCAAAGGTAGATTACCAAATACAGTGTGGTTGGCTGTGAGCCTCCGAAAACACATTCTGTGTTTAAAAGTCAGGATGCCCTTAAAGCCAACAGCTTGAAAAATGAAAGGGAAGAAGGAAGAAAGTTGGGGCAGAAGAGGTTGTTCCCTGGCAAAGTCCCCTCTGAAGCCTGGGATGGCCCCTTGGGGTTCTCTGGAGCTAATGTTGACCAATAGAGCTGACCAAACATAGAACAGAATGCTAAGGATATTTCTCGCACCACAATCAGTCACTCAGTAGGTGTAGTCTCTCTAAGCAGGATGGGACCCTGGGTGAAGTGGAGGTGATCTTTGAAGGGGCTGCCAGCTTTCTCAGCAGCTGGTCCATGAGTCCTTGGAAGGTGGGGGAATCTATGTCCATTTTATACTGTGTGGACAGTGTTTGCTTTCTTTCCTTAGAACATGTAATTGTTGCAAAATCTCTGACTAGTAGAGATTCGAATGTCTAGAAAAAGCCAATTACAATGAAAAGCATAGCAATTTCTATTCTTTAACATCGAGGCTGGGGAGTTGGTGCAGCCAATAAAACATTTGTCTTGCAAGTACGAGGACCTGAGTTCAATCCTTAGATATGCACTGTAATCCTAGACCTGAGGAAATGGAGACAGGCAAAACCCTGGTGCTCACTGGCCAGTCAGCCTCACCTACTTGGCAAGCTCCAACTTTTTGCCTCATGCCTCTGTCTAACATCAGTTTAACCTATCCATGATCAAACACCAGTCCTCTCGTGGGAACTGCTCCTTTCCCTTCTGCTGAGAACGGTGACTCGGTTACCCTTTATGCTGCGATAGTCTTACAATTTCAGGTATAATCAAATCGTGTCTCTTCAACATACGCCACAGAGAACTGCAGATGGAGAACGTCAGATTATAGGATCTCCAGAGTTCATTTCATCCCCAGGATCCTCCACCAGCATCTGCCATAATAACTGAGGGGGATAGACTCCTTCAGGAAATACGAGAGTGTCTGTCTCTCATCACGAATAATGGCACAGTTTGAAGTAAGCAATACCAGGTAAAAATCCAAAATAACAAGGAAATTGGCATTTTGGGGGAAGCAAATTAATTCTCAACTTCAGAAAGCCTGGAGAGTCTTAGTTTACAACAAAGTTAAAAAGTCATCAGGACCATGCATGGGCCAGTTATGTAGAACGTTTCAAATTCTAACGTAAATTTCTTAGATTTTTAGCCACTAGCCAAGCTACAGCAAAGGCCCTGGGTTACATTTTCATACTCTTTGTACTTGAACTCCATTGTAGAATTTGGAACTTGGCTCGTTGCAAGCCCCTCGAGGAGGATATTTTTATGTGTCCCTCAGGCTGGCGGCCCTGGTCCTTAGAACTGCACATATGGAGGATGGCTGTAATCCTAGCTTTTACCCAAATAGGTCACTTTCTAAAGTGACAATTTGAAAGGTTCAGAAAAATATCCTTTCTGTCTTTTATGTCTAAAAATCCATCACTATCAAAATACCCATGTAACTCAGAATTCATTACTTTAATAAGGAGGGAAGATTTTGCTTCTAAATTTACTGTTATTAAAATCAATATCCTTGTCTCCTCGGGCAGCAGGCTGGCTTTGGGTTCTACATAGTGAACCGAAGTCCTGCCTCTTTCACAACTTTAGTGGCATTTAGGCTGCACAGCTGTAACACTGATTCAGGTCACAGCCTCACTCCCAAAGTCCTGGAAAACACCATCTACCTGTGATCATTTTGAAAGCATCCCCGTTTCAAACTGTTAAGGCATTATTTTCCACCTAGCCTTGGATTTCCAACATCACTATCCTATTCCCATACATCACAACTTCTTATTCAGGAAAAAGAGGAAGAAGGAAGTTAACATTATGAAACGTACTCTGTCCCTTGCTTCAGCCTGGTGGCTTCCTATAGCTCTCCATCCTTATTACACTTTTAGAGGATGCCATGTCAGCCGTTCCAGAGGTCACTGGGTTATTTCTACTGAACCATGTTTGGAGGGTGATCACCTGCCTGGGATCTCACAGCTTGTAAGTAGTGGAGCATACATTGTATTGTCTCCAGTCCCCTCAGCTTCCCACTAGGGGACCATTACCAAGCCTCAAGCTTGGCAAAGCTATAATCTGGAAATTGGCCTTTTTAGGAGTGTTGCATCAGTACCAGCAGCGCCTCCACTGTGGTTAGGACTCACATGTGCAGTATCTCCTGAATACAGTTGGGATGAGGCTTTCCCTTTTCCTGAGCATGTGCTAATTTAAAACCTCCCTGCAAGCCAACGATAGAGGAGAAACTTCAGGTGACCACTGATATGCTAATAGAGGCAAAAATTTCTCAAGTTACAAAATCTTATGGCAACCACACTCTCATTAAAGGTTAGGCAGGAAGGACAGCTGACTTTCACCAGCTACAGTGCAAAAAATATTTAAATACGAGCACATGCTGCAGAGTTTAAAAGAAAAAAGAAAGAAAGAAAAGAGACCAAACATCAAGCTCTATTGTTTTGAGTCTGGTACCAAGTGTTGACAGCCAGATAGTTATTCTTTTGTTTAAATTAAAAGAGGGTTGGTGGAACGGCTCAATGGGTAGAGACACTCAGCACAGGCCGGACAACCTGACTTTGATCCCTGGATCCTACAAGATGGCAGGAGAGAATTGGGTCATCAGGGTTGTCCTCTGACCACACACGCACTGTGACATATGCACATGGTCACAATCACACACACATACACACACACACATTTATATAAAATAAATCAGATTTAAGTGAAAAAAGAAATAAACTTACCAGTGTGCATGATGGAACTGTAACTAGATTGTAAGTTTAGGGCTCTGTTAGTATTTTATGTCTCATTGCATACACTGGTACCCACACAATTGCAGTGACTTCCTATTAAATACATGAATGATGGTTTATTTCCTCAATCAGAGGGCAGACGACAGAATCAAGACTTGAGCATTTCCATCATCCAGGCAAATTTATTCTTTTACTAACCTTTATTGCTTTAACTTAATTGGCTCATTCCTGGTTAGCATAAATGAAATAAAAAGCATGTACTTTCCTAAAATAAATACCTTAAGAACTTCCTCCAACAGTGTGTTTTGATCATATTCACCTCTGCTCCAACTGTTCCCAGATCTAACCCCCTTCCCTTCCCACCCAACTTAATGTCCTTTAAAGTATGTACTACTTTTTAATGTTTAATTTCTTAAATTTCATAGACAATTTTTCAAAATGTCTATGAAATATATCTATGTTATTTTATGCATTATTATAGTTTGTTCTTTTGGTTGCCAGGGGCTGTTTCATTGCATGAAGATGCTGCTATTTGTTAAGTTTTCTCAAGTTGAAAGCCATTTGGCTTGTTTCCAGTTTGGGTAACACAAAGCTGTTACCACCTTTCAGAAGACCCTGTGTTAATCTTTCTTTTCAATGAATGAGAAGGAAGAGAATTACTACATTTACATTTTGTATCATTGAATTCTTATCTAAATTTATCTTTTGGTACATGCACACACACAATTTTTTATTTGTTTGAGGCAAAATATAACTCTGTAGCTCAGGATGTCTGCAACTCACTATGTAGCTCAGGCTGGCTTTGAACTCATGGTAATTCTCCTGCCTCAGACTCTTGTATTTTAGAATTATAGGCATGAGCCACCATGTTCAACTGAACAGTGTGTTTCTTTCTTTCTTTTCCATTTTTATTTTATTTATTATTTTTTTACATTTATTTATTTCTCCAAGTTACATCTCAATCATAGTTCCCACCCTTCTCCCCCTCCCAGTCCCACTCTTCTACTCTCTTCCCCCTCACCCTCCTATCTGCTTTTTGATATTGAGACATGTCAGCTCCTGACAGCACCCACCATTCCACTTCAAGTAGAGGATGAATTGAAGAATCTCCATTTGGAGATGGTTGTATTAGTGGCAAGCTTGTCACTGGGCAAGAGAAATCCCTTGCTTCAACTGTAGACAGAATGCTGCCTGAAAAGGACAAAACTTGGAAGCAGGTAAGTCGACAGACTAGCTATGCCAAGACAGGGTAGGCAAGTCTTTCATAATTCCTGGTTTACAATTAATGTCTGTCAGAGATACTGGGCCAAAAGGCTGAGGATTAATGCTGTAATATATTGAGAGAAATTGGGGACTGTCCAGGGAGCCAGTTGTCTGTCATTCTTAGTTTTAGAAGCTGCTGGCTCTGCACTTCCTATATATTCAGATACATTTATCCTTCTCAAGTCCCTTATGTGGTTGAAGACTAGACAGTTATAGTCTCACAGTTAAATTTTAAGTTGTTTAGGAATTAAAAGTATGTTCTAGGTCTAAGAAGACGTTTTTAAGTTGGTAATGCAGGTTAAGATGGAAACTGAGTTAGGTATAGAACTTTAAACTCGTTGATATGGACAGATAATAGAATATTAATATCAGTTGCCAAATATCTATAGACTGGACATTGGGAATGTATGTTATACCTTATAATTTTCATAATTGTGGCCTAATTATTCTTACTGTTTTGTTTTGTATTGATTGTTATAAGAAAAAGAGCCTTTTATTGGACTAAAAGGGGGAGCTGCTGGGTTTATATATATGTGTATATATATATATATATGAAATATATACCTTAAATTTTAAAAAAGTGTGTTTCTTGAGAATTTATACAGAATGTCTTCATTTTAATGTATATAGATATAACTTTTAACTCTTAAGATATAATGTATATAATGTATATAGATATAACTTTAACCTCTGCCCTCATCCATTGCCAAAGCCATAGTTCTAAAATAGAAGTGGGCATCATTCCAGTGGAATACTACCCTTACTTAGGGTTATGACCTATGTGCCTGTACTTGGCTGGAGACTGAGAAGTGCTCCTGAGGTGAGAGTTGCCAAATCACCAAACTGACATTTCACTGATATAGTTTAGGTACTTCCCCCCCCCGGGTACCCACAACCCAAGTCATCAGCACAAGATATAAAGTTACAACAGTCCAGATTTGATATTTGACTCTATCGTGAGGCACCGGTGAGGCAGTAAGTGCAAGAAAAAAAAAATCTAGACTATTAACTATACAGCCTTATAAATGAGACAGTAACTACTTCTTTCAAAATAACCAACAAATCAAGGAATAAAGGGGCCATTGTGACATGTTTTGACAAATGTTGGTGATGTTAGGTTGGAATAAATCCAAAGTGACACCTTTTACAAATAGATGTGGAGAGATCACCTGGATTTACGTGTCATCTCTTGTTGAAATAACTGCACACATGTCACTGCCATTGGAGCTGCTTATCAACAGAATGTGGGGTGCATTTCAATCAGGCCATTAACTTAGAATTTTTTAGATTGAAAATTAACAAGAGCCACCCCCCCCCCCAACACAAGCATGCACACATGCACACACGTCATTACCATCCAGACTTTCACAGGAAGAAACCATCATTTAGGTCTGCTTGGCTGTAGGGAGATAAACCAAGTCTTTTTGAGATTTGTTTTCCTCTTGAAATAACTGTGTGTTTGGGGCTTAGGAGATTCATTAAAATGAAGCTACCTTGGGGGCCAAAGACCAACAGTGAATTTATGACTTTTTACAGTGATTACTTCCCAGGTATTTGACCCTGCACTAACCTTTCTCCCTCTAATTCATGTGCCCTGACTGTCCAAAGTAGCAGTTCTTCTGTGGCATCTGTACACATATAGCTCGCATTGCTCCTATTCACCCTCCATCCCTCCCTCTTGACTATAGTACTTTTTCTTCTTCTGTGTATGTCCCACACATTCTAGATACAACACAAAAACTACAACCTATGTCTTTCTGCTGTACTCTTGCCTTGTTGATAAATTCTGTCATAGTTTATATGCAATCTGTCAAGAAGTTGTTAATATGCAGAATATATCCAAAACACCACCACTTTGCTTGATTCCACCTTGGGCTGCCACCTTCTCTGTGTGTTTGTGTGTTATTAGGATAAAGGTCTATCTGGCCTGATTCTTCTCATCCAGCTGACAATATGATTCTTTTAAAAGAAGAGACAGTTCATTGCTGCTCTACTTCTCTCCACACATCTTAAATTTCACCCTTTGATTTCTTCATGCTCTCCACTCCAGCGGTGCCAGCCTCCTTGCTCTTTGACTGTGCCAGGAAAATTCCTCCTTGGAAGTGTCCTGGATGTCCCTTCTGTGCTCTTTTATTCAGTATCCCCTCTTCACTGAAGCCTGCTCTGACCACTGCAGACGAAGCCTGGAAATGCTCTTTCCCAGTCCTCTGTATCTCAAACGCTGACCTCATCCTTTCTAGTACCTGCTGACTAATTCTTATACACACACATGCTTGCATTACTTATACCTTTGTAGTACATGTGTGGACGTCTGGGGACAAACTGTCTTCTCCTTTTACCATGTGGGTCCTGGAGATAGAACATAGGTCATCGGGCTTGGCAGCAAGTGACTTTTCCCACTGAGCCATCTCACTGGCTTGACTGTATACATTGTTTTGTTGGCACTCTTATCCAACTAGCTCTGCCAAGGCAAAGTCTACAGATTTGTGTCTAGTTTTCTTTCCTAATCTATCCCAAGTGTCCAATTCTCAGCACAGAGTAGGCGTGAATACTTGCTGAACAAAGGAATAACCTTGCATTAGAAGTTTCCAGAAATGAAGGTCTTTTTTGAAGTTAACTTCAGTAACTTGGAGTTAACATTCAGGACAAACACTGAACAGTCCTGTTGATGCCATTGTTCTTGGTCAGCTGTTAAATTCTATGTAGCCCTCCAGGTTAAAATTATCTTGCATGGGAGTAGAAGAAGGGGTTTCATTTGGATTTCTTGTTACTTTTATATTGTGGTCTTTTGTTTCTCTAGACTGGATTTCGTGAAGCCCAGGATAGCCTTGAATTACTATGTAGCTGAGAACCCCTTGAATTCCCCCAATCATCATCACCCACCACACCATCACCTATCACCACACCACAGTTACCATGATTGCAGACAAGTGTCACTACATGTGGCAGAAGACTTCTAAAGAGAGAAAATTGACCATTATCCTAGGTAGTTCATGTAATATATAATATTGTTAGAAACAACTCAAAATTGAGAAAAATGAGCTATTCTGAGCCCTATAAGGACACTACAGCCATTCTCAGGTTTTCTTAGAAGCAGGGGTCTATGGCACAGGGTGGATGCTGAGAAATCTAGAGGAAAGAATTTTATTGCTCTGCTAAAGCCCCACACTGTTCCAGGAACTTCTCATATCACTCTAGCACAAAATGTTTCCCACACATCCATCTTCTCCCATCCACCCATACTTGGATGGAGATTTGACTTTTTCTTTAAATAGATGAGATAAAACCAAATGTCTAAGCTTTGTATCAATACTAAGGAAACCCTGTCTCTTTCCATACCAGAGAAGAGGAAACTAAAATGACACATCAGGACACATTTTAAACTTCTTAAATTCTAGTGAAGTCCTGATACCATCCTCATGCTATGAGCATGAGGTCCATCTTCTGGAAAACAGAGAACATAAAAAGTTAAGAATGTTCTTTTTTTTTTGTCTGCAACACAGGCAGACTTACCACAGAGAGATGTGACAATCAATAATGTCATGTATAAAAGAACCCCCCCAAAAGCACAAAAACCACCACCCAAACACCCATTTAAGGTCATCAGGATACAAAGTTGAAAGAATTAATGCCTCACTGTGAGGGTAGGTGTTGTCTGACTTCTCTTGAAGTCATCTGGATGCCAGCAGAGCCCAGAGCCCTACAGTGATTAAAGCAGGCTCATACAACACAGCCATCCTAACACTGCAGGTCCCATAGACTTCATTTGGTATTTTGACCTTTACTTCTGGTCTGTTACTTTCTTTTTTTCCTAGTTCTTTTTTTGGGGATGAAAATATCTCTTCTGTCTGTCCCTATACTGTAAATTAGAGGTACATATTCTTGGTTTTGATCGAACAAGTTCATAGCTGGAGTAAAACTCCTGTCAGGATGATCTGTATCTTGAAACTCCTCCCCTGAGAGTTGGAGTAGGGAAGAGTTAAGGCTTTCAGAGACTATATAGGATGTAATGATAGTGCAGTGCTTGTGAGAAGGAGGTGATGTTTATGGGGATGGGCAGAAATAGAATGAAAGTGAGTAGATGTTTGTGTCCTCTCAAAATGCATAACCCCCAGAAATGATGATATTAAGAATTGGAGCCTTTGGGGGGGGTAATTAGTGAAAGAGATACATCAAGAATAGGACCAATGACCTCATGACAAAACCCCAGGGCTCCTGGGCACTTTGCCCCATAGGAAGACAGGGGATCTCCACAAGACAGGGAGTGGGTCTTCCCATATGGAGTTGCTATGCTGTGACCTCAGACTTCCTAGTTCCTCAGCTATGGAGAATAAATTTCTCTTGTTTATAAGCTAACTCATTTATTTGTTTGTTTGTTTATTAGTTTATTTATTTATTTATTATTTATCTATTTATTTATTTATTTATTGTTGTTAAAGCACCTTGAGCAGATTATGACAACAGCCTGGGCAATTTTTAAAAAAATCATTACTATTATGAGTTTATATTTATGTGCATAATAGGTTTATTATGACATTTTCATTCTTGTATAACATGCATTTTGCTCACGTTCATCTGTCTTTACTCCCTCTTGGCTCCCTCTTAGGCTCTCTGACACTCTTCCTCTTCCCAGGATATCCCCTTCTACTTTCATGTTTTTGGTTTGGTTTTGTTTCTGTTTTTTAGCAATCTAATGAATTTCACTAGGGATGCTTACAGGAGCATGGCTGAGAGGTTGCCAGTGACTAAGACCATTAAAGGAAATGTCTCTCCTTCCCTTAGCAACCATTAACTGCATATAAAACCCCAGGGGCAGTTTTGAATGGAGGGTAATGGGAAATTCTGGGTGCTGAGTGAGAGTTCTCTGGGAACAGTAGTATCTTTCAGTCTCTTCAGCATCAGAGGAGGACCGGGGTGGTCACCAAGGTGTGGCACCTGGCTCAGCTGCCTTGTTTAAGGTCAACTGGCCAAGACTGGGGAACTCTGCAAAGGTTGCCACTGGCTCAAGAATGCCAGAGTTTCCAACTAATCCCCACAACCCTGTATCTCATACAGTTCCTGCTTCTACTGAGAGAGACACATATTTTCCAGCAAGAGGGACCTGACATGTGGGAATCTATTTCCCCATCTGCACAGGATCAGGGCCAGAATGGAGGGCTAATGTATGTCCTCAAGGAAGAAGTCAGTTAAAACCATTTTAATAATTTAGAGAAGTCACCAGATAAACAAGAAATCTCTGCAACCCAAGAAAGATGCAATTGCTTTACTTATTCATGAAACATCAGTTTTAATTCCACATTTTGAAAAGACAATAAATACTCACACCCTCCCCCACATCTCTCTGTGTCTCTCTGTCTCTGTCTCTCTATCTCTTCCCCCTCCCTCTTTCAAAGCAAACAAGAAAAACAGAGATGCAAACTACAATGACAGCCCTAGGTTTAAATTATTTTTTCGATTTTATAATAATCTTCATCTCCCTGCATTTTCTTCCTTTATTAGTATCATGGGATAAGCAGACTTAATTATCTCTCTTTACACAGGCTCCCTGTTTCGTTGGTTGCATTATTTGCTTGTTTATTCTCTTGCATGCTGACTGTTGGGGGGAGGGGGTGTTAGAAGAGGGAAGAGAAGGAAATGTGATGTCACCTTTCATGAGAGAAGTCAGATTTTTTATTTTCTTATTTAAATCTGGAGAGAGTTTGTTTGTTAGGCTTGAGGGTGTGGGTGGCAAAGAAATTCTCTGAAGAGAGAAAGCTTGTTCTTTCAGTAATTATGTTAGCAGAGACAGAGAGAAAGGCTCAGCACCTAAAAGAGGCCACTGAGACAATGAATTATTTGGAGGGGAAAATAAAGTCATATCACTTCTCACCATGAGATTTAAATAAAATCAAAATGGACAATGATTTAAATGTAAAGTGGAGGAAGAAACGACCATATCTGATCTAAGATTATAAAAAGTAGGAACAAAACTACAGATTTATAAAACAAAAATGCAAGTGAACTCATTTGACAAACCGTGTAGAAACAGAAAATACTCATCTTAACTAACATTTAGAACCCACTTGAAGTTTCCCCAACAGTGAACAGGTATTTAAAAGAAGAAAATGAAAATTAACATAAAATGAATTTTGTCTCATTAATAATGAAAGCATAAGTGGCTCCTGGGGAATGACCCAAGCATTGTCCCAGGAACCTGTCAATTTAAACTAAAACCCTGGACCCACCTAAGGCAACAGCAGCAGCCGGCTCTGAAAGATAGGATTAAGTTAGTTGACCCTGTGAAATCCTCCCCCCCCCCACCCCCGTGTTAGCATATCCATTGGTATTGCCATTACTCTAGTCTTGCTTATGTGACTGCTGGGAGAAGGAGAATTAGCCTCTCCTAGGGATGAGCCCTGCTGCTGGTTGTCCAGTGTGGACTGGTCAACCGTGAAACCATGTACACACAAACAAAAAGGGACTTAGAAGGTTGCGTCTCTATATATGCACATATACATACATATACACATACACACATCAAGGAAAAGAGGTTATCAATTAGAGAGTTGGAGGTGTGGAAGGGGTTGGTGGGAGGACACATGGGAGGGGCTGGAGGGAGAGGGGAAAACAATGTAACTAAAGGAGAAGTTGTAGGAATTGACTAGTGAAAGGCCAGCTCCAGGAGCCCAACAGTAGCCTCCACCACCCACTACAACTCACCCATTAAGGAGAATTATAATATAAGAAACAGAGAAAGGAGATTTAGTCAAACGGCACATTGAAGACGAACAGATAAAGGCCTTCAATGATCCCTAAATCAACCTTCAAGGTAGTGACATGAGCATTAGATTTACACAGAGGGCGAATTAGGGCAAGAGGCGGGGCTGCATATAACTAAGCAGTCTTGGCCCCAGGGTAGGCTGGTTGACCAGGTATGGTTTCTAAGGTGGTTACAAGTTATCACTGCCATCACTTTCGTGGCAAGCCACTCCCCTTGAGAGGATGATCTTATCATGGGGAGGTATGTCTGCCGAGCTCCGCGGCTCCTACAGCACAAAACGACTCTGGGAGGTCTGCAATAAGGCATTGTATAAAGGGACAGTAAGATGCCTCCGCTCCTCTTTGTGTCTGTGACATGAAGGAAGATGGATAGGTTAGGTATCAAAGTCTTTCACCAGGCATTCCTCGAGCAATTGCCATGCAGAGTAAACTACAAGACTCACTCAAAGCAAAGGAGGTGGATACAAAGGGAAGTTATCAGGTGTCAGGTTTTTTATACTCCTTTAGGGGCTTCTTGGGCCAAGTAAGGAGCCAAAGAATTTTAGCAAAAGCAGTTTCTAAGTGTTTGCTATAGACAGAGTGTTAAAAGAAGAAAGTCTCCAGAAGAACAAGTTCTCTCTAAAGAGGAAGGAGACAGGGAGGCTCTGCAGGGAGGGCCCTTCTTACTCTCCCTACCCTATTACCACCCAAAAGAAGTGGTGTTCCTCTCAACTCCCATCTAAAGAGCTGTGTCCTGTGAGGTGGTGCTCTTATTTTCCATCTCTTCAACGAGGTTTCCCTCCATGAGGCCCATGCAAAGGAGCACTTTTAACTCATTCGCTCCTGCTGGGGCAGGTGACAGTGGGGACCTGTTGCTCTATGCCTCCACTGGGCCGCCTTTATGGAGATCCAGTACAGTGGACTAATATGGGACTTGTTATCTCTTCATTAAGCCAATGTAAACATGGACAGTATCTCTCTACCTCCTCATCCTCCAACTGCAGAGTGGGGTAGAGGACCACTGAGAAGAGAAGCAGCAAGAAGGCTCCCTTCAATCAGCACAAAAAGTCCTAGGCTTGCCCTGAAGTGGCCCATGCTAGAAGCTGAACACACCCAACACAGAGGGAGCTGTGGGGGCTGGAGAACAGTATAAAATACCACTCAGGTGTGAGCTATACAAGCTGAGCATACCAGAAGAACACTTTTAGGGCTTTGAAAATAAAATTACATTTGAGCCATATACCTGAATGATCACAGACACAAAAAATTATCAAAATATTGATAAATCAATAGCTAGGATAATACACCATAACTAAGTGAGGTTTAATCTAAAGTACAAAGTTGGTTTAGTTGTTTCAAACAAATAAATGTGAGGCTGGGGAAAGAGATAGCTCATTCAGCACACACATAACACACAGCTGCTAACACACAGCTGCTGCTGGGAGTGGAAAAAAATACCCTTGCCATTCTGGAAAACAAAGGTGCTTTTCATAAATCAAAGCACCTTACCATTGAGCAGCCCCAATCCTGGGAATCCATGCATCAGAAAAGGAAACTTAGCATACATATAAAAATCAGTATATGTAAGTACCCACAGCTCCAAACACAAAACAACCCAAAAGCCTCCATACAAGTTGAATACATTGTTGGACATCTAGACCATAAATTAGTTTATAGTCATAAAAAAGCATAATCAACTGATAAACAATAACTTGAATGGCTCTCAAGAGAAGAACATTATTCTGTAGTGGGAGGAGTCTATCCCAACTGGTTACATAATAATTTCACTTCACCTTCTATATAATTAACAAATGACCAAGCTTTCATGATAGAGAACAGGTTGTTGGTTGCCAGAGTCATGGATGCAGGAGTAAATAGTAATAATGGCATAGTAGAGGGGAGGGGAGCAGGTATTTTATTTTAGAGCAAATAAGATAGAAAAGCTTTCTGTCCTGGTTGTGGTGGTGGCTGTTCAGGTCTATTCAGGTAATAAAGTTCATAAAACTATATACTGCTTCCCACCACCCCCCCAAAAAAAGAAAATTTAGAGACAACAAGGAGGAAAATACATGGACAATTTAGAGAAATCCAAGTACTATATGACAGGAAGTTTTGTAGAAAATCAAATTTCAGCCTTGATAATTGCATTAAGGTTATTTGTATATGATATCATCTTGGGAAAAGAAGGAAGTATTCAGGTATGAAAATATCACAATGAAACCCACTATTCTGTGCAATTAATACATGCTAAAAAATTCAGTAGAGACTAAGACTAAAGAGATTAACAGAAGGAGGGAGAGAAGAGAAGGGGTGAATTATGGGGGAAATACACTCAGCAGAAATATACATTGGTACAAAAACTTAAATATGAAAATTTAAAAACAAAGAAATAAAAGTCACTAGGAAAAGAAAAACACCAACGTTTATTACTGTCAGAAGTCGTAGTTTGAAAACCATGTAAAATATTTAAGAAAATCAATGAGAAAAAAAGGTGTGCCTGGTGAAAGGAGGAAGAATTTTGCACAGAAATTCTGAGTCATGTTTAAATCCCTTTTCTCCCTCAATGCTGTGAAAGAAACCCAGCGTCTTTTACACATGCTATATTGAAGTAACATAATACAAAATAAAATCCACTTGTTGTAAGCATACAACTAATGGCTTTTAGCAAATTTACAGAGATAGTAAAATCATCATCACCAGTTTGAACATGTCCATGGCTTCCAGAATAAACCTCTGCTCATTTTCAGCACTCCACTCATTCCTATCTTCAGGCCAGGCTTCAGATCTTTTCAGTTTCTATGGATATGTAATTTGTAGTTTCTGTCCCATGAGTTCCACATTAGTCTGAAATTATTTCAATATAAATATTTTAAAGATTAAAAATTTAAATGTATGACCTTACAATTTATTTTACTAAGAAATTTAACAAAGTTATCAGATATTTATGTTGACTCTCTCTGGGTATATGAATATTTTAAAGGTCCCATTGCAACCTATACTAGAAAAAAATACAACTGACAAGATTACTTTACACAAAATGACAAGAAATACATTACAATGTATTTCTGTTGATTAGTGCTCAGAAACAGTACTTTCATTAGAACAACCAAAATTAATTTGACACACAAGAAAAAAAAAAGTCATCCCAAGGGGACTAAGCAATGTATATAAAGTAGTTAACAATTCTAATTCTGAAAGTGACAGAAAATTTGTGTTTTAAAATGATTCTTACATTATGAAAGCTAACCTGTAGAGATAATACTT
Source organism: Lophiomys imhausi (assembly GCA_907164525.1). Lineage (NCBI taxonomy): Eukaryota > Metazoa > Chordata > Mammalia > Rodentia > Muridae > Lophiomys > Lophiomys imhausi. The sequence continues at coordinate 19,794,823 of CAJQZJ010003646.1, forward strand.
CCAGGTGAGGACCAACTTTATTTCTCCCTGTTCTGTGATGTAAATATATGGTGTCTTCAGAAACAAGGTTTTACCATCAAGTTCCAAAGGTAAACAAAAGTATTGTCAATAGCCTGTAATACTTGGTGGGAAATGTCTATAGGACTCCATTAGCCAACAACTCATTCCTGGTACTGTGGTTTTCATTTGCTAGTATGTGACATCTAGGATTTAATATTACCCAGCTGTGAACCCTGCAAGCTACAATAATGATGAGTCTGACAAGATATGCCCACTGGTGTAATAGTAGCATGAATGTTATGGGAGTAACCAACCACATCTTGCTTAGATCTAAGACCTGCTCCATGGGATGGAACCCCTACCTGGGACTGTTAAAAGGATTGACAGTCTACAGCTAGATAGGTCACTTAAGGCCTAGGGAAGAACCTAATGCTATTATTCTGTTAAATGGATACAGTATTAAAAAGATTCTTAGTTACTAATTGCTATATGCATAAATCAGTGCATCTCTTAACCTTCATTAGACAAGCTTTTCTTGAAGTAGATGGCAATTATCAGAGGGAGTCTCAACCTTCAGCAAACAAGAGACTGTAGAGAACTCAGCCCTAAACAAGACATACATATCACACAACTCCATACAAGGCTCTGGGGCCTTTGAGGAACAAGGTGTGGGAAGATTGAAAGAGCCAGAGAAAACAGCATATTCTGGACACAAGAGGGTAGTCATACATATGAACACACAGTGATTGTGACAGCATGAAAAAGAACTGAGCAAGCACAGGACAGACAAAACAGAGGAGTGAAATGGGCATGGAATCCCACTGCAACTTGAGGATCTATTGGCATCTGCTAGCTGTTAAAAAAAAGGGGGAGCATCAGCTTTCTTTAATGGTGTGAGCCCTGATGGGTTGACCACATTCCAAAGGAGGCTTTATACCCAAAAGCAATTGAGTACCATAAACTGGTATGAATGGCAGAGGGGGGTGGGGGAGAGAAAAAGAAGAAAACTCAAAGTTGCGTGGGTAAGAAAGTAAGAGTAAAGATGGTGGATATGGGAGGAGTTTGAAGTGGATATGATCAAATCACATTGTGTGAAATTCTAAAAGAATTAAGAAAAATATTTTTAAAAGAAATAGAAATAATTCCTGAAGGTCCGACAAAGTGGTACTTGCCACTTAGCCTGGATGAGCAGAATGTGATCTCTTGAACCCACATAGTGGAAGGAGGAAATGACTCCTATGAATTGTCCTCTAACCTTTATGGGTGCCCTGTGCCATGTTACCCCTCCCAAATATCAACAAAAATAAAAAATTTCATAAAAATAATAATTCTTGCCAATTTTGAAAATTAGGTGGCAAGTTAAGATAGCATTTGAAATCTAAATTAAGAGCTGGTGAGATGGCTCAGCATTGCCTTTACCAAGGTTGATGACTTGAGCTCAATCCTGGGACCCATATGGTGGAAGGAGAAAGCCATCTCCCACAGATTATGCTATGATCCTCACAGGCACACTTCACCCTACCTGTGCTCACACAAAAACACAAACACACATGTAAATAAATGTAATTTAAAATAGCCAGATTACATTTACATCAATAATCATACAGATTAGTGTTCTAAGTTGTTTCTTAAAGACTTCAAAAGAAAATTACGACACAGAGAAAGCAGCACTGTGGCTGGGAGATGACTCAGCCACTAGGGACTCAGGCTCACAGCCAACAGGACAAAAGAACACTGTGAGAATTTGCTATATAGTAAGGATGACCTTACACTTGAAATTCTGATCTTCCTGTCTTTACCTTCTATGTGCTGTAAGAACAGGCATGTGCCGTCATCCCTGGTTTATGTGGTTTTGGGGATAAGCCCCAGGACTCCATGTGTACGAGGCAAGCACTCTGGCAATTGTATCATATTCTGGTCCCATGCAGTAGGCTTTTTAATTTTTAAAAACCATATTGATGAAGAAGATATAACACGAGAGATGCTTATAATCTAATGCAAAATGATTTTTAAAAACTGGGCCATAATATATGTGTATTTTGTATAGTCATATTTCCCTTAATTTTGTTATTTAATATATGTATAATTAAAACAACAAATATGCTTATCCATTTTATATATATGTATATATTATTTTTGTACATTGATACATTAACATGTCTATCATACACCTATATACACACATTTAATACAATATTGAAAGTGGTTATTCTGGATGAATGAAATATGGCAAAAGTTTATTTGATTTTTTAAAAACAATTATTTATCTATTTGTGGGAGGGACATGCCATGAGAGTGAGTGTAAAGGTCAGAGACTAAATTGCAGAAATCAGTTCCTTTCTTCCATCATGTAAACCTGGTGGACTCAACTCAGGTCTTCAGCAATGGGCATCTTCACTCAGTGAGCCTTCTCACCAGCCCTGCATTGATTTTCTGTTGTGTACCATTGTTCCAGATTGGAATAGTTTTATTACAACGACAATGCAATCAGCAGAAGACTTGCTTAGACCGTGGAGACCTGGCATGGGGTGCCTGTGCTACCTGGACTCCATGACTTCTGTCTGTCACCTGTGGAGAGAGGATGAGCTCATCCTCTTTCCAGGTTCCTTCCTAACTCTGGTTGTACCCTGCAGGCACCTAGCATGTGTGAGGCATGTACAATGAAGCATACGGTGATTAAGGCAGACTAAACGCAGGGCCCCTCACTCTGGTCAGGAAGAAACCGTCGTGTACATGTATGAATTTCCTTGGTATGTGGGAGAGTTGGGGAGCACCGTGAAGAGCTGGGTCTGCAAAGGGAAACTTCGCATCGAGGAGGGACATGACAACATTTTCGTGAAAGTGTTCAGATTATCAGTCTTATCTCCCCGACTCCGACTTGGGCTGACTGAGTTTTATCCTCTGTAATTTTCTCAGTTGGTTTCCAATCTCATCCCATTCGTCATTTGGATCATTATTGGTTTTTATCATACTTTCCTCAACGCTGAGCCCTGTCAGTAGTGAAAGGGTAACACGAGATGAGTGAATTGGAATTCAAAAGAACAAATCGCAGCTCAGTTAACAAATATGTTGGCTAAATGCCGGTCTCAAGTAGGAAACAGCCAGCTAAAATATTTATCAACACGATTTGGATTCTACAATTTGATTTAAATTTCTACTTAGCGGAGTGTGGGGTATATCAAGCTGGCGAACTCTGGATTTCTAATCAGGACTGTTGAAGCAGCAAGACAAACATTTGCCCTGGTACTGCTGCTGACTTGGGGGGCGGGGGGCAGGGCTCCTGAACACCTTCAGACACTGGCCGCCACTATGGAAGTCTCTGGAGGTGTTTCCGCAATAGCTTTTTATATCACCCCAGCAATCATGACACACCTAGACATCTGCCACATCTCCACAGGGCCTTGTGTTGTGCCTCGCATCTGGTCATAGGGCTGCCTGTTATGCCACCCCTTTGGGGAACCTTCTCGGGAGTGGGATTGCTTCCGTTAACCTTCCTAACAGCACCCATACAGTTCTCTTTAACACAGTTCGTCCCCAACCTAGCACCCCTCTTTGTGAGGAGGAGCAACGATACCCCTTTTAGTCCCTGAAACAACTACAGTCCAGAGGTCAATGCTTAGGGGGAAATCACTGAGCTACTCAAGACTGTGTTTCACCCTCAACCTCTGGTTAGGAAGAAAGAACGCAGGTCATCAGCTTCCCATGAGGAAAGTATTGTTTTCTTCACCTCCCTTCATTGTCACAAAACAGAACAACTCCTAAATAGAAAAGAAAATGTAGCATTTAGATGCTGATCCAGAATATTTAAAGTAAGGAGAAATCACATCAGGAAGCAAGCAGAGAAATCATGTATCATCACAGACACTGAACTGGTTCCTTCACACTCACCCCTCCAGGCAAATGGAGGCACAGTCAGCAGGCAGCCTCCTGGGGCAACCCCCAGGCAAAGGAGGTACTATCTTAACAGAAAGTTGAAGGTGGCTTTCAGTCATATTAGCAGCAACTAAAAAGTTCTGCCTGGGTTACTTGAAGCCTGCAGAAGAGAGAAGGATGAAGAACATGGGTGTGGGAGGTGAGCTGAGGCTAGACCCTAATCTCATTCTTTTGGAAGAGATGGGATAGAAACTCTCAATGGGTTCATGCTCCTGACTTTCCTAGAGCAGCTAGGCCAATTCACCTATGACCTGAGAGCTTAAGTAGTAGAAAGGCAACTTTAAAAGCCTTGAGGAAGGAGTCTATAGTGTCTTTTCATACAGTGTCTTATCAGCTTGCCCATGCTGGCCTTGAACTTATGTTTTTTTAAGCCAACAGGACTATTCAAGGGACATGGCCTGTTCATGTTGATGCTCTATTCAGACTGTGGTTAGGAGTAGGGAACACTGTTCACTTTATAGTGGCTGATTGGTTTGTCAGAGGTATCCAAAATGCCAATAAATGAAACCTGTACTTGGAACAAAGGGGTGCAAGACATCAGTAGATCTTACTGCTCCTCCACTGACCAGGAAGTCCCATTTTCAAAGGAACTCAATACTGAACACAGACATCCACTCAGGGTTGTCCAACAGGGATCATTGTGGTGGGTATACCAATTAGAACACTTTCCAATCATTTGTGATTATACATAGCACATTTCCAATGCCATGTTGAAAAGAGGAGAGGAAAAGGAGCCTCCATGAAGGGAGAGGATCACACAGGCAAGATGACTGCATTTTAAACTGACCTCATTTAAATCCTCAATTAACCACTTGTACCAGGATGACTGTACCGAACTGGATGTGGCTGTAGCAAACCATAAATGACAGAGCCATTTCCAATAGGCAAATTAGGTCTCTATCACCAACCATTGAGTACAAATACAGCACGAAAGCATGTAATTGTCCTATGCAGAAAAACCAAGTGTCACTTTTGACATCTGAGTTGTCACCAAAAGATTTAAGCTACTTGTATGTATTTTAAAGGAAACATTGAGCCCTAAGAGACACCCATGTGCAGAAGAGGTCCCATAATGGGAAGAGGCACAGACAAGAATAACATTTATCCAGTGTTGGGGAAGGTCTGATAACATTGCTTCTGATAGGCTGATTTCAATGCTGAGATCTGGTTATTGCCCCTTCTAAGGCATTCTCTTGATTGGTTAATAAAAGTTGCTGATGGTCAATTAGCTGGGCAGAAAGAGTATAGGAAGGTGGGACTTCCTAACACAGAAACAGGAACTCTGCGTCTTACACAGAGGAATCTCTCTTACTGCCAGGAGACATGGAAGCAGATGTGTTTGAGAACTCTGGAAGGTAACAACAGGCCACATGGTGGTTTGGGATTAAGTAGTCTGAGTTAATTTAGATTAGCTAATTGAGAACCTGCCCAGCAAAGGGCTAAGCATTGTAACATTAAAAGGTCTCGAGTTATTTAATTGTTGGGGAAAGAACCGTGTTGGCTTATAGGCCACCAGTCCAAGCAATCCAGGGCCATTGGCCTCCCGCTGAACCCCAGAGAATCTCCCGCCAAGCCGCTGGCAATTCTACCAGCCTAATATAACAACTTATCATTATTAATGAGGATATTAGTTAACAGAGTTTAGGTTGCAAGTGGTGAAGGCCACCTTTGGTCCAGGGCTTTTACCCCAGGACAAGTCAGGCCGCCGTTTAAGACAGGCCAGGCCGTCGGCCCATATCCCACTAGGCCGCCCGCTGCTCTGCCAGCCTGATCTTACAGTTTATACTTATTAATAAATACAATTGATAATTAAATTGCAGTTTCAATCCAGGGTGGATATTAAGTATGTCAAAGAAAAAGCACCGAGTCAAAGGTCTGAGACTCGTGCTGGTATTCAAATGCCTTGGACCCATCTTTACTCCTGCCACCAATGCATAACAGCACCTTGGGCTACCTCTCACTCCCTCTACATCTACACCTGTCTTCAGGCAAAAATAAGTGAAAACCCAGTCATATTCTTCATAAAACATCTTTTAAATGCTAAATGAAAACAATAACGTTCTCTCTTGCACCTTCGGCGTGTTATGCCATGCCTGACATAATTCTGAGAGATTTCTGGAAGGCTGTGGTGGAAGAGGGTGGGTGTGCTGTTGGCAGAGATCCACAGAGTCTGCAAATTATTTATGCAAAAATGGAGTGGGACAGCGCTTGTTATCTGAATTATGCATGCCTCTGTTTTATCAAATCCATTCCACCCCCACGCACTTTCAAGTAGTCATCATCTCCTATTTACACACCGCAGGGCATGCTGCTCAGAGGGCAGAGTGATATGGTGCATGCAGAAAAAAAAAGGAATGTTTACACCAAAAGCATGTGTATTTATTAATTGATTCAACAGATTTTAGATATGCTTTTAAAAGCTGAAGCTATGTCCACAGTGAAAGGTTTTTTTTTTTTCCCCTTGCTATTTCTCAGGCTACCCTGTGGTTTAGAATTCAGCATTCGCTCCAGCAATTGATCTTCCTGAGCCTCAGTTTCCTCATATGTCAAGTGGGAAGACCAAGACTTCACTTTAGAAGTACCATAGGGATAAGACACACTGACAAAAATAAAGCTATTGTAGGGTTGGGGCTGGCACATTGTAGCCTGTGTTCTCTATCCCTGGGTCAAAGGATCCATTGCTGGTTGCTCCTGTTTGTATTGTTATAGGAAACCAAGGATATTTTTCCACGAAGCTTTTAAAATAGCAGTATTCCCTACTCCCAACCACAGTCTGAATAGAGCCTCAACATGCACCAAGTCATGTCCCTTGAACAGAGCTGTTGGCTTAAAAAACAAGTCCAAGGCCAGCATGGGCAATGTAATAAGACACTATATGAAAACCATATGGAGTAAAAAAGAGTCAAGAACATAGCTCGAGGTAGAGTCCATGCCTAGTGTATGCAAAGCCTTAGGTTCAATCCCCAGTGCTGGAGGCTTGACAACAGTGAAACTCCTTTTTTTCCATGATTAAATCCAAGAATCTGTGAAGGTTTCATGTGTTCCATGTTCTCATTGCTTACTTCATGTTTATCGAATGTACCATCATGACCTCCTTGAAGTCAGACTGATATTACAATTTGTCAACATATTATTTCTTTAATCTATGCCAAACCGATCTTGTTTGAAAAATAATATTTATCACCCCAACCTATGTGTGTGTGCATGTGGTGTGTGTGTGTGTGTGTGTGTGTGTGTGTGTGTGTGTGTGCACATGCACGCACACATGTACATGTCAGAGGTAACTTACTAGAGTTGGTTCTCTCCTTCTACTAGTTGTGTCCCAGGGTCCAAACTCTGGTCATCAGGCTAATAGCAAGTGTTCTTATCCACTAAGCCATCTCCCCAGCCCCAGACAGTTTTAATGAATGTCACCTCACAAAATATTCACGGAATCTCTTGAACTTCACTTCTTATAGGTATTTAATACAGGCTCACAGAGGCTACAGGTATTGAAGAACACACAGGGCTATCAAGGGAAAGAATGATGGTTGAACACAGAGTATCAGTCCAGGGGGCTGATCTTTTAGGAACTGTGCTCTCTTGGCTCTATCCACATCAGAGTCCCATGTCACAGCTGGCATGGAGTTGAGGCTCAGCTCATTCTGGCTGGCTGGATTTCAAATTGGAAAGAATGCCTTTTGTTGAATACTATAGTCTTGATCTTGAACATCCCCCAGCAGGCCCATATACTTGGTCCTTGGATGGGCAAAGTCAGAAGGTTACAGAGATTTTTAAGACATGGAGCCTAATGGGAGATCCTGGGTCATGAGGCTTATGTCCTTCATGGGGACTGCGAGACACCAGTCTCCATCCCTCCACCTCCCTTTCTCTCCTTCCTGAATATTAAGAGATGAGTAGCTTACTCTACTACACATTCTTGTCCTAGTGTTCTGCCTCACCCCAGATGCCCCTCACAAAACACAGGGTTAAGTAATTGAAATGTCCGAAATTACAGCCAAACCAATCCTTCCTCTGGCATAAATTGATTTCCTCTGGTTTTTTGCAATAGTAATGGAAAACTGACCAGTGAAATACATAGCCATGTTGCATCTTTTCCATTATCATCAACCTTCTTTCTCTTCCAAAGTTCCCCAGCAATGATTCCCACGTGAGCATATTCCCAGAGGAATCAAAATCACCATATCACATTTATGTTTATTGTTGCACTGTCCATAAAGTCAAGTTATGGGCTCAACCTGTCACCAAATGATGGAAGAGGGAAATGTGGCACACATATACAACCGAGTTGTGCTTGGCCATAGTGGAGAAGAAAAATGTGTTGTTTGCAGGGAAATGTTTCATCTGGTGACCATCATATTAAGCAAAATAATTCATACTCGAGAAGACAAGTAAGTATCATATTTTCTCTCATTTGTTGGTCCTGGATTTTACAGACACATAAACTCACATATGAACATAGGCCATGAAAATGCAAGTCCACCTAGGGAAATGAAATGGAATCATAGAAAGGAGAGGAAATTGGGTGAATTTAGTCAAAGTACACATTTTGATGATATACTCAGATGAAGATATCTTTATGAGATGCATCCTATGCGCAATAAATATAGGCCAATTAACAAAAAAAAAGTTTAACTGGAATTAAAGTAGATAGATTAATCCAGTGGCATTAGGCTAATATCACAGAGACTGCAGTTAAAATGCTTTGATTTTTTTTGTGTGAGTTTCATGAAACACAGTCTCACCATGTGTTGTAGGCTGGCCCAGAACTCACTATGTAGCTCAAGCTGGTTGTGAAATTGAAATCCTCCTACATCAGCCTCTCAAGGCTGGGAACACAAGCACATAGCACCATACCCGGCCCAAATGGCTTCAGTTCTGATTTCTATAATCTGTGCGATCCAGGGTAAGGTAATTAGCCTACTTCTTGTATGCAAACTGGGAACAATTATGCACGTGGCTCATGGAGATACTTTAATCAGATAGAAAACACAGAAATAACTTAAAAATTCCTAAGTTATTTATTCTTTAAGAATATCTAGTGTGACACCCAGGATCTGAGATGTATTAGTTTTGCCCAGATGCTGTGGAGTGGATTGCTTTGTTCATCCTGTCTTACTGCCTAGACTCCCCAAAACCAATCCTGAAGATGCAGACAGCAGATGCCCTGCAAGGGTACTAACTACATGGATCCCCTTCTTCTCCTTTATCACCACATGCTACTGTCAGGAAGTCCATCTACAAAGTCTACTGCATCGTCCCAGATTCCCCGCCCAGCTAACTCCCCTATGCACTCATTCTTCATGTGTCGGCAGGGAGAGGTCTCAGTAGAGATGCAGGGATGTGCTAAGGAGTTGACCTTACTCAGGGTGGAGAAGGTTATGAGCCAGACAGACAGACACTTGAGAGAGAGATTTATGGAAGGAATGCAAAGACAGACTAAACCAGCTTCTTATGTACTTTTTTTTTTTAAAGCCAGCTTCTTTATGGTTACTGCCCCCTTATAGTAAAGAGATGCATGTTCAGTTTTGGGGAGCTAGACTTGCGGGGAGAGGAAAGCATTTCCTATGTCTTTCATCCCAGTGAATTCAGGTGGAAGGCTGCTTCTTTTCCTTCAAACTGAACCAATACATGACCTATCTATGTTTGTTCATGTGGCCACAGGGCTCCCTCATAGGAGGGTGGCTGAATTCCTACAAAGCCAGTCAGAGGCTGTCATTTCTGTGCCTGTGTGTGTATGTGTTTGTGTGTGTGTTCCTGCATGTACAGCTCCGATGGATATGTGTTGGGGGAAGCCACAGGACAACTGGTAGTTTTGCTCTCCAGGCATTATCCATCTTTCTTTTTTTGAAGCAGTCTCTCATTAGTCTGGAATTTTTCAAGTAGGCTAGGCTGGCTGGCCAGTGAGTACCAGGAATCACTGTCTCAGAAGAGCTGGGATCACAAGTGCACGCCTCCATGCCAGGATTTTTTTAATGTGAATTCTGGGAGTCAAACTCAATTCTTTTAAAATACTCATTTACTCATATATTTACTTATTTTTCCTATTTATATGTGTATGGGTCATTTGCCTACATGTAACTCCGTGCACCATGTACATGCCCGATGTCCACAGAGGCCAGGCGAGGGTGTTGGATCCTCTGGAACTGGAGTTATGGACAGTTGCAAGCCACTGTGTGGATGCTGGGAATCAAACCCAGGTCGTCTATAAAAGGAGCCAGTGCTCTGCACGTCCGAGACATCTCTCCAGCCCCCAAACTCAGTCCTTCATGCTTTCAGGGGAAGCACTCTGCCAAATGTGCTATCTTCTCAGTTCCTGGAGACTGCACTTCTTTCTAGAGCAATCACCACGTGCCTCATTCGCTGACTCACAACCCACACCTTTAAATGGCAGAATATCAAGACATACCGGCCAGAGAGCTAGAGGAGGGCATGCTCTTACAACCCACCACAGTGCCCGCAGGCTCTACTCGACTGGTCTAATGTAGCTGAGTCCAAGGCTGTGGCTGATCAGGTGTGCAACAAGATGAGTTCCAACCCCATTTAGCCTGGGTCTGTTCAGGTAGGTGCGATGTGTGTTAAAAGTCAGCTTGGGAACGTGGTGTGTGTTACAAGTCCACCTCAGGGACTCACTCGGTGCTTCAAAGCTGTTCCTGTATCAAGGGAGTGCAAAGGGAGTCAGATGGATAGAGAAAAACAGCTGTTTACTGCAAGAGATAAGCCTTCAGCAGACACATTGTGAGGAAGAAGAAGATGGCCGCAGTCATCTTAAAAATGTAACCTGTCTTGATTATTAAGGCAATTTGCAGCATGCGGACAAGAGAAAAGAAAATTAAAGATCCCTGTTTGTTCATGAGGCAAAGGCAACAGGGAATACATGTTTTCTAGAAATTCTGTGAGTACTTGGCACAATTTTAACTGAAATGAAATCATATTACTCCCACAGTTAAATATCTGTTTCTTCACTGTTGTTTGCACATGTGTGTTTGTGTGGCATTTGCACATGTACATGGTCATGTGTGCATGCGTACTTACAGGTGTATGGGGGTATACATTTGCCACACAGAGACCCTTGGCTGATCTCGGGTATCTTCCACTATGTTCTTCACCTTAGCTTTGAGATAGGGTTTCTCACCGAACTCGGAGCTTACTGATGCGACTAGGCAAGGTGGCTAGAATAAAGATTCAGGGATCCTCTTGCCTCTACCTTCCCAACACTGGGATTACAGGCATGCCCCAACACACCCAGCTTTCCCCCATGGATTCTGAGGGGTGAGCTCAGCTCTTTAATCACTTTTTAAACTGATCATCTATCTCCCCACTCTATCTATCTATCTATCTATCTATCTATCTATCTATCTATCTATCTAT
>CAJQZJ010003646.1:19813856-19836706 GCA_907164525.1 Lophiomys imhausi
TTCCTTCCTTCCTTCCTTCCTTCCTTCCTTCCTTCCTTCCTTCCTTCCTTTTCTTCTCTTTATTCTTTTGTTTTAGGGGAGGCCACAAGGATGGGGATGGATCTGGGAGGTCTGGGAGGTGAATGTGATTGGGGTGCATTATGTAAATTTTCCAAATAATGAAAATATTCTGTTAAAAATAAAACAGAAGATAAATAAGATGCTTAGGAATACATTTAGTAAAACCCGTATAAACCTATAAAGTGAAAACTCTAAAAATAATTGTCAAAAACAAATTTTACCTGTGTGTGTGTGTGCGTGTGTGAAGTTCATGTGTAGCATATATGTATATGTACATGTGCCGCTTTATTGCTTCCTGAATGTTTAAAACAATATCTTCTAGAATTAATTGTTCACTTTCTTTATGTGCACAAATGCTTTGCCTGCATGTATATCTGTGTACTACCTGAGTGCCCGGTGCCTGGGAAAGTCAGAAGAGAGCATCAGGTCCCCCAAACCGAGTTACACCTTGTTGTGAGCTGCCATGTGGATGTTGGATACCAACCCAGGATCTGCTGCAAGATCAGCCAGTGCTCTTAGCCACTGAGCAATCTCCCCAGCACTATTCTCCAGATATTTTACAGTGTTTTCGGATACAGAGTTATCTGTATCATGTTAAACTAGTTACGTTGTCAATTTTCACTAAATTAACAGAACAGCCTCAATCAGAATACCAGTAGAATTTTATAAAGAAATTGTTCTCCCGAACTTACAATTTCTAGAAAAAATTTTATGACGTAAAAGAGTCAAAATAACCCTGAAAAATAAGAATATTGCAGGAATAGATTATATGAATTTAAAATTTATCCTGAAAATATAATAATAATTTCTTCAACATTTATTTCTTCAAGTTACATCTCAATTCCAGTCCCCCCCCACCCTCTTCACCCTCTCCTTCCTATATGCTTTTTTTTTAATTTGAGGTATATCGTTTCCCCCCAACAGCTCTCCATTTTAGTCCAATAAAAGACTCTTTTTCTTGTAACAATAAATACAATACAAAAGAATAAGAACAATTAGGCAACAATTACAAAACAATAAGAACAATTAGGCAACAGAATATAATGATAATTTTTAAAAGGTGATACTGGTGTAGAAGATAGGACAATGGACAAATAGAAGAAAGTGAAGTCCAGGCAGTTTACAATTAAGATCACACAAGCACCTTTATCTGATTTTCAACAAAGGAGCCACAGAAATTCATGAGAGAAAAAATGTTTAAAACATTTTAATAACTAGGGCAGGGGGTGGAGGGATGTGATTCCATAGCCAAGCACTTGCCTAGCCTGTATGAGGCCTTGAGTCCTATTCTTAGTACTATAAAAAACAAAGTGTCACTGAAACAATTGGACATCTGTGTGTGTTTTTTTAAATCCCAAATCCTATCTCATTCTATAAATAAAAATGAATTTGACATGGATCATAGGTTTAAGTAAAAGCTAGGATTCTAAACTATCAGAAAACAGAAGGTGATATATATATATACACACATGTATATTTTAAAATTTGATTATCCAAATTTATTTAAAATGAAGAAGGCATGAGTCAGAAAAATCCAGCAGGTTACAAACATCTGTCCTGGAGTAGGCAAGAAGAAACAGGTCGCTGAGCATCTCTGGGCTTCAGCATTCTCTTTGTCATATCCTGTCCATCATCTCCATTGCCTTTTTTATTCTAATATAAAATAGAAATATCTATATAATCATAGCACAAGTAATACCACAAATACTCATAAGCTTTTCCCAGCCACCTCAGGCAATAAAGCAATACTGGTAACTATGAAGTCCTTTTCGATACCCAATACTATGCAATTTATATTTGCATTTTAAGTTTATAATAAGATAGATGATAGATAGATAGATAGATGATATAGAGAAGATGATAGGTAGAAAGAAAGAAGATAGAAAAAAAGAAAGAAAGAACGAAAGAAAGAAGGAAAGATGTGGTGGTTTGGCACTATTAGGGCACTAATAGGGAGTGGCACTATTAAGAGGTATAGACTTATTGGAAAGGGTGTGGCCTTGTTGGAGGAAGTGTGTCACTGGGGTGGGCTATGAGATTTCAGAAGTTCAAGCCAGACCCAGTGTCTCTCTCTTCCTGCTGCCCAACCATCTGGAGGTAGAACTCTCAGCTACCTCTCCAGCGCCTGCATACCACCATGCTTCCCACCATGACAATAATGGACTAAACCTCTGAACTCTAAGCCAGCCCCAATTAAATGTTTTCCTTTATAAGAGTCGCTGTGGTTATCGTGTTTCTTCACAGCAATAAAACCCAAGACAATAGATATAATAAAAGCAAATGTTTGTGTGCTTAATATAATTGCCCCTTTCTACAAGGATGTCTCCATTTTACACATGAATAAACTTGAACATTGAAAACTCACCCAGTGCCACAAAACTAACATTAATGGCAAGCTTGAGATTTGAACCTTGCATGGTTGAATAACCCCTGTTCTTCTCCATGATAGTCTATGACTGCATTCATTCAGTGGAGTGGGAATTTTGTTCATTATTTCTGTTTCTAACATGGTGTTTCACATACAAATATCAGCTTCCCCTGATGTAGACCAGATAGATGTACCATCTACCTTGAATCTCACATCAAGCCTCTGCCTCAAGGACAGGAGAATAAAAAGAACAAAGACAAAAGGAACAATAGTTATAGTTACATGTTCCCATATTAACTAAACAAAACTCATGGACACATACCTTGTGCTGACCCCAGTAACAGATTCCAAGATCTCAAGACTGAAACTGAAGGAAACTAACCTGCAGGCCAACAGGCACCACATGCTTTTAGTAGCAAAGTCAAGGTGGTTGCACCCACCCCACAAACTTCAGCAGAAACACGGCAAAATAAATTGAGTAAAATGGAGAGTTGGTCCCCAGCAACCATTTAATCCCTCACTGCCAGATGGGAGATGGGAAAGGCTTCCACATTCGTGGAGTTCTGCAACAAAGTCAGTGCATTGATGACTAACTGTGTAAACTTTAGGGCAGTGTGGTCAGAACAATAAGCTGGAGCCTAGAAGACTGGATTAACTTGACTTTAGAAACATTTTTTTTTCAGTCTCCCTGATTCTTTATGTCTTCATTTTATAAAAAGGTTTAGGTGTTCAGATATTCTCTAGGGTCTTAACTATGGCTCCGATAGTTCCATAGAATGGCTGTTAGTTGGCCTCAGGACCAAATGTTCTTTCTGGTCCCTGCTATCTGAGGAAGGCCAGTGAGAGGCCTGGCAGAGGGAAATCCTGGGGTAGTCTTCCCCAGCCTTCTACTGCTCAGTCAAATATACTCTGGGCTAATCGTGCCGTGGCATCCACTGAGAAATTGAATCCCACCCTCATTTCTCCTAACAGCACAGCAATTTCCAGCAGGTGTTAGGTGGTTAAAAAAATTAAAACAGAAAAAAATTACCAGGTGTAGCCCATATAAATACTACCACACAGGTGTTGAGAGGGGAATATGTTCTCCTAATTATGCAAATATGTCTCTTTTTCTCGACAACTCAACTTTTTTGAACAGCTAAACACATTTCTTTGGGGATGTTTTATTAAATTTAAATTTTCAGTGTTCTATGTTTCTGAGATTATTCACACAACTGTGCCTTCAAATTTCCTCCAAATTCAAGTCAAGAAAATTAAATGGTTAATGTTGATTATTTGCTCTTAGACAGCATAAGAAGTTTTAAAAATATTACTATTTCAGACATGAATGTATGTATTCCAACCCAACTTCACACTCTTTTCCCATCCTACCCTATCACTAGGTCCACTAAAGCAAAGGTAGTTGAGTTTCTTTTTTATGATTATTTTTATTTATCTATGTGTACGTCTGTGTCTGTTTGCAAGACACATGTGTGAAAATCATAACAGAGGGCAGAAAAGGGAACCAGATTCCCTGGAGCTGGAGTTGCAAGTGGTTGTGAACTGCCAAACATGGGTGATAGGAGTTGAACTCAGATCCCCTGGAGGAGTAACAAGTGTTCCTAACCGCTGAGCAATCTCCCCAGCCTAGCTAGTTGCGTTTTTGCTTAGGTTTATCTGATTTTTTTGTGATGGATGTTAGTGAACTACTACTCAAAAGAAAGGTAGCTTAAGAAAGAGACAATAGAACTAGGGAAACACAGGCTATATACAGAGCTTGGATCAGAGAGGTTAGCTATGTCCCACTTAAGTATTCCAACACTTAAGTGGGACACTTCTCTTCCTTCACTTGTTATACATAGAGCCTCTTTTTAAAGTGAACCTGGAGGACATCCTCAGGACCTGTCACAGTATACTAAAAGTTGTATTGCATGGTCTCTTTTAGATGTCATCACAACATTTAGAAATCATCACTGTCAAACTCTTCCTAAGGCAATGGCAATATGAAGGACCATGAGTCCCGAAACCGTCATGTGAGGGTCAGTTTTGACTGTAAGTTACGCTTAGAACTTACGACTCTAAAGAATAGGTCCCATCATACAAGCCACCAGAATCATCTTGAAATGCAGCTATTTGTCATCCCTCAACTCTCCACCAAGGAATACAAATATCCCCCCACTCCTTAAGAAGTAATTTTCAACCACAGTGGCAAAATAACATCACTTAGAAAGTTCCAAGAGAATATCTATAACTGGAATCAACCTACCCAAGTCAGAATCTCTTGGGAATGAACAGATGTGTTTTTTTTTTCTTTAAGAAGTTCTCTAAGTGATTCCGATGTGCAGCTCAAACTAAAAAATTATAAGAGTTGAGGAGATGACTCCAACCATAAGGCACTTGCCACATGTGGTGGTTTGAATAAAAATTACCCCCATCGGCCCACAGGGAGTTGCACTATTAGGAGGTGAGGCCTTGTTGGAGGGAGTGTGTGGCTTTGTTGTCTCAGATGGTCAAGTCAGGCCCATGTGACTTTCTCTTCCTGCTGCCTGCAGATACAGATGTAGATCTCTCAGCTACCTCTCCAGCACCATATCAGCCTGCATGCAGCCATGCTTCCCACCATGATGATAATGGACTAACCTTCGGAACTGTGAGCCGGTCCCGATTAGATGTTTTCCTTTATAAGAGTTGCTGTGGTCATGGTGTCTCTTCACAGCAATAGAAACCCTAACTAAGACACCATATAAGCATGAGAACCCGAGTTCAAATCCTCAGTAACCACATAACAAAGCTGTGTGTGGTGGCATGCATCTATAATTCCAGTGCTAGGGAGGTAGGAAACAATGGATTCCTAGGGCTTTCTGGCCAGCGAGGATAGCCAAAATGGTGCACTTCGGGTTCACCAAGAGACTGTCTCAAAAAAAAAAAGAAAGCAATGGAGGAAGACATTTTGGGCCTCCACACTCACATATGGTGCACAGATACCTGCATGCACACAAACAGACAAATAGAGGGTGGTAGGGAAGAAAGGAGAGAAAGAAGAGGAGAGAAAGACAGACACCCCCCCCACACACACACATACAGAGAGAGAGAGACCCTAACAGTCAGATACAACTTGTGCTAATGAAAGTAGAATCTCTCAGAGCAGAAGTCTCACATCAGCATCATAAGGGACTCTAAGTAATCTGAATGTTTATCCAAGACTGAAAAACAATATTTTTCAGAATATTCCATTAGGAATCACTGATTCAGATTACAGGGGTACCTGAATTCAGCCAAAAAGTGTGCTGGTGCCCAAACTTGTTTATTTCTCAAGAATCAAATTCTGGAAGGGACTATCTAGTGGAAGAATCACGCAAAGGGAGACACTGACCAGCATAAAGAGATTGCAATGTTGCCAGAAATGAATAATAAATAGAACAAAGAAGGCTAATCAATGCAAATCCATTCACAGAAGTCCACCATGCCACAACTTCTTGCTCAGTCCTAATCTCCCAGTTCCTTTTCTTTGATGTCAAATCAAGGTCTCCCGATTTCTACCTGAATTCTCTATGCACAGAATTATGAGAAGCTCAAGCTCATTATTTCAACACACCAAGGCACCTGTATCTGTATCTATTCACCATCAGTTAGCCTTTGGGCATCTGTTGGTGCATCACACAGCAAAGCACAGTAGCAACTGCCTGAGGAGTGTCTGCTGGGTGAGAATGATGATCACAGGAGGACCTATTCACCAGAGCCTACATTCCTAAGGCTACCCATCTACAAAACTCAATGTATCATTAACTTACAACAAAGTATTGGAAATAGTTCAGAAACTAACTGAGGATTACTGTTCTATAGAACCCAAGGGAAGGAGAGATAAGACACCAGCAACCTTATATCTTACTTGAGCCTGTTTTTATTATTCTTATGAAACACTTAAAAGAAATGTTGAAAGATGGGATGGGAAATAGTTCAGACAGCCCATGTATTTCAAAGAACTTCTATGCAGTTAGAATAGCCATTCTGAAACTGATGGTTCACTTTGGATTTTACACTTCCACTATGAAATATAATTTTATGTACTTATTCACCACCAAAAATGAAAAATCCACAACAAAAGTAGGAATAGAAAAACATTTAGCTTTATATACCATTTCCTAATTCATGTCTATTACCTAGACTAGTCCTTCTTCATCCTTGGTATGTAGCTTTTCTTGTTCTCTTTTCTACGTGGTATACTGTTCCCACATGAGGATGCATTTGTGGATTACAGTCTTGACTATAATACAAATATATTTAAGTTTTCCTCTATTATATACACAATTATGGTTTGACTGTGTAATGTCCCCACATAAGCCCATGTGTCAAAGGCTTGGTCCCCAGATGATAGTGGCGTTTTGGAAGGAGCTGGGAACTTTTAGAGATGGGGCCTAGCTAGGAAAGTAGGTCACTGGTAGCACACCTTTAAAGGTTATATTCTATTCTTGGTTCCTTTCTTGAGCCTTGCTTCCTGTCTGACACTAGGTGAACAGTTTCCTCCTCCAAGAGCCTTTACAATGATGATATCTGGCCTCACTGTGGACTCATAACCAATGAAGTCAAGGACTGTGGAAGAATCTCTGAAGTCACAAGTTAAACTAAATCACCCTTTGAAGTTGCTTTGTTAAGTATTTGGGCTGCAGTGGTGATTAAAAATCCGGATGGATGGATGGACGGACGGACGGACGGACGGACGGACGGACAGACAGACAGACAGACAGACAGACAGACAGACAGATAGATAGATAGATAGATAGATAGATAGATAGACAGACAGATATTCTACCTCACCTTTGCAGGAAACTGCACATTCGCATTAAGGTAATCACTGTAAGACATCCCCTTTGTGAGCACATTCTTGGGGCATGGTTCAGTTCTGTTTGATTTAGCTCAACTAAAGGTTACTTACAATTTGTCCTTCAGCCCAAAAACTATTGTTTTGGAATTTCAACAACGAACCCACAAGACCAAGTTTTACTCTCCTGTAGAGGGCGGTACTTGCTCAAGATTAAGATTCATGGTGCAAAAAATGCCTCCAGATTTTTATACAAGCCCTTTATCTTTTGGCTCACTCTGGGACACCTCATCTTGTGAAATGGAAAACTAGACTTTGGAGTTGTTGGATCTGAAAACAAGCCTATGGAAACATTCCTTTTTAGATAGTACCAAGGAGATCCATAGGAACAGAAAGCAGGTGACTTCAGACTAGAGGATGAAGAAAGATAAACCATAAAGCTAGAACCAGGATCAAAGGAACTTATACTACACACTAGTGAAGAGAGGTGAGAACATCAATATTACAGCATCATTGTACCACTCAGGATTAGGCAGCATTTATTCAGGCCTTACTTTGCACAGACTTTTCCCAGAGATTCTTTTCTTTGCATTTTTTGGAGTTTATATTCTTGTCTTTGAAATACAAGGCACAAACATTTACCTTCAAGTAAAGAAGCATTTCAGCACATTATAAACCTACATGGGACACAGAGCTGTCTGAGTTCTAGGTGAAGTTTTCTTGATACTTTCGATAGCTCACATCTCTCAATATCTTTGTCTGATTCTTGCCAGATTCCATCTCCCCAGACAAAAACCCTCAGTCATCTTCGGCTCCTGCTTCTTTCTTACTGTGCATGTCTGGCTAGATTCTGGGCCTCTTAGTTTTCTATCAAATTTCCTAAATCCCCCACATCTTGTCTCTCACTCTCTCTCTATTGATGGTCTTACCATAGTATCCAATTTGTAGACTAAATATCCTACTAGGCTCTTTGATGGTTTTAGAACACACATATGGCTTCTGTCCATCTAATCTAATTTTGCAAAGCCAAAAGTCTGCAACTTTGGAGATCTCATACAACTTTAGTCCTAATCCCAGCAGGGATCAATGGCTTCCAAAAGCCCTAACATCTCCCATAATCTGCCTTCAATTCTCCTGTACGAGTTTATCTCCCCTCCTGACAGATCTTTTGTCCTTTCAGGCTTTCTGTGTTCTTTCAAGCTCTTATGTTTAAAAAAATAAACCCATGTTAATTCTGTCTAAAATGTTCCCTTATCTCTTTCCTGCCACTTTGTATGGTAACCAAAGTCACATCTTTTAAGACTCCCCTCAATCATCAAATTCTCTATGAGGTGTTGTCTTGCTCTTCTGGGCAGGTTTTCAATGTGTCCCTTATAGTCCCACCATATCACCCTATGGTAGAACTAGGAAGTAATTTACAATAACAAGTTAAAATTGCTTCAGGAAGTCCCTGAAACTGACCAGATTCAATAACCAGGAAAGCAATTATTTGTTTACAAGTCTGACTTCTCACTAGATTAGGGCCACGTGTGACCCAGATGATGCCTGGTTCTCCTGTGTGCTCCTACTCACTCACTACCAATTGGAGCATGGCAGGGACCCTGTAACTGAACCAGATTCTGATGAACATATAGAAAGCAGCTTATCAGGGACCACAAGCTGGATTCTCCAGGAAGCAGACCTGGAAATTGCACCTACTGCATGGGTGTTAATGAGGGTGCTGTTTGGGATCAGAACCTGTGGAAATGAAGGGCAAAATTCAGGAATGGGTAAAGCAGTGGTTCTCAACCTTCCTAATGCTGTGACCCTCTACTACAGTTTCTCATGTTGTGGTGACCCCAACCATAAAATTATTTTTTTGCTATTTCATAACTGTAATTTTGCCATTGTTATTAATAGTAATGTAAATATCTGATGTGCAGGATATTTGATATGTGACCCCTGTGAAAGGGTCATTTGACCCCTAAATGTGTCACAACTCACAGGTTGGGAACCGCCAGGGTAAACAGAAAGGTTAAGCTGTGATGTTGAGACCAATGGCAAGCTACTGGTGCATTTAAGGTACATCTACATGGTCTTTTGGCACTGGTCCAAGTTGGATCATTGTGGGAGAGTCTTTTCTTGTGTTGTATGGAAAGTTTCCTCTGAGAGTCAAACCTCCCATTCTGCAGGAGGCTCCTTAAGTAGAAAGGTAAACAAGTTAAAATTGCTTCAGGAAGTCCCTGAAACTGACCAGATTTACCAAACCCTTCCCTGCCAGAATAAGCAATAAAAAGGTCAGGAGCTGGGAAGCAGAGCTACAAAGACCACTCTCAGATCACTCTGTCTGCCTGGAAGAAGCCGAAACCAGTTGAACTGCCTGGAGGAGGTTTAGAACAGCTGAATCACTTGGAAAGGATATTCTCCAGCCTGTTGAGCTGCCTGCAGGCTGGGCAGTGTGTTCTAGGTTCCCAGCTTTTGAGAGCTGTCACCCATGCTGGGGTGGGCTTTGGTGAAGCATCTGTCCTTGAATCATTTCTCCTCCTGTAAGTAACTACTCACCCATATTCCTGTAAGTAACCCCAATAAAACTCATTGGTTCACCAAGTTGGGCTTTGGTGGTAGCTGTGCTTTGGTCCGTCATGGCCTCCGAGGTGAGTAGATGTGTGTTTTATCACACAACATAACGATCCTAAGTCCTTTCTTGAATAAAGGACACTCTAGGAAAGGGAATGATCTTCTTGGACAAGGCTTTTTGAAGGTGAGATTACTAAGGGGAAGAGAGCCA
Source organism: Lophiomys imhausi (assembly GCA_907164525.1). NCBI lineage: Eukaryota > Metazoa > Chordata > Mammalia > Rodentia > Muridae > Lophiomys > Lophiomys imhausi. The sequence goes on from CAJQZJ010003646.1 coordinate 19,823,850, forward strand.
GGATCTCCTGCTAACCTTAACATTGTGGCAACAACCTATTCCTTTCATAGAATCAAGTAGCTAAGTACAGCATCCACAGAGGCTGGGTTCACTTTGTTATGAACGCAACCAGCTGACTTGGGATCGCAATTGGCAGAAAATGGCAGTCCCCCATGACAACAGTGAACTCATGAGAGGCCTGTTTCTTTAACAAGAATTCTGGAAATGCAGATTTCTGGCATTTGCTTACTGTCCAAATGCCAGGGCTGAAGCCTCCTTGCTCTCTGGGCTTTACTCTCACAGCTGAATAACAGTTATGGAAACCTTAGTCACCGAATCCAGCTTCTAGGGGAGGTGGAACGATTAAAAAAAAGCAGGCATCTATAGGAAACCAAACTTTTCCAGAAACCCCCAGATTTTACTGATGGGAACACTGTCTCAAGGCAAGTGCCCAGATATAAGGAAGGCAAGAAGCTGTGATTCCTACAACTGGGCCAACTTCCTCTCCCTGTAATGTCCCCAAGACAGACTCCTGTTTGTGAAAAGGGGAGGAATGACTATCCTATAGGAAGCAGGAATTTCTGCCATATAAATGCAGATTTAGGAATCCAAGTTGAAAGAAAAACAAGTGACAGATAATGAGGTCAGATAACATGGAGACCAGCGACTCTTTCCCACTTAGCAGAACAAAGTTATATAAATAAATAAATAAATAAAAAAAAAAAAAAAAAAATATATATATATATATATATATATATATATATATATATATGGCCTGCGAGAAGAGACAGAAAAAGGAGAGGTGTACAGCCTAACCCATGGAAACAGATTGTTGGGACAAAGGATCAAAGTCAGCTCAAATTGAGGAGGCAAAGAAATAACCAGTGAAGAAAAGGGCAAAACATGAACGAGAGATACCACCTAGCATAAAATAAAACAAACACAGAGCGCAAGGCACAAGGGTGTCTGCAACTAGTATGCCAGTCTCCTTAGAACTTCAAGCGAGAAGTCAAAAAAGACAGCTGGTGACGCTGGGAGAATGTTCAGGGATGCTTGCCAGTGTTCATAAAAGAAGTTAAAGGTCACATCCCGAAGATAGAAATAGGTTTCCTTGATGTGAGGATGGAGCTGCAAAGAGAGCGCTAACCTGAAGAGGAAATGAGTCCCTCCCACCACCACCGCCTCCATGGCACAGCTGTTACAAAAGCAGTTACCATAAAAAAGTCATCAGGAAAGTGATAACCGCAGCAATAAAGAACAAGGGACATGTTCGAGAGAGTGGGATAGCCACGGTCACTTCTACAGCTAGGAAAGAAAGGATATGTAGAAATACTGAATGAGCCATTATGATTTTTCACTAGAGGCACCCAAGAATGCTGGTGGTTAGGGCCACTTAATGCAGCTGCCCTCTGTGCAAACGGTGGCTCTGTCCCTTCTTGGAAAATTCTAGCAACTTCTTGAGCATAAACTTCCTTTGTGAGTTTAAAATCTGTCCCCTTGCTTTGTAATTGATTTCTAGTTGAGGGAAGTGGAGCCTCTGCAGCGGACAGGACACTGACTGTCCTGGCAGGGATTCCGAGTTTAATTCTGGCTCTGCCACTAAGCAGCTCCAAGACTTCAGAAAAATAGCATTCCTGTGCCAGACCTCATTTCCTCATCTGCTCAATGAGCGAGTTAGAGCATCTGTCTTTTGACTCCCTCATCCTCTATGTAAATGGATGATGAAGGATGTGTTTTCCTTCTAATAATCCTTCATGGACTATATCTCAACAGTAGTTCTCCAGAACAAAACATTACCTAATAATCGCCCTTTGAGAAGCAGGCAACCCCAAACTCCCTTATCCTTTATTTTTTTTCCTGGTTCCCCTCTGATGAAAATACTACAGATAGTATTTTAGTAATAAAACCTGCCAAAGAGAAATGACTTAGGTAAGCAAAATGTATTCTCATAAAGCATCTCTCTTTGTAGCTGTCCCCAGCATGCATCCTTCTTGACTTCAGAAGATAGTTCCTGTGGTAGTTTGAATAGGTATGGCTGCCATAGACTCACGTGTTTGAGTGCCTGGTCCATAGGCATTATTAGGAGGTATGGCCTTCTTGGAGTAGGTTGGAGGAAGGGTGTCACTGTGGGGGTGGACTTTGAGGTCTCATATGTGCAAGCTATGCTCAATGTGGCACACAGCCTCCTTCTGCAGATTGCAGATCTGGACATAGAACTCTCAGCTCCTTCTCCAGCACCATGCCTGCCTGAATGCCACCATACTTCCCACCATGATGATAATGGACTAAACCTCTGAAACTGTAGTAAGCCAGCCCCAATTAAATGTATTCCTTTACAAGAGTTGCCTTGGTCACATTGTCTCTTCACAGTAATAGAAACTCTAACTAAGACAGTTCCTAATTTGATCTTGCTCTCGCCTATATGAGTACAGGCATTCTTTTCTACCTTCATGCTGCACTGAGGTGTGATGCCAACCAAGTCCTGGCAGAAAGCAGTTTCCTTAAGGAGAATCAGCCACACACTCCTTTCCTCTTCTTCATTCTCGCCATCTGAAAGGACGGGAAGTTGGACAGGGCTATAAATACTTGAGGCTTTCCCATGACTCACTTCTAATGAGATAACATCTCCTAAAGGTTTCACAATGTTCACAAACAGCACTGCCAGCTGGGACCAAGTGTTCAAACCTCCAGGCCTATAGGAACCATTCTATGCTTAACCCACAGCCCAGCCTAATAGATATAAACACAAGGATTATTGATTTCATATCATAGAAAATTTTTGCTAGAAACTTCCATAGGGTTAGTATTTGAACACAGGACAATTTCAGCACCTATGACCAACATATCTCCAATTCCCTTCAAGTAAATAAAAGCAACCATTAGTGCATGTAGAGTGGACGACAATCTTCTAACATGGGACCGGAACATCTAGAAAGCAGCTTGTGTTGCCTCCACGTAGAAAAATATTTCTATGACGAATACAGAAGACAGCCATATCTCTAGAATTAAGTAAGATATGGTGGATATAAGCCAGAGTTCTATGAAGTACTCTTGTCCTCCTCAAAGTACCCTCAAAGACTATGAAGATATGAGATAGTCTCATAATATCAATTGACAAAAAAAAAAAAACCCATACATATGATGGGTGCATTTTAAAGGCTATTGTGACATAAACCAAAAATTCAAAAAGGTTTTAGGAAATAGAAAAATAGCATTTCTTCTCCCATTCCCTCAACCTCTTCTTTCCAGTTTATCCTATCTAGATAGGATAAACTACATAATTTCCACAAAGACTAGGGTGAGATTGGTGTTGTTCCTCATTGTGTTTAGTGAGCCCACAACTTTCACATTGTCAGTCGGTCTTGGTGTGCTGTGCTCTGAAGTTCATAACAGCTGAAATATGAAGAACAGGGAATATTATCCCAGAAATGGGTTATATTAGAACTATTAATTTCTTTTGTCATTTTAAGATAAAATTCTTCCATATTTCTCATAATAATGATATTCTCCTCCAAGAAGTAGATGAATGGCACTGATAATTCTCAAAATAGCTGGGACAGCCCATTCACAATAAGCAGTAGAGGCATCAGGAGCCCATTAGTTAACTCAGCTTTTCGTAATGTAAGGAAAACTGCCAGCCATGTATCCTCTACTTCTGCATATTTTATAGTAATGGAATATTTTTAGACAAAAGCATAAATAAAAAATGTTCCTGGGTGTTTGAACAGTACATTGTATATCCTGTATTTTATCATGACTTTATCTTTTCCTGGTGCCACTGTGATCTAACTTCATAGATGATTACAGTTGCATCTTGGGAGAAGAAGAAGAAGAAAAAGACTATTCCAAGGTGCATAAGGAAGGATCTGGCTTTTTAAAATTATTCACAAATACTTCTGTCCAGATTTCCTAAGAGCAGAAGTGGCCTAGGCAATCTCTTTGACAGCAGAAGTAGCGTGAAAGTCAGAAGCACATGTGCCTTTCTCTCATAGGCTTGTGTCTTGAAAGTGATTGTGATTAAGAAGCAAGCCATATGGCCCCCTCTATGGTATGAAGGATGTAGGGATGTCTGGGAAGAAAGGGAGAACAAAGAGTGGAGGGCTGGCTTAGGGTGGGTTCTCAAGGATATGAGAGCTGAGTTATAACCTATCCATGATGAGCAGGGGATGTCATGATGAAGGTGGGAATAGGAAAGAGGGTGAACAGTTCTTCAGAGATACCCTAGTGAGGATGCCATCTCAGGCAGGTCCCACATGGCTGGCTGGCTTACCCCCAAACAGATAAGCCACCACTACTTACCAATAGTCTGTTCATGCATTCACTCAGTGTGTGCTCTCCGAGCACTTGCTCTATGCTGTCAGTGTTGTAGAACTGTTGAGCTCAAGGATGAAGAAGACACGGTGGTGTCTTTGACCTTCTGTGAGCAGCCAGTCTTAGCAAAGGCAAGCCTTACCTCCAGCTGCAATAAAAAGGCATAAATGGCACACAGTGTGACCAATAAATGACAACCAACAATAATTCTGAGAGGAAAGGACAAGGTGGCAACAAATGAGGATAGAGGGATAGTCAAAGGAATCCCAGAAAAGAGAAGCCTGAAAAATTAAACAGCAGGCATTACATGTTTTCTTCTCTTCAAAACTAGCCAACTTCTCAACTTTATTAGCTTTGTGGGGAGCACATTGTTCTCCCAACAAGCTTCTTTTAGATGTTCTGAGCAAAGATGCTAATTAATGATGGTGCTATCAGAAGGTTTCTATTTAGGAATCACTTGACTCCAAGTAGGAGACATCACATGAAGCCATGCTAGAGAGGCATGGTGAGCCATGTGTTCACTGCACTCTGTGAAGAGGCCCTTCTAATGTTCCATATAGAAGGAATGGAGAGAGCTGATAGACTGCTCTACCAGTTATTAAGTAGCTCCAATAGTCTATAGTGAACGTTCCAAAATCTAGAGTGGAGGAAGGCAAAGAGAATATGATAAATATCTCTTTGTATGTATATATATGTATATATATATATCTAAAGTGGAAGATATAATATTTAGATATAAGTAATTCTTCAATTAGGAAGAGCAAGGGAGAAAGAGCCTGCACCATCTAGTTACTTATAACTGGTTGCGTTCTGCAGGTAGTGGCATCTGTCTTATAATCCTACTGGTGTGGAATGTATTGAAAATGCCCCCCGCTTCCAAGTTCTAGTTTTGAATGTTGGTTTCCTAGCTAGAGACACTGGCCCAGCTGGAGGAAGTAGGTCATTAGGCGAGGACTTTTGAAAGCTCTATCAAGCCTATGGTTCCTACCATGCCTTCTCTGTGTCCTGGTTTGCTATGCTAGGATGTGAACAGCTGCCTTCCAGGCATGTGCCTTACTGCTATGAACTGAGCTTCTCTGCTACACTTTCTCCACCACGAAGGACCTCTGAAACCACGATGCCAATTAAATCCTTCCTCTTCCAGTGTGCAGTCACATATTTTGGTCACAGTGATTTGAAAATGAGAGCTACAAGCAACATAGAACATAGCTGCATCTTCTCTGTATATAGGGAGGTAAGCTTCACAGCGAAGAACTCTATTGGCATTTGTCTCAATAAGAAGCATTAGAGCTGATGGATATTGGAATCCAATATATCAAGGAAGGTGGAGGAGCCTCCATGGAAATTTTCAAAAACAGGATGGTCGTTTCAGATGTTTGCAGTGGGAATGATCATCAAAATGCTGACAGCAGCTAAAGGACGATGTTGGAGGCAGTTTGCTGACATCTTAATATTCTCTTCCCACTCTGACTTTGGACGCAGTCACCATCACACTACCATGGGGACATTCACTATTAAGCACACCTCCTGATGTTCAGGTAGACCTTGAAGTAAGAGAACACTGGATGGGCTAGTCTCTGAATGACATCTGGCTCAAGTCACCATTGTCCTGAGGCATAAACTCTTTAGTCTGCCTGGCTGGTGCCATTGCTTTCATATAAGAAACGAGGATCTTGGTAAATTCAGACCCTTACCAGTCAAAGAAGATAAAACACAATGGCAATGTAGACACAGAATCTATCTAATGCCCTCACACATTGATGTATTTTTACCTCTAAAATGAGATACTTTTCACTTGTTAACCCTTTATAGGCATTCAGAGTCCGACAGAGACAATGTCACCCTTGTGAATTTTTCTGTGTACATGTGTGCATGTGCTGCAAGGAATTATCTCTAATGTTTATGACAGTTGGAAAGACCTATGGTTAGCCATGATACAGAAGCTCCAGTCAGAAGTCTGAGACCTTCAAAAGCCCATGATGTTGTTACAGACCGAAAGCCAGCAGGCTTAAAATCTAGGAAGAATGAAATTTTCAGGTCAAGTCCATAGGCAAGGTCAAGCAGGATGGATTCTCTTGTAGGAAAGTGATTTTTCTGTTCCATTAAGCCTTCAACGGATTAGACGAGATCTACCTACATTAGAAAGGAAATTTTCTTTCTTTAACCTATAAACTTAAATACTAATAACATACAAAACCCTTTTATTCAAAGAACATTTGACTACCCCATGGCTCAGTCAAGATGACACATAAAATAATTTATCATGTAAGATGAAATCACAAAATGCTATAGGGCTGTGCCTCATCTTCCCCTCTCCCTCCAGGAATTGCCCTGGAGGCCCAACCATTATGAGTTACCCTAGACTCTGCTACATACGGCATGTACATAGGCCAAATGGAGACATTTTGAGGAACAACACTTGCTAGGCAGCTTAAGTGGCCACACCATACACGTGACATTGGATAATTTCAGACTTCAGCTTTTTCTAGCAAAGGTCCGGTATCATCGGGGAGGGGTCGGATGTCTTTGATGCTCCTTCTCTTAACAACAGAGCTATAGAAAATGAAAGAGTTGGGAGCGAAGATGGCGGCGACCTACACTGACGCATTCTGAACGCGGGGAAAAAAGAGCCATAAAAAACACAGAGTTACTGGGCACTGTGCAAAAACCGGAGGGGGTAGACCCCCCCCCCCCGGGAACGCTCACAGCTCCCAAGGGACTGTTAAAAGTCCCAGGGCAAGGCTCTCCCCATCTCTCACAGACACGGAGGCCACTAAACCGGGGACGCGGGAACTCACATTTGGAGAGGCGCCTGGTAAGATCGTTCCCAACTTACAGCAGGCAGAATCAGGGTCCACTTGGCCATAGATCGCTGTCCTATTGGGCTCCCCACACATCAGGTTGAACTTATACCCACTTAGAAAAGGTTGCGAGATAGTGGAAGCCTTAGCAAGGAACAAACAGGGGGCTCAGCAGGTGGTCCGCAGCCGCTCGTGAAGCGGAGGGCGGGAGGTTCCGAGAGAGCGCAGGAAGCAGGGAACACAAAAGCAGGCGGGAGCGGCCAAATCTCCCACACTCAGGATAGCGCAGCTGGGGAGAGAGCACTGCTGGCAGGGCCAAATCCCCATCAGTCCACGGCAGGTCATCTGGGGAGAGAGACAGGTGTGGGTGGGACCAGGGGTCCGTGCACCCACGGCTGAGCTGCTGGGACGAGAGGTGCACTCAGGCAGCCGGAGGATCCGGGGCTTGGGGTACCCACGGGACCGTGGCGGCGCAGACAGGAAGGAAATCAGGCACAGGGTCCAGCCCTGTGGCGAGAAGACTAGAGAGAAACCAGAAATCGGGATCATAGCTGTATCCTGGAAAATCCAGACATATCAGGTGTGGAGCCAGACCCTGTCAGCCTCCGGGACGACAAACAAGGCCCACAGAATTTGTGCCTGGGCAAACAGGCCCATATCATCAGAACCATTACAGGCTGATAACTCAGAGTGCAACATAGAGAAGTCTGAATTGGGAGCAGTGAAACAATCCTGGTCCATTACTCACAACCTGGGAATAGGCTGCACCAGATCACAGTGCCTCTGGCCATTAAAATCACAGTGACCTTGAAATCCCCCTGTAAGCAACGACAGATAGCCAAGTAACTCGTCCCCTGCACCAAATCATCCACTGTGGTTCCAAGCACAGAAAACAGACAGCTAAATGCATCCAATGGTGAAAGGTCAAAAAAAAAAATAGAAATCAAGGAATTATGACTCCAACAAAGCAGAACCACCCTAGCTCATCCAATTCGGATGACCACACACCAACAGAAACACATGAAAACATTGACAATTCTGCAGTATGGAAAGTGATAGAGTCCCTGCAAGAAGAACTTAAATCTATGAAGGAATTCAAAGAAACCACAATTCTACAAATCAAAACAAGGAACAACACCATTAAAGAGCTCCAAGCCAAGGTGACAGAGCTTGAACAGGAAAAGGAAAAAGCCATGAAAGATTTTCATACAAAAACAAGCAAGCTGGAGAAGGAAATGTACATAATGAACAAAACCATACAAGACATGAAAATAGAAATAGAAACAATAAAGAAAACACAGTCAGAGTTAAAAGAGGAAGTGGAGAACCAAGGGAAGAGAACAGGAACTTCGGATGTGAGTATCAACAATAGGATGCAAGAGATGGAAGACAGGATCTCAGGCATGGAAGATTCAGTGGAAGAAATCAGTACATCATCCAAAGAAAATGAGAAGGCTAAAAAATCTCTCACCCACAACATCCAAGAAATCAAGGACTCATTGAAAAGACGGAACCTAAGAATTATAGGTATAGAGGAAAGAGAAGACTCCCGACTCCAAGGTCCAGGAAATATCTTCAACAAAATCATAGAGGAAAACTTCCCAAACCTGAAAAAAGAGATGCCAATAAAAATCCAAGAGGCATACAGAACACCAAACAGATTAGACCAGAAAAGAAACTCCTCTCGCCACATAATAATTGAAACCCCAAATGTACAGAACAAAGAAAGAATATTAAAAGCTGTAAGAGAAAAAGGTCAAGTCACATACAATGGCAGACCCATCAGAATTACACCTGACTTCTCCCCAGAAACGATAAAAGCTAGAAGGGCCTGGTCAGATATACTACAAGTCCTAAGAGATCATAGATGCCCAGCCAGACTACTTTACCCAGCAAAACTCTCTATCAACATAGATGGAGAAAACAAGATATTCCATGACAAAATTAAATTTAAACAATATCTACCCACAAACCCAGCCCTACAGAAAATCCTAGAAGGAAAATCCCAACCCAGAGAAGAAAACTCCACCCAAGAAAACAAAGGGAATAGAAAACCCATCAGCAACTAAACCAAAAGAGGAACAGAACCACCGCCTATACCAAACTAATGGGAAATAACAACCCCAGGTCACTAATATCCATCAACATCAATGGACTCAACTCCCCAATAAAAAGACATAGGTTTACAGAGTGGATCCGCAAGCAAGACCCTTCCTTATGCTGTATACAAGAGACACATCTAACTAAAAAAGATAGACACTGCCTCAGAGTAAAGGGCTGGGAAAAGGTTTTCCAAGCAAATGGACCCAGGAAGCAAGCTGGAGTAGCCATCCTAATATCAAACAAAACAGACTTCCAACTGAAGTTAATGAAGAAAGACAAAGAAGGGCACTATATACTCATTAAAGGGAATATTCATCAAGAGGAAATTTCAATACTGAACATCTATGCCCCAAATACAAAGGCACCTACTTTCGTAAAAGAAACACTTCTAAAACTTAAAGCACACGTCGATCACAACACATTAGTAGTGGGAGACTTCAACACCCCACTCACAACAAAGGACAGATCATCAAGACAGAAGACAAACAGAGAAATATTGAGTCTAACAGAGATCATGAAACAAATGGACCTAACACATATCTACAGAACGTTTCACCCAAACACAAAGGAATACACCTTTTTCTCAGCACCCCACGGAACCTTCTCCAAAATCGACCACATAATTGGTCACAAAGATAGTCTCAGTAGATACAAGAAAATTGAAATAACACCTTGTATCTTATCAGACCACCACGGAATAAAGCTGGTCTTCAACAGTAAAAGAATCAACAGAAAGCCTACACACACATGGAAATTGAACAGCTCCTTACTGGATGACCACTGGGTCAGGGAAGAAATAAGGAAGGAAATCAAAGACTTCTTAAAATCCAACGACAATGAAGACACAACATACCCAAACCTATGGGATACATTGAAAGCTGTGCTACGAGGAAAGTTCATAGCACTAAGTGCTTTCAAAAAGAAAATTGTGACAGCTCATATTAGTGAACTAACAGCTAAGATGGGTGAATTGGAAAAAAAAGAAACAAACACTCCCAAGAAGAGCAGAAGACAGGAAATCATTAAACTTAGAGCTGAAATCAACAACTTAGAATCAAAAAGAACTATACAAAGAATTAATGAAACCAAGAGTTGGTTCTTTGAGAAAATCAACAAAATAGACAGACCCCTAGCCAAATTAACTAAAAGGCAAAGGGAAAGAACACAAATCAACAAAATCAGAAATGAAAAGGGAGAAATAACAACAGACATTGAGGAGATCCAGAAAATATTCGGACATTACTTTAAAAATCTATATTCCACTAAATTTGAAAACCTAAGCGAAATGGACAATTTCCTCGATAAATTCCACCTACCAAAACTAAATCAAAATCAGATTAACAGCTTAAACAGCCCAATAACACCTAAGGAAATAGAAACAGTCATTAATAATCTCCCAACCAAAAAAAGCCCAGGGCCAGATGGCTTTAGCACGGAATTCTACCGGACCTTCAAAGAGGAACTAACACCATTATTTTTCAAACTCTTCCACCACATAGAAACAGAAAGATCACTGCCAAACTCATTCTATGAGGCCACTGTCATTCTGATTCCTAAACCACACAAAGACCCAACAAAGAAAGAGAACTTCAGACCAATCTCCCTCATGAACATAGATGCAAAAATACTTAATAAAATACTAGCAAACCGAATTCAAGAACACATCAAAAGTATCATACACTATGATCAAGTAGGCTTCATCCCTGGAATGCAGGGATGGTTCAATATATGAAAGTCTATCAATGTAATTCACCACATAAACAAGATGAAAGAAAAAAACCACATGATAATCTCGCTAGATGCAGAAAAAGCATTTGACAAAATCCAACACCCCTCATGCTAAAAGTTCTGGAGAGAACGGGCATACAAGGACCATACCTAGAAATAATAAAGGCAATATACAGCAAGCCAGTAGCCAACATCAAATTAAATGGAGAGAAGCTTGAAGCATTTCCTCTAAACTCAGGGACAAGACAAGGATGTCCAGTTTCACCATATCTCTTCAATATAGTACTTGAAGTCCTTGCTAGAGCAATAAGACAACTAAAGGAGATCAAAGGGATAAAAATTGGAAATGAAGAAGTCAAATTATCCCTATTCGCAGATGATATGTTAGTATACATAAGCGACCCCAAAAACTCCACCAAAGAACTCTTACAGCTGATAAACAACTTCAGCAAGGTGGGTGGATACAAAATTAACTCAAAAAAATCAGAAGCCCTTCTTTATACAACAAACAAATATACCGAAAAAGAAATAAGGGAAACAACCCCCTTCACAATAGCCACAAACAACATAAAATACCTGGGAGTAACTCTAACCAAGCATGTAAAGGACCTATATAACAAGAACTTCAAGCCCCTGAAGAAAGAAATGGAAGAGGCCTTTAGAAGATGGAAAGATCTCCCATGCTCATGGATAGGTAAGATCAACATAATAAAAATGGCTATCCTACCAAAAGCAATATATAGATTTCATGCAATTCCTATCAAAATACCAACACAATTCTTTATAGACCTGGAAAAAGCTAGTCTCAACTTCATATGGAACAACAAAAAGCCCAGAATAGCTAAATCAATCTTGTCCAATGAAAAAACATCTGGAGGTATCACCATCCCAGATTTCAAGCTGTACTACAGAGCAACAGTAATAAAAACAGCATGGTACTGGTATAGAAACAGACCAGTGGATCAATGGAATCGAATTGAAGACCCAAACATGGATCCACACACCTATGGCCAACTAATCTTTGACAAAGAAGCCAAAAACGCACAATGGAAGAAGGACAGCATCTTCAACAAATGGTGCTGGTCCAACTGGATGTCCACTTGCAAAAGAATGAAATTAGACCCATACCTATCACCTTGTACAAAACTTAATTCCAAGTGGATCAAAGACCTTAACATAAGGCCAGCCACACTAAAGATACTAGAAGAAAAAGTAGGAGAAACCCTCGAACTCATTGGCACAGGTGACAACTTCCTGAACAGAACACCAACAGCTCAGGACCTGAGATCAACAATCAATAAATGGGACCTCATGAAACTGAAAAGTTTCTGTAAAGCAAAGGATACTGTCATTCGAACAAAACGGCAACCAACAGACTGGGAGAAAATCTTCACCAACCCCACATCTGATAGAGGGCTATTATCTAAAATCTACAAAGAACTCAAGAAACTAAATGCCAAGAAACCAAATAATCCAATCAAAAAATGGGAGATGGAGCTAAATAGAGAATTCACAAAGGAGGAATCTCTAAGGGCTGAGAGACACCTGAAGAAATGTTCAACATCCTTAATCATCAGAGAAATGCAACTCAAGACGACCCTGAGATTCCACCTAACACCTGTTAGAATGGCTAAGATAAAGAGCTCAAATGATAGCGCATGCTGGCGAGGGTGTGGAGAAAGGGGAACCCTACTCCATTGCTGGTGGGAGTGCAGGCTTGTGCAACCACTATGGAGGTCTGTCTGGCGATATCTTAGAAATCTAGGAATAACCTTGCCTCAAGACCCAGCCATACCACTTCTGGGTATACACCCAAAGGACCTCTCACGGAGACATAGGGAAGTCTCCTCATCTATGTTCATAGCAGCCTTATTTGTAATAGCTAGAAATTGGAAACAACCCAGATGTCCCTCAACTGAAGAATGGATTAAAAAA
>CAJQZJ010003646.1:19851706-19876608 GCA_907164525.1 Lophiomys imhausi
GTTGAAGGCCTATTCACTTATTCTACAACTGTTCACTAATCTTTGTCTCCAGAAGGTTCCTAGGAATGTGACAATAGGCCAACTCTTTATAAATTTTTAGATCCATTCTTTATTAAACAAATTAATAAAAACTGGAAATATATTTTGTCAAAATTCAAAACTTTATACAATGAAAAATGTCATTGAGACAGGGCTTCATGTCATTAGTATGAGAACAGGAAGCATTACTTAAGCTAGCTATGTGAATTGGGAGAGATGACTATATCAGCTTTCTCACCAACAAAGTGGATGGAAATATATCCTTGTAGAGTGGCTGTGAGAATTGCATGAGGTGATGCATGTAAAGTGTCCACAACATAGAAAGCTTTCACATTAGCAATTTCTACTGTTCTTTTTTCTCTTCATCCACAGTGTTGCTCAACAAGGATCCGAAGACAGCTAGATAGGAACCTCACTTTTCATAAAATGGTAGCATGGATGATAGCACTTCACACTGGTAAGTTTTAGAAGACATTTGGAAGGCAGAGAGTAATTGTAACAGAGGAGGCCCTCTATTCTTGGATACATATGTGCAGGTCCTTTATGTTGTGGTCAGATGAGGTTGGTTAAAAGCATTCAAACTCTGTTTCCAGATGTTAGGATTCATAACTATGATGGTTTTTTTTAAAAACCATAAGGTGTTCCTATATAAATAAAATTAAAATATACCATACAGTCTGTCCTCATATCCTCACCATTTCCTATTATTTTAGTGTCAGAAATGTTTGTTAGTGAGCACACAAAAAATTTTGTTCTTTATTCCAAATTGCTTTGCTAAAAATATGGACTTTATGGATTTTTTGCAGTAAACCTACAGAAATATGAGACCTAAATCAAAAAATATCTTAAGAAAGCCCTATTACTCACATACCTTAGTGATTGTTACTATTATATCACCATATGTATGCATACAATATGTACTTATATATAATGTAATATATTATTATTACTGTTGTGGTGGGGTATTGTTGCAGCAAAGAAAGTACCTAGAACTGTTACACAGTCTCTTTGAATTCACTTAAATAATTTATTTGCCAGAAAATACACACACACACACACACACACACACACACACACACACACACACACAATATACTTAAACACTTTAGGTAAGGTTCAAACCTCAGAGCCTGTTGAAAAGCCTGTGTTCTATACTGCCAATTTATTAGACAGCACAGGATGATGCATTAGACAGGACAGACAAGGAGGGGAATTCTATTCTTCCCTATTTAGGGCAGCTGGTAATATGTAGATAACATCAAATGATTTAAATGCCAGTCATAACCAACAGGAGTGTTTAGCTGTCTTGTAGAATAACTGCGGACAGATCATGCCTGTGACGATCAGACCATCTGCAGATGGTAGAAGGGTGTGATAATTATTAAGTTTAGGTCTCTTATTGCTTTGTGATGCTGGACCCATTGTCTCTGAAAAACAGTTTCTCCGTTGCTGCTGGATCTCTACTGGGCTCAGCCTCTGTGGGCCACTCGTCAAAACTACACCAAGGCTGTAGAAGGAAGAAAAGGAAGTTAGCTCTTAATCACCTTCGTTTTTCTTCCTGTTCTCATGAGCATCAATAACTTTCCTCAGCCACACATGCAGATCCTCACCAGGCGACTGCATTTCTTTCCTCTAGCAACATGTTTAATTTACTTTTCACTTTTCCAGTACTCAGGAAAGCAGTCTTAATGATCCTTGCTTGGTTATCTTTCTGTGACTGAGAAAGAAGCTGATTGAGGGGTGAAAGGTTATTTAATAATAGCTCCCCGTTCATTGAGATGCTTGCCCATTATGACAGGGAAGGCATGGTGGTGGGAGTAACTTGGGCCATGGCACCGACCTACCAGCATACTATGAAAGGGGAATTCAATGCTCAGCTCATTTTCGCCTTTAAGCTCAGTCCATGGCATGATGCTGTTCACATTCAGTGTAGGTCTTCCTTTCTATTAAACTTCCCTGGAAATGCCCTCACAGACATGCCCAGATGTAAGTCTCCTAGAGGACTCCATATTCCCATCAAGATGACAATGCACAGCAACCATACATACACCACCTCTCTACAGACAGCACGACCCATCTTGAAAATCTGGGTTTTGCTAACAGCCCCACCTGTCACTCCTTTGACTCCCAGACCCAGGGTGGACTCTGCTTCCTGCAGCTGCTATCTTTTTGATCCCTGAATGTCATCACACCTTAACTCTTATTAGTCAATTCTTTGGACGAAATTTTTCCCTTTCAAGATAATGGATGGTTTCTGTTTTCTGATCAGATGCTGACTGATGTGGTAAAGATGGAAATGATTAGTCTGACAAAGCTCAGTTCTAGATTCAGATAGAGAAACTAATCTTCAGGATGTTGTAGTCCTTCCTCAATCCTTGAACTGATGTCTAACTTGCCTATTCTTATCTTCTTGTATCAAGTCATGCCTTATTGGCTCTGCAGTGTGGACTTGAGGCCACACTGAGGCCCCTGCTGTTCCCAGAACTTCACTTGCAGAGGTCAGCCTTCTGCTGCATGGGAAGCATTTCTTCTAGCCCACTAGTGTCCCTACTTGTGTCCACAAATATCTATGTGACAACCAACTTTAGGTCTAAATGATGGCAATTCAGTAACGACAAATGATCAGAACATGAACACCAAGAATCCATTCTAAAAAAAAAAAAGTAATTGACCCACCAACAGGCCTTCTCAACTCAGTCCAGCAAGAAACACAGTGGACCCTGGGGATAGTTTAGAAAGGTGGTAATCTTGGATTCCTTCTCCCTGGACCCTCAGCTTCCTTCTTCCTTCTTCCTTCCTTCTTCCTTCTTGCTTCTCACTCATCAGGCCACACTTGAGGGAAAGGCTAGTCCATCAGACAGATGGTCCACAAAGGAGAAGATAAATAAAGATCTCCCCCTCCACTCCCAAGTCATTTCTGCCTGTTGAGGTTCTGGAATCAGTAGCACAGAGGTTGTCTCTTGTGGAAGGTGTCCCCCTGTCCGTTAATCTTGATTGAAAACCACTTCAGTGGCTTCTGATTTAGGACTCATTTATCCAGCCATTTACTGTTTATTTGATAAATGTATATTAAGCAGCTGCCACTGGGCATTGGGCCAAACACTGGAAATAAAACAGGGCATGAGATAAGGTCTCAGCCCTCAAGATGTTTTTATAAATGGGTATTAAAAAACAAAACGCTCTTCATCCTTTCCTTTCCTGCTGCAGACAGGCTCTCTGGATTTGGGAAGGTACCTGGATCCCTTTTGTTGCTTGTGGAACCTTGGTAAGCCACAAGGTCTCCGAGCTTTGGTTTCTTCAACTACAAATGAAAGGTTAACACCACAATGTGGCAAGATTGTTGTGGAGATGGAATGGCTGTGCTTAGGAATTGGATACTGCATACAAATTGGATGAGTTTAAAGGAAAAGGACCCACTTCATTTGCCTTGTTATCCTTAATGTGCTCATTTAACCAGCAAAGCCTTTTCATGAAAATGATTGAATTACTACTTTACGGTAAATAATTCAATTTAAAAACTCATATCTGGTGTTCCTTGTTACAATGGGAGAAGTTGGAAATAGTTTGGCTTAAAGTCAAGTGAAACCAAAGAAAAGGGGAAATTGCATGCAGAGTGTTGGTAACTATTTCTCACATCCACTGCTGCTCCAAAATCTACAGAACGTGCGATAAGACCTTTAACCTTTGGAAGCCTTTGCTACTTGGCATTCACAAAAGAGACCTGAACAACATAATACCTCTTACCTGTCACAGGAAACCTATGAATTAGACATTATCCTTATTATGCAAACAAAGAAACCAGAGGTGGGGGTGCCAAGTGACTTAGGCTTGCCTAGCCAGTACTTAGAAAGTTTAGGTTTCCATCTTTAGTCTGCTATCTGCCTCCCCGCTCCACCTGGGTATCTGCCTTTTTCCATTAGAAATTTCACTGAGTTTGTGAAGAGGCACTTAGTTGTTGGTTGGTCGGTATTTTTATTTATTCATTAGTCCTGTTAAAAAATAGAAATGACTACCTTTCCAGAGGGAAATAAGGTCCCCTGTTTACCAAAAGGAACAAAAGCAAATACTTATCTGGTTTACACAGAATTCCCAGCCAACCAAGTGGAAGGCATGCCAATCCCTGAGGGAGGAGGGATGTTTGTTGTAAAACATCACCTTCCCATTTCTCACTGAGTGTGTGGGCAGTGGCGTGTGTTAGCATCTATTTTACTAAAGGTCAATTGGTATGGTAATGGAGGAAGGGTGGCTGAGTCTAATGAGGCATGATCATAGCGTCATCCCTTAGAACGAGAACATCCAGAGAAGGCCCATGAGCACAGCCTTAAGCCTGAGCACCAGGACAAAAGTGCACCTCCACCGGCAGAGGGCGCTGTCGAGATGCCAGTGGTCTTGGGGTTGTTGATTCCGGGGACTAAAGAGAGAGTTGACTCAGTCATACGGTTTGAGATGTCTTTCTCCAATATCTACAGCAGACATCGTTTTTATTTCTGCTTTGACATCAAACTAACACCTTCTCCCAACCACTAATTTCCCAGCCTCCCCAGAAACCAGTCTAACCGATTACTCAGTGGTCATAAAGCAGAGACATAAAGGCTACAGAGGTGCCTCAGCCTTTAAGAGAACTTGCTGCTCTTGCAGAGGACCTGAGCCTTGCTCCCAGGATCCACATCTGGCAGCTCACAACCTCCTGTGACTCCTGCTTCAGGGTATCTGATGCCCTTGTTTGGCTTCCATGGATTCCCACACATGCGAGGCATATACTTATACAGACATATTTTTATTTATTATACAAAATAAATCCATTTATATAATTGTATATATTGATTATATAATTTTGTTATTTTTAAAATGTATTTATAAATATATATAAGTAAAATTTATTTATTTAAAAATAATAAAAAAGTTAAAAGCCAGAGATATGAGCTGCTAATAGGCTGCCAGAGATAGAATTCTGAACGTAACTGGAATAGCCTTTTGCTCACTCACTCTTGTTTCTGCTTAGATTGTAGAAGAGATATATGGCAATTCGACCACCATTTGGTCTTCAGGGAACAGCTATGTAGATGAGAAGGACTCAGCTTGCTAAGAATGTAGTAGAAAAATACATGAGAAAAACCAATTTGGATTTCTGTGGTGATCCAGAGGCTCTGGGTCAATACCAGAAACATCTCCTTACATGAGAAAACAGAATCTTATTTATGACTGCCTGACCTATTTTCCTACTGCAAGTAGCTGTGATTTGAACACTACAGAGATTTAGTTTTGGTTACAATGAAGCCCATGGAACAATATGGAAAATGATCACAATATATATGAGTCAAGAATAGCATACTGATTTTACAGTTGAATGGAAAGAGAATAAATACTAAATACCACAGTATAAAGCTCCATAACACAAGGATGCCACTGGAAATGAATACAGCAGTAAAAACTTAGAAGTCCATGGGATGTTAGTCTGATAATGGTTGTAGGGACACATACTTAGAGTAGAATACAATTGAAAAGAAACTTTACATAAAATGTTTATCATAAAGAGATAGACCAAAAATAAAATATTCCCACGTGTGGGAATACACTTGCAATCCCAGCACTCTGGAGGCTGAGGCAGGAGGATCACTCAACATTCCAGGACAACCAGGAATACAAACTAAGTCTTGGTTATAACGAAAAAAAAAGTCTCTGTCTTAAAAAATGCAAAACAAATCAATATCAAAATAATCAAATCAACTGTCTACTAAATGTATGAGATGGTCCATCTTCTTACTCATAATGACTATGTATGTTGAAAGTCTCCCTTCAAAAGGATGGCTCTGGATACAGCTTCATGGAAGAGAGCTTGGATAGCATGCACGAGGGCCTGGGTTTGGTCCCCAGTGAAGTAGCACTACAGACCCACCAGAAAGGCAATAAAGAATAGATATCACCAAATGTCAGAGTAATGACGACAACTATCACACATTACGGGTAGGAGTATGTATTGGTATAAACAGTCTTGGAAACTATTTCAAAATATCTACCACAGTGCAGCACATTCTCATTCTATGACTCAGCAATCATACTTTTAAATATTTGCAGCATAAAGGACTGAATCCATATGCTTATGAAAATGATCTGTCTGTAGGAGTGTCTACAAGCAACATTATCCCTGGTAGCCCTAAACTAGCAACAACCCAAATATTCATTAACAATAGACTAAACCAACACATCATATCCACATAACAGTACAGTATACATCAACTAGACTCCATCCAATACCACAAACACACAAACGTGATAACTGAAAGAGACCACAAGCTAAACAGGAAATTGTACATGACATATGTTCATATAAAAGTGAAATGCATCCCAAACCACTGTTAGAACCCAATGCAAGTTACTCCACGCAGATGGAGGAGAGCAGAAAGAATGTCCAAGAATGATGTCTGAGGTGCTGTTGATGATGTCTTTCTTGGTTGGTACCGATGTTACAGTTGTGTTCCCTTTCTTAAAGTGGATTTTGCTGCCTCGTTAAGGTATATGAGAAAAAGTTAATCTAAAAATATTTATCAGAGGGCATTGCTCAGAAGGAAGATTTGGGTAAAATTTCTCATTAATGATGACTCATTAGGAAATCAAGTTCTCAAACACTTTGCCATCAAGAAATAAGGCATTCGATTAAAAACAGATGTGCATATCCATGATTCACAATAGCAGGGAATGGAACCAGGCTAGGTGTCCGTCAACAGATGAAGGGACAATAAAAATGTGGCATATATGCACAATGGAATTAGATTCAGATGTAAGGAAAAACAAACTCTACAGGAAAAATGGATGGGCCTGGCAAGTGTTATATTAAGCAAGTGACCCAGATTCAGAAAGACAAATATCACATGTTCACTCTCTTGTAAATCCTAATTTTTAATGTTTAACTATATGCACGTGTATAAGTGGGCATGAGTGAGCACACAGCACAGGACGTAGAACAGAGTCCATGACAAGGGACAGGGAGTGGTGAGACGAGAAAACAACAGAATACCTGTACCAGGAAAATTAAAAAGAAGCTCTTGGGGAGGAAGGGTACAATTGGGGAGGACAGAGAAATGAGGGGCAAAGAAAGGAGAAGAAAATGAGCAAAGATAAAGTTCGTTTAAAAATCCTATAATGAAACCTTATACTTCTCATGCTGATTAAAAATAAACAAATACAATTAAACTTTAGAGGAATGAGCTGGAAGTTTAGGGGAAGCTGGACTCCATTGGAAAGCTCCCACAGTCAAGGGCAGCTGGCAGGGACCTCCTTCACCTACCCACTCAGTTACTAAGCCATTGTCAAGCTGCTGTCAGACTTGGTTCTGTGTGCAGTAATTCTGTGACAAAGATCTCTCCCTCCTGGGATCGCAGTACTCTGCCCTTGTTTCCTTGAATCCACAATAGTTTAGAAATGGTTTGTTTATTCTAGAAAATTCCACCAAAATGACAGGTGGAGCTGTCTGCTGTAACTTTGACTTTCTTGGTTGATTCTATTTGATAAAAGCCCAAATTTGATAAGTACAGAGACTCAGCTCTGTACTGAATGCAACAATGTATTAAAGGAGTGTGTGTGTGTGTTTGTGTGTGTGTGTGTGTGTGTGTGTGTGTGTGAGTGCTTTGGGTGTGTGAGTGTGTATGTGTGTGTGAGTGAGTGTGTGAGCGTGTGTGTATGTGTGTGTGTGTATATGTGTGTGTGAGTGTGTGTGTATGTGTGTGTGAGTGTGTGTGTATATGTGTGTGTGAGTGTGTGTGTATATGTGTATGTATGTGTGTATGTGTGTGTGTGTGTGTGTGTGTATGTGTGTGTGTGTAAGAGTGGGGGAGTTCAGGGTATTCGCTGTACTTTGTCAGTAATGCTGAGTACAGAGTGTGTGGCATCACCTAAGACAAAACGAGATTCAAGACCACTCATGAAGTAAGTGTAGAGTGCGGTGGGAGAGATGCAAGATATGTGAGTGGCATTATGTGTGACAAGCTGGTCCCAAGTTACTTGTCTAACCCAAGTGCATTTCGCTGAGAAGTTTGCCAGCTGCCTCACTATTTCTCAAGACCCCACAATGGAGCAGAAGTCAGCTGCTGCACGCAACATGCCTGCACCCTGTCTCATTGGTAGACTCACAAGAAAAGGCCACCATTGGAGTGGATTTACACAAGCTGGAGACCACATCAGGGTAATTCTCTATTCAAAGGATTTAGCCCTCAAAAGCAGCAATCCCTCCTGGGAAGTCCCTTCCTCTCCCCAGCTGGGCTCTTCTGAAAACCATCTGTGCTGAACAGACAGTGACTCAAAAGCAGCAGGGGGCCCTCGGATGGTTCATGCCACTTCTTCTCAGTCAGATTTTAAAAATAGCAGAGACCATCTTCTCTGGGGGTGAAGGCCCTAGCCAAGAGGATACTACTTCCTTCTTATGGTCTTGTCAGAACTGTTCATCACTGAGTTATCAAGGTTTATCAACTGGGCTTCTACCTTTCTTGGTGTCAGATTTCTACACAAAGTTTTAAGTTTTCCTTTGAAAGCAGTGCTATTTTCTGCACTTTATCCCTGTCAGACTCACCATTTAAGATCAATCCCAGGTCGCATCATTTCTATGAAGTCTTCCTTGGCGCATCTTCCTACTCTAGTGCGGGACTTACCTTTCTCTGGCATCCCACATCCAAGCTTACAAAGAACATTTTGATCCATACATTTCTCTTGTCTCCTGGGGAACATAACTGTTCATTCTCACAGGGGGTGACAAGGAGGGTTTAGAGCGTAGGGGAGGTGTGTGGTAACCATTGGTGCCAGCTGATACTTTTAAATGAGTTTTTAAAGTGAAACTGTTTCCAAAATCATGAATAACCGAGCTTGGCTTAGGATCTGAGACAGGAATGAAGCCCAGATCTATTCCACCTGAAGAGTAAGGCACTACTGTCCTCACCAGATCCATGGCAAAAGTATATATTCTTATTTTTTTAGGTCAAGGAATATGAAGAAGTGAATAGATATATAGGATGAGTAAGTCTAGAAATCTAATTAAAATACACCACAAGGAATTTAGGTGATGAAATTATACTGTATTTGGAATCTGTGTGAAATATGTAGATTTTAAGACTCTTGTCACCAAAAGCAAAAAAAGCAGGGGATAACTGTAATATTGTAGACACGTTAATTGCCTCATATTATACTAACCTTCTCATACCTATATGTAGGCTAGACAATCATGCTGTATTTACATATGCAGGATAAATTTAAGTTTAAAGAGCTACAAATAGAGATGAAAAGAGAACTGAGTATTTTCCATAGGATTTGTGAGAATTTTTCCTATGACCAAGAAGGTAGAGGAAGAACAGAGGAAAAATTTGGTGTTAAATAAAAGATGAATATGTAAATGAAAATGACTCTAAGCATCATAATGATTCTTTGGGTATAAAAGAAAGAAACTCATTTGATGGGTTATAGATGTTTGTTGTTATTTAGGGGGATTGGTTACAAATTGTTAAAAGATCTTGTTAAATAGGTTTTGGAGGTTAGACCTACGGATTTCTCTCTTTTTCTTTTCTTGATATTCTCTCTCTCCTATGTAGGGGGGGAAAGACTAGAAAAAAATGAGATATAGACATAATATAGGAATGATAAAGAAAAAGGGATAGATTATTGAATATGCTCTTATATCTTTGTACATTGATTCAAAATTAAGATTATATTTGACTACATCAGTATTGATCTTTGTATGGTGATACAAAATTAAGATTATATCTGGCTATATTGGTATTGATCTTTGTATATTGATACAAAATTAAAGTTAACTCTTTTTAAGGTATTGTTCCTATGTAATTCTTAAAAATGCAATGTAAAGTTTTGGCCTTTTGATAGCAACTGTCATAAAATGTTTAGGATAATTAAGAAATGCAAACTAATAGTCATTCAAACATGTCATTTTGTTTGGTACTAGCATATTTTATCACAGATGTTTTCTAAGTTAATCAGAAATCAAGTTGCTAAGAGACAAGCAACATTTGCTAATCCAAATATAAGGAGATAGATAGGTGGTCTTCAAAAACCTCAAGAGATCTGTAGAATATAGCATTCTAAGATGTTCTTTGAATTTGAATTAAGTTTTCTTAACTTAAGATTTTTTGATATTGAGACATGTCAGCTCCTGACAGCACCCCTTAGTCTACTCCAAGTAGATAATGAACACTGAAGAATCTCCATTTGGAGATGGTTCATTAGTGGCAAGCTTGTCACTGGGCAAGAGAAATCCCTTGCTTCAACTGTAGACAGAATTGTGTCCGCAAAGGACAAAACTTGGAAGCAGTTAAGTCGACAGCCTAGCTCTGCCAAGACAGGGTAGGCAAGTCCTTCATAATTCCTGCTCTACAATCAATGTCTGTCAGAGAAATGGGGCAAAAGGTTGAAGATTGATGCTCTAATGTATTGAGAGAAATTGGGGACTGTCCAGGCAGCCAGTTGTCTGTCATTTCTTAGTTTTGGAAGCTGCTGGCTCTGCACTTCCTATATATTCAGATATATTTATCCTTCTCAGGCCTCTGATGTGGTTGAAGACTAGATAGTTATAGTCTCACAATTAAATTTTAAGTTGTTTAGGAATTAAAAGGATGTTCTAGGCCTCAGAAGATGTTTTTAAGTTGGTAATACAAATTAGGATGGAAACTGATTTAGGTATAGAACTTTAAACTCATTGAGATAGATAGATAATAGAATATTAATATCAGTTGCCAAATATGTATGGACTGGACATTGGAAATGTATGTTATACCTTATAATTTTTATAATTGTGGTCTAATTATTCTTATTGTTTATATTGCATTTATTATTATAAGAAAAGAGCCTTTTATTAGACTAAAAGGGGGAGCTGTTGGGGGGAAAAAGATACACCTTAAATTAAAAGCAGATAGGAGGGTGAGGGAGAAGAGGGTAGGAGGGTAGGACCTGGAGTGGGACAAAATAGGGGACTATGATTGAGATGTAACTTGAAGAAATAAATGTTAAAAAATAAAAGAAAAAATATGAAAAAAAGAACGAAACTGGGAATAAAACATCACTTTGGACACAAAACATGTTGTGACAGACTTCTTTCCCTCCTCTTATGCTTAGCCAACATGTAGCCTGGGGTTCAGTTACATTAGAAATGTGGCAGTTTAGTACCTGGACTTCCCTCTGCTCAAGAGAAAAGCAGCCACTATTATCTAGGAGCTGACTTAGTTCTGTCCATCTGACCTGGTGTAGCCTAGAACTGACCTGGTGCCCACAGTTCTATGTCCCCCTGTCAAAAAATATTTTCACAAAACACTAACATAAGACAAGGTCATTCTGTGCCCATGATGGGGTAAGACAAAAGTGAGACAGTTTCATAACCATATCTGTAGGAAAGACACAGATATGGCTCAAACCACAAACACATCCAAGCATTTTTCTATTTTGGACAAGATGAGTGAAATCTATTTCTTTACCGTCAGCCATGGTCTATTCTCTACACATTGATAATATTTATTAAGGGATCCTCAGAACTGTCCCACCTTCTAGAGTGCATTGAGAATAAAGCCACCCCCACTGAAGTCCTCTCCCCAGTGCCTCATGCCAACTCTGTGAGCTGTTCTGAACTCTCTTATCGCAAAACCTTGAGTATCCCACAAGCTGTCTCTTCTCTGCCAACAAGCAACAAATTCAACTTATTCCACAATAGTTGAATATTCTGTAGGTGTTCACAGGAAGGTATGGGAAGCTTTATTCAATCAAGGAGAAAATGGGTTGCCCCCAGAGCCAGAGTTTATTGTAAACTATTAGATTATTTGGAAGAAACACCAGAAAGTATATTACTCTAATTTTGTCATATTTCTGCCCCACCTCAGTTAAAAAATGGAGTATCAGAGAAATTTCCAGAAAAAAAATAATGATGTAAAAAATTATTTTTTTATTTAAAACCTTTTCCCCTTATAGTATATTTTGATCATATTCTTTCTCCTTCCCCAATCCCCCCATGATCACCCCACCCTGTCCTTCACCTACCCAACTTGATGTTCTTTCTCCACCCCCCAAAAAAAAACCAGAACAATGAAACAATGAAAATCAAACAAAATACCAATAATACAAAAAAGAAACCCCACCAAAACAAACAAATAAAAAATAAAAATAAATTTAAAAAATACCGCCTCAACCAAGAAGCTATTTGCAATGGATGCCTACTGGGAAAGGGGAAATAAGCTTTTTCTAATGGAGTGTCACTAGGTTTATCTATTATAGTCCATGGCAGGACCCATACCCAGGAGTACCTGGCCAACACAAAATTGGATTAGTTATTTTTAAGGAACAATTGAGCTTTGTGTTTTATTACTCTCCTCACACAAGAGAGGAACAGCCACCTGCATGTGAAGCTATATAGTGTAGTGGTCCATGTAGTATATGGAAGCAACATATTTCCCCCTATAGTGTAGTGGTCCATGTAGTATATGGAAGCAACATATTTCCCCCACAGCCTTACTCATCACCATGATTTCTACCAGTTCCTGCACACGGATTTCTCCACAGAGCTGTCATAATATTTTTCTTTCCACTAAGAATACTGGAGTGCTTTTTCCTCTCAAGTTCTTCTTGTGATGTATAATGTGACAGGTTATTAAATCAATTTCTCTCCTTCTCTTTAAATAACACACAGCATCAAGTAGAGCAATGCTTCGGAATTAAAGATGACAACCTAGAAATGTTTGGATTCATTATTTATCTCTAACACACACATAGACCCAACCCATACTGTTCATGTCAACTCATACACATTGTATCTTTCTAGTACCTGAATTAGTTGGGTTTTAATTATAACATAATTTTACTATGATACTAGTCACAGTATGTTATATTGATAGTTAGCATACTTATTGACATGAAATAAACTCTAGAAAAGACAGAAATTGGTTAGAATCACTTAAGTGAGCTCAAATCATGTCAAACCCAAAATGACAGTTAATCTTGATTGTCAACCTGCCTGAACAGAGAAACACCTCAATTAAGTGTGTCTGGAAGGCTGTTTAGAGACATGCAAATCATGAGGCCCTGACTTACCCAACAGCTAAATCCCTTGACAGATCCATTATGTAATGGTATTGAGAAATGGTGGAAGAAAATGGGGCCTATGTGGAGGAAGTAGGGCACCCTGGGTATGTCCTTGGAGCGGTATCTCACCTGGCACCTCCCCTTGGTCTGTGGCAGTCTGCCATGGACAAGATCCTCCTCCACAAGGCCTTGCAGCTGGGATGCTTTGCTTCATAATCGGGTCAGGGATATGAGCACAATGATCTTGTATTGCACCTTCTGAAGCCATGAGCCAAAGCCAACAGTTCCTCCCTTACACTGATGTTTCTGTCCTGCGTGGGATCACCGCAACGAAAACATCACTAAGGACACCAAGGAAGTAGGCATTCTGTGACCGGAACAAGAGCATCTGTCACACTGGAAATACTTTAAATATTCTTTAAGTTACCTTCCTGCATCTAGTTTTGCTGGTAGGAGGATTTTGTTATGATCACTTCATATAGAGACATGGATTATTTTTAAAGTTTAAAAGATGAATATATTCTTTGACATGACTTCTGAGAAAGAATCATATAGTCTCATCAGTATTAATAATAATATAATAATAAGTTAATAACTATATGACATAGGTCATTTTACTATCTCTATTTTTGGAAATGTAGGTAACTCATTTATACAAGATCTCATAGACAGTAAGCAGTAGCTATAGGCTCAAACACAGACCACCTCTGCCAGACTTGAACTGCAGCACTATGCTGCATTTTTTCCAACAAATACACCCACTGCAGAGTTTTCATGCAGCTTCAATCCAGAAGTGACCCACTCCTCCCCTCGCTACGTCTTTCAATCATTCAAGCTCACAGCTCTGGATTCCCTATTAGCTCTTAAGTTTTTCTCATCCAATCCTTCGGTAAAAAGTACAAGGGTTACTTTTTAAATGAAGCTCATTTTCAACAGCTTCAACACAACTCTCAAAAGGATAAATCCAGTGGCCTCCAGAGTCTTCTGTAACGTCCACATTTGTCTTTGTGCACTGTCTGCCACAAGCAACTGTTGTGATTTCTTAAAGTATAAGCCACTTTCTGTTCCAATCCCTCCATTCGAGTTGTGGTACTAGTTCCAGCAAGTTGAAGTATTTCGCTGAGGCCCAGGAAGTAAACACAACTCACAAGTCTCAAGAAGATTCTTGTAAGATAACAAGAAACTTGCAGGATTCACAAGGCCCCTGTCCAAGGTTATACAAGCAGTAACAATTGCTGGGAGAAGAGACAGTATGACCAATGGAGGTGTCTGCAAGTCATGTAGATACCTACAGGGATGTTGACTTGGCGAGTTCCCACCCAATGTAGTGGTTTAGTATCCCATAGGCTCGTATCTTTGAATACTTGCTTCTCATAGAACTGTTTGAGAAGGATGAGGATGTGTGGTCTTGTTGAAGATGTGTCACTAGGAGTGGGCTTTGAGATTTCAAAAGCCCATGCTATTCCCAGTATCTCTCTCTGTCTCATGCCTGCGGAACAGGATGCAAACTCTCAGATACTGCTCCACCATCATGTCTGTTTGCCTGCTGCTGTGCTCTGTGCCGTGATGACCATGGGCTTTAACCCTGTTGAATTGCGAGATCCAATACACATTTTCTTTTATAAGTTGCCTTGTCCTTTCATAGCAATAGAAAAGTAATAAAGACACATATCCTAGGGTGGACTTTATAGTAGTGCAGTTGCCTATGAATCACCTAATCTCCTATAAGTAAGTCCACTAAATTCACTGGTTCACTAAACAAGACTTGGACAGAATGCTTTCACTGGCCTGTCACAATGGTGCCCTATCTGCAGTGAAAAGATATTTGTTCACATCTGTCTAGGGGGGAAAAATCACACACATATGGCCTCTCATCGTATACTGAATAAAACCCTCCAAGATCTCTTCCATTGTCTGCAAGGCCTTTTATGATCTGATGGTTGGTCGCCAACTCCAATATCTTTTCCTGTCATCTTTCTTATCTTATTGCCCTCCAGTTACCTTGCCTCTCTGCTGTTTGGTGACGATGAGGATGAGGATGATTAAAAAGATGAAGATAATGATAAGAATAATTGGCAACAGGTCTGGCCTCTTAAAAAACTTTAAGAACACAGCACAGCAATGTTAATTCTGAGCGCAATAGATCTATGATGTACCTATCTGACATAATCTTGGACTCAGCCCTTATGTAAGCAGGTAGCCTGTGGCAGGGCCTCTGTCCTTCCTTCTGTCAGAATGTCAATCCTAGTATTTAAGTGGCTGGCTCCTTGCCCACCAGGTTTCTTTATGAATATTTCTTCTTCAGAGAAGCCCTCCCTGACTACAGTTTTAAAATCAATCTTGAATCATTCTTCACCCACTTCCTTGCTATAGTTTTTTTCATTAGAGTACTTACCATTTTCTGACAACAGATTAGACATTTATTGTATATTTTTATATTTTCCCTAGCAAAAAAGCTGAGACCATCTTGTTCCCTGCTGTACCCTCAGCCATGAGAAAAGTGTCTGGGGCATGAAAGGAACTCAATAAATGTTTTCCAAATTAAAAAGAAACAAACGAACAAAAAATATTTACCCATGTATGATTAGTGGACTGGGAAGTGAATTATGGATCTTTACATTGTTGTATAGAATATGTATTCAAGTAGAAAAATGTGGTTTTAAATTTTTAAAAATTCTCAATACACTGCGTATGGTGTATGCCTCTAATCCTAGCACTCAGGAGGCAGAGGCAGAGGCAGGTGGATGTCCAAGTTCAAGTCCATCCTGGTTTACAGAGCAAGTTTCAGGGAAGCCAGGGCTACACAGAGATCCCTCTCTGAAAAAACAAAATCTCAACACAGTGGATGTGTAGTGGACAATAAAAAGACTAATTATCAAAGAGTTAGATAGATTCAGCTCCAAACGTGATCCCATAGCCACTGATCCAGTAAGAAATCAGGACTCGGTGAGTACCAGCAGAAGAGGGATCCTGGAGTGACTGCAGTCCTGAATCTGAAGTCAGAGGATTCAGAGAGCAGGCTCCACTACAATGACCACACGTTCTTGGAGAAGTCATTATGACATCTCAAAGCCTCAGCTTTCTTATCTGTGATGAGTAACTGAAATTATAGTACCAGCCTTGAAGGGTCAGTCTGAGGAATTAATGAGGAAAAAAAAGACCAAACTGTGAAAGAGATACTCATGAACAGGTTCTATTTCTTCATTTTTCTTGCATCTAGTAGTAGTAATATGCATGTACATGTTCTTAAAAGTAGGACCAAGACTAGACTGTAATCCATATTTCCTTCCTGTCATACTCTATGAAGCTATTCATTGCCTAAGTTGAATATTCAAAATAGAAAGCATTTCCCATCAGAAACTCTATACTGCTTCATTCAAGAGGTTCTGGGAGAGCTCTCCAAATAGGAACTGAGATCTTAAGTATAACTCCGTTCCTCATACCCACACACTTCAAAGCAACCATGTTTCATATGATAATAAGATGAAATCCTCAGACAACTGATGCATCCAGGTATAGTCCAGGATTTTACTGTATAGGAAAAGTTAGCATTTCCCATTACAAAGAGGGTCCATTCTCTTATCCTGTGCTGCCATGAGTGGAAGTCTACATACAAGCCTTTCATCTACTAGTAAAAGTCTGTGGTGTGAAGATACTTATAGATAATTTGAAACAGTGACCATTAAATCATGCCTAGTCTTCCAAGTCTTCCCTGCTGCCATTCTAGCCATTGTGGAAGAGGAATGAACCACATCACGTGTGCCCTGTCTGACCTCCTCCTAGGGAAGCAATGAGTTGAGTTAAGCTGCTTCAGTTCTGGCTATTTACTACACAATGGTAGTAACTGGAAGAAGCTGGAGGAAGAAAATCTTCAGCAGATAAAGCCTAAATCAATTCCTTACACCACAGGCTCCTTGCTTAGAAATTGTTTTGAAGAGGCTAATTCTGAGAAAACTAGGGGAAAGAGTGTCCAATTCTCCTTTGATACACAGTTCTGAGCTGTGATTTTTCAACAAGAACTTGTCTATATATTCAAGAGGAAAAGATTTGGGACTAAGTCCTCAGATGAGAGGGAGCTCTCAAAAACTCAAGTATGTGAAAATAGGATCCGAGATAGGGAGTTGAAGATTTCCAAGCTTCACTTAAGATAACGTATTTAATTACCCTATAAACTGACCCCAAGAACATCTGGAGCTTCCAGAAGGCGAGAAGTGTTCTTGTCTCTTGTAAGTCTGTCAGACAGTGGAGGACCACATTGGCAAAAAAGCAGAAGTGAGAAGGGAGGTTATCAGCATGGCCTCTCTGAGATTCCAAGCTTATAGATTAGAGAACACAGACTAGCAGAGTGAACCCTCTCCACACCCATTCATCTTCTTCAAAATGCAGAAGGTGGCAGGGATAAGGAGAGTCAGATAATTCTCCACCAGGGAGCAGGAACATAGATCAGGTGTTATTCATGTGGTAGAAATGCACAGGCCTGCTAAATCTTCTACCGAATGGGCTCTTACTTTATACAGACAATAGGACCAAGAATTCTTGGGCTGGGCAGCAGACCAAAAAAAAAAACCTTACTTCTGGCATTAAACACTTATGTGAGCATTACATAATAAATATTTTCATATATCTATACAAATATAGAGATTCATACATACACACATGTATACATACATACATAAGCACCAACTAATCTGTGATGTTAGTTTTCATGTGATATTAGTCTCCATGAATTATCTCCATTAAACAGAATAGTGTCTAATATTTATCAAGTGTCCAGTGTGTACCAGTTACTACATTAAGCAA
Source organism: Lophiomys imhausi (assembly GCA_907164525.1). Classification (NCBI taxonomy): domain Eukaryota; kingdom Metazoa; phylum Chordata; class Mammalia; order Rodentia; family Muridae; genus Lophiomys; species Lophiomys imhausi. The sequence goes on from CAJQZJ010003646.1 coordinate 19,869,602, forward strand.
TTCTTAAGCACTGTCAATTTTAATCCTCATAGTAAACCTTACTGCTTCTATCACTGTGTAGAGGACAGAAGATGCAGGCCCAGGGAAACTGGTGAATTTGCATAAATTCATATGGAAAACTGAAGCGATCTGATTCCAGACTCTGTATCTTCAGCCACATCATCATCTGGCCAGTCAGTTACTCTGTCTTCACAATCATTTAGAGATAAGGTCATATAAGAAGCTCAGGGATGATGGGGGACCTTTCCAACGTCACGCTGTGAATCTGTGGCAGACTTCTGCTTCACTTCATACGACTCCCAGTTCAAGCAAGGCTTCTAGAATTCCTGGAAGTCTGCTGGCCCATGCCATCAACGGTTGGTTGTGAGGTAAATCAGCTCCAAGTTTAAGTTTCTTCCTCTGGTAATCTTTCTGGAGTACTCCAATGCTATTTTACAAGTGGAACCATATTGTCTCCCTTTAAACCAAAATCTCACATAGAATCCCATTATGCTTGGTTGTTTAATATATTTTAGAAATGTAATTTAGAATTTCTGACATTTAACTACAGTGTCCTAATGGGCGCACAATCTGAGCATCGGTGGCTTCAAATGTAGTGAAATGTAAGCATTTGTGTTGGTGAACTAATGGTTGATAAGGGGCCAACCATACACAATGGTGAAGATTAGCCCTGTCAACAGATGATGCTAGAAAACTGGACATCTAGAGCAGAAGCGTGAAACAGGATCCGTATCTCACACCACAACAAAAGTCGACTCATAATGGATCAAAGGCCAAAACCCTAAGTTCCTAGAAGAACTTAGGAGCAAACACCTTTTGACGTTAGCCTGATTAAGGATTTGTTTTGGCTTTGACACTAGTTAAATAAGCAACTGAAGAAAACGAAACGAGTGATGTTGTGGCAAACTAAAATGCTCTTATGCAGCGGAGGAAACAGTCGGTGGAATGGAAAGACAGCTTATAGAATGGGAGGAAATATTTGCATGCCACTTTCCCAGCAAGGAATTAATTTCCAAAATAGATTAGGGATTCCTAAACTTAGTGGCTAAACAAAATAATAACAGAAAAAAAATAACCTAATTTCAAAAATAAATAATGTACATGAATTGACAGTTCTTAGAACTGGCATACAAGTGGTCAACTGGCACATGAAATGACATTTAATATCAATAATCACGAGGGAATAAAAATCAATACCACAGTGAGATAGCACATCACACCCGGAAGGGTAACTTTTTTTTTTTTTTTTTTTTTTTTAAGACACCGAGGTATTGATAAGGTTGGGGAGAATTGGAGCCTTTGTGTGCTGTTGTTAGGGATGGAAAATGCAACAGCCACTGGGGGGGTTAAGGAATGTGGAGTTTAAATTCTAAAAATAAAACTACCAGATGATCCAGGAAACACACTTCTGGGTTATCTTTCTGAAGCATCCCAAAGATCTCTACATTCCTGTGTTTATTCTAGCCTACCCACGATACAAGACAAGGGAACATCTACATATCCTTTCACAGACGAATGAATATGAAGTGCAGCATAAACGCAACAGAATATCACTCAGCTTTAAGGGGGGAAGGAGTTTTACCATTTGGGACTCAGACATCAAGGACCTGGACAGCACTGGGCTAAGAGAAATAAAGTCAGTAACAGAACAAACACAGCATGGTGCCTCTTGTTGTGGGTCTAACATAGTCACAGGTACGGAAAAGGACGTCGGTATGCTACTTACTAGAAGACACAGAGAAAAAATGGTGAATTTTTGTTTAAGTTGCATAAGTACTGGCTGTATGAATTAGTCCACAGGCTATCACATAGTGCCTGTGGTTAGCAGTAAGTTACAGTGTTTATAAAATTTGGTTAAGAAAATGAATCCAAAATTAAGTGTCACTCCTGTCACAAATAACAAACAAAACCAAAGGGCCATATAGAAGCACAAGGAGATGATGAATAAACTTATTAGCTGGATCACAGAGATATTAGCATGTCTGCATATACATGTCTGAACTTATCAAAGTATATACATTGATTATATGCAGTTTTTACATAATAATTAAACCTTAATAAAGTTGGGTTGAAAATAAAAATTAAGTAGGATTTACATATTTTGTTCATGTATTAAAATATATTTTAGGAAATATTCTATATCTCAGTTGGGATGATATTTTTTGTGAGTACACACATTTGTCAAAATTTACCCAGCAGAACATTGAAAAAGGATGTGTTTTATATGTAAATTGTCTCACTAAGCTCAACTTAAAAAAAATAGGTCTCAAAACTACTCTTTTGGGATCTGTCGCCATAGCACTGTTCACAAAATGGTCATGGTTCATAATCATTCTAAACATGAAAGAACCATGTTCCATGGAGCTCATTTCTACATGTTTCTACAATTCAACAAGGGACTACTATAACCCCCTTCTCTGGGACACACATGGGCACATACACCCTCTTCTGTGTTGCTAACAGGGACATTACAGTGAATGGGGATCAAAGCCTACATCTGGACAGAGTGGAGTAAGGAAGGAGAAAAGTAAATGGGAAATAGAGTTGCTAAGGCAGGTTAGAAGGATGAAAAACACTACCTGGATGTGTGAAGGAAAATGAGCCCTTCCGCCAGGAGTCTGGTTGAGGCCTCTCATCATCCAAGAATCAAGAATTCCAGCACAACTAATATATGCTGTGAAAGTTGCCAAGATAGACAATATTTTTTTCATATATAGAGTGTTTATGTTAAAATAGCTGTGAACTAGGCTTAAGGTTTGATGTATATGAACTCCCTCCTCTCCAAGACATTTTCTAGGATTCTCACAAATAAAACTATAACCCTTGGTTACAATGATGATGTCCTAACTTCCTGTAACTCTGTAGTCCAGAGTTTGACCTTCTCCACTGTAGTCCCATCAGGTGCCCATAAAAAAAATCACCTTCTGATCTCATTTAGGTTCCTTGACTAGCCTTTGATGACTTCAAAAGGCACCGAAATGGTATACATGGCTACTATAAGACAACGAAGCATCATTCTTCTTTGAGAAGTTCACACCCATTCACTGAGGTGTGTCTTACTCCTCTCATTCTTTTCTGTGTTGAAGTCTGGAATCCTGAGTTTGCTTCAGGGGAAGAACTCCACAGGCTGTATTAGGAAACAGGGTAAAGATGTGTCTCCACCTCTGCTGTATTGGAAAGAACAGAATACCGACTGACTTTTAGTATCACCCTGCTTGATGTATACTGCACATTTAGGGACAAGAAGAAATCTAAGTCAAGAACTGTGTGAGCTCTTTCTCCAGGTCTGTCTGTGCCTTCTGTCCTACTGTTCCTAAGACAGAGTGAGTGCTGCACGACAGCTGCACATTTGGGGACATATATCAAGCTTTCCTCATCATGCTCAATACACACTGTGGCTAATTTTAGTGTCCATGATGCCTTTTCACAGAACTGGTATGAGAAGGAAATTAAAACTGCAAGCAGAGATTGTGAATATAAAGGACTCACTATATGTATATAATGTCATCATTAATAATAACCTTATATCAGAGTTCACTGGTAATGTGTTAAATATAATAATCATAATTATCACTAACTGTTACTCCTGGCTAATGCATCAAAGTCTAGGATTCACTGAACCATATTTTCATATGAAACTGATCCAAGGGTGATTAGTTTTGAGTTGTTCAGCATGTCCTATGAGCCCAATAATCATATCTTAAAATTAAGTATGAAAGTGGGATTAATAGTGATTGAAGCAACATCTTCAAAGTCTGCAATGCAATTTAGGTTTCCCCATGATGACAAGTTCTTGCCACTCATAGGGTCTGGGCCCAAGGCCACACAATCATCAGTTTGGCTCTGTTCCATGGAAAACATCCAACACTGCCATGAAGGAGAGAGCCTACGCTCCAGCAAACAGAAGGAAAGCCTTTGGGTTACAAGTGTCTGCCTCTCAGTTCTCAGGGAAGCCTTAATTTATCACACCTGGGTAAGCTGTCTACTTCCAGGAGTTAATGAATGCATTGTCACTCACAAGAAATGAGAAGGAATTATTCCCACGCCTCCTCAGAGACTAAGAGGACCATAGTTTCATTAACCATATACTTCCATCTTTGTGTGGCCAAGAGAGGGTACACAAGAGATTATAATAATGGGTATGACCCAAAACTAATGAAATTGAGTGTAATCTAAAACTGTTTGGAAGGTACAACCAGGTTGTGAGTTTTCTCTTCCTTCAGTAAAGCTTTGTCAATAAAGTACATTAGGCACTATAAAAAAGACTTGTTTAAAATTTACATACACACACACACCCACACACATACTTCCAGAAGGGAAACTGCATTGCTTCTGAATTCTTACTTTTTAGGTATACACCTCAACCGCTGCTGATCTGTGCAAAGCAGCCATGTGTGGTACAATTCAGAACAATGAATTTCCTATATTTCCAAGACAACCTAGCACATTGTCATTGACCATCAGTATAATCAATGGGACAGAAGGTCAGATCGTAGGTCAACTTGAGGTTAAACGGCAGGATTTGTAATCCCCTTTAGGGGTCAAGAGTTCTCCCTTCCTATTGCTATTGACCTATTTATTGGTCAATGAAAACAGTAAATGTGGCCCATTATGTGGAGGGTTCAACTGAAAGTAGCTAGATGTGCTATAGCGGTAACCTGAATCATTCACCACAGCATCACAGGGCCCTTTCTCTGCTGAATTACATTTTAAAGTAAATTGGGGTCTGGAGAGATGGCTTGGTAGATAAGAGCTCCTCTTCCAGAGGACCCAGGTTTGACTCCCAGTACCCATGTGATAGCTCACAACTATCTATAACCCCAGTTCTAGGGGGATCCTATGCCCTCTTTGGCCTCCTTGGGCACCCCACATATATGTGGTTCACAGATATACATGCTGGCAAAAACATCCTTACATATAAATTAAGAAAAAAACACACAGTAATCAGAAGCAGTATGAAAGCAAATGTCAAATTTTATTTTCATCGTGACTGGAACTAGCTTGTTACAATTACAATGAATTTAAACATTAGCTAAAATGAAGTGATTCAAATGTTAACTCCTAGTTATGCTAACCACTGTCTATGTGCTCAGTAGCCATTCATTGGACAGAGCAGGTCTACAATGTCCATCTTTCCAGAGAATTCTGCTGGGCATACCAGCAAGCAAGTCCAACCTGCAGCCCACAGGCCAAATGTGCTCCCAGATAGCTAGGGATGTGGCCAAGGATGTTTGTAAATCACAGCATCATGTTGAAATGTCAGAAGATTGGATAAGGCCTCTCTCCTGCTAAACTTTAAAACTCTCACTGAAAGGTAAGTTTGCTTTGATTTTCTGAGTCGCACCCAAGAACTCCTCAATGATCTCTTCATTATTTGTTTAGCATCTCAGATCCTCCATGATGAAGATACTGAGGAACTTAAACATTGGATAGAAGCCTTTCCCCTAGTTCTGTCTCTGTGCATAGGAATCTCTCCTGCCATCTGGGTCTTCAAAGGGGGTTGGCTACAGAAAAGTCCGCCCTTCAGAACATCTCCCTACTGAGCTATGGATCTTGCTTGATGGCCATCACTAAACATATCACTCCTCACTTCTAGAAGATGTGAGGATGCAAAAGTCACTTTTGGAACTTGTACCAGAAAGAAGATGGTCTCATTAAATAAATGCTCACCACTTGTTAACTGAAAATGACCCTCCAAGTGGGTGGTTAGAAGTTCTATGTGTCACTTTTTTGCCTTTTTGGTCTAAAGTACATTCTGTGTTCTCTTCCTGTAAACTTTGCTAGCAGACTTCCAGCAAAGTTTGTCCAATAGGATGAACTGGTGGGAAATGGGAGAACAGCAAAAAGGGAAATGACAGGTAATCACTATTGACGTTAAGACAGCATCTCCAACCTTATGTGCTTCAGCTCCAGCAGGTCGGTCCTTCCCCCAAATCCACCCCCATAGATCCAGCTTCTCCTAGGTGCTTGGTCTTTAACACTCTACTCTTCCTTTTTCTCCTCTTGTCCAGTGGTAGGCTGGCACATTTTTAGTGACTGGATCTCTGTTTTGTCAATGCCATGATTACACACTGTCCCAGTTTCTGAGTACTTGACAACTAGTTCTCACCAACTTTACAAGTTTGCCTAAACACATCACTTTTCCAGCCCCAAGCAAAGGACCAATTTCCTGCCTCTCACCTCAGAGTTGTTTCATGGCCTCTATTTAGTTTCAACTCCTTCACCAATAACCACTCAAAATAATTTCTTTCTGGCAGCTGCCTGGGACCGTGGGATCTGTTTTCCTAGCCATTTCCATGGTAGGGAAGTCATGTCTGACAAACCTAGCCAATTGCCTGTGGCCGGAGAGGCCAGTCATAGAGCCTAGAAAAGCAGGAGTATGGCCATCATGTGAAATTAATATGTTTGTGATTGTATTTTATTTTCCTTGAACCCACAGATAAGTATAGCTCTCAGCCCTCATCAAAGAAGCTTCTTTTTCACGATGGAGACAATTACAGATATCCACAACTGGTAAAAGTGAAGAGAATAAGTCACTAACGGGTGTCCAACACTAACTGATAATTCTACAACATGACCCATATACCTATGAGTCACAGGAAATCGTGAGAGAGGGACCAGAGAGACCATAAGAGCCAGAGTATCAAGTTGCCTCCTGATAGATAGTGCCTCCTAGACATGACAGGTAAAACACACCATGAAACATCAACAATATGGTTGTCTGAACTACACCAGCATAATAACAATACTAATGCCAATATGTCAACATAGAGAGCAAAAATTCTGTGAAGTTGCAGGAACAAGGTCTACCCCTAAATGAACAGATACCGATGGCTGAGAAAGGAAGAACCAGTTTCTGCCAGGGACATTCTTGGTCACAGGTTGTCTGATTTCAAGTGGCTAGCTCCGGACACATGTAGATATGAACAATGCAATATGGACTCAGTAACTTGTATACAGACACACACACACACACACACACACACACACACACACACACACACACA